>CM019066.1:191924898-193124898 GCA_009667805.1 Leptobrachium leishanense
CCTAGGAGTGGCGCCGGTCCCGTAGTTTGTAAGAGATGTATGCTGCTGCTCTCCAGAAGTTTGATTGCAAAGCTTTGCTACTGCTTGTTATAGGAATATTAAAAAAGGTGTGTTCTCTGGTTGTTCGCTGCCTGCATATAAAAGGGTTCTTGTGGTGTCCCTATTGCCGATGTATAATAAAAGGCAGAGAGATTTCAATAAAATCATCTAAACACTCCTGTCTATTGTGTCCACTTAATATAAATGCAGATTGTACATATATACTGTATATTGAATATAATGCAAATATACAATCAGAAAATATATTCAAAAAATATATGGGAGTGTACACAAAGAGGATGTTACGGATTAAGGGGAGTATCCAGGACGTGTTTCAGATCCAGTTGAGGAGGCCATAATGGCGAAACGCGTCCTGGATACTCCCCTGATAGGGCTCTATTACAGTCCTAACGCAAACGTTGACGCTCACCTGCGTGAGCATTAACGTTTGCCGCGGTACTTACAGCATATTACAATCCAAACGGGTTCAAAAACCTGTTTGCGTTTGGGACCTTGCGCTTCCCAGCACAAGGTTACTGCACTTTGCGCTCCCTATACTTAACATGGGGAGCGCAAAGTGTTAATCAGCGATGGTATTACAATGTCCCAGCGCTGATTAACGCCTGGCTCTGGTCAACGAAAAGTTAACCAGAGCCAGAACCTGGTGTTAACGGATTCCGCTTCTGCAGAATCCGTTAACACCAGGATAAAAAATGAAAAAAAAAAAAAATATCACATACTTACACTCTGTCCCGCGGGGAGGACCGCGGCTTCAATCGCCTCCTCCGGCCGGCGGGATCAGGGAAAGACTGGGGGAAAAAGTCCCTCCAGTCTTTCCCTTCATATCCCTACGCCGACCGGCCGAATCTCGCGAGACGAGATCCAGCTGGTCACGTGACCGCCGGCGTCTGACTCAGTGGGCGCAAACAATGCAGGCAGCATTTTTCGCGCCTGCATTGTAATCCCCCTTTAAAACGGGGGCGGTAGGAGGAAAACTGCGGGTGCAGTTTTTCCTCCCTACCACCCCCGTTTTAGCGCAGGGATTATAATAGTGCCCGTAGACTTTTAATACTCTTATGTATTTTTAAAAATAAAATCCCTTTATCTATTTTACTCCCGCATCTTGTATTTACTGCGCAGCGGTTTACCCAGGAAGCGTAAAGCAGACCAGGGGAAAGACCGCAGCCCTGCTGACCAACTACTGCAGCATCTAAGGAAAGAGAAGGAGAAAGAAGGGAATCTGGCCACCTATATGGGCCAGAGAGGCGTAAAATAGTGAGCCTGATACTTCAACTGGCTCCTGTCCACATTAGTTGGAAATTACTTATTTCTTATACCAACCCCAGAAAAAAGTGTGCACTATCAGGGTTAGTCAAAGAGATCCGAATGGCTGCCGAAAGGGAACCGTAAGCTGAAAAGCAGCGTTCGGTTACCTTTCTGGATAGCCGAATGGCAAGAGAGCAGGCAATTCGCCAACTCCTGGCGAATTGCCTGAACATATGGTGCCTGTTCGGTGCCTGTTCGAGGGCAGTAAATCCCCATAGAGAAGCAATGCTTCGGCTATTCAGAGAGCAAAACCCAGCAGTGAAAAGTTGCCAAATTGCCCTGCCATTCAGTGGCTTCAAGCAGCAGATTTATTCAGGCTTCAATGTTAAAAATATTCCCGTTTTAATACAATATCAAATAAACCATTGATTATAATATTCTGCAGTAAAACGTCTCTTTATTCATAGATTTTTTGGGATATTTTAAGCATTTTTGGGGATTTTTTTCCCAAAAACTTTTTTTAGATTTTTTTATAAACCTTTCTTCTTTTTTCTGTAACAGCCCTTTTTATTATCATTCATTGGACCTCATATGTAAATTTCAGACATTTTCGCTCAGTAGTTTGAAAAGTGTAACGCTGTTTGCAGACAAACATTCAAGCGTACGGTTTTTGTTTTTTTCACTCCATTCGTCTGCGGTGTCAGGTTTTTCCGGCGGCTGCTCTGCACTCTGATCGGCTCCTGCTCGGGTTTCTCCGGCGTCTTCGGCAGGTTAATCCAGATGTTTTTGCGGGTTTCGCTGTGCATTCGCCCTCGTTTTGCGGTGAGTTTTCGGCGGGTTTTCCCTGCATTACGGCGGCCCTGTGGTGCTTGCTGAATACACCGCAGGGTCGCCGAAATGGGATCGCCAAATCGTACCGAATTGAAAAGAATAAAAAGTCACCGAACGTGCGGAGCCTTCGATTCTCTTTGAATAATCCTGTATGTACTGTATCTCTCTGTTCATCCGAGATGCACTACAGATGAATAAAAGACACAAAGGCCATATTGCACTCCTCACGCATCGGTTTTGCGCGCACGCAAATGCGCATTTGCACGAGGACAAAACCATTTGCGCAGAACGTCGTATTTCAACGTTCACGCAAACGATGCACGTTATCGTTTGACACGGATGGACTTGCGCGAGCGCGATGAACTGTGTGCGTCCTATACTTAACATTGTGAGCGCAAATGCGTTAAGCGCATGGTATTTCAATAGATGCGCAACTTCCTACGAACGACGTTTGTGCGCATAATTTTAACGTCTTTGAAAACCTGGTGTTAACTGCAAATCTGAACACTCTGGCCGAAACAAAGTACACTAGTACGAAAAAAAAAATACAGCACAGTATAGTTACACATTCTACACATACCCAAACAAAAGAATTGTGAATTCGTGCATATTTGTTTTATTGCTGCAGCACGTATACTCAGATTTTGACAGGCGCAAAAATATTAGTGAGTCAATTAAGGTGAATTGATGTCAATTAAAGTTCTTAATTCTGATTGGCTGAATCGCGCAAAAAAAAAACAGTCCGCGCACTGATTTACATGCTTAACGTTACTGCACGCGTATTACACTTCGTTTTGCGCGTTTTTTTTACTAACTTTATTTTTTAACGGATGAGAAAATGCTTTCAGATCCGAATATCACGTTAATTTTTGCGTGATAACGCTGGACACTGCGCGCAAAAAAAATTGCGCTGCGCGAGCGCATTTGTGCAGAGAATGTAATATGGCCCAAAAACGGGTATTGATGAAATTTCCCACATACTGCACTTCGAAAGCTGTCCACAAGGTGGCAGTAGAACACAAGGAATAAATAGACTTTGGAAAGAGACGCTTGTCATCTCCAGTTATAAAAACAGAAAATTAGCTGTGCTGTATCCCAGTACTAGATTTTATACTTCAATATTCAGATTTCCGCTCTCTTATCCTGAATAAAACGTAATCAGTAACATCCTCTTTGTGTACACTCCCATATATTTTTGAATATATTATCTGATTGTATACAGTTGCAAGAAAGAAGTATGTGAACCCTTTGGGATTACGTGGAGTTTTGCATGAATTGGTCATAAAATGTGCTCTGATCTTCATCTAAGTCACAACAATTTGAAAAACACAGTCTGCTTAAAATAATACAACACAAACATTATATGTTTTCATGTGTTTGTTGAACATAACATGTAAACATTCACAGTGCAGGGTGGAAAAAGTACACTATATTGCCAAAAGTATTTGCTCACCTGCCTTGACTCACATATGGATGGGTGAGCGAATACTTTTGGCAATATAGTGTATGTGAACCCCTAGCCTAATGACTTCTCCAAGAGCTAATTGGAGCCAGGAGTGAGCCAACCTTGAGTCCAATCAGTGTGATATTATTGGATGTGTTGCTGAAAGCTGTCCTGCCCTTTAAAAACACACACCAGTTTTGGGTTGACTGGTTTCAAGAAGCACTACCTGATGTGAACCATGCCTCGCAGAAAAGAGCTCTCAGAAGACCTACGATCAAGAATTGTTGACTTGCATGAAGCTGGAAAGGGTTACAAAAGTATCTCCAAAAGCCTTGATGTTTAGGTGTCCATGGTAAGACAGACTGTCTACAAATGGAGAAAGTTCAGCACTGTTGCTACTCTCCCTAGGTGTGGTCGTCCTGTAAAGATGACTGCAAGAGCACAGCGCAGAATGCTTAATGAGGTAAAGAATAGGGATGAGCCGAATACCCCCGAGTTCGGTTCGTGCTCGAACTTTTCAAATGTTCGGATTCGAACTCAAACTCAATACAAGTCAATGGGACTGAAAATTCGATTTTTAGAGTGCCCTCCAAGAGGGCATATATGCTAGATATTTGCCATAAAAGGTGTATGGGGGTCTGGGTAGCGCCCTGGGGGACAGGAAACAAGGACAAAAAGTAAAAAAAAAAGTTTTAAAAAAGTGACAGTAAGTTTTCCATGAAATAAGGGTTAAAAATAAAATCCAAAAATTCCTTCAAATATCGTGCCTAGGAGGTCCCCATAACCTGCCCGTGAAGTGTCGGATTTCTAGGATGTATAGAAACATTTAAATAAAAAAAATGACATTTCAAATGACGGTAAATGGTTTTCCTTTAATCTATCCATAAACAACTGCTTGGGGCGGCAGTCTGTATGAAAAGAGACATTTTAGGACACGCAGAAAAAGTTTACTGATTTTTTGGCTAAATTATTGTGAAACTTTTGCAGGCTTTGGATGAAAATAGGTGCTTTAAAATTGGGCCTTTAGCGTCGGCAACAGTGCCGTCACACAGTAACCCCTCTGAGGATATGAATCTGATACAGGCGTCAGTGGCAGTGCACCCAAATATTGTGCCTTTGGTGCCAGGCCAGCAAGTGCATTCATACAGTAACCCCTCTGTAGTATTGTGGAAGAGTGCAGGGGTGGACCATGCGGTCCTATATTAAAAAGATATTAATCTGGTAAAGGCGTCAGTGCAGCCAAATATTGTGCCTTTCATGGCAGCAAGTGCTTTCAAACCGAAACCCTTTTGTGGTATTGTGGAAGAGTGCAGGGTTGGACCCTGCGGTTCAAAAAATTAAAATTATGTAAATGTGGCATAGGCGTCAGTGCAGTCAAATATTGTGCCTTTCATGGCAGCCAGTGCCTTTACACCCGTAACCCTCAGTGCTGGAGGTTTTGTGAATGCAGAAGACATCCCCGATCTATTCCGTTACATCAGCATCAGGGGATTGATTGCTGCTGATCCAGGACTGATTCATTTTTATAAATGTCAGCCGGTCTACAGAGTCGGACAGACGCACTCTTTTGTCGGTGACAAAACCTCCAGCAGCACTAAACATCCTTTCAGAAAGCACGCTAGATGAAGGGCAACCTAGTAGCTGCATAGCATATTGGCTAAGTTCTGGCCAGTGATCCAATCTCAACACCCAGTAAGCCAGTGGATCATCTGCTGGAAAGGTATCCAGGTCTGCCCTTGCCCCTAGGTAGTCCTGCACTACGCTGGCAATGGGTGCCTACATTTGACGTCCCTGGGCGTCGTGGACTAAAAAAAATTAAAAATTAATCAGTCAAGCGGCCCTGGCCTTCACCACTATTCTTCTCATCATCCGCAGCCTCAGAAGCACGTGTGTCATCACTTGGTAACCTACCAGTGCCTGGAAAGGTGTTACACAAGTGTCGCTTTAGAGCGTCCTCAAGTTCTTTCATCCTTTGCTCCCTCTGTGCGGGCAGGATGAGCTCTGCAACTTTACCCTTGTATTGTGGATTAAGAAGGGTTGCCAACCAGTAATGATCCCTCTCCTTGATAGCACGAATCCTGGGGTCCTTTAGCAGGCTTTGCATTTTTAGGGAGCCCATGCAGCGTAGGTTGGAGGTGGCATTAGCTTCCGAGTCTTCCTGGTCAATGAGGATGACCCCATCGTGCACTTCCTCCTCCAAGCCACGCACTAGCCCTTGTGTTTCTGGGCACACGAAACCCGCCCTTGAGGAATCCCCACCTTCAATGCCCCCACTTCTTAAATATTCTGCCTCCTCCTCCTCCTCCTCATCCTCCTCCGGTCTGATCTGAGTAGGACCCGCTGGAATGCTGTCTGCGGAAAGACTGGGGCCTTGAGAGCTAGGGAAGGCCTCCTCTTCCTCCCGCTGCTCTGCCTCTAGAGCCACATCTATAATTCCCCGCAGAGTGTGCTCCAGCAGGAACACTAAAGGAATTGTGTCACTGATGCATGCACTGTCCCTGCTCACCATCCTCGTTGCCTCCTCAAATGGTGACAGTACAGTGCATGCATCCTTGTTCATCAGCCACTGCGGGGTGGGGGAAAAAAAACAAGTAGACCTGAACCTGTCCTTGTGTCATACTCACACAGGTACTCGTTGATGGCCCTCTGCTGCTTGTGGTCAAGCGGCCCCGGCCTTCACCACTATTTCTCTGATCATCCGCAGCCTCAGAAGCACCTGTGTCATCACTTGGTAACCTACCAGTGCCTGGAAAGGTGTTACACAAGTGTCGCTTTAGAGCGTCATCAAGTTTTTTCATCCTGTGCTCCCTCTGTGCGGGCAGGATGAGCTCTGCAACTTTACCCTTGTATCGTGGATCAAGAAGGGTTGCCAACCAGTAATAATCCCTCTCATTGATAGCACGAATCCTGGGGTCCTTTAGCAGGCTTTGCATTATAAAGGGAGCCCATGCAGCGTAGGTTGGAGGTGGCATTAGCTTCCGAGTCTTCCTGGTCAATGAGGATGACCGTATCGTGCACTTCCTCCTCCCAGCCACGCACTAGCCCTCTCCTTGATAGCAGGAGGAGGACCCGCTGAAATGCTGTCTGCGAAAGACTGGGGCCTTCAGAGCTAGGGAAGGCCTCCTCTTCCTCCCACTGCTCTGCCTCTAGAGCCACATCTATAATTCCCCGCAGAGTGTACTCGAGCAGGAACACTAAAGGAATTGTGTCACTGATGCATGCACTGTCCCTGCTCACCATCCACGTTGCCTCCTCAAATGGTGACAGTACAGTGCATGCATCCTTGATCATCAGCCACTGCGGGGTGGGGGAAAAAAACTAAGTTGACCTGAACCTGTCCTTGTGCCATACTCACACAGGTACTCGTTGATAGCCCTCTGCTGCTTGTGCAGATGCTGCAGCATTGCTAATGTCGAGTTCCACCTGGTGGGCATGTCACAGATCAGACGGTTTGTGGGAAGGTGGAATTCTCTTTGAATTTCTGCCAGGCGAACACTTGCTGGGAATGACCGTCTGAATTGGCTGCAGACTTTTCTGGCCTGGCTGAGAAGCTCTGCCAGACCTGGGTACTTGGTTAGGAAACGCTGTACCACTAGATTTAGGGCATGTGCTAGGCATGGTACACATGTCAATTTACCCTTGCGTAGGGCGGAGAGAAGGTCGCTGCCATTATCACAGACGATCATTCCCAGCTGAAGCTGGCATGGTGTTAACCATCTCTGCACCTGCCCCTGCAGAGCTGACAGAATTTCTGGCCCGGTGTGTCTCCTTTCCCCTAAACAAAACAGCTCAAGCACAGTATGGCATCTTTTTGCTTGAGCCATTGTGTAGCCCCTGTCATGCGTCCGTTTAACTGCCACTTTGCCAGAGACACAGAAGGAGGAGGAGGAGGAGGAGGAGGAGGAAGAGGGAGAGGTGGTAGTGGAGCAGACAGACCTCATACAAGCAGCTTTCTGGAGGCGTGGTGGAGGAACAAGCTCCAGCACAGAGCCCCCGTCTTTGATCCCTCCCAGCTGCAATCAGAGTTACCCAGTGTGCCTTGAAGGAAATGTAACGACTCTGTCCATGCTTGCTGGACCACGTGTCTAAAGTCACATGCACCTTGCTGCTGACTGCCTTTCCCAATGACTCGATAACATTGTCTTCCACGTGCTGGTATAGTGCTGGAATGGCCTGCCATGAAAAGTAATGGCGTTTTGGAACATGCCACTGTGGTACAGTCATTCAGCAAATTCACGGAAGGGAGCAGAGTCCACTAGGGATGAGCTGTTCTGTTCGGACGGTTCAGAGTTCGGGCCGAACTTAGCCTGTTCGGTTAGATCGCGAACTCCGAACATTTCCTGGTGTTCGGAGAAAGCTCGACCACAATGCATCACAATGGCCCACAATGCACTTTCCCACTGGCCTGAAGCTCGTAATTGGCTACAGCCTTGCACCTGACCACAGGTCTGGTGCAAGACAGGTTCAACAGTATGCCAATCACGGCTCAGAGTCCTGATTGGGCAAATTTTGCCCAATCATGGGCTCACAGAGCTAAGTCCCGCAGCACACTATATAAGGTTTCCACGCATAGCTTCAGCACGCATTTGAGAGGAGATTTCATAGGAGATTGTTGTTCTGTGTTCTTACTGCCGGTCTGCCAGCTACTGGGGGAGTCTGGGTGGTCTAATTTCTACCAAATATCTGGGAATTTAGGTGATGTGTGCCAGCAAGTATTTTGGGGGTTACAAATTTTTTTAAAACGTTTGTGAATTGAGGTGATCTGTCTCTTGTCACACAGCCAGTACCACGCAGTATTTTGGGGGTCACTAATTTTTACAAAATATCTGGGAATTGAGGTGATCTGTCTCTTGTCACTGCCAGCAAGTATTTTGGGGGTCACTAATTTCTACAAAACATTTGGGAATTGAGGTGATCAGTGTCTTGTCACACAGCCAGTGCCACGCAGTATTTTGGGGGTCACTAATTTTACTAAATATCTGGGAATTGAGGTGATCTGTCTCTTGTCACTGCCAGCAAGTATTTTGGGGTCACTAATTTCTACAAAATATTTGGGAATTGTAATCCGTGTGTTCTCACTGGCTGCCACCCATCAGGGGGTCTCACTGATTTATAGGAGGTTTCTGAGATTTGTAATCTGTGGCTTCTCACTGCCACCCATCAAGGGGTCTCACTGATTTATAGGAGGTTTCACTGCCACCCATCAAGGGGTCTCACTGATTTATAGGAGGTTTCACTGCCACCCATCAAGGGGTCTCACTGATTTATAGGAGGTTTCACTGCCACCCATCAAGGGGTCTCACTGATTTATAAGAGATTTCACTGCCACCCATCAAGGGGTCTCACTGATTTATAGGAGGTTTCACTGCCACCCATCAAGGGGTCTCACTGATTTCTAAGAGGTTTCTGAGATTTGTAATCTGTGGCTTCTCACTGCCACCCATCAAGGGGTCTCACTGATTTATAGGAGGTTTCTGAGATTTGTAATCTGTGGCTTCTCACTGCCACCCATCAAGGGGTCTCACTGATTTATAAGAGGTTTCACTGCCACTCATCAAGGGGTCTCACTGATTTATAAGAGGTTTCTGAGATTTGTAATCTGTGGCTTCTCACTGCCACCCATCAAGGGGTCTCACTGATTTATAAG
The DNA here is from genome assembly GCA_009667805.1 of Leptobrachium leishanense. Taxonomy (NCBI): domain Eukaryota; kingdom Metazoa; phylum Chordata; class Amphibia; order Anura; family Megophryidae; genus Leptobrachium; species Leptobrachium leishanense. The sequence continues at coordinate 191,934,126 of CM019066.1, forward strand.
AGGTTTCACTGCCACTCATCAAGTGGTCTCACTGATTTATAAGAGGTTTCTGAGATTTGTAATCTGTGGCTTCTCACTGCCACCCATCAAGGGGTCTCACTGATTTATAAGAGGTTTCTGAGACTTGTAATCTGTGGCTTCTCACTGCCACCCATCAAGGGGTCTCACTGATTTATAGGAGGTGTCTGAGACTTGTAATATGTGTCTTGTCACTGGCTGCCAGCTATCAAGGTGTCTCACTGAGTTATACCAGAGTTCTGGAAATCTTTAATCTTTATACCAGAGTTGAATCAGAGTTCTGTATATATTTAATCTATATATCACTCACCATGTCTGAAAGAACAAAAAGGACAGGCAGACGCTTCCAGACACAGATAAGAGGGCAAGCAGCCCCTGTGTCGGGCGGCTGTGCCTCTGGTCGTGGTGGACGTGGTGCATCCTCTGCAGGGGCACGCTTGTCCTTTCTAACTGGTGCTGACCGTCTTAAGCAGCAGCAACATACAGAGGATTTGGTGGATTGGCTAACCAGGCCATCCTCATCCTCCGAGTCCTCTGCCAGCCAGGCTTCTAGTGCTTTACAGTCCACCTCAGCTGCCAAAGCATCTAATGTCCACAGCTACTCCTGCCGTAGCCTCGCTATCACACACAGAGGAGTCAGCTGAATTGTTTGACTACAATGACAGTAACATGCTGCTTGAGGATGCGCAGCAAGTACAGTGCTCTGATTCAATCTCTGAGGTTGAGGAAGGGAGTATAATCAACCTAGAGGAAGGGAATGCCAGTGATGACACACAAATAACTGGCACTCATGTTGCCCCAGCAGCTGCAGCATACTGCCAAGTTGGCTCCAGTGACGAGGAGATAGGGGATGATGATGACAATGATGATGAGGTCACTGACTCCACCTGGGTGCCTGATCGAACAGAGGAATCAAGTGAGGAAGAGGGGGAGGAGGAGGCACAGCAAACACGAGGCACAACATCCTCTATGACCAGCCATAGCACTAGGCAGTCCAAGGCATCACATGTCAGAGCTGCTCCGGTGCAGAGCGCTGTTGTCTTAAAGAACACATGCAGGAACTCTGTTGTCTGGGAGTTCTTTAAGAAATGTGCAGCAGACCCCACCGTTGCTATTTGTAATCTATGTCAGATGAGGCTGAAGCGTGGGATACACCGGACACTTGGGTACCACGTGCTTGAGGCGACATATGAACAACTGCCACACATCCCGTTGGCGCAAAACTTTGTGTAGGTCCTCCTTCTCATCATCTGTCTCTACCCCCACTGTATGTCCTGCCATGTCATTGCCTACAACCTCCACTGACAGGGATGATGCTACAGTAATGGATGTACCAGGTCCTTCCTCACAATGTGACATCATCCCAGCAGCTGAAGATTTACGCAGTCAGATTACGTTGCCGCAGCTGCTGCAGCGTAAGAAAAAATATAGTCCCAACCATCCACAAGCACAGCGTCTAAATGCCAGCTTAGCAAAATTACTCGCATTGCAGCTGCTGCCTTTCCAGCTGGTGGACTCTGCTCCCTTCCGTGAATTTGCTGAATGTGCTGTACCACAGTGGCAGATTTCCAAAACGCCATTACTTTTCACGCAAGGCCATTCCAGCACTATATCAGCACGTGGAAGACAATGTTATCCAGTCATTGGGAAAGGCAGTCAGCAACAAGGTGCATGTGACTTTAGACACGTGGTCCAGCAAGCATGGACAGGGTCGTTACATTTCCTTCACGGCACACTGGGCAACTCTGATTGCAGCTGGGAGGGATCCAAGACGGGGCTCTGTCCTGGAGCTTGTTCATCCACCACGCCTCCAGAAAGCTGCATGTATGAGGTCTGTCTGCTCCACCACCACCACCTCTCCCTCTTCTTCCTCCTCCTCCTCTTTCTCTGTCTATGGCGAAGTGGCAGTTAAACCGACGCCTGACAGGGTCTATGCAATGGCTCAAGCAAAAAGAAGCCATACTGTGCTTGAGCTGGTTTGTTTAGGGGACAGGAGCCACACCGGGCCAGAAATTCTGTCAGCTCTGCAGGGCCAGGTGCAGAGATGGTTAACACCACGCCAGCTTCAGCTGGGAATGATCGTCTGTGATAATGACAGCGACCTTCTCTCCGCCCTACGCAAGGGTAAATTGACGCATGTACCATGCCTAGCACACGTCTTAAATCTAGTGGTACAGCGTTTCCTAACTAAGTACCCAGGGCTGCCAGAGCTTCTCAGCCAGGCCACAAAAGTCTGCAGCCACTTCAGACGGTCATTCCCAGCAAGCGTTCACCTGGCAGAAATTCAAAGAGAATTCCACCTTCCCACAAACCGTCTGATCTGTGACATGCCCACCAGGTGGAACTCGACATTAGCAATGCTGCAGCGTCTGCACAAGCAGCAGAGGGCCATCAACGAGTACCTGTGTGAGTATGACACAAGGACAGGTTCAGATCTACTTGTTTTTTTTCCCCACTCCGCAGTGGCTGATGAACAAGGATGCATGCACTGTACTGTCACCATTTGAGGAGGCAACGAGGATGGTGAGCAGGGACAGTGCATGCATCAGTGACACAATTCCTTTAGTGTTCCTGCTGGAGCACACTCTGCGGGGAATTATAGATGTGGCTCGAGAGGCAGAGCAGCGGGAGGAAGAGGAGGCCTTCCCTAGCTCTCAAGGCCTCAGTCTTTCTGCAGACAGCATTGCAGCGGGTCCTACTCAGATCAGACAGGAGGAGGATGAGGAGGAGGAGGAGGCAGAATATTTAAGTAGTGGGGGCATTGAAGGTGGGGATTCCTCAAGGGCGGGTTTCGTGTGCCCAGAAACACAAGGGCTAGTGCGTGGCTGGGAGGAGGAAGTGCACGATGGGGTCATCCTCATTGACCAGGAAGACTCGGAAGCTAATGCCACCTCCAACCTACGCTGCATGGGCTCCCTAATAATGCAAAGCCTGCTAAAGGACCCCAGGATTCGTGCTATCAAGGAGAGGGATCATTACTGGTTGGCAACCCTTCTTAATCCACGATACAAGGGTAAAGTTGCAGAGCTCATCCTGCCCGCACAGAGGGAGCACAGGATGAAAGAACTTGAGGATGCTCTAAAGCGACACTTGTGTAACACCTTTCCAGGCACTGGTAGGTTACCAAGTGATGACACACGTGCTTCTGAGGCTGCGGATGATGAGAAGAATAGTGGTGAAGGCCAGGGCCGCTTGACTGATTCATTTTTAAAATTTTTTAGTCCACGACGCCCAGGGATGTCAAATGTAGGCACCCATTGCCAGCGTCTTCACCATATGGTGCAGGACTACCTAGGGGCAAGGGCAGACCTGGATACCTTTCCAGCAGATGATCCACTGGCTTACTGGGTGTTGATATTGGATCACTTGCCAGAACTTAGCCAATATGCTATGCAGCTACTAGGTTGCCCTTCATCTAGCGTGCTTTCTGAAAGGACGTTCAGTGCCACTGGAGGTTTTGTCACCGACAAAAGAGTGCGTCTGTCCACCGACTCTGTAGACCGGCTGACATTTATAAAAATGAATCAGTCCTGGATCAGCAGCTATCAATACCCTGATGCTGATGTAACGGAATAGATCAGGGATGTCTTCTGCATTCACAAAACCTCCAGCACTGAACTCTTCCACAATACCACAAAAGGGTTACAGTGTGAATGCACTTGCTGCCATGAAAGGCACAATTATTATTATTATTATTATTATTCTTTATTTATAAAGCGCCAGCATATTCCGCAGCGCTGTACAATAAGCACAGTATAGACAGGGTTACAATACATTGAGCAACATTTGACAAACAGTACAGGAGGAGATGAGGGCCCTATTCCCGTAGGAACTCACAATCTGGGAGGGTTGGGGTTGGAAACAGGAGGAGAGGACTGTAAGGTGAGAGTGATTGATGGTTGCGTCAGTGAGTTGGGTGGTAGGCTTCCCTAAATAGGAATGTTTTAAGGGAGCGTTTGAAGGAAGAGAAGTTAGGGGAAAGTCTGACAGTACGAGGGAGAGCGTTCCAGAGAGTGGGGGCTGCGCGTGAGAAATCCTGCAGTCTATCATGGGAAGAGGTGATGCGGGGAGAAGTTAGGCGCAGGTCACTGTTTGACCTTAGGGAGCGGGCTGGGGTGTATTTGGTGATTAGTGAGGACAGGTAGTGGGGAGCTGAGTTAGTGAGGCTTTTGTAGGTAAGGATAAGGATTTTGAACTTAATTCTGCAGTGGATGGGGAGCCAGTGAAGGGATTCGCAGAGGGGAGCGGCAGAGACAGAGCGGCGGGTGAGGTGAATTAGCCTGGCGGAGGCGTTCAGGATGGATTGTAGGGGGGAGAGGTGGGACAGAGGGAGGCCAGATAAGAGATTATTGCAATAGTCGAGTCGGGAGATTACCAGGGCGTGTATGAGTTGTTTTGTGGCGACAGCGGTAAGAAATGGCCGAATTCTGTAAATATTACGCAGTTGGTATCGGCAGGAGGAGGAAAGAGACTTGATGTGGGGGATGAAGGAAAGAGCAGAGTCCAGTGTAACTCCAAGACAGCGAACTTGGTTTGATGGGGAGATGGTGATACCCTCCACCGTGATCGAGAAGTCAGGAGGTGGGGCGGCATTAGAGGGAGGAATAAGTAGGAGCTCAGTCTTTGACATGTTGATCTTTAGGTGGTGGGAGGCCATCCAGGAGGAGATGCCAGATAAACAGTCACTGACTTTGGAAAGGACAGGGGGAGAGAGATCAGGGGTAGAGAGGTAGATCTGAGTGTCATCAGCGTAGAGGTGGTAATTAAAGCCAAAGCTGTTGATGATTTTGCCCAGGGAGGAGGTGTAGATGGAAAAGAGCAGAGGACCAAGGACAGAGCCTTGAGGTACACCAACAGACAGAGGCAATGAGGAGGAGGAGTTACCAGCAAAGGACACACAGAAGGACCTGTTGGATAAATAGGAGTCAATCCAAGCAAGTGCAGTGTCACAATATTTGGCTGCAATGATGCCTGTGCCAGATTTATAACATTTTAATTTTTTGAACCGCAGGGTCCAACCCTGCACTCTTCCACAATACTACAGAGGTGTTACTGTATGATAGTACTTGCTGGCCTGGCACCAAAAGCACAATATCTGGATGCACTGACGCCTTTAACAGATGCATATCTTTTTAATATAGGACCACATGGTCCACCCCTGCATTCTTCCACAATACTACAGAGGGGTTACTGTATGATTGTACTTGCTGGCCTGGCAGTCTGGCACCAAAGGCAGAATATTTGGGTGCACTGACGCCTTGACCAGATTCATATCTTTTCAATATAGGACCACATGGTCCACCCCTGCATTCTTCCACAATACCACAGAGGGGTTACTGTATGATGATACTTGCTGGCCTGGCAGTCTTGCTGGCCTGGCACCAAAAGCACAATATTTGGGTGCACTGACGCCTTGACCAGAATCATATCTTTTCAATATAGGACCACATGGTCCACCCCTGCATTCTTCCACAATACCACAGAGGGGTTACTGTATGATAGTACTTGCTGGCCTGGCACCAAAAGCACAATATCTGGGTGCACTGACGCCTTTAACAGATGCATATCTTTTTAATATAGGACCACATGGTTCACCCCTGCATTCTTCCACAATACTACAGAGTTGTTACTGTATGATAGTACATGCTGGCCTGGCAGTCTTGCTGGCCTGGCACCAAAAGCACAATATTTGGGTGCACTGCCAATGACGCCTGTATCAGATTCATATCCTCAGAGGGGTTACGGTGTGACGGCACTGTTGCCGACGCTAAAGCCCAATTTTAAATTACCTATTGTTACTTTCATCCAAAGCCTGCATAAGTTTCACAGTAATTTAGCCAAAAAATCACTAAACTTTTTCTACGTGTCCGAAAATGTCTCCTCTTTTCATACAGACTGCCGCCCAAAGCAGTTGTTTATGGATAGATTAAAGGAAAAGCATTTACTGTCATTTGAAACGTCATTTTTTTGTTTTTAAGTGTTTCTATACATCCTAGAAATCTGCCACTTCACGGGCAGGTTATGGGGACCTCCTAGGCACGATATTTGAAGGAATTTTTCGTTTTTATTTTTAACCCTTATTTCATGGAAAACTCACTGTCCCTTTAAAAACGTTTTAAAATTACTCCAGATCGTTGTGCAGGTCTGATCTGCAACTACAGGAAACGTTTGGTTGAGGTTATTGCTGCCAAAGGAGGGTCAACCAGTTATTAAGTCCAGAGATTCACATACTTTTTCCACCCTGCACTGTGAATGTTTACATGTTATGTTCAATAAACACATGAAAACATATTTTTGTGCGTGTATATAGTGTATGCTGCTGCATACATAAGATAAGAGTGCAATGCTTCGCTATTGCTGGGAATTAGATCAGGAATTGTTGGTTATCCGTGGATGGGCGCTGCTCACATCAATGTGGTCGTATTACATTTATTAAGTATTAGACTTAATCTACACGTCTTTTAGATAGGTTGCTGTAGTGTGTACTGTGAACGGTAATCTAGGCACAGTTAATCAGATGAGTACAGCAAATCTTTCTAGGTCTGTGTTCGGATAACGCATTCGGTAGAATACAAAAATCTGCTTAATTGACACGTATTTAGGTTGTTTAAATATGATAAAATGCTGTGGGTTAAGGTGTAAATCGCTGTCTAGGCACAGTTAATCAAGTGCAGCAAATTCTTCTGGGTCTGAGTTTAGTGGCATGGGTATACAGTGCGCTGCTGCTACCTGGTGACGAATATGCGCCAAAGAAAACGAACAATCACTTTAAACAGACTACGGGATTCTACGGCTGTGGCAATTGCATTAGCTGCAGAAGCACAGGAAATAAAAAGAGACACATAACAAATGTCACCAACAGAAGAGGATCTTGGAAGATAAAAGACATACTTACCTGTTTCTCCACGAACGTCATATATCTCCTGATATGTTGTCCATGCTCTCTGAAATACATTGGAAAAACCACGAGGGCCTTAGGAGTGCGGATAAGAGAACATGTGAGAAATACAGAAAAAGGTCTGGAAACACATAGCGTCCCTGCCCATATCAAAAAAGTACACAATTGTAACCCTAAAAATCAAGAATTCATGGCAATAAAGAGGATACAGAATGAGAGAAGAGGAGGTGACCTAGCCAAAAGAATCAGACAAGAGGAGATGAAATGCATTTATGAATTTGATACCCTGCACCCCAAAGGCCTAAATATGGACTTTGAACTATGCCATTTCCTATAAATCTCCCTTTTTGAGCCTACTAGATTCATTGAATTGGCCCCGCCCTTCTAGTTCAATCATTCCCTCCACCCCTACCATCGAGCTCCCGTCGTAACAAGGTATAGATCCATCCCCAGAAGTATTCATTACACTATAGTCACACCTACCCTGCATCCAATATGTATTTAGGTGGACATATCCAAGTACACCCTTTTCGCTGCATCTAGATATATCTATAATGCCAAAGAAGGCACCCAGTGTAACACCTATTTCACATTCTACAACCCTTCCTTAATTTTGTATCTAAAAAGGTACCTAGTATTTATTAACTAAACATCCCACTGTATCAATCCAGAGGTGGACGTTTTTTGGGCTAAGAAACAAACATAGATCCACTAGAAATAGATGCACTGTCACCACCTACAGTATATTGCCAAAAGTATTCGCTCACCTGCCTTGACTCTCATATGAACTTAAGTGACATCCCATTCCTAATCCATAGGATTCAATAGGACGTCGGTCCACCCTTTGCAGCTATAACAGCTTCAACTCTTCTGGGAAGGCTGTCCACAAGGTTTAGGAGTGTGTTTATGGAAATTTTTGACCATTCTTCCAGAAACGCATTTGTGAGGTCACACACACGGATGTTGGATGAGAAGGCCTGGCTCTCAGTCTCCACTCTAATTCATCCCAAAGGTGTTCTATCGAGTTGAGGTCAGCACTCTGTGCAGGCCAGTCAAGTTCATACACATCAGACTATGTCATCCATGTCTTTATGGACCTTGCTTTGTGCACTGGTGCACAGTAATGTTGGAAGAGGAAGGGGCCAGCTCCGAACTGTTCCCACAAAGTTGGGAGCATGGAATTGTCCAAAATGTCTTGGTATGCTGAAGCATTCAGAGTTCCTTTCACTGGAACGAAGGGGCCAAGCCCAGCTTCTGAAAAACAACCCCACACCATAATCCCCTTCCACCAAACTTTACACTTGGCACAATGCAGTCAGACAAGTACCGTTCTCCTGGCAACCCCCAAACCCAGACTCGTCTATCAGATTGCCAGATGGAGAAGCGCGATTCATCACTCCAGAGAACGTGTTTCCACTGCTCTAGAGTCCAGTGGCGGCGTGCTGTACACCACTGCATCCGACGCTTTGCATTGCACTTGGAGATGTATGGCTTGGATGCAGCTGCTCGGCTGTCATATTTAGGGATGAGCCGAACACCCCCGAGTTCGGTTCGCATTCGAACTCGAACTTTTCAAAAGTTCGAATTCAAACTCAAACTCAAGCTCAATGCAAGTCAATGGGACTCAAAATTCGATTTTCAGAGTGCCCTCCAAGAGGGCATACATGCTAGATATTTGCCATAAAATGTGTATGGGGGTCCGGGTAGTGCCCTGGGGGACAGGAAATAAGGACAAAAAGTTTTAAAAAAAAGTTTTTAAAAGGGACAGTGAGTTTTCCATGAAATAAGGGTTAAAAATAAAAACGAAAAATTCCTTCAAATATCATGCCTAGGAGGTCCCCATAACCTGCCCGTGAAGTGGCAGATTTCTAGGATGTATAGAAACATTTAAAAACAATGTCCGGGTCCGGGTAGTGCCCTGGGGGACAGGAAACAAGGACAAAAAGTTTTAAAAAAATGTTTTTAACCCCTTCACTGCTGACGACGTGTGGGACAAGTCCTCAGTTACTCCCGCTGTATGCTGAGGAGGACGTGTCCCACACGTCATCAGCTTTGCGGGACCCCCGGTGGATATACTCACCTCTGTCCGGGGTCCCGCTGCGTTCTGACTTCAGCATACTCAGACGCTGAAGTCAAGCTCCTCCCGACGTAAATGATGTCATTTCGCCAAGCGTGATGACGTCATTTCCAGGCGACCCCCCGGCAATGCCGGGAGATCGCCTGGAAGGGGGGGATCCGTTCGGATCCCTCTCCCTCCCAATCGGGAGGTCCCACAAAAAAAAGCCAGGCACCGCTTAAAAAGGAGAGAGTCTCCCCTTTTAAGCGGTGCCTGGCTTTAACCCCTTAGGCACCGGGACACACTTCGGCGCCGAAGTGCGGCCTAGCTCCGGTGGGGGCATCTTGGATGGCGGCTCCACCCTCGGGTCCCCCCTCACTGACTGACGTCCTCACGCATAGCGTGAGGACATCAGATAGCCGGGGAACCCCTAGCTGCCCGGAATCCCCTGGTGGAGATAGGGGGTTCATTTGAGGGTTCACAGAGATGCTGTGAGGTTGTGTATAGAGATGCTGATGGGGGTGTGTATAGAGATGCTGTGAGGCTGTGTATAGGGATGCTATGAGGCTGTGTTTAGAGATGCTGATGGGGTTGTGTATAGAGATGCAGTGTATAGAGATGCTGTTGGGGTTGTGTATAGAGATGCTGTTTGTGTATAGAGATGCTGATGGGGTTGTGTATAGAGATGCTGTGTATAGAGATGCTGTGAGGCTGTGTATAGAGATGCTGATGGGGTTGTGTATAGAGATGCTGTGAGGCTGTGTATAGAGATGCTGTGAGGCTGTGTTTAGAGATGCTGATGGGGTTGTGTATAGAGATGCCGTGTATAGAGATGCTGTTTGTGTATAGAGATGCTGATGTGGTTGTGTATAGAGATGCTGTTTGTATATAGAGATGCTGATGGGGTTGTGTATAGAGATGCTGTGAGGCTGTGTATAGAGATGCTGTGAGACTGTGTATAGAGATGCTGTTTGTGTATAGAGATGCTGATGGGGTTGTGTATAGAGATGCTGTGTATAGAGATGCTGTGATGCTGATGGGGTTGTGTATAGAGATGCTGTGAGGTTGTGTATAGAGATGCTGTGAGGCTGTGTAGAGATGCTGTGTTTAGAGATGCTGATGGGGTTGTGTATAGAGATGCTGTTTGTGTATAGAGATGCTGATGGGGTTGTGTATAGAGATGCTGTTTGTGTATAGACATGCTGTGTATAGAGATGCTGTGAGGCTGTGTATAGAGATGCTGATGGGGTTGTGTATAGAGATGCTGTGAGGTTGTGTATAGAGATGCTGTGAGGCTGTGTATAGAGATGCTGTGAGGTTGTGTATAGAGATGCTGTGTATAGAGATGCTATGTATAGAGATGCTGTGAGGCTGTGTTTAGAGATGCTGAAGGGAATGTGTATAGAGATGCTGTGAGGTTGTGTATAGAGATGCTGTGAGGTTGTGTATAGAGATGCTGTGAGGCTGTGTATAGAAATGCTGATGGGGCTGTGTATAGAGATGCCTTGCGGCGCCAAAGTGCGGCCTCTTGGATGGCGGCTCCACCCCCGGGTCCCCCCTCACTGCCTGACGTCCTCACGCATAGCGTAATGATGTCAGATAGCCGGGGAACCCCTAGCTGCCCGGAATCCCCTGGTGGAGATATTGGGGTTCAAATGAACCCCCTATCTCCAGAACCGTGACACCTAGGGGGTCATGGAGGGTGTCAATTGAAAGGCCTGAGCATGATATCCAACATGACCAGGTATAAAGTAAAAAACATCATAAAATAAATAAATAAAAACATGTATTTTTTTGTGTGTTATTTTTATTAATGCAGCAATATTGTTCACATTTCAATTATAATGTGAACAATGATGCTGCACTAATGCTTTTTTTCTATGGGGTGCGTTTGCTATAAATCACGTATTTCCCCCCACAAAATGTAACAAGTCCCCATTTCTAATTTTTGACAAGCGCACCCCATAGAAAACATAACCGCAAACGCTCATGTGCTAAAATGTGGAAAAAAAACACTTTACACACTGCAGATGATTAAAAATTCAATTTCTATTGAATTTTTTGTCATAATATACAGGCAGGACATGACGTATACATATAAAAATGATATATTATGAATCTGCGGAGTCTGACGGAAAGAACGATATCTAATATGTCTGGGTCATTTAATAAAATGTGGCTTCAAATCGCGTTTAAACATAATGAGCGAAAGCGGTAAAAATCAGCTAAGGGGTTAAACAGCATATCAGAGGAAGATTTAGTAGAGAAATGAACACTTCTCAGAAGCACAGGTGTTGTTTGATAAATGTTCAGATCAGGAGACACCACACCCTCACCAGACAATGTATCAAATTCATCAGACCAGACTAATTAAAAGCACATGTTATTTCCAAACACTAATTAAACACCTGTTTACGCCGTTTGAGAACACAGGTCATTTAGAGGTGAGAATCTTTGCACGTAGACATTATTTGTTAATTCAATAACTAATAATATTCTGCAGTAAAGAGTCTCTTTATTCCTAGATTTTAGTATTTTTTAAGCATTTTTTTATACTTTTTTCAATAAAAAAAATTCCGAACTCGAACCGAACACGCCAAAAAGTTTGATGTTCGCGAACTTGTGAACGGCCAAAGTTCGAATCGAACTCCGAACTGATCGAACCGAACAGCTCATTCCTAGTCATATTATGAGGATTTCGAGACCTTGCCTGAACCCGAGAAGAGGAAGAGGAAGAGGAAGTGTATTTGAACTAATTTATTTCTTTAACCCTTTCGCTGCTGTGCCTTTTCACACATCTGTGCGGAGCTCATTTTTACCGGTTTCGCTCATCATGTTTAAATGCGATTTGAAGTCACATTTTATTATACAACCCAGACATATTCTATATCGTTCTTTCCGGGAGACTCGGCAGATTCATAATATATCATTATTATATGTACACGTTATGTCCTGTCTGTATATTATAACAAAAAATGCAATAACATTTGATTTTTAAATAATTTACGAGTAGTGTTTTTTTCACATTTTAACATGCGAGCGTTTGCGGTTATATTTTCTATGGGTTGCGCTTGTTAAAAAATTAGAAATGTGGAATTGTTCCTTTTTTTGGGGGAAAATTATGTTTTTTTTAGCAAACGCCCCCCATAGAAAAAATCGTTAGGTCTAAACATATCTCGTGGCTAGGGCGCATCCATTGCGTTAAAATGAATCTACTCCCACGGCTGTTATATCTTTTTCAGACCCTGCCGATTCCCCTAGTAGGGGAGGACTTGCAACGGATGCAGAGACAAATCGATGATTTTGTATGGGGAGGGAGAAGGAGACGGATTGGGCGGCAGACGCTTTATCGGCCTAGGGATCGGGGTGGATTGGGCTTACCACGCTTATACTCGTACTATTACGCCTCTCAGTTGGCTCAAATAGTGGCGTGGTACTGCCCGGGACACGAACGCAGATGGGTTGAGTTGGAGCATTCTCTGGCCTCGCCATACAAACTGGACTACTGGATATGGTTATCTAGGCTCCACAGACCACTGCTACGAACCACCTGCCCAGCCATCACCAACTCTTTGAATGTCTGGAACAAAATAGCACTGAAATGTGACTTGACCTGCTATCCTTCCCCACTGACCCCTTTATGCCATAACCGGGAGTTTGCCCCAGGACTTCAACCTGCCATATTTTCATCCCTCACAGACAAAGGTGTTAGATTTTAATTTCCTGTAAATATAATAAATATTTTGTCTTAAAAAGCCTGTTCTTATAAAATGGGCTGTGAAATTCCCCCCCTCCATTTTTGTTAGTGTCAATACTGCATAGACCGTTGTTCCTTCTATAGGATATGAGCTGTGGCCGATTTCCTGTTATGTTCAGTGCAGGAAAATGTGCGCAGAAGCGGGAAGATGGGAAAAGGATTTCTTGTGAACCATATATGGTAGTAAGTTAACTGAGTGGCTAAACTTTGATGTTGTAATGTATCTGTACACTGATTGGCTATAAATTCTGTGAATTTTAATAAATAGATCTGGGTTAACGAAGAAAGCTAGACTTCTGAGAAAGACCAACACAGTCTTGTGATTGATTCTTCTTGGGGGTCTCCGCCATGGCGTAGCGCAGCTCTTACTTCGGTTTTGATATATAAGAAGAAACTTGGAAAAGGTTTATGGTAATTATAATGAAAAATAGAATTTTTCAGTTGTCTGAAGTGGGATTTGCCATTCGGATGTATCCTTACATTTAAGTGTATCTTTACATTTGAATGTATCCTTACATTTGCTTGTTCAGATTTTGCGAACTTGCCTCCAGGCTTGGTTTTTGTTTATTTTCCTTGAAGTTAAAACTATGGTTCAGAGCTTGTTGATTTTTTTTTGATTTTTTTTTTGGTGCAGGGTTGGACTCTTTCAGGGTTATCCAAAGAGATTCGAAAAGTCACCGCACGTTCGGTGACTTTTCGTTCTCTTCAATTCGGTTCCTTTTGCCGATTGCATTTCGGTGACCCTGCGGTGTATTCAGCAAGAACCACAGGGTCCCCCGAATTGCAGGGAAAAGCTGCCGCAAACCTGACGAAAACTAACCGAATGCACACTGAAAACAAGCAAAAACATCTGGATTAACCCTTCGAAAAAGCCGAACAGGAGCCGAACAGGAGCCGAATCACACAGAGCCGAAGCAGCTGTGACGTAGAGGAGGCAGTGAATAAATTAGAAAAACCATTTGTATGAATCTGGGAAAAAGAAACGCTGTTTGCAAAGAAACTACTGAGCGAAAATGTCTGAAATTTTCACAGGAGGTCCAGGGAATGATAATAAAGAGGGCTGTTACAAAAAAAATAAGTAAACTGAAAAAAAAATTTTTAAAAAAATCGGACTTTTAAAAAAAAAATAAAAAAATCTGAAAAATGCTTAAAGTATCCTAAAAAATCTATAAATAAAGAGACTCTTTGCTGCAGAATTTTATAATGAACGGTTTATTAGATATTGAATTAAAACGGGAATATTTTTAACATTGAAGCCTATGGGATTCTCCTGAATTAACTTGCCGAATTAAACCACCGAATGGCAGGGCATTTCGGGAACCTTTCACTGCTGGTTTGTGTTCTCTGAATAGACGAAGCATTGCTTCTCTATGGGGATTTCACTGCCCTCGAACAGGCACCGAACAGGCACCGTATGTTCAGGCAATTCGCCAGGATTTGGCGAATTGCCTGCTCTCTGGATAGCCGAATGGCCAGGAAAGGTAACCGAACGCTGATTTTCAGCGTTCGGTTACCTTTCTCAAGCAATTCGGATCTCTTTGGATAACCCTGTTTGTCTTGGTTTGTTTTTGTCATTATGTATTGTAGTAAAGGAAAAATCGTTTGAGGACCTCACGTGTGTTGTTTGAACTCGCCCGATGTGTTGAGTATAGTGTATTGTATATGCTGGAAATTGAACTCATAAAAAAAAGAAAGAGATGTTTCTAGTTGTATTGTCTCCGTTCTGTGTCTATCTTGTACTTCAATTCTGGTATTTCTGGGTTGTCCATATCTTGTAATTGTGAGAATTTTATTTTAATTGATTACATTTTGATTTCTTCTTATATATCAAATGATTTTATCTCCCATTGAGAGACAGTTTTTTCTTTTTCCTCTTATTTTTTTATTTTTATTTTCTTGCGCGCTGCTGCCATTTTTTCTTTATTCTTTTGCTGCATGTGTTTGCGCGCTGATTCTAAAGGATTTGCTAACTGTTTTTCTTTTAGATTGCATGTTTGTTTTTGTTTTATTTTTTATTTTGTTTCTTGCCATTGATTGTGTCTGTTTATTTAAATGTTTGTCTTTACTAACTATTAATGTATGTGTTTATCTTTGATGTTTTTTATATGTAATTTAGGTATAGGGACTGCTTCTCTTAAAACAGGTTGCTTTGTTTCTGTCTTTACTGCCTTGCCTCGTGTAAAAAAGAAAAAAAAAAGCACAGGAAATGGAGACAATAGGGCTTTAATTTTACAGTAAATTTCAAAAATGACTGCTTTTTTTATTCTTAGCTTATGTTTGAAAGATGAACATAGAAAGTCAATACTCTGACAAGGCAGGTTACACATGAATGTTATGTTATAAGTTGATGTATGAAATATAAAAAAATTGTGTATCAAGGTGATGGGCTCAATCTGCCTTAATATAAATTATACATTTTTCCAAAAGAGGCGTGGTCGGTTATTTCCTCTGGTCTTTGTTTGAGTCCAGCACTAAGGGATTGACCACACCTTAATATAGGTTATATGTTTTGCCAAAATGGCTGACTGAGATCATTTACAGTTTTGTATCTTGTATAATGGAATATATATATGTAGGATATATATGTAGGTTCATGTTTAGTTGTTTGGAATCTAAGAGGATGAAGTGATATAAAGCTGAAGGATTTGAGTGAAAGTTTAAAGGAAAGCGCCTACAGGTTTAGTAGCGCTGTACAAAGGAATTTAGGCAGATTTCAAATGAGAGAAGGTGGTTTTTTTTGGTTTTATTTTAGTTGACTAAGGGAGATGGAAGGTTGTAGTTTGGTATCTGAGTATTGTTTGATTGTTTTCTTTTTCTGCAGTGGTAGCCAGATGTCTAGTTTTATTTTTTGCTGCCTGATGTTTTTGTCTTTTGGTGTGAAGTGCAACAACGTAAAACTGTGCCCCCATTGAATATTCTTGGAGGGAATAAAACAAGTTGTAAAATAGCTGCACAAACACCTCACGTGTGAATGTTTGTTTTTAACCAATATCCTTAATAATGATTGTCGTTTTAGATGTTTATGTAGCGCTCACTCCCGGAGGAGCCGCTGAAAATGAACCACGGGTCAGTCTCCCCGCACTAGGGAATAAATATACTCCAGCACCGTTGTGGATTTTATAAATTATATAGTTTACTGAAGTAAAAGGCATAAAATAAGACACGGTGTTCGTAGATATATTTACAGTATTTCGTATTGCGGTAAACGCGCAGCGGGAAAAAAGAAATGCGAGACTTCGTATTTCTGGAAAACGCGACCGAGCAGAAAAAAATACAATGCTTTGTAATTACGAGAAACGCGCAGCGGAAAATAAAATAAGATGCGAATCTTTTCCCCTTTTTCGGATACTAAGGAGTGAGTCCCGAACAGGTTAAGTCCCGAATTGTGAGTGTATGTGTGTGTTATGGTACCCGGGTACTATTCAACTGGCCAGTGAATCTTTTAAGCGATGTCTTCGACTAGTCACGTTGGGGCCCTGTGGGTTTCAGAAATAAACAACAGCGTGCTTGAACTTTTGTGGAAACGGCCTTGGAGGCCTCTCACCCATCCGCTGATCACCGAGGCTCCGCTGACCCAGTACGTCTCTCCACTTGTCTCCGCGCTGGGATACCGGCTATTGGATCGATATTCAGGCTCTCTGTGTTCCGGCCCGGACTTGTCCAGCTACCGCCTGCTCTCCCATCCGTTGGACTCGCGGTACTCCTTACTCGGGGTCCTCAGCTTGTCTGGAATACACTTGGTGGTGATGGCCGGTGGGTAAGGCTCCTTCTGGCAAGGCAGGATAACCCCACTCGATTCCTGGTAGGCCACACTTGCGCTCCGGCCTGGTCACGATTCCGCTCTGCAGCACTGCGTCCTCTTCCATGCACTCCCTGGCGCGCTCTGGCGCGTTCTCCACGAGGCTCAGGATGTACAGCGTCTGTGTCCCACCCACTTCCTGTCTGTTTGCAAAGCACGCCGGGAAATGTAGTCCCAATGTTCAGTGTCTCTGATCGCGCTTGTCTCCCTCCGGTGGCCAAGAATAGGTACTGCCACAGTCAGAACACAGCGCTACACTTATTAAGAATGTTTTTCTCTGAGTTTCCTCTGAGAACTTTGCTAGTTACCGCGTCAAGTTTTAAACATGCCCTTCTATACTTTCTTTCCCAGTTCATGATATTTTTGTTATTTTTTTTTATTTGAATTGAAGAGCATTTTGAGAAAATTGACCGTTGCAAAAGTAAAAAAAAAAAAACAGTTTTCACATTTTTCTCCCAGCCCCTCCATTTTCTCTCTCTCTCATGACCACTCCTTTTTCTTTGTGTCCACAAATGTGTTGCATTCTTTTTTTCTCCATTTTAAAAGTATTTTAACCATATGAATTTTAAAGTTTTTGACAGGTTAATAATACATTTTATTCCCAAGTTTTTACTTTAGGTGAAAATTACCCATGCATGCTGTGACGGAACGGCCGCCACAGGATTTATTTAGTTTAATTTCATTCTTATTTTGTTATATTTCGTTTACCCTTTATTTATGGGAACTAATTTCCTTTGTTAGATTTAATGTAAAACTGTTGCTAGACTTCTAATTAATCATGTTTTTCCCCTGCACCCATCCTGCTAGTTTATGCTCAGTTATATTGTGTGGTTTTAAATGTATTGTCAATCGCTCATTTTTAGTTTTAAATAGACTTATATTTCTTTAGTTAAATGTGGTTTTTAAAAACACTACACGCCACTAAAGTCAAATGCTTTCCTTCCTATAGAATGTACAATAGGTTTGTGTAACTTGTGGATTATGCAAAGGTGCTTTCTCTTTGTGTATCTGTTATCTGTTTACTGGTTCTGAAAGGCTGGGAGTCACATTGTCTCAGCCACCCACTATCTGATTCCCTTTACAATGGGTTATGTAAATCACTGTATGTGGTCACTGTGAGGTGAAGACTTCATCTGCATACAACCAGTGGACCCAAGTGAAGACTTGAGAGGACCTGAGAGAAGCCTGCAATGGTCTTGGAACCAACCAATCAGAACCTGGGCATGGCTAGCCCCTGTGCAGAATTCACTCCAGGGGTCTGGGGGCGGGGATGGGAGAGAACAATGGGACTGTACCATATAAAAGGACCGTGTATGTTCTGCTTTTCATAAAACATTCTGATTTACCTTCAAACCTGTACTGAGTCACGACTAGTATTTGGGGAGGGCATAATCACTGAAGAAGCCAGCTTTACTGAATCCTTCGCTTCCAGATCATCCAAGGACCGCTGCCAATCCCTCTCCCACCTTGCTAGCTCGCTACCCGGCTAAGCTCTCCAGCAAGACTCGGTGCCGCAGACGGAGTTACCCCTGCAGGGTAGCTGATCTGCTACACATGCCAACTTTGATCAAGCTAGATGGAAGATTATGTGATACCAATATTGATAAAGCTGTTGGAATTGAAGGAAATTTACTCAAACACATTATCATTTCACATTGCAATGTTACATCAACCGGATAATAAGGAATTATCAGACACCAGGCAATAAAACATTCTAGTTTATCGACAACTCATCAATAAATCATGCGATTAAAGAAGATCATTGATTTGGAAATAAAACTTAAGACATGTCAGTTTTACAAAACTGTTATTTTCAACCAATAAGCCAGAAGTCAAAGAAAGAAGATAGTGTATTTTTATATGCTGATGGATTATCTTTGTGTTGTCGTCTAAGTGATAATTATTTTGTGTCTTTTATTATTTTATATTTTATTATTTTTGTTGTTTGGTTACAATCAATATTGTTCAAAATTCCCTGACACATTTAGGATTATTGAAGATCACATCCAATTAAAATTATAGTTAATTAATGTATTTAGGAACATATAATTTAATGCATTTGCATAAATACGTTTCATGACATATATAGTGGTAAATGGAAAGTTCTGATTCGGTAAAATTAATGCTGTTTTTATTTCATTTGAGGATTGGTGTGTTTTATGAACACCAGGTTTGTTTCAAAACACCGAACAAGACTGAATAGGATAGTAATTAAATATTCTTTTTGATATTTAAAATGGGTGGAATATGCACTTCGGCTATTTCCCTTTTGAGCCAAAGTTGCGTGTATATATTTTTCTCTAACAATGAGTCAGAAGTAGTATAATTTTTTCTCATTGCGTGAGGCCAATAGGCTTTGCGGGGAAATTTTAAAATTTATTATCTGTGTCTCTTCTTGTGTAAATTAACATTTTTATTGTTTTCGTGCATTTGAGAGTGACAATGAATGAATGGATGTATATGATTAGTGGGGTATACCATATTTTCTTTTCTTTTTTATTTTCTTTATTGTTGCTAAAACCGTATCACATCATCAAGAAACCTGACAGTCACAATGACTGCTTATGGAATGAATCATGGACATTTTGTGTCAAGGTCAAAGGTCACAGGTAATAAGCAACCAGCGCAAAGAGACAGCTTGTTCAGGAGTCCCTATGGTGGGAGCTCTGATGACATTCAATGATTATGCGTCTCAAGCCGGGATGTTGAAAAAAAAGACCACACCCTGATCTCGCACTGTGGACTACGGTATTAGATTATGGAATATTTTATTTTTTATTTAATCCCCTAGATAAGTGTGAGAAAGGATTGGATTTGTGAAAATGAGAATGTATTTCTTGAGTGTGTGTATGAATGCAGGTGTGTATGCGTTTTGTGGAGTGAAGCTGAACATAGGAAAACACACAGATATAGATCTGACTCATGTTGATTTATTAGATAAATTAACTTTGACATTCAAGTTATTATACTTTTCTTGTTCGGTGAATTATATTTTGGGAAATGGGAATAAATAGTTATTTAATGTCTAGATTAGGTATTTTTGCCTACGCTCCAAGTGGTTTGCTGGAAGAGTGAATCTAGATAGATAAGTGTATTTTATGCTCATAAAGGGCCTCCTTGGGGAATCCCTTTTGTACATTATAAAGGTATTGAGGTATTTTAGGAGTAAATACCAGAATTTTTTTTCTTCCCCTCTGAGCATCTAGAATGATCTAAAAGTCTTAGGCAAGGACACTGTAGCCCAGGTATGATTAGTTTAATTGCCTAAGTTTGGTTTATTTTTTAGATGATCGCAGGTGATATGTGATCAAAGGAAAGAATTGTTAGATTTTAATTTCCTGTAAATATAATAAATATTTTGTCTTAAAAAGCCTGTTCTTATAAAATGGGCTGTGAAATTCCCCCCTCCATTTTTGTTAGTGTCAATACTGCATAGACCGTTGTTCCTTCTATAGGATATGAGCTGTGGCCGATTTCCTGTTATGTTCAGTGCAGGAAAATGTGCGCAGAAGCGGGAAGATGGGAAAAGGATTTCTTGTGAACCATATATGGTAGTAAGTTAACTGAGTGGCTAAACTTTGATGTTGTAATGTATCTGTACACTGATTGGCTATAAATTCTGTGAATTTTAATATATAGATCTGGCTTAACGAGGAAAGCTAGACTGAGAAAGACCAACACAGTCTTGTGATTGATTCTTTTTGGGGGTCTCCGCCATGGCGTAGCGCAGCTCTTCCTTCGGTTTTGATATATAAGAAGAAACTTGGAAAAGGTTTATGGTAATTATAATGAAAAATAGAATTTTTCAAAAGGCTTACGTCGCATATGCCATTCATTTCCTCAAGGTACTCTGCTTCAATTTTGTGACCTACAACAGGGCTTTCATTTGCCACCAGCCTCTTTTTTCAGATTCTTGCAGTTGCGAGACTTTGCCCTGCGCCCACATATTAAAAGGGTGGCAACGACGAAACCCTCCTTCAAATATCTCTGCTTGCGAGGACGTTATACTAAAGGACTGATCTCCTCACTATATCAAACGATCACCAGCGTACTAGACTGGGCGGAGCTCCCATATGTCCGAGCCTGACACACGGACTTACAAGACCAGCTGGAAGGTGACGCTTGGCTGGACATCTGGGAAGAGTCCAGAAAGATCTCAGTCTGCACCTCTATTCAGGAACAGGCGGTTAAGTTACTTATGCGCTGGTACACAACGCCGGCCCAGTTGGCCAGGATTAATAAGACGCTCACGGAAGACTGCTGGAGACAATGCGGGGCTAAAGGCACATACTTCCACATGTGGTGGACCTGACCCGTCATCCGTTCTTTTTGGACCAGCATTTAAGCATTGTATGAAGAGGTCATGTAATGACCGATTCCCCTGGCACCGGATCTTTTCCTACTGGCAAACCCGCTGGTAGACTTCACACATAGGGAACACATATTGCTCACTAAGCTCCTGGGGGCGGCGCACAGGGCAGTGACGGAGGGATGGATACAGATAGAGGCACCGTCTACGGGACGGGTTCTGGGCCTCAGAGACACATTTTTAATCAGGGGTCAAAAGTGAGGGAACTCACCCACGAATTCCACAACCCCCATTACCTTAAGAAAATATATATATATATATATCACGAGTATAGCCGGACGAGCCGGTGATACCATTTTTATTGGGTTAACTTTACATTTAAAAGACAAACTTTCAAGAGTGTAAACTGGAAACTATACTGATCAGTGAAAGATATCACTACGTACAGGTATACTCGTGATTGTGGCAACTGGACTAACGCATTATATATATATATATATATATATCTCCATATATATATATATCTCCAGGCACAGACCCCCAGAATAATATACACAGCGCTGAGCCCCCAGAATAACATACACAGCGCTGAGCCCCCAGAATAATATACACAGCACTGAGCCCCCAGAATAACATACACAGCACTGAGCCTCCAGGATAATATACACAGCACTGAGCCCCAACAATAACATAATAACATACACAGCACTGAGCCCCCATAATAATATACACAGCACTGAACCCCAAGAATAATATGCACAGCACTGGTTATATGGATATATTTTCCCCAGTTCACATGGATATAATTGCCCCCAGCTCATATGGGTATATATTGCCCCCAGCTCTCATGGATATAATTGCCCCCAGCTCTCATGGATAATGCCCCCAGGTCTCATGGATATGCCCCCAGGTCTCATGGATAATGCCGCCAGCTCTCATGGATAATGCCCCCAACTCTCATGGATAATGCCCCCAACTCTCATGGATAATGCCCCAACTCTCATGGATACTGCCCCCTGGTCTCATGGATATGCCCCTGGTCTCATGGATATGCCCCTGGTCTCATGGATACTGCCCCTGGTCTCATGGATACTGCCCTTGGTCATATGGATACTGCCCCTGGTCTCATGGATACTGCCCCTGGTCTCATGGATACTGCCCCTGGTCTCATGGATACTGCCCCTGGTCTCATGGATACTGCCCCTGGTCTCATGGATAGTGCCCCTGGTCACATGGATACTGCCCCTGGTCACATGGATACTGCCCCTGGTCTCATGGATAGTGCCCCTGGTCTCATGGATAGTGCCCCTGGTCTCATGGATACTGCCCCTGGTCTCATGGATAGTGCCCCTGGTCACATGGATACTGCCCCTGGTCTCATGGATACTGCCCCTGGTCACATGGATACTGCCCCTGGTCTCATGGATACTGCCATGGTCTCATGGATACTGCCCCAGGTCTCATGGATAGTGCCCCTGGTCTCATGGATACTGCCCCTGGTCTCATGGATAGTGCCCCTGGTCTCATGGATAGTGCCCCTGGTCTCATGGATAGTGCCCCTGGTCTCATGGATAGTGCCCCTGGTCTCATGGATAGTGCCCCTGGTCACATGGATACTGCCCCTGGTCTCATGGATACTGCCCCTGGTCTCATGGATACTGCCCCAGGTCTCATGGATACTGCCCCTGGTCTCATGGATAGTGCCCCTGGTCTCATGGGATACTGCCCCTGGTCTCATGGGATACTGCCCCTGGTCTCATGGATAGTGCCCCTGGTCTCATGGATACTGCCCGTGGTCACATGGATAGTGCCCCTGGTCTCATGGATAGTGCCCCCAGCCCAACTCACCTCTGCTGCTGCTACCGCCGCACACTGCCGGCGGCCACGTGTTTCCTGCTTCAGCGGCCGCTGACAGGAAGTGCAGCCGCTCGCCTGGGATCTATGAAACAGCCAGGCGAGCGGCTCCACTTCCGGTCACCGGCCGTTATAATAGGAAGCACGCGGCCGCCGGCAATGTGCGTCGGCCGCCTGCTAAGCGTTCGGGCTCGGGCCACAGCGGGAACGCTGCGTTCCCGCAGCGTTCCCGCTGTGGGAGAAGTGCGGGAACGCCGTTCCCGCTCGACTCGAGCCCTGTTTTTAATGGAAAAACTGACGGCTATTGTCCACCAAACTATGGATTATTTTTCCAAGACATGGGCTCCATGGCTCTCGTATGACCCCAGCTGCACCATCTGAACAGGTGCGCAACCTTGTATTGCCCTGATTTATACTGTCTGACTCAACATCGACCTTTTTGAACGGCTTGATAATTACGTGTAATTGATTTGCTTGAGATTTGCTTGTGATTTTTCTACATGATGCTAGGGGGGGCTCTCCTTCCCCTCCCTCCCTCTTCTCCCCCCCCTTCTCTTTCTTTCTGTTCTTTTCTATGAACATTCAAAAATATAGCGGCTACCTTATACCGAAATCAGGACAGGGGACTTTTCTGTAGAGCGATGTTATGGTTTATTGCTTTGTGATGGATATATTGTCCCCCCCTCCTTTTTTCAAATGTTTGTATCCTTGATGACATTGACTTATGCTGCTGAAAAATAAAGTCTTTATAAAATCGCTGCTGCCGGTGCCGGTGTTTTTCTCCCTAGAGGCAAGCGGCCACTGACATGCAGCTTGACTGCTCACCTGGGATAGGAACCACCTGACCAGCGCGCGATCTCACGAGAACGCGACTGCGCAGCTGGTCAGGTTGTTTGTAGCGAGTGGTCAAGCTGCATGTCAGCGGCCGCTCGGTTCCTCCTATGGAGAAGAACGCCGGCGGAGCCTGGGGCCAGCAGAGGTGGTGAGAGGCGAGCTGGGGGCAAATATATCCATATGAGCTGGGGGCAATATATACCCATATGAGCTGGGGTAATATATCCATATGAGCTGGGGGCAATATGAACTGGGGGGCAATATATCCATATGAGCTGGGGCAATATATGCCCATATGAGCTGGGTCAATATATACCCATATGAGCTGGGGGGCAATATATACCCATATGAGCTGGGGGGCAATATATCCATATGAGCTGGGGCAATATATTGCCCATATGAGCTGGGTCAATATATACCCATATGAGCTGGGGGGCAATATATACCCATATGAGCTGGGGGGCAATATATCCATCTGAGCTGGTGGGGCAATATATCCATATGAGCTGGGGCAATATATACCCATATGAGCTGGGGCAAATAAATCCATATGAGCTGGGGGCAATATATACCCATATGCGCTGGGGCAATATACATCCATATGAGCTGGGGGCAATATATACCCATATGCACTGGGGGCAATATATACCCATGTGAGCTGGGGGCAATATATCCATGTGTGAGCTGGGGCAAATATATATATCCATGTGAACTGGGGCAAATATATCCATATATTCAGGGTGTGTGTGTCTTTTTAGGGGCTCCTCCATATATTCAGGGTGTGTGGGGGTCTTTTTAGGGGGGCAGCATTTCAGCCTTCGCTCCAGGCAGCACAATGTCTTGGGCCGGGGACAAAATAGCTGTAACTGTAAGCAGTAAAAGGCAAATTCAACACATAACATTAAAATATACAATAAATCCTAAATCATGGGGTATGACACTATTTTGAAATCTAAAGATTTAAGACGGGGAAACTAACACTATAACTTTAAATGCCCTCCTGGAAACCCAATGTGGAGACCTGAAAAACAAAGGTAAGGCATTGAATAATACAACTTTACAGTAACTAAGTCAACGGTCTTAAACGTAGGTCATAGTTCCAGATGCAAAGAGTAATTTTAACAAGTTAACCCATCTTCGTGTTGGGGAAGCCGCACTAGGCCAAAACTTCCACCAACACAATTACTAAATTTTCCTAATCCATGACGAAAAGTTAGAATTTTAATAATGACTCAGATGCGAGTATTTGCTTCTCTTTCTAATAATTTATTTAACAGCAGCAAGAAAAGTGAAACTTATATAAAAAAAAAGCGAACACTTTTAAAACAGAAAATACATATAATCAAGTCCATATTAAACACTCCCTTAGTCCATAATCCTTTGCGGTCCTCTTCCATATAAGGCAGTGAGAACCGGAAGTATCCCTCTTTCTTGGTTGCGGAACTGGCCAAATTCAGATGAGGATACACTTGAAACGAAGGATGAAAACCAAACAAATTCCATTCAGGCGAAGGGAGAAGTGAAGTCGCTCAGAATGCCTGAAAGAAACAGAAACATGAGTAAGGCATTAAACAAGGTTCCGTAACTGATGTTCATAACCGAGGTCAGAACAGAACCACAGAATCAATGCGACTAGGGTAAAGTATTTATTGAGTACCGGTAATCATGGATAAAAATCCGTGACAAAATACAATCGGAAGAAACATAACATAATATATTAATCTTTATTGACAGTCATGTGAAGTACAATAATACATACAGTAGGGTGGGACACGGCGGGAAATACTCGCCTCCGAGTCATTATTAAAATTCTAACTTTCCATCATGGAATAGGAAAATTTTGTAATTTTAAGTCATGGACTCGGAGGCTCCTATTTGCACGTTTAAAGCCCTTCTAGAATCGGAGTGGTCCAATGTTGAATGGGTTTTAGATAGTAGTTGCGTAGGGTGGATTCCCGGGACCAATCTGCGGCCCGCATTAGATCTTCCATACGACAACCCAAGGAGACTGCTGAGGAAGCCATGGCACTCCAGATAGAGTGTGCTCCGAAGTGAGAAATATCAATTCCAGCTAAATCCATGAGCCATTTCATCCATCGTGCTAAAGATGAAGAGGTTACTGGGTTATGAGGATGTCTGAATGATAGGAACAGAGGTGATACACCTGGAGATCGGAAACTCAAAGTTCGGGTCTCATATTCTTCAAGACGACGAACCGGACTGTGACGGAATGGGGTATCCGCCTATGGTCCTGCTCTATCTGACCCCCTCTTTGGTGTTGCCAAGCCCAACTACCGAGTGGCACGGCACCCGGCGTCTTGAGCGGCTTGGGTAGAAGACCACGTGGCGGTGGAAATCTCGAGAGTATATGGGGCACCCACGGTGGAAATCCGCCCGACTACCGAGTGGCACGGCACTCGGCGTCTCGAGCAGCGGATCTACTGACCTTCGGAAGGCTGGAGACGGTCTGCGTGGCGAACCGCGGTTCGGTAGAGTCTCCTTGAAGATGCGGGGCACGGCGCTGAGCCGAGGTCCCGATTCGGGGTGGTTGCGGTATCCCGAGGTACCGATCCAAGGTGGCGCAACGAATCGATGTTCTGCTGCGGAGTTAGAGTGACCCGTTCCTGGGCGGTGGTGATATATAGCTGGCGTGAAATGACAACACCAGACGGAGCTGCATGTATCAAACACTCAGATGAACTGACTCTTTTAATGAACAACGCCACTATTTATGCTGAAGTACAACAGTCACAATTTGCATACCCATACTAATTAGTAGCATACCCATACTAATTAGTTATGTCATTTATTTACAATCAACATTCTTCACATTCTCTTAGCCTTCAGCTCACAAAACGTTTGTACATCCATTGTTCCAGCACATCAGATTAAACACACACTATCAGAGATCCCTTAAATTAAACATGTAGATAGATAATGGGGAAAATCCCTGACGCATAAATTACACAGCAGCAAAACTTGTTTACTAGCTACAGAAAAACACATTTACCTACAGGAATATAAGTATGTTTTAAAACCAAAGCTATGTCATTTCACTAAACTAAATTAAACTAACCAAACGATGTAAAGTATATTTAAAATCACACAGGGTACATCTTAATACAGCACATCAAGTAAAACCACATCTAGCAAGGAAAATAAACTGTTCATACATTGAAACGCACAGCAAACGTTCAAAGGAAAACAAGGTCCTTTTAAAAATGTCTTGGGTTTGAGTCCTGGGTCTCGCTGCGCCGAGCCCCTATGTCATTCCGTGACACTCCTCCCCCTTTCCAAAGTCCGACGAGCCCGGTTGGACCCACACGGGTTGTATAGGGGGAGTCGGTGCAGTCTCTGCGGCCCATAGTCCGTGGGCAAGAGGCGAGCCGTCAGGCTTCTCCAGTGGTGCTCGCGGCCATGCCTGGCAGGTTGTAAGTCTTTCGGGGTACCCCCTCCGGAATAAGTGTCCCGTGGTTGGGGAGAGGTACCACCTGTGCCATCTCCAGTGGTCTCGGGTACTCGGGGAAAAAGGGGCTAAAGGCACGCGCCCCAAGTGCCTTGGTCAGCCGTTGATAAAGACGGTGGCTGCAGGGGGCCTCCGGGCCAAAGGGTTGCAAGGAGGGGCCGGTTGGCAACCGGCTCTGCTTCGTCACCAGCGCGTCGGCTGGGGTGGTGAATGCTGGAGAAGAATCACCCGGCAGGAGAAGGACGTCCTCCATCTCGGGTGCAGTTGGTGGCTGCAAATCAACCTGCTCAGGGGAATCCGCCTTCTGTTCCTCGGTGCCGATAAGGGAGAGTGGACAGAGGCCAGATGCACTCTGCCCCGTTGCCAGCGCTTCTGCTGGAGAGGGGGGTATGTGAACAAGGTCCCGGGGGTTGGATGGGGTAAGCAGCTGCGAGGTCGGTAGCGCGGGGTTATCCTCGTTCTGCTCCTCGGGGCAGATGGTAAAGGATGGGCAGAGGCCAGCGGCACTCTGCCCCGTTGGCAGCTCTTCTGCTGAGAGGGTGGGGGCTGGGGCAACGTCCAAAGGGTCGGACGGGGTAAACGGTCGTGGGGTAGACAGTCCAAGGGTATCCCCCTCCTGCCCCTCGAGGCAGCTGGTGAAGGGTGGACAGAGGCCAGCGGCACTCTGCCCCGTGGCCAGCTCTTCGGCTGGGTGGGGGTCCCCTTGCGGGAGGGCGGTTTCTTCACCCCCCAGGGCAAACAATGGCTGCAGGCCCCCCCCCGCCCGGGGGAACCATCTGTCTGCTCCTCCTGGCAGACTGTAGGGGGTGGGCAGAGGCCAGTGGCGCTCTGCCCCGTGGCCAGCTCTTCGGCTGGGTGGGGGTCTTCTTGCGGGAGAATGGTTTGTTCAACCCCCGGGGCAATCAATGGCTGCAGGCCACCCAGCCCGGGGAAACCATCTGTCTGCTCCTCCTGGCAGACTGAAGAGTGGGCAGAGGCCAGCGGCGCTCTGCCCCGTTTCCAGCTCTTCTGCTGGGCCCACGGGCACGGCCACTGTGTCTTCCTGCGGGTGTAAGGGGATAATTTCTTCTGCTGTGGAGAGTGGGCAGAGGCCAGCGGCGCTCTGCCCCGTTGCCAGCTCTTCTGCTGGGCCTGCGGGCACGGCCACCGTGTCTTCCTGCGGGTTTAAGGGGATAGCTTCTGCTGTGGCCCCAACGGGGACCCATGGGAGCATCTTGGCCTCCCATACTTCAAGGTCCCTTGGACTGTCGGTCCCTTCAGCCGGACAGTCCCAGTACATGGGGCTTAGACCCGACTGCGGAACGCTGTCCAACAGTCTCCTGTAGGCCTTCGAGCTCCCATTCTCGCTCTACTAGGAACTCCAGTTCCTCTAACTCCGAGTTCCTGCTATCGTACGGGAGCTCCTTTTCCCGTTGCTCCAGTATCTCCTCCGACCGCTCTTCTGTCTCTTCTCCGAACCCAGGGTCCTTGGCCATGCTCTCGTAGAGCAGCCCTGTGCCGCCGTAGTGGAGCCCTGCGGTGGAGGCGCCGTCAATGGTGCGGGGTAGCAGGGGGCCTGCTAGCCACCGGAGCGCGCGGTACGCGGCGTCCAGTGCAATCTCCTGCCGCACCAGGTATTGGAGCTCTGCCTCCCACTCCTCCGGGGGTCGATCTTGCAGGAACACTGCTCGGGCGTTATACTGCACCTGGTAGATGACAGCGGTGGAGGGAACATGGACATCATGGTAGTCCCTTTCATGGTACAGGGCCTCGTACCAAAGTTCTTGGCGGATCTCGTCCCGCCACTCATGCCCAGTGGGCTCCACTGTGGACCCGTGGTACCGATCCAGGCCCTCCTGCAGCCTTCTCGGAAATTCCGCCCTCGAGTCCGCGAGGGTGCTGAGACAGTGGCACTGCCACTCGCTGGGGGGTGTGGCATCCTCGGATGCAGCTCCAGGCGAGCTGTAAGCCTCCATCCAAGGGTCGCTGGGATGTGCGTATTCCCCAATACAGTCTCCAGGCGAGCTGTAAGTCCCGAAAGGGGTATCGCTGGGGGGTGTAGATTCCCGGGGTGAAGCTCCAGTCGAGCTGTAAACCTCGACCCAGGGTCCTACGGGGTTGGGTTCAGGGGTAAAGTATTCAATCCTTTGTGCACAGAGCGCTGCCCATCGCAACTCGTGCTGACGGTCCCTCTCCTCATCCGCTTGGAGGTCCATCATTAGCCGGCTCACCGTGTCCTCGGAGGGGGTGAGGCCGAATCCTTCGAACATGGACCGAGCTCTCTGCCGAAGGTGCTCATTAGGGTCCTGAGTCAGGGTTGGGGTGCTCACCATTTGCTGGTCCATCCTGGTCAGCTCCTTCACCAGGGTTTTCTTATTTTTGTTGCCGCGGAGTTCCTCCCCGATTCTCCAACATGCTCCGCAGGACGTCCCGTCTGTAGGCACTGTACCCAGCCATGGTGGGGGTCTTCTTGGGGGTGCAGAGAGCTTATCCCACCGCTGCCACCAGTGTGACGGAATGGGGTATCCGCCTGCGGTCCTGCTCTGACCCCCTCTTTGGTGTTGCCAAGCCCAACTACCGAGTGGCACGGCACCCGGCGTCTCGAGCGGCTTGGGTAGAAGACCACGTGGCGGTGGAGATCTCGAGAGTATATGGGGCACCCACGGTGGAAATCCGCCCGACTACCGAGTGGCACGGCACTCGGCGTCTCGAGCAGCGGATCTACTGACCTTCGGAAGGCTGGAGACGGTCTGCGTGGCGAACCGCGGTTCGGTAGAGTCTCCTTGAAGATGCGGGGCACGGCGCTGAGCCGAGGTCCCGATTCGGGGTGGTTGCAGTATCCCGAGGTACCGATCCAAGGTGGCGCGGCGAATCGATGTTCTGCTGCGGAGTTAGAGTGACCCGTTCCTGGGCGGTGGTGATATATAGCTGGCGTGAAATGACAACACCAGACGGAGCTGCATGTATCAAACACTCAGATGAAGTGACTCTTTTAATGAACAATGCCAATATTTATGCTGAAGTACAACAGTCACAATTTGCATACCCATACTAATTAGTAGCATACCCATACTAATTAGTTATGTCATTTATTTACAATCAACATTCTTCACATTCTCTTAGCCTTCAGCTCACAAAACGTTTGTACATCCATTGTTCCAGCACATCAGATTAAACACACACTATCAGAGATCCCTTAAATTAAACATGTAGCTAGATAATGGGGAAAATCCCTGACGCATAAATTACACAGCAGCAAAACTTGTTTACTAGCTACAGAAAAACACATTTACCTACAGGAATATAAGTATGTTTTAAAACCAAAGCTATGTCATTTCACTAAACTAATTAAACTAACCAAACGATGTAAAGTATATTTAAAATCACACAGGGTACATCTTAATACAGCACATCAAGTAAAACCACATCTAGCAAGGAAAATAAACTGTTCATACATTGAAACGCACAGCAAACGTTCAAAGGAAAACAAGGTCCTTTTAAAAATGTCTTGGGTTTGAGTCCTGGGTCTCGCTGCGCCGAGCCCCTATGTCATTCCGTGACACGAACGTAATAGTGATTCGGTATATTCGGGTAAAACACGGAAACAATAGACGTCTTTGTTCTCCTTGAGACATTAAACTCGACTCCCTTAGGGGTGTGTAAGAAAGTGACGGGTAATCTAAGGCACGTACGTCCCCTACACGTTTGCAAGAAAATAGGCATAAAAGCATCACTAGTTTTGCTGACAACTGACGTAGGGACAAATCCATATTATCTGGCCAAGTTTCTATGAAACGTAATATCACCGAGACATCCCACGTAGAGGAGTACCGAGCGGTGGGAGGTCTAGACAGAGGGATAGCCTTTAATAGACAACAAACCAATTGATGGCGACCTACCGGGACTCCCTGAAAACCTACATGTGAGGCCGAGATAGCCGATCTAACTACATTGATGGAGCGATATGTCCTACCCTCATGAAACAAAT
The DNA here is from genome assembly GCA_009667805.1 of Leptobrachium leishanense. Lineage (NCBI taxonomy): Eukaryota > Metazoa > Chordata > Amphibia > Anura > Megophryidae > Leptobrachium > Leptobrachium leishanense. Next base: position 191,965,084 of record CM019066.1, read on the forward strand.
CGGAAAGATATTCTAAAACCGAGGTCACAGGTGCCGAAAAGGGATCCACTTGTCCCAACAAGCACCAGCTAATCCAAGCTTGCCAGGCCGATCCATAGGAAGAACGTGTTCCTGGAGCCCAAGCTTCCATGAGCAAGGTTCTAGTTCTGATCGAAATTCTCGGGAGAGAATTAATTACCCCAAAACTAACCATGCTACTAGACGGTATTGACCCTGCCAAAATAAGGGATGTGACTGCCCTTCTGTGTTCAGCAGTAACTCTGGATGGGCCGGGAGGAGACGAAGAAAGTCTATCGAGATTTCTAATAGGGAGGGAAACCATGGCTGACCTCTCCAGAGTGGTGTGATCAATACTATTGTGGCTTGTTGAGATTGTAGATGAGATATTGTGCGTGGTATCATGGCTAGGGATGAGCTGTTCGGTTCGGAGATCGATTCGAACATCGCCTGTTCGCAAACTACAAAAAGTTCCACGTGTTCGCCGACAATGCACCACAATGGACCACAATGCACTTTTCCACTGGCCTGAAGCTTGTAATTGGCTACAGCCTGCACCTGACCACAGTTTAGGTGCAAGACAGTTGCAAGACTATGCCAATCACGACTCAGAGTCCTCATTGGGCAAATTTTGCCCAATCATGGGCTCACAGAGCTAAGTCCCACAGCACACTATATAAGGCGTCCCTTGCAGCCCCAGCACATGTTTTTTGAGAGGAGATTGTTAGTGTGTGTTCTCACTGCCAGTCTGCCAGCAGCTATTGGGGGGGGGTCTAATTTCTACAAAATATCTGGGAATTGTTGTAATCTGTGTGTTCTCACTGCCACCAGCAATTTTGGGGGTCAGTCATTTCTACAAAATATCTGGGAATTGTGGTAATCTGTGTGTTCTCACTGCCACCATGTATTTTGGGGGTCAGTCATTTATACAAAATATCTGGGAATTGTTCTAATCTTTGTGTTCTCACTGCCACCAGCAATTGTGGGGGTTTCATTTATACAAAATATCTGGGAATTGTTCTAATCTTTGTGTTCTCACTGCCACCAGCAATTATGGGGGTTTCATTTATACAAAATATCTGGGATTGTTCTAATCTTTGTGTTCTCAATGCCACCCATCAGGGGGTCTCACTGACTCATAGGAGGTTTCTGGGAATTGTAATCTGTGTCTTCTCACTGCCAGCTATCATGGGGTCCCACATACTTCTATCAGATTTCTGCGAATTGTAATCTGTGTCTTGTCACTGTTGCCAGCTATCAGGGGGTCCTATCAGGGGGTCTCACTGACTTGTAGGTGGTTTCTGGGAATTGTAATTTGTGTCTTGTCACTGGCTGCCAGCTATCAGGGTGTCTCACTGAGTTATACCAGAGTTCTGGAAATCTTTATACCAGAGTTGAATCAGAGTTCTGCAGCATATCTCCAATTTTTATAACAGTTGAATCAGAGTTATGTATATCTTTAATCTATATATCACTCACCATGTCAGAAAGACCAAAAAGGACAGGCAGACGCCCCCAGACACAGATAAGAGGGCAAGCAGCCTCTGTGTCGGGAGGCTGTGCCTCTGGTCGTCGTGGACGTGGTGCATCCTCTGCAGGGGCACGCTTGTCCTTTCAAACTGGTGCTGGCCGTCTTAAGCAGCAGCAGCAACATACAGAGGATTTTGTGGATTGGTTAACCAGGCCATCCTCATCCTCCGAGTCCTCTGCCAGCCAGGCTTGTAGTGGTTTACAGTCCACCTCAGCTGCCAAAGCATCTAATGCAGCCTCCATGTCCACAGCTACTCCTGCCATAGCCTCACTATCACACACGGAGGAGTCAGCTGAATTGTTTGACTACAATGACAGTGACATGCTGCTTGAGGATGTGCAGCAACTACAGTGCTCTGTTTCAATCTCTGAGGTTGAGGAAGCGAGTATAATCAACCTAGAGGAAGAGGGTGCCAGTGACACAAATAACTGGCACTCATTTTGCCCCAGCAGCTGCAGCATACTGCCAAGTTGGCTCCAGTGACGAGGAGATAGGGGGTGATGACAATGATGAGGTCACTGACTCCACCTGGGTGCCTGATCAAACAGAGGAGTCAAGTGAGGAGGAGGAGGCAAAACAAACACGAGGCACAACGTCCTCTATGACCAACCGTAGCACTAGCCAATCCAAGGCATTAGATGTCAGAGCTGCTCAGGTGCAGAGCGTTGCGGTCTCAAAGCACACATCCAGGAATTTTGCTGTCTGGGAGTTCTTTAAGAAATGTGCAGCAGACCCCACCGTTGCTATTTGTAATCTATGTCAGATGAGGCTCAAGCGTGGGAAAGACACCGGACGCTTGGGTACCACGTGCTTGAGGTGACATGACCACCTGCCACGCATCCCGTTGGTGAAAAACTTTGCGTAGGTCCTCCTCATCTGTCTCTACCCCCACTGTATGTCCTGCCAGGTCATTGACTCCAACCTCCACTGACAGGGATGATGCTACAGTAATGGATGTACCAGTTCCTTCCTCACAATGTGACATCATCCCATCAGCTGAAGATTTATGCAGTCAGATTATGTTGCCCCAGCTGCTGCAGCGTAAGAAAAAATATAGTCCCAACCATCCCCAAGCACAGCATCTAAATGCCAGCTTAGCAAAATTACTTGCATTGCAGCTGCTGCCTTTCCAGCTGATGGACTCTGCTCCCTTCCGTGAATTTGCTGAATGTGCTGTACCACAGTGGCAGGTTCCAAAACGCCATTACTTTTCACGCAAGGCAAGGTGAATGTGACTTTAGACATGTGGTCCAGCAAGCATGGACAGGGCCGTTACATTTTCTTCACGGCACACTGGGTAACTCTGATTGCAGCTGGGAGGGATCCAAGACGGGGCTCTGTGCTGGAGCTTGTTTATTCCTCACGCCTCCAGAAAGCTGCTTGTATGAGGTCTGTCTGCTCCACCACCACCTCTCCCTCTTCCTCCTCCTCCGTCTCTGGCAAAGTGGCAGTTAAACTGACGCGTGACAGGGGCTATGCAATGGCTCAAGCAAAAAGTTGCTTTACTGTGCTTGAGGTGGTTTGTTTAGGGGACAGGAGCCACACCGGGCCAGAAATTCTGTCAGCTCTACAGGGGCAGGTGCAGAGATGGTTAACACCATGCCAGCTTCAGCTGGGAATGGTCGTCTGTGATAATGGCAGCAACCTTCTCTCCGCCCTACGCCAGGGTAAGTTGACACATGCACCATGCCTAGCACACGTCCTAAATCCGGTGGTACAGCGTTTTGTAACCAGGTACCCAGGGCTGGCAGAGCTTCTCAGCCAGGCCATAAAAGTCTGCAGCCACTTCAGACCGTCATTCCCAGCAAGTGTTTGCCTTGCAGAAATTCAAAGAGAATTCCACCTTCCCACAAACCTTCTGATCTGTGACATGCCCACCAGGTGGAACTCAACATTAGCAATGCTGCAGCATCTGCACAAGCAGCAGAGGGCCATCAACGAGTACCTGTGTAAGTATGGCACAAGGACAGGTTCAGGTCAACTTGGTCCCCCCAGTGGCTGATGATCAAGGATGCATGCACAGTACTGTCACCATTTGAGGAGGCAACGAGGATGGTGAGCAGGGACAGTGCATGCATCAGTGACACAATTCCTTTAGTGTTCCTGCTGGAGCACACTCTGCAGGGGAATTATAGATGTGGCTCGAGAGGCAGAGCAGCGGGAGGAAGAGGAGGCATTCCCTAGCTCTCAAGGCCCCAGTCTTTACGCAGACAGCGTTCCTGTGGGTCCTCAGATCAGACAGGGGGAGGATGAGGAGGAATATTTAAGCATTGAAGGTGGGGATTTCTCAAGGGAGGGTTTTGTGCGCCCAGAAACACAAGGACTAGTACGTGGCTGGGAGGAGGAAGTGCACGATGAGATCAATACTGGTTGGCAAGCCTTCTTGATCCATGATACAAGGGTAAAGTTGCAGAGCTCATCCTGCCTGCACAGAGGGAGCACAAGATGAAACAACTTGAGGACGCTCTAAAGTGACACTTGTGTAACACCTTTCCAGGCACTGGTAGGTTACCAAGTGATGACACAGGTGCTTCTGAGGCTGCGGATGATCAGAGGAAGAGCGGTGAAGGCTGGGGCCGCTTGACTGATGCCTTTTTAAATTTTTTTAGTCCACGACGCCCAGGGACGTCAAATGTAGGCACCCATTGCCAGCGTCTTCACCATATGGTGCAGGACTACCTAGGGGCAAGGGCAGACCTGGATACCTTTCCAGCAGATGATCCACTGGCTTACTGGGTGTTGAGATTGGATCACTGGCCAGAATTTAGCCAATATGCTATGCAGCTACTAGGTTGCCCTTCATCCAGCGTGCTTTCTGAAAGGACGTTCTGTGATGCTGGAGGTTTTGTCACAGACAAAAGAGTGCGTCTGTCTGACTCTGTAGACCGGCTGACATTTACAAAAATGAATCAGTCCTGGATCAGCAGCTATCAATCCCCTGATGCTGTCGCAACTGACTAGATCGGGGATCTCTTCTGCATTCACAAAACCTCCACCACTGAACTCTTCCACAATACCACAAAGGGGTTACGGTGTGAAGGCACTTGCTGCAACCAAAGGCACAATATTTGGGTGCACTGACGGTCTGACGCCTTTACCATATTCATTTCTTTTTAATATAGGACCGCAGGGTCCAACCCTGCACTCTTCCACAATACCACAGAGGGGATACGGTGTGACGGCACTGTTGCCGACACTAAAGGCCCAATTTTAAAGCACCTATTGTTACTTTCATCCAAAGCCTGCATAAGTTTCACCATAATTCAGCCCAAAAAAAAATCACTAAACTCGTTCTGCGTGTCTTAAAATGTCTTTTTTAATACAGACTGCAGCCCCAAGCAGTTGTTTATGAATAGATTAAAGGAAAACCGTTTACCGTCATTTGAAACGTAATTTTTTTGTTTTTAATTGTTTCTATACATCCTACAAATCCGCTACTTCACGGGCAGGTTATGGGGACCTCCTAGGCACGATATTTGAAGAAATTTTTGGTTTTTATTTTTAACCCTTATTTCATGGAAAACTCACTGTTCCTTTAAAAACTTTTTATTTTCACTTTTGTTCCTTGTTTCCAGTCCCCCAGGGCACTACCCGGACCCCCATACACCTTTTATGGCAAATATCTTGCATATATGCCCTCTATAAACCGAACTTTTGAGTCCCATTGACTTGCATTGAGTTCGGTTCGTGTTCGAACTTTTGAAATTGTTCGAGTTTGAATGCGAACTGAACACGGGGGTGTTCGGCTCATCCCTAATCATGGCAAATGGGGGAAATGCGTAATGCCGTACTTTCGGCCAACGTTGGAGAAACGCGTCTGTCGCTAGAGCTTCTGGGTCTGGGCGCCAACTGTAAAATCTCAGTCTGAGTGTACAGCCTGAATGCGAAGAGGTCTATGTCCACTGGACCCTAAAGAGAGACAAGTCTGTCGTAAATCGCTGAGAGCAGTCTCCAATCCCCGGAATCGTCCGTATGCCTGGAATTCAAATCCGCTATGGTGTTTGTAAGTCCCGGAATGAACTGGGCTGTTACTGTTAGGTTGTTGGGAAAACAGCGATCCCAGAACTTCGATGCCAGGACTGAGTAATTCTGATCTTGGGCTTCCTAAGCAGTTGATACTGCGAACTGCGGATAGGTTGTCCATCTTGAGGAGGATTGAGAGCTTCTGGTGATCCTTGGCGAAACACTGGACAGCAAAGAGACCTGCCAGGAGCTCTAGGCAGTGGATATGAAGTGACCTCTCCGTCGCCGACCAGCGACCCCCTGTCTCCAAGGAGCCGCATCCTGTGTGGCAGGCATCCGATTCCATAATGATGGTGGGAGTCGGAGGGATTAGGGGTTTCCCGTTCCAAAACTGGAGGTTCTGGATCCACCACTCGAGATCCATACGGGAATCATTGGAAAGAGTCACCATCGCCGAGTAGGGGAATTTCTTGCAGAGAAAACGGGCCTTCAAGCGTTGGAGGGCCCGATAGTGTAATGGAGCGGGGGGGGGGAAACTGCTAATCGAGTGACGGCAAGGAGACCGATCATTCTGGCTAGACAGCGTAATGTGATCTGATCTTTCCAAAGCAGAGTCCGAGCTTCCTTGGGAATCGATACCATCTTCATTGGAGGTAGACTTAGATACATTGCATCCGAATTGACTATGAGGCCCAGAAATTCCAGGTAGCGGGATGGTACCATCTGCGATTTCTCTGTGTTGATAAGGAAACCCAGGTTTTGAAGCGTGTCCGCTGTCCACTGAAGGTGAGTGAGGAGAAGCGACCTGGAGTCTGCCATCAATAGGATATCATCTAGATAGATCACTAGATGAACACCTCTTTCCCGAAGGATTGTCACCACTGGTCGTAGCAGTTTTATGAAGCACCATGGAGCCGATGTGAGACCGAACGGTAGGCAAACGAATCTCCACATTGACGCCCGTCATTTGAAACGAAGGAAATCTCTGGAGGATGGAGCCATCAGCACTGACAGGTATGCATCCCTCAGGTCTATCTTGGCAAGCCAATCCCCCTGACGTAGTAGGTCTTTTAATGTGTGAAAGCCCTCCATCTTGAAGTGGAGATATTGGACATGTGAATTGAGGTCGTGTAAGTTTATAACTGGTCTTTGACCTCCCCCTTTTTTCAGGACTAGAAATACATTGCCGACGAAAGCATCCAATTCTATGGGGGCTTGCTCTATAGCCCCTTTCTGGTACAGTTCCTCCACCTCCTTGTCCACCAATAGCGCTCCTTCCGCTGAGAAGTGGAGAGGAGGTGGAGGATTCTCTTGTGACGGCTGGGATATGAATTTTATTTCGAAACCCTGTACAGTGTCCAGGATCCATGGATCTGACGTCAGTGTCTGCCAGTTGTGTAGGAAATGTTTGATACGACCCCGACTTTCCCTCCATGGATGTGAAATGGGAGAGAGGGTAGGGAGCCTACCTTGTCGACGCCTGCCACGGAAGGGACCTCTGGATTCTCTGAAGGCACGAGCACACCAGGGGCGGGGGCGGGAGGGGAAAAACGACTCTGATCCTGGATAATCATTATTGGGGCTGAAGAAGGACCCTGAATGAACAGTTCGACGGCTGGCAGAGCGCCCCCTGTATCCACTGGCCCGTCCAAAAACACACCCACAAAAAACCTTCTTTAAAAGAAGTGGACACCCTGTCAATGTTGAAGGCATTGGCATGTGTTCCCATATTTTTTACATAATATGCACCAAAAAGGAGGCCCTGTGCAGAACTGCTTAAATCTGTGTCAGCGATGACTAAAAATTGTTGGTCTATTTTTAACCTCCCTGGCGGTATTCCCGAGTGTGACTCGGGGTTAAATTTCGCTACCACGAACGGTAACCCTGAGCCACACTCGGGCTGTATGCATACTCACTGTGGCAGACTAGATCTATATTTCTATCTCTATATAAAGGTCTGCCTGTATATATGTGTTTATCTCCTCCATATAGAGTTATGTTCATATTTGTGTCTGACCATTTGGTAAGTTTATTCCTGGGTTCACAGCTGACATGTAATCAAAAGGTTTAGCTTTCTCCCTTGGGGGGAGGATATAACACGTAGCTGTAAAAAGGGAATTTCTTTTGTACACTGCCATAGCAAATCACACCTTAACAGACAGATCGGCACCCAGAGCCTGGACCCAATCTTCAAAGACAGGAAACAAAATCCTTGATCTCGAAGGGGGGTCTGGAGTCAAGAGGGACACCTTTTAGGCAATTAAAGATTAATTGACAAGCTTACTGAGCGTGACAGAGAATTGCACGCTGGGAAATGAAGTCCAGGACACTGGGCCACTTATGGGTGGGGGCTGGAAAGATCAGGAAGTTTATAAATTCGGAACACTGGCCATGTGCTTTGGCTGATCACTTGGGGTTCCTTCTAAAGAGGACTGATCTGTCCATGCTATATCTCTAGACTCCAGGAGGCCATAGAGGAATAGCTCTTCGTAAGTAACGCTCTATGGTTAAACCTTTTTCTTTATATTCTGCTGTGTATTGTATAAGTAATTGATTTATTCTAGTTATGATTTTTTATGTAGCTAAGCACGGATTTTTCTATCCTAAATAAACAAAAAGTATTTAAGTTTTGACTCTGGCTGATGAAATCCACGCTAACTAAGAGATTGGGAGAATTGCTATTTGCCTTAAGCTCGGTTATATATAAGAAATTGCGTGTTGCGGTCGTCAGGAAACGGCAGGGAATTGTGGGAATTGTAGTCACTGTCCGAGTCTAGGATAGTGCGGCTGCTAAGTCCTGCGTCTCCTGTTGCGACGAGCATTGTGTCCGTGAGGACTGGTGGCAGCGTTACTAATAGAATAAGAAAGTGAGTTCCAGGATTGTGGGAGACGGAGTTATTTTGCGCTTCAGGAGAAGACTGGCGCTGTGTTGCAATCCTGGGATCAGTATATCGCGCTCTACGTGCCTGTTGTGAGAGGTAGTGTGGCCAGGACGGGTAGAGAAGTGCGCGTAATTATCTGGGTCTAGTATAGACAGATAGTGCGCGGCGTCCTTGCGCAGCAGCGTGCGTAGTTAAGTCGTGACACTCACCTCCTCCTGGCTCCCTCTCTGTCCCCCGCAGTGTGATTGCGGTGAGCTCCCTGCGAGTCACACGATGCAGGGGGGGGGGGGACCAGCATAAAATAAATCTTTTTACAGTTTACACTTTGGATTATACAGTGTAATGTTTATGAACAGCCACTAGGTGGCAGTACAGGATAAGAAATAGACCATACATCGTCTCACCCTTGTTTTCAGACAGATTTCAGTGTTTTTTGTTGTATTTTATGGAATATCATTTATTTGCATTATTTTGGATAATTATTTTTGGGATAATAAATTATTATGTTGTGTTTCAAACTTTATCGCACTCCGTGTATTTACTATTTATTTATTTATTAAGGATTTTACCAGTAAGGACTCTTGATTGCACGGATTTCAGTGCGTGATTCCTAATTATTACAGGCTATGTACAAAAACACGTTTTCTTTAAAAAAAAATTGAGACGCTTTTAGACACGAAATTTTGAAAAAAATTAGACCGCCAGGGAGGTTAAAAGAATGGACTTTCGCTCAGCAGCAAGAGTTGCATTGGCATTTCCAAAAAAACAAAGGGCCCATTTGACCCAATTTTGTACCAGGAGAGGGTTAAGTGTAGTTTCATTTTCTTTAGCCTCTTCCGCCGCCTCAAATAAATTTTACTAGTGGACCCAGCATATCTAGATATTTATCCTCACAGGATCGCAAGGCAAAATCAAGGCCCGCTTTTGGTGTCCAACCACGTTTTACTATAATGTCAACCATCGTGGGGTCAACAACAGGGGTGACACATGTTTTTCCCTTAGTAGTCGGGCACGGGCATTCAGCCTTCATACTTTGGCGGGTAGCCTTATCAAGCGTTTTTCGCACATGGGCATTGACCCATTTTTCAACATGTGGCCTTGGGGTCCACGCGGTGGACTGAGGGTGGGTTAGATCCTAGGGGCAGAAAAGAGGATCACTCTGGGGGTCATAAATAACATCCTCGTCCTCGTCATAATAATAGCAAGGCCCTTCTGGATCCTCATCATATCAGAGGTAGTCCTCAGGTGCATGTATGATTAGTTCATCATCTGATTGTGGGCCACCGCTATGTGGTTCTACGACCACCAATTCAGTCCCTGTAACCTCTGCAGGATTTAATTTTACTTTTTTTAGGGACAGTCGCCAAATGCGCCCGGCGTTCTTGGGCTCTTTTCCGAGGTGGGGGCTCGGTATCAGTATGTGGCAGTGTTGCCAGCCCCTCCATGTAGATGCTTGGTTTTTTGCACCACTTTCTTTCCCGGTATGCGGGTAGGTATAGGGTCTTTTGAGGTATGTGGCCGGGAGGCCTGAGGATTCGGTGGGAAGATAATTTTTATTTTGCAAAGAAGTCATCGTATAAACAGGAAAAATGAGGGCCGCGCAGGGCCACATGAAGCCATCAATATAAGCACTTCGTAAGAAAAATAATAAAAAGTGAAATGGGTCATCAAATAGTCGACCTCGCAGGGCCAGATATTGTACTCTCAGATGAAACAAAGATAGCATAAAAGGGGGGGGGGTCACATGGAAAATCCGCAAAATGTCAAAAAATGGGGGAGGGTTATAACAAAAGACATCAAAAATACTTCAGAAAAGAAAACCAGAAAGTCTCATATTTATCCCCAGCCGGGGAATGTCATCGGGAAAAAAGAAATAAAATAAAGTCTGAAGCGTCTCTGAATTAAGTGGGGGGGGGGGAGAACAACAGTGGGAGCACATCAATTGGGCATCAAATAAGGGGGAAAAAATGCAGACCTGTTGTCAGCCAGTGTCTCGAAACTGCCGGAGCAGTGGGGCAGACAGGCCTCGCCTGCTCTGCATCACCCTATCGGCGAAGAGAAAGGCTGACAAATCAAGTAGGCCCTCGCCCGCACCGCCACGAGGATCTCTGGCCACCCAAGGCAAGGCCGCAAGTGGTTCCAAAGCAGGGGCCGCAGGGGGGGGGGGACCAGGCGAAATCTCTTTTTCAGGAACAGGGGGATAGTCGGTTTCCAGACACCGGTCGGTGCCAGCGGGTGCCGCCAGCACACCCACTTGCTGCCTCCGGCCCGATGACCCTCGACGTGCAGGCACCTCAGATGTACGCCACGTGGCCAGATCTCCCCTCGGAGGAACATCCTGCAGAATCGGGGGATCTGGTGCCTTCTCCACATCCCACGGCTCCTCGACCTCCTCCCTCTCAGGTAGCTCACCGCCTTTTGGTACCCCTGCGGGCTGCTCGTTCCCAGGAACGCCGCTGGTCGAGTCTTCAGTGCTCCGGCCGGAGCGCAGCACCGCCAGGATGCGGCGCATATCGCCCCGTGTCACAGGGCTCTCGTCATCCCCCAGCAGTTGCAGCAGAGCATCTAGCACAGCCAGGAAACGGGGGCCCTCCGTCGCCCCAGCCACCAACATGGTCTTCATCGCAGAACTGGGGGGCAGTAAAATCTGCGAGACAGGCCGCAAAATGGCTGCCAACGGCATGCTCCAGCCAGAGATGGCGTCCAGCAGGTGATTCTCTGGACCGGAGGGGGGGAAACAGGCTCCGGTCAGCACAGTCCTGTTGGCCAGCTGCCCAGGGTCCTCGGGTGAGGATACTCAGCAATTTAAAATCTCAAACTACGTCCAGGGAGAAGAGAACGCCGCGGAGCTCCAGCAGCATGCAACCTCTCTCCTCGGCAGCCAGCCACGCCCCCCGGGAAGATAGAGTTTTAATTATAGAAATTTCCTCTAAGGAACAGTGCAGGTCAAGGAATATTTCAGACACCGCTGTTTTTAAATAGGGTGTTAAATGGACGCTTGTATTGAAGTATCAATTGTGGGAATTAAAGTAGGTGGAGATGGGTCCAGGGCCTGGGGTTGGAGTGACTCTAAAGCCTTTTATTTTATGTGGCTTGTCCTTGGAGCCAGAGTCTCCAGAGGACGAGGGGGAATGGCAGGCATCTTGCTTTTGTGGCATATTAAAAGAGCGAACAGCAGCTGAAAATGGAAAAAACCCTGTCAGGAAAACCTGTGTGAGATTCCAGTCAGAAACAAATATCCCTCCGCGGCATATAGATCCGGCCGCGAGCAGTGGGAGGTGCACGCTGACGAGGAAATGGGCGGCAACAAAATGGCGCGAAATTCAGAAAATCAATACCGCGGCTCCGTTCAGCAAAATAGAACCGCGATAAAGATAAATAAGTGATGGGGCAGCCCCAAGGTGTGAGCCGGGACCACCCCAAGCAAAGCAAGTGCATTGAAATAAAATTTTGTAAAGAGCGACACGGAGGTACTTATCTGCAGGCTGCAGCAGCAAGAAAGAGGGATATTTCTGGTTCTCACTGCCTTATATGGAAGAGGACCTCAAAAGATTATGGACTAAGGGAGCGTTTAATATGGACTTGATTATATGTATTTTCTGTTTTAAAAGTGGTCACTTTTTTTTTTTATAAGTGTCCCTTTTCATGCTGCTGTTAAATAAATTAGAAGAAAGTGAAGCAAATAGGAGCCTCCGAGTCCATGACTTAAAATTGTAATCCAACTGGCTGTTTGTGGAAAGGCTTCTGCCGAGAGCAGAAACTCTTAACTGTCCTTTTCCCTTGGCAGAAGGAGTTTCAGTTCGGTGATTGGTCGAAAGAAATTATCTACCACACCTCCTTTAGTCCCCTTGACCTTCACTTTTCGGATTCTTCCATCGTCACTGGGCATAACCTGAGTGACAAGACCCATTGGCAGGAGTTGGGAATCCACAAACTTCTGAACGGCTTTGTGCTGTAGTATGACTGTGTATTTGTCTTTCTCTGATTCAAAGATCTCTCCCTCCTGGTGCTTGGGTTTGTGCAGCCTTTTTTTCTTGAAGTAAGCATCAGTCAGGTGCTTTGGAACCTTGACACTTGAGATATTGACTTTTGTGAAATTGGTGATAACAAATTTCTGGTGAGCTCTACGCAGGGGCACCCGGTCGATGAGGGATGAGCCAAACACCCGAGTTCGGTTCGCACTCAACTTGAACTTTTCAAATGTTCGAATTCGAACTCGATATAAGTCAATGGGACTCAAAATTAGATTTTTAGAGTGGCCCCCAAGAGGTCATATATGCTAGATATTTGCCATAAAAGGTGTATGGGGGTCCGGGTAATGCCCTGGGGGACAGGAAACAAGGACAAAAAGTAAAAAAAATACGTTTTTAAAAGGGACAGGGAGTTTTCCATGAAATAAGGGTTAAAAATAAAAACAAAAAATTCCTTCAAATATCGTGCCTAGGAGGTCCCCATAACCTGCCCGTGAAATGGCGGATTTCTAGGATGTATAGAAACATTTAAAAACAAAAAAATTACGTTTCAAATGACGGTAAATGTTTATGAATAGATTAAAGGAAAAGCAACTGCTTGGGGCGGCAGCCTGTATGAAAAGACATTTTAGGATGCGCAGAAAAAGTTTAGTGATTTTTTGGCTAAATTATGGTGAAACATATGCAGGCTTTGGATGAAAGTAACAATAGGTGCTTTAAAATTGGGCCTTTAGCGTCGGCAACAGTGCCGTCACACAGTAACCCCTCTGAGGATATGAATCTGGTACAGGCGTCAGTGGTAGTGCACCCAAATATTGTGTCTTTGGTGCCAGGCCAGCAAGTGCCATCATACAGTAACCCCTCTGTGGTATTGTGGAAGAGTGCAGGGTTGGACCCTGCGGTTCAAAAAATTAAAATGATATACAGTTGTGTTCAAAATTATTCAACCCCCACTGAAATTGAGTGTTTTGGCCAGTTTGACATTGATTTTGATCATTCAGTCATCTTGCTTACAATTAAATCAAAGAGGCACATGTAGGTCAGACAAATATAACATAACATTTATAATGAAATAACCACAAATGTCTTTTCTGTGCTCACATCATTATCAGTTTTATTCAACCCCAAAGTGACATTCAATCTTAGTACTTATAACTGTAAAAGGATGTTGTACTAACAGCTTTTAAACGTGAAGCATAGCTTGACACAAGTGTCTTGCAGCGATCTACGGGTATCTTCGCCCATTCGTCATGGGCAAAAGGCTCCAGTTCAGTCACATTCTTAGGCTTGCGCACTGCAACTGCTTTCTTTAAGTCCCACCAGAGGTTCTCAATCGGATTTAAGTCAGGTGACTGCGATGGCCACTCCAAAATGTTCCAGCCTTTAATCTGCAACCATGCTCTAGTGGACTTGGAGGTATGCTTGGGATCATTGTCCTGTTGAAAGGTCCAACGTCTCCCAAGCCTCAGGTTTGTGACGGACTGCATCACATTGTCATCCAATATCTCCTGGTGCTGAAGAGAATTCATGGTACCTTGCACACGCTGAAGCTTCCCTGTATCTGCAGAAGCAATACAGCCCCAAAGCATGATTGACCCCCTGCCATGATTCACAGTAGGCAAGGTGTTCTTTTCTTCATAGGCCTTGTTCTTCCTCCTCCAAACATAGCGTTGATCCATGGGCCCAAACAGTTCTAATTTAGTTTCATCAGTCCACAGAACACTATCCCAAAACTTATGTGGTTTGTCCACATGACTTTTGGCATACTGCAGTCGACTCTTATTCTTTGGAGACAGCAAGGGGGTGCGCCTGGGAGTTCTGGCATGGAGGCCTTCATTACGCAGTGTGCGCCGTATTGTCTGAGCTGAAACTTCAGTACCCACATCTGACAAATCTTTTCTCAGTTCCTGAGCAGTCACACGGGGACTTTTCTCCACTCTACGCTTCAGGTAGCGCACAGCAGTCAAAGTCAGCATCTTCTTTCTGCCACGACCAGGTAGCGTTTCAACAGTGCCCTTTGCCTTGAATTTGCGAATGATGCTTCCTATGGTCTCTCTTGGTATGTTTAACATCTTTGCAATCTTCTTATAGCCATTGCCCTTCTTGTGAAGAGTAAATCACCTCTTCTCTTCTCTTCTCTTCTCTTCCTGGACCATTCTCTTGACTTCACCAGGTTTGTAACCACACCAGTAAATGTCTAGAAGGAGCCGAGTATCACAGTCATTTTAAAGCTGCCTAATTGGTGCTTATTATGCTTTATTGCTGCTCCGTGACATCCACAGGTGTTTTCAATACCTGATTGAAAACACTTGAATGAACCTCTGTTCTTCAGAGTGGTAGTCTTTAAGGGGTTGAATAACTGTCAATGAAGAATTCACAAAAGAAACATTTACTACTGTATTACAAAACCAATTGATGTCATTTTAGTTGCATATGGTTCTTTAAAAAGTCCTTGTAGGATTTCATTCTGAATACAATTACAAATGTACACTAAATTCCCTAAAACCCTTTACAGCATTGGGGGTTGAATAATTTTGAACACAACTGTAAATGTGGCACAGGCGTCAGTGCAGCCAAATATTGTGCCTTTCATGGCAGCAAGTGCCTTCACACCCGTAACCCTCAGTGCTGGAGGTTTTGTGAATGCAGAAGACATCCCCGATCTATTCCGTTACGTCAGCATCAGGGGATTGACAGCTGCTGATCCAGGACTGATTCATTTTTATAAATGTCAGCCGGTCTACAGAGTCGGTGGACAGACGCACTCTTTTGTCGGTGACAAAACCTCCAGTGGCACTGAACGTCCTTTCAGAAAGCACGCTAGATGAAGGGCAACCTAGTAGCTGCATAGCATATTGGCTAAGTTCTGGCCAGTGATCCAATCTCAACACCCAGTAAACCAGTGGATTATCTGCTGGAAAGGTATCCAGGTCTGCCCTTGCCCCTAGGTAGTCCTGCACCATATGGTGAAGACGCTGGCAATGGGTGCCTACATTTGACGTCCCTGGGCGTCGTGGACTACAAATTTTTAAAAAAAGGCATCAGTCAAGCGGCCCCGGCCCTCACCACTATTCCTCTGATCATCCGCAGCCTCAGAAGCACCTGTGTCATCACTTGGTAACCAAGTGCCTGGAAAGGTGTTACACAAGTGTTGCTTTAGAGCGTCATCAAGTTCTTTCATCCTGTGCTCCCTCTGTGCGGGCAGGATGAGCTCTGCAACTTTACCCTTGTATCGTGGATCAAGAAGGGTTGTCAACCAGTAATGATCCCTCTCCTTGATAGCACGAATCCTGGGGTCCTTTAGCAGGCTTTGCATAATAAGGGAGCCCATGCAGTGTAGGTTGGAGGTGGCATTAGCTTCTGAGTCTTCATGGTCAATGAGGATGACCGTATTGTGCACTTCCTCCTCCCAGCCACGTACTAGTCCTTGTGTTTCTGGGCACACAAAACCCTCCCTTGAGGAATCCCCACCTTCAATGCCCCCACTACTTAAATATTCCTCCTCCTCCTATCTGATCTGAGGAGGTCCCGCTGGAATGCTGTCTGCGGAAAGACTGGGGCCTTCAGAGCTAGGGAAGGCCTCTTCCTCCCGCTGCTCTGCCTCTAGAGCCACATCTATAATTCCCTGCAGAGTGTGCTCCAGCAGGAACACTAAAGGAATTGTGTCATGCACGGTCCCTGCTCACCATCCTCGTTGCCTCCTCAAATGGTGACAGTACAGTGCATGCATCCTTGGTCATCAGCCACTGTTGGGTGGAAAAAAAAACAAGTTGACCTGAACCTGTCCTTGTGCCGTACTCACACAGGTACTCGTTGATGGCCCTCTGCTGCTTGTGCAGACGCTGCAGCATTGCTAATGTCGAGTTCCACCTGGTGGGCATGTCACAGATCAGACGGTTTGTGGGAAGGTGGAATTCTTTGAATTTCTGCCAGGCGAACCCTTGCTGGGAATGACCGTCTGAAGTGGCTGCAGACTTTTCTGACCTGACTGAGAAGCTCTGCCAGCCCTGGGTACTTGGTTAGGAAACGCCGTACCACTAGATTTAGGACGTGTGCTAGGCATGGTACATGCGTCAATTTACCCTTGCATAGGGCGGAGAGAAGGTTGCTGCCATTATCACAGATGTCCTTTCCCAGCTGAAGCTGGCGTTGTAAGGATATAGAGTCACCCAGCACGCAGACAAAACCCAGAAAGGCAAGAATAAACCCTAAACTGAGAAGCTGGTCCTTAGAAGTACTGATCAGGGACAGGAGAGATATCGTAGTAATAACAAGCCAGAGGTCGGTACACGAGATAAACATATGCCAAGGGATAATCACAGAAAACACAGTCAAAATACAAGCCAGAAGTCAAACCAGAAAACCCAATATGCAGAAGCTATACACACACGCGCTGAGGGCTAGAAATAACCACGTCAGGGCCCAGAGCACAGTCAGTGACTGATATTTAAAGGCCTAGATCCCCAACCAGGTGCGGCATTCAAAGTGGCTTGATTCAGAGTCTGGCGCCCTCTCTGTTGGGAAGGCTGCACTGCAGGAGCACCAGCAGGCATGACAGTACCCCCCCCCCCCTCCACGAGCGACCTCCGGGCACCGAGATCCCGGGGCAGTGGGATGAGAGCGGTGAAAGGCACGGACCAGACGGGGCATGAAGATCAGAAATCGGAACCCATGAGCATTCCTCCGGGCCATACCCTCTCCAGTGCACCAAATATTGAAGACCACCACGGGAATGATGGGAATCAACAATGGACTGGACCTCAAATTCTTCTTGTCCCTGGACCAGTACAGGACGAGGTCGAGGAATGACAGTGGTGAACCGATTGCACAGAAGGGGCTTCAACAAGGAGGTGTGAAAGGTATTCGTATAGGGAGGGTACGAGGTCGGTCCAGCGCATAACTGACTTCGTTGATACGTCTTAGGACCTTGAATGGACCAATGTACCGTGGAGCAAATTTCATCGATGGCACACGTAACTTAATGTTACGGGTAGACAACCAGACTCTCTGGCCTGGAACATAGGAAGGACCCATCCGCTTATGCCTATCTGCATAGGTCTTCTGTTGGACTGCAGCGTGACAGAGGTTGGAATGTACCAAAGTCCACACTTTATGAAGAGAATGAACATAGGAGTCCAAGTCAGGAAGACCAGTGTCAGCACTAGGGGATGGCAAAAAGGTAGGCTGGAAACCATGGGCAACAAAAAACGGGGAGTGACCAGATGAGGCATTCACATTACTGTTCAGAGCAAATTCAGCCCAAGGAAGTAAAGAAACCCAATCATCCTGCCCTTGAGAGGAGAAGCTATGAATGTAGTTCTCACTAGACTGATTAGCACGTTCAGCAGCTCCATTGGACTGTGGGTGATAAGCAGAAGAAAATTATACTTTAATGCCCAACTGTGAACAGAACTTTTGCCAAAATCTAGAAACGAACTGGGGACCTCGATCAGAGACAATTTCATGAGGCAAACCATGCAATCTGAATACCTCTTTGGCAAATATGTTGGCTAGACCTTTAGATGTTGGCAATTTCTTGAGAGGAACCAGATGAACCATTTTAGTAAAGCGATCAACAATGGTCAAAATCACTGTATGCCCTTCAAAAGGAGGCAAATCTACTATGAAATCCAATAGAAATATGTGACCACGGTTTGTAAGGGATGGCTAGTGGTTGCAATAGCCCTGCAGGACATTGAGTAGAGGCTTTGGATTGTGCACATACCACACATGCCTGTACATATTCCCTCACATCCTTGGCAATGTCTGGCCACCAGTACATTGGTGTGTAAGGGCTGACAGTGTCCTTTTTATACCAGGATGACCGGCTGGCCTGGAGGCATGATAACATGAGAGTAGTGTCTTTCTTTCTGCGTCAGGAACAAACAACTTGTCAGAAGGAGTCTCAGGGGGAGCTGTACTTTGCATAGCTTGGATACGAGTAAGGAGTGTAGAAGTAAGGGTGAGATGAGTAGCTGCCACTACTCTCTCCAGAGGAACAATCGACTCAACTGGTCTATTTTGCTGTTCTGTGACCTCAAATTGCCTGGAAAGCGCGTCTGCCTTAGCATTTCTGTTACCGGGCCTATAGGTGATTATGTAATTGAAGTGACTCAAAAACATAGACCACCGGGCTTGACGGAATGACAGTCTTTTGGCATCGGCAATAAAGGTCAGGTTTTTATGGTCAGTCAGAATCATAGTGGGAGTAGGAGCTCCTTCAAGTAGGTGTCTCCACTCCTTCAAAGCAGAAATGGTAGCAAGGAGTTCTCGGTTACCGATATCATAGTTCCTTTCAGCACTAGATAATTTCTTGGAAAAGAAGCAACAAGGCTTGAGTGGTTGGTCAGGGGATTCTCTTTGGGAAAGAACAGCTCCTACTCCTGTCTCAGAGGCATCAACCTCTAGGATGAAAGGCTTCCTTGGATCAGGGTGGACAAGTATAGAGGCCGTAGAAAAAGCCTCTTTAAGAGTCTCAAAGGCTTTAACGGCGTCAGGGGACCAAATACGGGTATTAGCTCCCTTCTTGGTCATGTTGGTAATGGGTGCCAGTATTGTGGAGAAATGGAGTATGAATCTGCGGTAATAGTTGGCGAACCCTATGAATCTCTGAATAGCTTTTAGCCCTATAGGACATTGCCAGTCAGTAACAGCAGTAAGTTTAGCCGGGTCCATGGAAAATCCTCGGAAATTACATAATGCTAACTTACTGTAGGTTGGTCAAAGAGACACTTCTCCAATTTACAGTAAAGGCCATTGTTCAACAACGTCTGAAGAACCTTTTTAACCTGCAAGTGGTGAGTAGCGAGATCAGGTGAGTAAATAAGTAGATCATCCAAATACACGATAACACAGTCGTGTATGAAATCATGCAAAACATCATTTATAATATCCTGGAACACAGCTGGAGCGTTACATAGCCCAAAGGGCATTAAAAGGTACTCCTAGTGACCAGATTTGGTATTGAAAGCGGTTTTCCATTCATCACCATCTTTAAAACGCACTAAGTTATACGCGCTTAGGTCAAGCTTAGAAAAGACCTGGGAGCCTTTTAACCTGTCAAAGAGTTCAGCACTCAATGGAATGGGATAGGCATTTTTCACAGTTATTTTATTTAATCCCCTATAGTCAATGCAAGGTCTTAAGTCCCCTTCTTTCTTAGAGACAAAAAAGAACCCAGCACCAGCAAGAGATGTGGATTTCCTTATGAAGCCCTTAGCAAGGGAATCCTTTATGTACTCCTCCAATATGAGGTTCTTATGTTGAGACAGAGGATACACTCGTCCCTTGGGAGGAAAAGTGCCAGGAAGAAGATTAATAGCACAATCATAGGGTCTATGCTCAGGTAAAGTCTCAGCCCCTCCTTTGTTGAAAACCTCCCTGACCTCCTCATACTGTATAGGAACCAATACAGATAAAGGAGCAGCAGTAGGTACATTTATGGTGTGCACAGACTTGACAGGAATCATGCATGAATCAAAACAAGACTTGCTCCATGACAGAACGTTGTTTCTTCTCCAGTCTATGACTGGATTGTGTTTTTGTAACCAAGGATACCCCAAAACAACAGGACATGAAGGAGATGATAGGAGTTGGCATACCACAGTCTCTTTATGGAGAACTCCTACAGACATGGAAATAGGACTGGTCTCCTTAGAAATATATGGGTTGGAAAGGGGTCTGCCATCTATAGCTATAGGTGGGTTTTTTCCACACAGGGAATCCCTTTCTCCAATGCAAAAGTGGTGTCCATAAAATTGTCCTCTGCCCCTGAATCAAGAAGTGCATCTACCTGAATAAATGGAGGAACCCACCTCAATCATAATAGTAAAGTAACAACGCTTTTTATAGACAGAAGGAGACAATGTCATAACCTCTGATACCAGTCCCTTCTCCTCTGAGGATTTAATCTCTCCAGACTGCATTGGTTGAGGTACAGGGTTGTCAGACGCAGCAGGGTTAAACTCTGGAGACACACACGGTATTAACCTATTAGGTTGCGCTTTTGTTTTACACATGTCCCTGATTTGGTCTTCCATCTCCATACAGAATGGAATTAGATCATTCAGATTCCCAGGAAGATCTCTTGCTGTAATAGCAAGGGTTAACGAGTCAGACAAACCCTCCAGAAAACAGGACACCAGAGTTTCAGTATCCCAATTAACCTCGGCAGCAAGCGTCTGAAACTCAACAACATATTCCAACACAGTTCTGTCTCCCTGACCTAACCTCATTAACCGTTTAATAGCAGAATTAGTTTTTCTGGAAGGGTTAAATACACTTTTTTAGGTGGTAACAAATTCCTCGTAGTTATTTATTATGGGATTTTTAGACTCCCATAATGCAGTAGCCCAGTCTAAGGCCTTGTCTCTGAGATTTTTTAAAAGAAATCACACTTTAGCTCTGTCAGTTATACACATATGAGGATTTAATTCAAAACATACATCAATTTGATTCAGAAATCCTCTGCATGCAGCAGCCTCACCACTGAAAGTAACAGGGCAACATTTGCACTGGAACAGTGGATTTAACCATAGAAGTGTCAGAATGGGTTTATAGGAGCAGGTGATGGAGACTGCACGCAATCTGTCATAAGCCTCCCTTATATGGGAACAGCAAGCAGCAAACTGCTGGGCAATGTCTGCAGGGTCCATGGCCCTGACGTAATGTAAGGATATAGAGTCACCCAGCATGCAGACAAAACCCAGAAAGGCAAGAAAAAACCCTAAACTGAGAAGCTGGTCCTTAGAATGGTCAGGTACTAATCTAAAATACATAGAAGTACAGATCAGGGACAGGAGAGATATCGTAGTAATAACAAGCCAGAGGTCGGTACATGAGATAAACATATGCCAAGGGATAATCACAGAAAACACAGTCAATATACAAGCCAGAAGTCAAACCAGAAAACCAATATGCAGAAGTTATACACACACGCTGAGGGCTAGAAATAACCACGTCAGGGCCCAGAGCACAGTCAGTGACTGATATTTAAAGGCCTAGATCCCTGACCAGGTGCGGCATTCAAAGTGGCCTAATTCAGAGACTGGCGCCCTCTCCGTTGGGAAGGCCACACTGCAGGAGCACCAGCAGGCATGACGGGTGTGGTGTTAACCATCTCTGCACCTGCCCCTGCAGAGCTGACAGAATTTCTGGCCCGGTGTGGCACCTGTCCCCTAAACAAACCAGCTCAAGCACAGTATGGCATCTTTTTGCTTGAGCCATTACATAGCCCCTGTCAGGCATCGGTTTAACTGCCACTTTGCCAGAGACACAGAAGGAAGAGGAGGAGGAGGAAGAGGGAGAGGTGGTGGTGGAGCAGACAGACCTCATCCAAGCAGCTTTCTGGAGGCGTGGTGGATGAACAAGCAACAGCACAGAGCCCCGTCTTGGATCCCTCCCAGCTGCAATCAGAGTTACCCAGTGTGCCGTGACGGAAATGTAATGACCCTGTCTATGCTTGCTGGACCACGTGTCTAAAGTCACATGCACCTTGCTGCTGACTGCCTTTCCCAATGACTCGATAACATTGTCTTCCACGTGCTGGTATAGTGCTGGAATGGCCTTCCGTGAAAAGTATTGGCGTTTTGGAACATGCCACTGTGGTACAGCACATTCAGCAAATTCTCAGAAGGGAGCAGAGTTCACCAGCTGGAAAGGCAGCAGCTGCAATGCGAGTAATTTTGCTAAGCTGGCATTTAGTTCTTCAACTGATGGGATGCTGTCACATTGTGAAGGAGCTGGTACATCCATTACTGTAGCATCATCCCGGTCAGTGGAGGTTGTAGGCAATGACATGGCAGGACATACAGTGGGGGTAGAGACAGATGAGGAGGAGGACCTAGGCAAAGTTTTGCGCCAACGGGATGTGTGGTAGGTGGTCATATGTCACCTCAAGCACGTGGTACCCAAGCGTCCGGTGTCTTTCCCACGCTTGAGCCTCATCTGACATAGATTACAAATAGCAACGGTGGGGTCTGCTGCACATTTCTTAAAGAACTCCCAGACAGCAGAGTTCCTGGATGTGTGCTTTGAGACAACAGCGCTCTGCACCTGAGCAGCTCTGACATCTGATGCCGTGGACTGGCTAGTGCTACGGTTGGTCATAGAGGATGTTGTGCCTCATGTTTGTTGTGCCTCCTCCTCCTCCTCCTCCTCACTTGTCTCCTCTGTTTGATCAGGCACCCAGGTGGAGTCAGTGACATCATCATTGTCATCATCACCCCCTATCTCCTGGAGCCAACTTGGCAGTATGCTGCTGCTGCTGGGGCAACAGGAGTGCCAGTTATTTGTGTGTCATCACTGGCACCCCCTTCCTCTAGGTTGATTATACTACCTTCCTCAACCTCAGAGATTGAATCAGAGCACTGTACTTGCTGCGCATCCTCAAGCAGCAGGTCACTGTCCTTGTAGTCAAACAATTCAGCTGACTCCTCCGTGTGTGATAGTGAGGCTACGGCAGGAGTAGCTGTGGACATGGAGGCTGCATTAGATGTTTTGGCAGCTGAGGTGGACTGTAAAGCACTACAAGCCTGGCTGGCAGAGGACTTGGAGGATGAGGATGGCCTGGTTAGCCAATCCACCAAATCCTCTGTATGTTGCTGCTGTTTAAGACGGCCAGCACCAGTTAGAAAGGACAAGTGTGCCCCTGCAGAGGATGCACCACGTCCAGAGGCACAGCCTCCCAACACAGAGGCTGCTTGTCCGCTTATCTGTGTCTGGGAGCGTCTGCCTGTCCTTTTTGGTCTTTCTGACATGGTGAGTGATATATAGATTAAATATATACAGAACTCTGATTCAACTCTGGTATAAAGATTTCCAGAACTCTGGTATAACTCAATGAGACACCCTGATAGCTGGCAGCCAGTGACAAGACACAGATTACAATTCCCAGATACCTCCTATAAATCAGTGAGACCCCTGATGGGTGCCAGTGACAAGACACAAATTACAATTCGCAGAAATCTGCTACAAGTCAGTGAGACCCCATGATAGGACCCCCTGATAGCTGGCAACAGTGACAAGACACAAATTACAATTCACAGAAATCTGCTAGAAATATGTGGGACCCCCTGATAGCTGGCAGTGAGAAGACACAGATTACAAGTCTCAGAAACCTCCTATGAATCAGTGAGACCCCCTGATGGGTGGCAGTGACAAGACACAGATTACCTCAATTCCCAAATATTTTGTAGAAATTACTGAGCCCCCAAAATTCTGCATGGCAGATTACCTCAATTCACAAATATTTTGTAGAAATTACCGAGCCTCCAAAATTCTGGCTGGCAGTGACAAGACACAGATTACCTAATCCTGCTTGATGAGGACCTCTGTGTTTTTATTTTCTCGATAACAGCACTTTACTCACTTTAGGTTGTATCCTTCTCTCCCTAGCCGGTACCATTTTAGGTCACATTTTAGGCATAGACTGTAGTGTACTAGCCTTATACGTTAATTTTTCTTTACCATATTACTCAGCACCTGTTCGATTCCCCAGCTCTATCCAATTTTTCCTCTAGTACCCAGTCCAGCTCTATGGACTATAGAGCAGGGCTCGAGTCGAGCGGGAACGCGCAGGAACGGCGTTCCCGCACTTCTCCCACAGCGGGAACGCTGCGGGAATGCAGCGTTCCCGCTGTGGCCCGAGCCCGAACGCCGCCGCCACACATTGCCGGCGGCCGCGTGCTTCCTGTTACAAGGGCCGGTGACAGGAGGTGGAGCCGCTCGCCTGGCTGTTTCATAGATCCCAGGCGAGCGGCTACACTTCCTGTCAGCGGCCGCTGAAGCAGGAAGCACACGGCCGCCGGCAGAGGAGCAGCAAAGGTGAGCTGGGCTGGGGGCAGTATCCTTGAGACCTGGGGGGGCAGTATCCTTGAGACCTGGGGGGCAGTATCCTTGAGACCTGGGGGGGCAGTATCCTTGAGACCTGGGGGGGCATATCCATGAGACCTGGGGGGGGGGCATATCCATGAGACCTGGGGGGGCATATCCATGAGACCTGGGGGGGCACTATCCATGAGACCTGGGGGCAGTATCCAATGAGACCTGGGGGCAGTATCCATGAGTCCTGGGGGCATATCCATGAGACCTGGGGGCAGTATCCATGAGACCTGGGGGGGGCAATATCCATGAGAGCTGAGGCATATCCATGAGACCTGGGGGGCATTATCCATGAGAGCTGGGGCATTATCCATGAGACCTGGGGCATATCCATGAGACCTGGGGGCAGTATCCATGAGACCTGGGGCATATCCATGAGACCTGGGGCATATCCATGAGACCGGGGGCATTATCCATGAGACCTGGGGCATATCCATGAGACCTGGGGCATATCCATGAGACCTGGGGCAGTATCCATGAGACCTGGGGGCTTTATCCACGAGACCTGGGGACTTTATCCACGAGACCTGGGGGCTTTATCCATGAGACCTGGGGGCATTATCCATGAGAGCTGGGGCATTATCCATGAGACCTGGGGCATATCCATGAGACCTGGGGGCAGTATCCATGAGAGCTGGGGGGGGCATTATCCATGAGAGCTGGGGCAATATATACCCATATGAGCTGGGGCAATTATATCAATGTGAACTGGGGAAAATATATCCATATAACCAGTGCTGTGCATATTATTCTTGGGGTTCAGTGCTGTGTATATTATCCTGGAGGCTCAGCGCTGTGTATATTATTCTGGGGGCTCAGTGCTGTGTATGTTATTCTGGGGGTTCAGTGTTGTGTATATTATTCTGGGGGTTCAGTGTTGTGTATATTATTCTTGGGGTTCAGTGCTGTGTATATTATCCTGGAGGCTCAGCGCTGTGTATATTATTCTGGGGGCTCAGTGCTGTGTATGTTATTCTGGGGGTTCAGTGTTGTGTATATTATTCTGGCGGTTCAGTGTTGTGTATTATTCTTGGGGTTCAGTGCTGTGTATTATTCTTGGGGTTCAGTGCTGTGTATATTATCCTGGAGGCTCAGCGCTGTGTATATTATTCTGGGGGCTCAGTGCTGTGTATATTATTCTGGGGGCTCAGTGCTGGGTATATTATTCTGGGGGCTCAGTGCTGGGTATATTATTCTGGGGGCTCAGTGCTGTGTATATTATTCTGGGGGCTCAGTGTTGTGTATATTATTCTGGGGGTTCAGTGTTGTGTATATTATTCTGGGGGCTCAGCGCGGTGTATATTATTCTGGGGGCTCAGTGTTGTGTATATTATTCTGGGAATTCAGCGGTGTGTATATAATTCTGGGGGGGGTCTGTGCCTGGATATATATATATATAAAATGCGTTAGTCCAGTTGCCACAATCACGAGTATATCTGTAGGCAGGGCAGCCATCAAAATGATGGGGCCCCTTACTAAACCTCACGATGGGGCCCCCCAGGGCCCCCCCTCAACCTCTAACAGCTTTTCTCCCCCTTCAAAAAAAAAAGGACATAACATAGCACCACAGCAATAAAACTCCCAGTAATGTGCAGTGTGTATTAGCTTATCACAGTATCCACAGCAATAAAACTCACAGTAATGAGCGGTGTGTCTGAACATATCACAGAATCCACAGCAATAAATCTCACAGAAACGGGCTGTGTATGATGGCCTTTGGGTCTGGGTCTGGGCCTGGGTCTGGTCCCTGGGACTGGGCCCTGGGACTGGGCCTTGGGGTCTGGTCCCTGAGGTCTGGGCCCTGGGGTCTAGCCTGGGCCCTGGTGTCTGGGTCCTAGGGTCTGGGCCTTGGGGTCTGGGTCTGGGCCTTGGGGTCTGGGCCCTGGGTATGGGGTCTGGACCCTAGGGTCTGGGCCCTGGGTCTGTATTTGGGCTTTGGGGTCTGGGCCTTGGGGTCTGGGCCCTGGGTCTGGGTCCTGGGGTCTGGGCCCTGGGTCTTAGGGTCTGGACCCTAGGGTCTGGGCCCTGGGTTTGGGCCTAGGGGGTCTGGGCCCTGGGTCTGGGCCTAGGGGGTCTGGGCCTAGGGGGTCTGGGCCCAGGGTCCTGGGTTTGGGCCTAGGGGTCTGGGCCTTGGGGTCTGGGCCCTAGTGCCTGGGTCTGGGCCTTGGGGTCTGGGCCCTGGGTTTGGGCCTAGGGGTCTGGGCCCTGGGTCTGGGCCCTAGGGTCTGGGTTTGGGCCTAGGGGGTCTGGGCCCTGGGTCTGGGCCTTGGGGTCTGGGCCTTGGGGTCTGGGCCTTGGGGTCTGGGCCCTGGGTCTGGGCCCTAGGGTCTGAGCCTTAGGGTCTGGGCCCTGGGTTTGGGCCTAGGGGGTCTGGGACCAGGGTCTGGGCCCTGGGGTTTGGGCCCTGGGCCCTAGTGTCTGGGCCCTAGTGTCTGGCCTGGGGTCTGGGTCCTGGGCCTTGGGGTCTGGGCTTAGGGGTATGGGCCTTGGGTTTGGGTCTAGGGGGTCTGGGCCCTGGGTTTGGGCCTTGGGTCTGGGCCTTGGGTCCTGTGTTTGGGCCTAGGGGTCTGGGCCCTGGGTTTGGGCCTAGGGGGTCTGGGCCCAGGGTCTGGGCCCTGGGGTTTGGGCCCTGGGCCCTAGTGTCTGGGCCTTGGGTCTGGGTCCTGGGCCTTGGGGTCTGGGCTTAGGGGTCTGGGCCTTGGGTTTGGGTCTAGGGGGTCTGGGCCCTGGGTTTGGGCCTTGGGGTCTGGGCCTAAGGGTCTGGGCCCTAGGGTCTGGGTCCTGGGCCTTGGGGTCTGGGCCATGGGTTTGGGTCTAGGGGGTCTGGGCCCTGGGTTTGGGCCTAGGGGTCTGGGCCTTGGGTCTGGGCCTAAGGGTCTAGGCCCTGGGCCCTAGGGTCTGGGTCCTGGGCCTTGGGGGTCTGGGCCATGGGTTTGGGCCTAGGGGTCTGGGCCCTGGGCCTTTGCCCTGGGTCATAGGGTCTGGGCCCTGGGTCTGGGCCCTGGGTCTGGGTCTTGGGGTCTGGGCCCTGGGCATTTGCCCTGGGTCTGGGCCCTGGGTCAGGGCCTTGGCCCTGGGGTCTGGACCCTGGGCCCTAGGGTCTGGGCCCTGGGTCTGGGCCTTGGGGTCTGGGCCCTGGGTCTGGGCCTTGGGGTCTGGGCCTAGAGGTCTGGGTCCTGGGCCTAGGGGTCTGGGTCTGGGCCTAGGGGTCTGGGCCTTGGGGTCTGGGTCCTGGCCTGGGCTCACCACTCGCTGTCTTCTATCTTCTTTTCTTCTGTCTTCAGCTCTTCTTTTCTTCACCTTTTCTTTAATCTTCTTCTCTTCCCGGCCCCTCCAGCTCCGGCGCGCAGCTTCACTGAGTGGAGGGGCGGAGCCAAAGCAACGTGCTTGGGAGGCCCTCACACGCTGCTTGGGCCCCGCCCAGCCAGGAAGTGAAGCTGCCAGGAGCTGGAGGAGACACAGTGTCTCAGTCTCCTCCGGCTCCTGCAGCAGCAGCAGGGACACAGCTCCGGATTCGGACTCATCGAGTCCGATACCGGAGCTGTTAAAGGGCGACGCCGCTGCCGTCGGGGGCCCGGGATCCTCCCCCCAGGCCCCGGCGGCCCGGGCCCCCACCGGGCCCGGGCCCCTTACGGCAGTATTGGGCGTAATGCCCTGATGGCGGCCCTGTCTGTAGGGAGTGATACCTTTCACTGATCAGTATAGTTTCCAGTTTACACTCTTGAAAGCTTGTCTTTTAAATGTAATGCTAACCCAATGAAAATGGTATCACCACGCACTGCTATACTCGTAATATATATTATATATTTTCTTCAGGTAATAGGGGTTGTGGAATTCGTGGGCGAGTTCCCTCACTTTTTTTCCCAGGACTTGACCCCTGCTATAGAGTTATATATTTCATTTATTCATTATTATTTAGTTCCTCCCATGCATTAACTTCCACTCATATCTCATGACTTTCCCTTATTAGAGCCTCAAGATATCATCTATTAGGCTTTTATCTTGTAGTTATTTAGAGGTTGTTCAGCTTCATGTGTATTCTTTTATTCTATTGGTCTCCTTTTTCCCTGGTTTCCCCTCCAAATCCATAGTAGTTTGACCTACGCTGCTCATATTGATTTCAGTCTATATTCTATCATTACGAGGAGTGACAGTGCCTCGTCACTATCCCTGAAGATAATTTTAGGATTACCCTATTCTTATACTAAGAGATCTTCATTACTCAGAGGCTGTTTTGCCTCTTCCGCATCATATATACATCCGATAACATACTTGATATTTTTTAATTTTTAGTGGTTTTATCTGATATAACTTGATCCCAACTAATATTTACAAATGAATTTTATCTATTTTTCCTTTAGCCTTGTTTGTTTATAGGTGTTCACCATTTCAATCACCGCATTCTGGGTTTATCATGCTTTTATATGTTTTTATTTCAAGACCGTATATTAGAGGGTTATGTACCTCTCATTAGACTACCTAGCTCAGATTCTCCACTGGATAATTTATAGAGGAGTTTCAAAATGTACTGATTTCTCTAGATGTTGGATTTGCATTTTTTACCCCTATCAGGATCCATTACTCTCCCTTGCGTCTTACTGCTATATTACCCAATTTATAGTAACTGTTTTTATGTCTGAGTTTCGTTCTCTGATGACTTTATCGATGTAAAAATAATTTTTTAAGTTATTCCCTTTGTCGATATATCTCTATTTTCCACGTTTATTCCGAGAATTCGACGTTGGGATTATTGTGGGGTTTTATTGACAATCCCATTATTGCGGTAGTTTCTGCATTTTATTATTACAAGTCTCCTTTCCATATATATATTACTTCAGTAGCCTTATATGAGTTTAGAAACGCTGGGATCCCTCAATTTTATATCCCTTTTACTGGGTTTAAAAATACCTTCCTGTCATTGGCATACTCCCTCCTCCTGTTTTACTTACATTATTGTTGTATGTGTAGTAATTCATTATTTCTTATTATTTTTGCTTTGTTAAGCTACATTATACTATTAAGATGTTTTTCTTATGGATACACTGTTTTTTATCAATTTTGCGCTTTTATTCGCTTGAATTTTGTTCGTATCTAATTAGATTTAAAATTGAAAAGTTTATTGATTTTTCAACAGTACAAATATAGATGATAAAGCAGTACTTCAATGAACAATCAGTACCTTTTAAGAAAAACAAAAAGAAACAAAAACCAACAAACCACATACATTTGTCGCTGCTGCGATTGTCAACAATAAAATATAACCCAACAGATATTCCATGTGTGCGCTAAATTCCACATTCCGCTTCTCAAGGACTTCACCCTGAAACCCCAATAAGATTGGTATCCTACGTCTGTCCCTCGTGTAATCTAATTAGATTTAAGCTGTCAATTAGGGATGTGCGTTTCGGGTTTCGGAATTTCCACGAAATTTCCCGATTCGTGTTTTCGGATGCAGCCGAATTTCCGAAAATTTTTAGATCCGAAAATGGCAGAACCGAAACGAAATATTTTCGAATGGACTTGAAATGTGTCAAATCGAAATTTATTGCTTTGAATCGAGGAGAACAGACTTTCCGAATAAAAATGAATTTCCGAACTTACGAAAAGTCGATACAAAAAAACGAGCTAAGTGACACGAAAATACGAAAAATGGTCGATATTCCGAAAAAAAAAAAGTACATGAAAAACGAATCGAGCCGAATCGAAAAGTTTAAAAATCCGAAAAAAAAAAAAAAAGGGTGCACAAGCCTACTGTCAATTATCCGGAAATTTGCATTACAGGGTTTGACTGTGTTAACACAGCTATATATACTGGCTGTATATACTACATATACCACACTCACTGAGGAAGCTTTCTATAGCGAAACGCGTTTGAGTGCATTGTATATATTTTATTCAATAAACCTTCGATGGACTACTTCAACTTGAGTGACTCCTGATACTTTAATCCGTTTTTGGTATCTTGAGAAGGCATTTCCGAGGTTTGTGATCGCTGTGTCCTCCTTGATCACTCCAAGTTCGTGATTGCTGCTCCCTGGAGTGCTGATCAGGGGCACCGATTCCCCTGATTTATAAATCCGCCGATCTGCTTACGATTTGGTGCCTATTTGGTTGAATTGGCACCCCATAGTGTGAGTATATCTCTTTGTCTGTGCTTTTCCTCATTTGGATTATTACAGTCTGCACATTAGATTTTTTTTGTGTTTCCTTCCCTTTTTTTCCATCCCTTCATTTCTGGAGAACTTCTGAATGTGCTGGAAATTCGTGACCGGAGTTGAAATTTTAGAGAGTATCAGCGCCGGACACCGGCTTTTGTATCCTGAACAGATTACCTTAATTCACAAATATTTTGTAGAAATTACTGAGCCCCCAAAATAGTTGCTTGGAGTGAGAACAAAGATTACAACAATTCCCAGATATTTGGTAGAAATTAGACCCCCCCCCCAGTAGATGAGAAACCCCCAGTAGCTGGTGGCAGACTGGTAGTAAGAACGCACACTAACACAACAACAATCTCCTCTGAAATCTCCTCTCAAACACGTGCAGAAGCGCTGTGTGAAGCCTTATATAGTGTGCTGCGGGACTTAGCTCTGTGAGCCCATGATTGGGCAAAATTTGCCCAATCAGGACTCTGAGCCGTGATTGGCATAGTGTTGAACCTGTCGTGCACCTGACCTGTGGTCAGGTGCAAGGCTGTAGCCAATTACAAGCTTCACGCCAGTGGAAAAGTGCATTGTGGTCCATTGTGGTCGAACACGCGGCGAACAGGCGGAAATGTTCGTAGTTCGCGAAAATGCGAACAGGCTATGTACGATGCGAACTCCGAACCGATCAGCTCATTCCTATTGATAACCAGTGGTCCTGTTACCAGCAGAAGGCTAGACTGGAACTACTTCAGAAATACCACATGATTCCCCCTGTGGCGTCCATTGAAGAGTATAAGTACAGTACCAGGAGTGATGGAGGAGAGCAGATTGCGTTTGTGCTGGCTGAAAGGCTTCTTGCCATGGCTTAACAGCTTCCTTGGAACATCTTCAGTAGGATAATAACAAGGCATTTTACGCAGTTTGACTACATGTGTACCACCATTCTTATCCCCAACGACTGTCTTTGACACAGTAGCTCTAGCCTTCTCCCATTTCTTCCTTTCAATCTTTGTTTCTGGGGCTTTGTACTTGCACTTGTAGAGGGCTTTCCTGGCAGAAGTGGAACATTTCCCAATTCTACGGACCAGCACTGGATTCCGGCTGGCATGGAGCCGGCTCATCTTCTTCGCAGTCTCGGTTTTCTTCAAGGTACGCTTTAAAGAGGCAAATCGAGCAGCTGCTTGCTGTAGATTGTTAAGTAGCTTTTCTCTAGGCGTACGAGAGGGTAAGGGTGCTACCCAGCTACTGGCATCATCCTGAGCGAATTCTTTAGCCATCGTCGAGAAATTCCCTATCTTCGCTTGCCAGTGCTAGTTTGTCGTCATCATTGGTAGAATTGAACACTGTGGCTCCAAAAGTGTTATCCCAGGACTGAAAAGAATTTAATTTATCTTGGTCGTCATGCTGCCATTCGTTGCCGTTCAATTTCTCCTTCACTCTGTAATGGTGTGGGCACGGTTCAAGATAGGTGTTGCGACCATTTGGCAAGATGTGTGTTTTGAAGGAAACAATCTTGGTAGGCACCTTCATTTCACTTATACAAACATTACCTATGATAACCCAACCTAGATCAAGGTGTTGAGCGAATGGAGCATCATGTGGACCATTAATTTGTTGCCGTACCTTATGTACTCTGAGGATCTCTCTGCCCAGGAGAATTAGGATATCTGCATTCTTGTCAAGGGCAGGTATTTCGTTAGCTATAGCCTTCAGATGAGGATGGTGTAGGGCAGCTTCTGGTGTAGGGATCTCTTGCTTGTTAGAGGAGATCTGGTTGCACTCGAACAGTGTGGGTAACAGTAATTCCAGATTACCCCCAAGAGAGGCTACTATGAATCCGCTGGCTCTTCTTCCAGAGACCTCTGTAATGCCACTACATGTACCTAAAGTATAAGGGTAGGAATCTCCTTTTATGTTGAAAAGATCAAAGAGTTCCGTTCTTGCGAGGGACCGATTGCTCTGATCGTCCAGGATGGCGTATACTTTAGCAGACTTTCCTGGGTGATCCTTGTGATAGGAGTTAACTAAGCATATTTTAGCACAAGACTTGTCGCAAAGATCTTCACCGCATACTGCTGTACAAGAAGAGGACACTATGGTAACTTCACGATTCGTAGTCTCCCAGCCATGCTTTAACACAGGAGGGGAGTCTGTTGACATTGCAGTCATGTACTGAGATGGATGTAGCGCCTGCATATGATCCGCACCATCGCATTCTATGCACTTGATAGGAAATTTGCAGTCTTTGGCAAAGTGCTCAGTAGAAGCACAACATCTGAAACATACACCATATGTCTTTAGGAGCTCCTTGCGCTCTTGGAGTGGTTTCTTTCTAAAGCCAATGCACTTTTTGAGGGGATGTGGCTTCTTATGAATAGGACAAAGGCGGTTAGGATTCTCAATCTTTTCACCTTGTTGGCACACAGGTATGTATACACACACACACATTCAGGTGTGTGTACACACACACAAACACTCCGGTAAGTACACACACACTCGGGTAAGTATAACCGCACACACACCTCAGGTAAGTATATACGCACACGCACTCAGGTAAGTATATACGCACACGCACTCAGGTAAGTATATACGCACACGCACTCAGGTAAGTATATACGCACACGCACTCAGGTAAGTATACACGCACACGTAAGTATACACACACACAGGTAAGTATACACACACACACACACACACACACACAGGTAAGTATACACATACACACCCAAGTAAGGGCTCTATTACAATCCCTGTGCTAAAATGGGGGCGATAGGGAGAAAAAACTGCCCCCGCAGTGTTCCCCCTACCGCCCCCAGTTTAACGGGGATTGTGCTGCCTGCATTGTTTGTGCCCGCTAAGTGCAGCCACGTGCATCCTCTCAATGGAGTCCATAGGAATCCATTGAAGCAGGTGCCGGCGGTCACATGACCAGCCGGATCTCGCCTTGCGAGATCCGGCCGGTCGGCGTAGGAATACGCAGGGAGAGACTGGGGGGGGACTTTTCCCCCCAGTCTTTCCCTGCTCCCGCCAGCCGGAGGAGGCGGACAGAGCTGCGGTCCTCGCCGCGGGTCAGAGGGTGAGTATGTGCTGCCTTTTATTATTTTTTAGCCTGGTGTTAATTAACGGATTCTGCAGAAGCGGAACTTTTTGCTAACCAGAGCCAGACGTTAATCAGCGCTGGGACTTTGTAATTCCAGCACTGATTAACACTTTGCGCTCCCTATGCTTAACATGGGGAGCGCAAAGTACAGTAACCTCACGCTGAGAAACGCAAGGTACCAACGCAAACGGGTTTTTTAACCTGTTTGGATTGTAATATGCAGTAAATACCGCAGCTAACGCTAGTGCTCACGCAGGTGAGCGCTACCATTAGCGTTAACAGTGTAATAGAGCCCAAAGTATACACACACTCAGGTAAATATACACACAAACTCAAGTATATACACACACACACACACACACACACACACACACACACACACACACACACACACACACACGTATGTATACACACACACACACGTATGTATACACACACACACGTATGTATACACACACACACACGTATGTATACACACACACACACGTATGTATACACATACATTCAAGTATGTATACACACACATTCAAGTATGTATACACACACATTCAGGTATGTGTACACACACACACAAACACATTCAGGTAAGTACACACACATTCAGGTAAGTATACACACACACTCAGGTAAGTATACACACATGCACTCAGGTAAGTATACACCAGGGGTGGACTGACAACTAATGGGGCCCCTGGGCAATAGGAGATTGTGGGGCCCATTGTGCCGTGCCCACAGTAGGCCACACCCCTCCCATGCAATGCACAACCCACATGCACATTGTTGCGTTAAATTTATTTCTTCACTCAATTTTCAATATAATAATTTTAACGAGTTGATAAAATGCACTCAGGGCCCCAGCGAATTGGAGAATCCATTGTGCCCCCTCCAGACTTACAAACTGCCACCGCTCTGCTGTGGTAGCCGTCACACACTCGTGATAGCTACGGCTGCAGAACAGAAGGTCCCTGTGGCAAATGCAGGAAACTGTCAATCACCTTTCAGGTTTAAAAGGTACTGTACATTTGTAGCGCTGTGCTAAAAATCTTGCTGTGGCAGTACCTATTTTTGGCCACAAGATGGAGACTATCGCAATCAGAGATACTGGACATTGGGACTACAATAACTGGCATGCTTTGCAAGAAGCCAGGAAGTGGGTGGAGACTGGATACTTACATCCTCTGCCTCGTGGAGAAAGTTCGAGAGCGCGCCAGGGGATGAGAGAAAGCAGACGCACTGAGGAGACCGCTGGAGGAGCTAGCCAAAGCCCGAGGGAGACCTGTAATTCCTATTTGGGTCACTCAACCTGAGGAGAAGGAGACTTGCCAGTACCCAGGCAACAGCTGCAGACCGGCGGAATCGAACGGAGAGCAGGCGGGGAGCTGGACAAGCTGCATGAAGGTAGACAACGATCCGGCCGCTAGTATCCCCAGTCAAAATCGGGTGGAGAGACGTCCTGGGTCAGCGGAGCCTAAAGCAGTCATCAGATGGGTGAGAGGCCTCCAAGGCTTTGTATGATTAAAGGACGCTCTGCTGTTTTTCTCTTCTAAGTTCACAGGGCCCCCAACTGACTAGTCGAAGACTTTCCTTTAATAAATTCACTGGCCAGTTGAACAGTACCCGGGTACCACACACACACAGATACGCTTCTCACATTCTGGAACTTAACTTGTACAGGACTCCTTTCCTTTTGCGAATCGGAACGGGGGTTAAAGTCAAAGATACGTTCCGAATACATTTTTCTCTTTTTCCGCTGCGTGTTTGCCGTAATACGAAGGGATTGTATGTTTGGGGTTTTGCTACGTGTCCCTTTTTCTGAACTATCGGGAAATTGCATTGCTTTTATGTTCGGTTGCGAATATTTTATTTTCCGAAATACGAAGCCTCGTGTTTCGTTTCTTTTCCGCTACGCGTTTTACCGGGATACGAAAATACTGTAATAATACTTGTGAATACCGTGTTTCAACATCTGCTCAAATATTTTAGTAAACTATATAAATATAAAAACTCACAACTGTGTTGGAGTATATTTATTCCCTAGTGCGGGGAGACTGACCCGTGGTTCATTTTCAGCGGCTCCTCCGGGAGTGAGCGCTATACATTACTGACACACCTGTACACACTGCACATCACAGAGCTCCACAGCAATAAAACTCACAACCACTAGCATCGCTGGGAGGGGGCGGGGGGGTGCAGGCTGCACCGGGTGACGCCCGCCCTTAGGGTGACAAAGACTTTGAATGTCTTGGGCGGACTGACCCATCGGGCCCTCGGGCGCTGCCCGAGGACCCGCAGCTCAGTGGGGATCCGGTTTTGTAAGGGACGTTAAACCGCCTCGTCGGCGGCGCTCAAGCGTGCCTTCCTGAGCCCCACGTGCACCCTGCATTGATGCCGCCCCCTCACATGAAGCACGTGCATCACATGGGGGGCGGCGTCAATGCAGGGTGCACGTGGGGCCCAGGAAGGCACGCTGGAGTGCCGCCGATGAGGCAGTTTGTTAGTGCACCGCCGTGGTCGGAAGTTAATGTCCCTTACAAAACCGGGCTCCTGAGCTGCCTGCTGGGATCAGTATACATCCATATGTGAACTGGGCACTATACATCCATATGTGAGCTGGGCACTATACATCCATGTGTGAGCTGGGCACTATACATCCATGTGTGAGCTGGGCACTATACATCCTGTGTGAGCTGGGCACTATACATCCGTGTGTGAGCTGGGCACTATACATCCGTGTGTGAGCTGGGCACTATAACATCCGTGTGTGAGCTGGGCACTATACATCCGTGTGTGAGCTGGGCACTATACATCCGTGTGTGAGCTGGGCACTATACATCCATGTGTGAGCTGGGCACTATACATCCATCGCATGTGTGAGTGTGTGAGCTGGGCACTATATATCCGTGTGTGAGCTGGGCACTATTACATCCGCTCCGTGTGTGAGCTGGGCACTATACATCCGTGTGTGAGCTGGCACTATACATCCATGTGTGAGTGTGTGAGTGGGCACTATACATCCGTGTGTGAGCTGGGCACTATACATCCGTGTGTGAGCTGGGCACTATACATCCGTGTGTGAGCTGGGCACTATACATCCATGTGTGAGCTGGGCAATATACATCCATGTGTGAGTGTGTGAGCTGGGCACTATATATCCGTGTGTGAGCTGGGCACTATACATCCGCTCCGTGTGTGAGCTGGGCACTATACATCCGTGTGTGAGCTGGGCACTATACATCCGTGTGTGAGCTGGCACATACATCCGTGTGTGAGCTGGGCACTATACATCCGTGTGTGAGCTGGGCACTATACATCCGTTGTGAGCTGGGCACTATACATCCGTGTGGGAGCTGGGCACTATACATCCGTGTGTGAGCTGGGCAATATACATCCATGTGTGAGTGTGTGAGCTGGGCACTATATATCCGTGTGTGAGCTGGGCACTATACATCCGTGTGTGAGCTGGGCACTATACATCCGTGTGTGAGCTGGGCACTATACATCCGTGTGTGAGCTGGGCACTATACATCCGTGTGTGAGCTGCGCACTATACATCCGTGTGTGAGCTGCGCACTATACATCCGTGTGTGAGCTGCGCACTATACATCCGTGTGTGAGCTGCGCACTATACATCCGTGTGTGAGCTGGGCACTATACATCCGTGTGTGAGCTGGGCACTATACATCCGTGTGTGAGCTGGGCAATATACATCCATGTGTGAACTGGGCAATATACATCCATGTATGAACTGGGCAATATACATCCATGTATGAACTGGGCACTATACATCCATGTGTGAGCTGGGGGTAATATATATCCATATGTGAGCTGGGGCACTATACATCCATATGTGAGCGGGGGCACTATATATATCCATATGTGATCTGGGGCACTATATATCCATATGTGAGCTGGGGCACTATATCCATATTTGAGCTGGGGCAATATATAAACATGGGTGAGCTGCTGGGGGCAATATATAATTGTAAGCTGGGGCAATATATCCATATGTGAGCTGGGGGTAATATATCCAGAGCTGCTGGGGCAATATATATCCATGTGTGCCTTCACTTTCACTGCCTTCAAACAGGCACTGTACTTGCTGGCAGTGCGCCAAAATTTGTGTGTGAGCATATGAGAGAACTCCACAGCAATAAACCTCACAGTAATGTGCGCTGTGCAAGAGCATTCAGTGTTATATGGGAGCACTGATTTATGAGTAAGAGTAGTTTAAAAGAATCCGTAAAACTCGGGGGGCTGACACCATAAATTACCGCACCGGGTGACACCAACCCTAGTGACGCCACTGCTCACAGCAATGTGCATTGTGTATGAACGTATCACAGAGCTCCACAGCAATAAAACTCAGCAATATGCAGTGTGTATGAGCGTATCAGAGCTGCACAGTAAGGCTGTGCAATTAATCGCGGAAAAAAAAAAAAATCGCGATTTAAGCACATGCGATTTCTAAACCGCATAAGGCTGCTTTCTCCATCCATTGACAGTGAGGAAGATCCTCTGAAATGGTGGAGACTCCAGATACATTTTCCAAGCATGAGCAGGGTTGCACAAAAGTATCTTTGTATTCCTGCCACCAGCTCACCTTCAGAGAGTGTGTTTAGTACTGGGGGAAATGTGGTGACATGTCACCGTTCATGCTTAAAACCGGAAATGGTGGACATGCTGGTTTTTCTTGCAAAAAACCTTTAAGAGAGCAATCTGTTTTTTGGTTTTGATTTCTGTTTTTATTTATTGTTATGACTGGAGTTGAGGTTAGTTAATCTTAAAAACAGACAACATGAAATAAATTAAGACAATTTATTACAGTTTTGTTTATCAAGCAGTTAGTACTACTGTACAGTATGTTATTTCATTGTGAAATGTGTGCACTGAAAAACTGTTTTGAAGTTTATTATGACTGGAAATTAGTTTAGTTAATCTTTATTTTATATTGTCTGTTTTAAAGACAATTTTACTACAGTTTTATTAAACTATTAATACTATGTTATTTCATTGTGAAATGTTTTGTTATGCACTGAATACATTTAGTATGTAGCATGTTTGAAAAAGCAAAAACAATTGCTTAAATCGCAAATAAAATGGCAATGGCAATATTCAAAAAAAAATAAAAAATTCGCAATATGATTATTTTGTCCATATTGCACACCCCTACTGCACAGCAATAAAACTCACAGTAATGTGCGATGTGTATGAGAGTATCACAGAGCTCCACAGCAATAAAACTCACAGGAATGTGTGGTGTGTGTCTGGGCATATCACAGAATGTCACAGCAATAAACTCACAAATTATTACAAAATAAACTAGATATTAATAATTTAAATTAAAAAATTAAGAATTAGTTTTAATTTTTTTATATACAGGTAATATAAATTGTTAAATATAATTAAAACCCCTCCACACACTCTGCATTAAACACACACACACACACACACACACACACACACACACTTAAACACACACACTTAAACACACACACAGCATTAAACACACACACAGCATTAAACACACACACAGCATTAAACACACACACACACACTGCATTAAACACACACACATGGACACTTGAAGTGGAATCAGGCTGGAAGCTGGCCGCCATTATAAGCCAGGCGGCCATCTTGTTCAGAATAATAAAAATGGAGGTTTTTGTTTGTTTCAATGGCCATTGCAACGTAAGCCCACTCGCCACTTCAAGGCACCTCTTTAGAGTGGGTACCTAACAATTGTAACCAAAAGGCCGCTCTACTGAGCAGCTCCAAGCCCCTCCAGCTGCTTTTCAGCCAAGGAGAGACAAAGATGGTGGGTTTTTTTATACACGCACCAAACACTTCCCATTTTCCCACTTCCCATCTTTGTCTCTCCTTGGCTGAAAAGCAGCTGGAGGGCTTGGAGCTGCTCAGTAGAGCGGCCTTTTGGTTACAATTGTTAGGTACCCACTCTAAAGAGGTGCCTTGAAGTGGCGAGTGGGCTTACGTTGCAATGGCCATTGAAACAAACAAAAACCTCCATTTTTGTTGTACATGGAACACATAGAAACGAGCGCAGATGACACTCTTTTTCCTTGTTATGTTTTATACATTGGCTGGGCTGTTACTCCTGGCAGTTGCTGCCGCTCCGAAAATAAGTGAGTATGGGCGCGACGCCATTTTTTTTGTATTGTTCAGAATAATGGTTCATTTGAACATAACTAGGTAGGTTTTAGTTGAAACTAGAATGAAGCATACATAGAAATTTAGGAATGTGTTAGATTAGCAGAAAAGCAATTAAAGTCCTGAGAAAGATCTTTGCTGTTCCTGGTACGAAGGGACAGAATGAGGAATGGATACACCAATGTCATAGAGGCCCGCTGAGAGACAAAGGGGAGCATAGAAGATAGACCAGGTGTTAGCCGCAACAAATAAGTACAGGCGTTAGGGAGGCGAGCATAGCCCGGACTGAATGTAAGAACTAATCATGATCTGTCGAAACTAACATGAAGTTTGCCAATTTACGGCCAATTTAATGGAATGTCTTTGTATTAGACTAAGGGAGGTATTAACCCACGTGGGGAGGGATAGTGTCACAGGGAGGTGGGCTAATTGGGATGTACCTAATTATGTATTTGGGGTATAAGACCCCTTGTCGGGGGGAACTCGGGGCTCAGTCTTTGCGATTCAATCCTGTCTGAGCATCTGTGACGTCACAATAAAGTTTGCCTTTCCTGAAGAGACTCGTGTTCAGACAATCCTTGCTCGTGTCCGATCCGGCCTCGTCCCGAGTGAACCAAGTGGATTCCGGTAACACACTGACGTGCACACACTGTCTCACCCATTTGATTCCCCTTGCTTGCCTGGAGGTTTCATTCTTCCCAGGCATGTGGGGGGCAGGGCATCCTCGTGCTGCAGCAGCAGCAGCATCTCTCCTCGCATGGCTCTTTCCCTACAGGGCTTATAGCAACCTGCCAGAGGGGCCCCGAACCCGGAAACAAGACACAGCGGGCCCCTCAGAAGAGTGTGACTGGCAGGAGAAGCCGAGAGTCCCCCGGGCCTGGTCTCCCATGCCATTTCAGATGGATCAGGAAGATCCACGTGCTGGTGCACACGTCTGCTTTACCACGAGACACCAGCATGTGACTCCAGTACCCGGGCCCCCCTTTACCCACAGGCCCTCGGGCGGCGCCCGAGTGTCCAATGGGTCAGTCCGCCCCTAGTATACACACACACACGTAAGTATTCACACACACATTCAGGTAAGTATACTCACACACTCAGGTAAGTATACACGCACACTCAGGTAAGTATACACGCACACTCAGGTAAGTATACACGCACACTCAGGTAAGTATACACGCACACTCAGGTAAGTATACACGCACACACTCGGGTAAGCGTATATACACACACAGGGCCCTATTACAATCTTCATGCAAATGTTTGCACTGGCGCAAAAATGCATTAACGCAAAGGGCAAAAAACCCTTTGCTCTGAACGTCGTATTATATTGACAGCGCAACAAACGCACGTAATCGTCTACCGCGGGTGAACCTGCGCGAGCTTACTGTACGTTGCGCGTCCTATACTTAACATTGTGAGCGCAAATGCATTTGTGCGCTGGTACGCGGATGGTATTACAATCTATGCGCAGTTTGTAACGCATAGCCTTTGCGCGCATAATTTTAGCAACTCCTAAAAGCTGGTGTTAATGGCAAATTCTATAAAAAAAATGCAGCAAAGTATAGTTACACTTTCTACACATACCAAACCAATAAATTTGAGAAGTTGTGTGTGCATTTTTTATTGATGCAACATATATGCGCAGATTGACTTTGACAGGCGCAAAAACTTAACCACTTCGATGCGGAGGACGCGCTGAGCGCGTCCAACCGCATGTCACGTTGCATGCAGCGCGTCCTCACTTTGGGGTCAGCGTTCGGCCGAGTTCCGGCCGATCGCTGGCCCCCCGGTGCGGGCTGACATCCTCGATGTCAGCCCAGCATCCGGAACCGCCAC
Organism: Leptobrachium leishanense; assembly: GCA_009667805.1. NCBI lineage: Eukaryota > Metazoa > Chordata > Amphibia > Anura > Megophryidae > Leptobrachium > Leptobrachium leishanense. The sequence continues at coordinate 192,006,558 of CM019066.1, forward strand.
CGGTGAAATTAGGTGTCATCGCGGCGGCGCGATGACACCTAATTCAGGCGCCCCCCCGCATGTGCGGAGGAGGCGCCTGAAAGGGAGGGGGGGAGGTCCTTCGGACCTCTCTCCCTCCCGATCGGCGGCGTTGCGGGGGTTAACCCAGGCACCATTTGGAAGGGCACAGCCTGCCCTTCCAAATGGTACCTGGCATTAACCCCTGGGGAGCTGGATCACGAATCGGCGCTGAAAAGCACCGGTTTGTGATCCTTTCCCGGAGCTGGCCGACATCTTGGATGTCGGCCAAGCCTCCGGGAACTCCCCCTGAGGACTGGCGTCATCGTGCATAGCACGATGACGCCAGTCCTGGAGTTAACCCCTAGCTGCCACCAACGGTGGAGATAGGGGGTTCCAATGAACCCCCTATCTCCCGATCCGTGGCAGCTAGGGGTTAACGTTTGGTATTGTTGGATCGGCTAGAGCATGGCCGTTCCAACGATACCAAACTCGAATGTGAAAAAAGTTTGTAAAAATAAATAAAATAAAAATAAAAAAATTAAAAAAAATTATAAAAAAAAATAAACACTTTTTTTTTCTTTTTTTTGGTTTGTTAATGCAGCAATATTGTTCCCATTTCAATTATAATGTGAACAATGATGCTGCACTAACGATTTTTGTATGCGGTGCGTTTGTTAAAAATCGTGTAATTTTCCCCAAAAAAAAAATGTAACGAGACCCCATCTCTAATTTTTTTAACAAGCGCACCCCATACAAAATATAACCGCAATTGCTCGCATGTTAAAATGTGGAAAAAAAACACTTTACACGCTGTAAATTATTGAAAATTCATATTTTATTGCATTTTTTGTTATAATATACAGACAGGTCATGACGTATACATATAATAATGACATATTATTAATCTGCCGAGTCTGACGGAAAGAACGATATATAATATGTCTGGGTCATATACTAAAATAAGCCTTCAAAACGCATTTAAACATGATGAGCAAAACCGGTAAAAATGACCTCAGCACAGAGGCGGGAAAAGCCTCAGCAGCGAAAGGGTTAAAGTGAGACAATTGTGGTTCTTAATTCTAATTGGCTGAATCGCGTGAAAAAAAAAACAGTCTGCACACCTATTTCTGCACGCAACGTTGCTGTGGGTGCGTCCGTTTTACACGCGTATTGCTCAACAGATGAAAAATGCGCGAGGATTGTGATTTACGCGTGATATATATATATATGTGACATTTGGGGGCCCACAGAGCACGTGCACAATGTCTTTCACAAACAAAACAGCTTTATTCACCCTTTTAGGGCAGTCAAAAAGGCAACGTAATAGGTACATGCTTGGGTTCAGCAAAATTAAAGCAAAGACCTGGTCTTCAGCACAAATAAACAGAAAAATAATGATGGCTCACCAACGCTTTAAACAGTCCCAAACCTGGGGAATCCTTTCCCCAGTATGTAGAAGCCTCTCCAGCAATGCACAGCACGTCTCCTGCTTTTGGAACACACACAGCTTCCACTGATTACTTTCCTTTTTCTTAAACTCCCACAATCATATCTGGGAGTTGCTGGCTTTAAACCTCTTCCTGGACAGGAAGATTAACCCTGTGGTTGCACTTAAAGGGACCACAACCCAAATAGGGGTGAAACATATTGTCCATCCAGGACCCAGCCCTGCCGACCTCTACACACACATACATATATATACATATCCATATACATATATATATATATATATATCCACAGGGGGGTTGCACTCAACCTAAACTTTCAACACAAGCGGGTGCATCTAAGACTTCAAATACAAAACACCAAAAAGGAGCACTCTATATTTTGCAGAAAATGGTGGATGAAGGTGGTCATTGATATGGAGTGCTCCTTTTTGGTGTTTTGTATTTGAAGTCTTAGATGCACCCGCTTGTGTTGCAAGTTTAGGTTGAGTGCAACACCCCCTGTGGTTTGTTCTATACATATGGAGAGCTGACTACTCTCCTGGGTAGGCACCCCTCCATGTTCACAGGTGTGTCCCACCGTGACAGCCTATGAAGGCCAGTGTCTGCTGGGGAGCTCCAGGGTGAGTAAATCCTGTAAATGCAGATGCGGTTAAGTTAGATAGGACCTGTCAACGATGGGGTACATTGGCGACTGTGACAAGCTTACGCAAACTATGATCATTCTTTGTAAACTGAATCTCCATCATTTTACCTCAGTCAGGTTTTTTGAATTTTTTAAATGTTTTTTATTCTTTGCAGAAAATGGTGGATGAAGGTGGTCATTGATATTAACACACACACACACACACACACACACTAACAGGGTAATTCAAAGAGATCCGAATGGCTGGAGAAAGGTAGCCGAACGCTGAAAATCAGAGCTATCCAGAGAGCAGGCAATTCGCCAAATCCTGGCGAATTGCCTGCACATACCTTTGTATGAACAAAATTTTGTTTTGAACTAATGGATTAGTCCTAAAATGCAATTTATTTAGTTGCTAAAGAAATTCGTTTTCAGTTCTTTAGTATGAAAACTAATTTCATTCATCCGAAAACCAGTGGATACAATTACTATTGTAGTGGTCCCTCTCTGTATAGAACATCCTCCTCAATTTATACCTTTCTCTGTATAATGTATACAACATCCTCCTGCATTAATACTCCTCTCTGTATAATGTATAGAACATCCTCCTGCATTGATTAATGCCCCTCTCTGTATAGAACATCCTACTGCATTGGCATGTGGAGAGTGCAGAACTTCGGAATGCAATGCTTATCCAGCAAAGGAGAGAGAACCTTTACTTAAACTTTGTATCTCTGTGGGAGAGACACAGGAGTATAAAAGCAGGGGAGAGGGAAAATATTAACGTAAATTGGTCTGAAAGCTCAGAGAAGAGCTGAGTGGTGCAAATTTATTTTTATAATAAAATAAAGCACTTTAAATCCAGGGAAAACATTCAAATAAATCATACTTAAGGCTCATAATGACAGAGTAACTGTGAGAGCTGGATACTAACAGGGTTATCCAAAGAGATTCGAAAAGTCACCGCACGTTCGGTGACTTTTCGTTCTCTTTAATTCGGTTCCTTTTGCCGATTGCATTTCGGTGACCCTGCGGTGTATTCAGCAAGCACCACAGGGTCCCCGAATTGCAGGGAAAGGCTGCCGTAAACCCACCGAAAACTAACCGAATGCACGCTGAAAACAAGCAAAAAACATCTGGATTAACCTTTGAAAAAGACGAACAGGAGCCGAACAGTAGCCGAACATGAGCCGAATCACACAGAGCCGAAGCAGCTGTGACGTAGAGGAGGCAGTGAATAAATTAGAAAAACCATTTGTATGAATCTGGGAAAAAGAAACGCTGTTTGCAAAGAAACTACTGAGCGAAAATGTCTGAAATTTTCACAGGAGGTCCAGGGAATGATAATAAAGAGGGCTGTTACAAAAAAAATAAGTAAACTAAAAAAAAAAAAAAAAAAATCGGACTTTTAATAAAAAAAAAAAAAAAATTAGAAAAATGCTTAAAATATCCTAAAAAATCTATAAATAAAGAGACTTTTTGCTGCAGAATTTTAGAATGAACGGTTTATTAGATATTGAATTAAAACGGGAACATTTTTAACATTGAAGTCTATGGGATTCTCCTGAATAAATTTGCCGAATTAAACCCCCGAATGGCAGGGCATTAGGGGAACCTTTCACTGCTGGTTTGTGTTCTCTGAATAAACGAAGCAGTGCTTTTTCATGGGGATTCACTGCCCTCGAATAGGCACCGAACAGGCACCATATATGCAGGCAATTCGCCAGTATTTGGCGAATTGCCTGCTCTCTGGATAGCCGAAGGGCCAGGAAAGGTAACCGAACGCTGATTTTCAGCGTTCGGTTACCTTTCTCAAGCAATTCGGATCTCTTTGGATAACCCTGTAAATGTATCAGACATAAAAAAAACTTTATAACAAGCAGCAATGGGAGAGGAGAGGGACTTTATATAAAACGTGTATTATAGATGAGGAAAGGGGGATAGTGCTCCTGGATAATATAAAATGTATCAGACCTAAGCCCCTATTATGCAGAGCTGGAGGGGAGATAACACACGTTTTATAAAGTCCCTCTCTTCTCCCATCGCTGCTTGTTATAAAGGGGTTTTTACTATCCAGCCCTCCTCTGTCATTAGCTTTCAGTGTGATTTATTTGAATGTTTTCCTTCGCCAGCTGCATTTATCATCTTGTCTGCCTCATAGACATGCAATGGTTAAGTAAAGGTTTCCTCTCCTGTGCTGGCTGTCTGTGCTGCGAGTGAGTATTCTGGAGCTCTATAACTAAGATTTTCGGGTAGGGGGTTGGGAAGGATTCAAACCTTTTACAAACAAACCTTTTCTGTAGCTTTGCGATGTTGCGCTCTTCATTGCTGGTCTCCTTCACTCAATGTAATATCACAAAAAGGACAAACTAAAATGTAGTGCATTTTATTTTAGTTTCTTTCGTTTTTTGTACTGAGCAGTTTCGTATCTCTTGAGTCATACGAAAACTAAATTATCCCAAAATTCGGACTAAATCGTTTTAGTACTAAAACGAATGCACATGTCTAGCACATACGATGCCTGTTCGAGGGCAGTGAATCCCCATAGAGAAGCAATGGTTCGTCTATTCAGAGAGCACAAACCAGCAGGGAAAGGTTCCCGAAATGCCCTGCCATTCGGTGGTTTAATTTGGCAGGTTTATTCAGGCGAATCCCATAGGCTTCAATGTTAAAAATATTAAAACGGGAATACAATATCTAATAAACCATTCATTATAAAATTCTGCAGTAAAGAGTCTCTTTATAGATTTTTTAGGATATTTTAAGCATTTTTCTGGATTTTTATTTTTTTAAACTTATTTTTTCTGTAACAGCCCTTTTTATTATCATTCCCTGGACCTCATATGTAAATTTCAGACATTTTCGCTCAGTAGTTTCTTCGCAAACAGCGTTTCACTTTTCAACCATTCAAGCAAACTGTTTTTCTAATTTATTCACTTCACTCGTCTGCGGTGTCGGCTTTTTCCGGCGGCTGCGCTGCGTGTGATCGGCTCCTGCTTGGGTTTTTCCGTGGTTTTCGGTGGGTTAATCCAGATGTTTTTGCTGGTTTTCGGCGTGCATTCGCCTGGTTTTGCGGTTAGTTTTCGTCGGGTTTGCGGCAGCCTTTCCCAGCAATTTGGGGACCCTGTGGTGCTTGCTGAATACACAGCACTGTCACAGAAATGGGATCGGCAAAACGAACCGAATTGAAGAGAATGAAAAGTTACCGAACGTGCAGTGACTTTTCGATTCTCTTTGAATTACCCTGAAAGATAAGTATAAGTATATGTATAGCTCCTTCCGGCGCTACCGGACTTGATAGTGGACAGTCAGGGTCGTCCTCATCCATTATTGTTGCAGGATGCATCTTGCGCCTGACCTCCCTGGTGTGGGGGCATCCAGGGCAGCCAGCAGAGTTTCGGAACGCACTAGAGAGCTCCTACGGACCGCATGGGCCCAAGGCATGGTTATTCAGAGAGCACCGAATTGTCACCGGAAATTCGGTGCTCTCTAGTTCAGCGAGTTCAATTCGCTGACCCTGCAGTGAATTCAGCATTCAACACAGCGCTCCCAGACCCTCCTGCTTCCTGTATCAAACACAGCTTCTGTGAGACACAATCTACTACTGATCAAACAGCCTGTCATATTTGGCTCTGTGCTTGTAAGCCTTGAACTTCCAGGACACTCTACCACTCCCGTTTCTTCTTTTTACTGTTGCATCTCAAGGTCCCTGTCCAGCCCCAACCTCGTCTGGAATCCTGCATAACCAGATCCCTAACCCCCCCCCAATCCTGCCTGTAACAACACGCATTGCTGTGATTTTTATTGCTGTAGCGCTCTGTGATACAATAATGTGCGCTGTTTATGAGTGTGAGTTTTGTTGCTGTGGAGCTCTGTGATACACTCATACACACCGCACATTACTGTGAGTTTTATTGCTGTGGAGTCCTGTGATACAGTACTGTGCGGTGTGTATTTGTGTATCACAGGACTCCACAGCAATAAAACTCACAGTACTATGTGGTGTGTATGAGTGTGAGTTTTATTGCTGTAGAGTCCTGTGATACACTCATACACGGCACTAAAGAGTAATGTGAACTTTTTTGGGGTATTAGCACTTGGAGATAAATAAGTTGGTGTCGCATGGCAGTTTGGGGATTCCATCTCAAAATGTTTTACCATCACTGCACTAGGTTTTTTTTGCAAGACCAACATTCAGTTACAGTAACTCATATCGCCAACAGATTCTGCATTGCTTTACAATGAGGAAGCATAAATGTAAGACCAGGGGCGGACTGACCCATCGGGCACTGCCCGCGGGTCAGTAGGGGCCCGGTTTGGGGCGACACTGTGGGCCCCCACCGGTTTCCTCCATTCATCGCCGAAATTAAAATGCAGCCAGCGGCGCACTTGGAAGATGCCACACGGGCATTATCCATGTGAGCTGAGCTGGGGCATTATCCATGTGAGCTGAGCTGGGGCATTATCCATGTGAGCTGAGGCAATATTTTTATTTTTATTTATTTATTTATAAAAGGATTTTACCAGGAAGGATACATTGAGATTTCTCTCGTTTTCAAGTATGTCCTGGGTTCAAGTACATTGAGTGGTTACAGAAATACAAAATAGTAAAATGCAAGATATTAACACAAGACCAAATATACAGATTAACATATCCATGTGAGCTGCCTGGGGCATATCCATGTGAGCTGCCTGGGGCATATCCATGTGAGCTGGGGCATATCCATGTGAGCTGGGGCAATATCCATGTGAGCTGGGGCAATATCCATGTGAGCTGGGGCATTATCCATGAGAGCTGGGGCATATCCATGAGAGCTGGGGCACTATCCATGAGTGCTGGGGCACTATCCATGAGTGCTGGGGCAACTCCATGAGAGCTGGGGGCAATATCCATGAGAGCTGGGGCCAATATCCACAAGAGCTGGGGCCAATATCCATGAGAGCTGGGGCCAATAACCACGAGAGCTGTGGCCAATATCCATGAGAGCTGGGGCATATCCATGAGAGCTGGGGGCATATCCATGAGAGCTGGGGCATATCCATGAGAGCTGGGGGCATATCCATGAGAGCTAGGGGCATATCCATGAGAGCTGGGGGCAATATCCATGAGAGCTGTGGGCAATATCCATGAGAGCTGTGGGCAATCGCCATGTGAGCTGGGGGCAAGGTACATGTGAGCTGGGGGCAATTTTATATGAGGTCTGTTTTTATTGAAAAGTGGTGACATGACATAAAATAAAAGTATCGGTACTCGGTATAGGTGAGTACTTTTAAAAAGTATCGGTACTTGTACTCGGTCTTAAAAAAGTGGTATCGGTGCATCCCTAGGCAATATATATCCACAGGTGAGCTACTATATATCCATGAGTGAGCTACTGAGGCAATATATATCCATGAGTGAGCTACTGGGGGCAATATATATCCATAGGTGAGCTACCGGGGACAATATATATCCATAGGTGAGCTACTGGGGGCAATATATATCCATGAGTAAGCTACCGGGGGCAATATATATCCATGAGTGAGCTACCGGGGCAATATATATCCATGTGTGAGCTACCGGGGGCAATATATATCCATGAGTGAGCTGCTGGGGGCAATATACATCCATGTTTGAGCTGCACATTACTGAGTTTTTTGCTGCGGATTCTGATATGCTCATACACACCGCACATTACTGTGAGTTTTATTGCTGTGGAGCTCTGTAATATGCTCATACACACTGCACATTACTGTGAGTTTTATTGCTGTGGAGTGCTGTAATACGCGCATACACACTGCACATTACTGTGAGGTTTTTTGCTGTGGAGCTCTGTGATGCGCTCATACACACTGCACATTACTGTGAGTTTTATTGCTGTGGAGCTCTGTAATGTGCAGTGTGTCAGGATTCTACAGTATCTGTTAAAGTGATTGGCAGTTTCCCACATTTTCCACAGGGACTTTCTGTGCCGGGGTGCAGCCTTAGCTGCAATGAGTGGGTGATGGCTGCTGCAGCAGCGCGGTGGCCATCTGTAAGTATGGAGGGGGGGCACAATTCACTGCTGGGTTCAAGTGGATTTTCAAAAAGGTTATTTTTAGGAGTTCAGAAATATATTCTTTAGCACAATAATGTACATGTGGGTGTTGCGTTGTAGGGAGTGGGTTTTTATGGGTGTGGCCTCCTGTGGGTGCGGAACAAGGGGGGGCCCATTAGTTGTTAGTCCGCCCCTGTGTGAGACATGATGATACATTAGGAACAGACAGCTCAACACGGCCCGTAGGATAATTGTCCTGCTAATACAACACTTTATACAAATGCTCAGCCAGACACCCCGTGAGTTTACAATCTAAAGGGCAGAGGTATGTGAAACCTGAGGGAGCAGGGCGTGGTCTCTAGGCTCTGCATTGTTATTATGCATGTCTATAAGGAGCTGCTGATTGGCATGGCTCACATATTGGGAGAGCACAAAAATTCAGCGTTTGCTGAATAAAAATCCTTGCACCAGCAGCACTCCATACGTGATGGATAGCTCATTTGTAGTGTGTGTGGCCCTGAATGACAGGTGGCCCTTGTATAACTGGAGGTCCCTATGTAACGCTTGTCCCCTGCATAACGTGTGGCCACCGGCCCTGCGCCCCACCCTGTCTGGGTGGAGATTTCCGGTCTGCCTTTCCTCTGCTCTTGTGAGGCCAGCTCTGCCTGCACCATGAACCCGCCAGGTGGTGGCGCTGCTGATCTTGGTCGCGTTGCGGCTGAGCCTCGCCTGCATCCGGAGGGCAGCGCAGCCATAAAGCACCCGCAGAAAGCATCGTCACCGGCTTGGGACCCAGCATCCAGGGCCGGTGCCACATCCCGAGCCCCGAGGACCAGTGCTAAACCGCTGGTGCCGAAGGCCGGCCGTACTTGCTATCAGAGCGGCTGCAGGGCCGAGAAGCCGTCGCAGCATCCTCCGGCGAGCAGCAAGGGAGCTGTCCGAGCAGGCTCTGGTGCTGAAAGCTCAGTATCCAGGGCGGAGGGCGAAGGAGAGCTGGAGGGCCACACAGCAGCCCCTGAGCCCGCGGCGGCAAAGACGGAGACCGGCAAGGTGGCCACCCAAGAGGCGGGGGAGGGATCCCCAAAATCCCTGAAAGCCAAAGGGAAGGGCTCGTCGAAAGGCGGGGAGACAGTCATGGCCACAGCGGGGAGAAGCCCTAAGAAGCAGGGATACTGGAAGGAGGGCTGCCTGCAGTCTGAGCTCATGCAGTTCCATCTGAAGAAAGGCCTAGCCGCCTCCTCCACCGGCCCGCAGGCCAAGCCCGAGTCAGACATAAGGGCCGCGGTCGCACAGGTGCCACAGCCCGAGGAGGAACAGGGAGGGGCCGGCCAGGCCATGGAAGACGAGCTGGAGAGGCTGAGAGACGAGAACGAGAGCCTGAAGGTGAGGGGGGCTGCCATTGTCTGCCATAGGGTGATGTCATGGGTCTCTCACAATAGAGCCCAGCCTGCCTTCTGGATAAAGCCCCTTTATTCTCCTTAATCATGCCGAATATCCACATTATTCATCAAAAACATGCATGATCACCGAATGGTGGCCGTCACACATACACATAAACGTGGCTTTCCCTTCTATTAAGGGAGGGGTAATGAATATATTGAAAACACATATATATCACTTCTATTTATCACCTCAGGATTGGGAATAAGGTGGGTCAGTTAAATGGCTCTGTAAAAGGATACAAAATAATATCTACATAGTGTAGATTCAATCAGAAAGAGCAGTAAGAGCGGCCCAGCCTTTGGCACACCGACAGTTTCTGTACCCGGACTGGCTGGGTGTCACGAGGAATGGAGCGTTAAGTCTCGCAAAGAAAGCGAGGCTTCCATAAGAACGCTCCTGTCACTACAGCCACACAGACAGGGAGTGGTAGAGCATTGTTCCAGATGTTTGCTTCACTGTCCACAGACAGGTAAATTTAATTCAGTATTCTGCTGTCCGCAAACATGCAATCTCCCTCCAGACACAAATCACACGTTTGACCCTACGCGTTGCTAATTTACACTTTTTTTCCCCATCATTTTCCTCTTCTTTCGGGCAATAAGAATGAGATTGAGGAGATGAGGACTGAGATGGACGAGATGAGGGACACTTTCTTCGAAGAAGACGCCTGCCAGCTTCAGGAAATGCGCCACGAGCTGGAAAGAGCCAATAAGAACTGCAGGATCCTCCAATACCGTCTGCGAAAAGCCGAACGCAAGAGACTCCGCTACGCACAGACCGGGGAGATAGATGGCGAGCTTCTACGTAGCCTGGAGCAGGACCTAAAGGTGTAGTGAATTTGGGAGGGGGTGAATATTGTCTAGTAATATTAATCTGACTATCATTAGCTTTTTAGATTTTCTATACTTTGTCTAAACCTGCAAAATTACTTTAAAATAATCAAATTTTTTGTGCTATAGACTAGCACATTTCCCTCACTCAAAGGTGTGCTTTAAGAGCAGCAGATATGTTCTTTAATTATAAACATTGCCTCTGCAATAATACGCATTTTAATACGTTATTATCACATCGAACGCTGTATTTCAAATGATGTTGTAAATTTTCCAGCCAATACTGAGACTAAATTATATATAGGCATAGTAAATGTCATTCACCACCATTGCTTCTGTTTATAAGAAATTTGCTATAAATTGTGTACAGGTATTGCTGTAAACTCTTGGGGCCACATTACATTCTTGGTGCTAATGTTAGCACTCACCTGCGTGAGCGTTAACGTTAGCCCTGGTGGCCCTAACACGGGGCCACCCCCATATCACAATCCAAACGCTAATGGGTTAAAAAACCCGTTAGCGTTTGTTATCTTGCGCTGTACTACGTGAGGTTACTGTACTTTGCACTCCCTATACTTAACATGGGGAGCGCAAAGTGTTAATTAGCGTTAGTATTACAATATACTAACGCTAATTACTGTCCAGCTGCGGTTACCAGAAAGTTAACCACAGTCTGGACTTGGTGCTAACGGATTCCGCTTCTGCAGAATCCGTCAGCAACAGCAGTAACCCCCCAATAAATTCAGATACTCACCTCCTATCCCACGACGAGGACCGCGGCTGCATCCGCCTTGTCTGGCTGCAGGGAGCAGGGAGAGACTAGGGGAAAAATTCCCCAGTTGTCCCCCGGCAGATCACTACGCCGACCTGCTGGATCTCACGAGGCGAGATCCGGCAGGTCATGTGACTGGCGCCATCTGCCTCAATGGAGTCATATGGACTCCATGGAGAGGATGCGTGCGGTATGATTTGTGCATCCCGGGGCTTAGCGCCCGCTAACAATGCAGGCAGCTTTTTTAGCACCTGCAATGTAATATCGCGCTAAAACGGGGATGCAAAAGAAAAACCTGTAGGCGCAGGTTTTTCTCCCTAGCATCCCCATTTTAGCGCAATGATTGTAATGTGGCCCTTGCTATCCATAATCCCCAAGTCTTTGTCTTATTATTTACCACAACTCCTTAAAACAAGTTTTTGCAACCTTTCCCCCTATCCTGTGTCCTTAGCTTTTTTACAAATGTATAATTATGTGCAACTTACCATAACTGCGTTTCCCAAACATTATTATTATTTATTAAGCGCCAACACATTCCGCAGTGCTGTGAAAAAGATGCAATGGGTAAAAAAGGACAATTCTACATCTTTTTTTTGCTGTTCTTTTATCTTTACATAAATCAGGATGTTTGATACACAAACAAACACGTGAAGAGTAATAATTTTAAATATATACAGGTCTATTCACTAAAGGGTGAACTCAGGAGAATTGGTAGAAGAAGTGAAAATTCTAGGTCATAATGGCCAAACCAGAAAAATTCTCCCATTTATCTCACTTTCCAAATCTGTTATTTGGTCTAGATTGTTCATTCTCCTTTTAGTGAATAGACCCAGAAAGTGAATAATAATTTAAAATTTAAACCATGCTGTCACTAAAAAGTAAAAAAAAAAGTAAATTATTGCATATCTGCACAATTTTATCTAAAAACCTGCGGAACATGTACTCCTACCAATAATATATGCTGTATGGTCTTAAAATAATAACTTTGCTTGAGACACAAGAGGAAAATTTAAGGATGCCAATAAGTCTTCAAAGGATTAACCAGGGGACAGGGCCAGGGAGAAGGCAGTTTCTGCACTATTTTTACAAAGAGGACTGAGTTCCCATTGGTCCCAAACACTATCAGGGTTATTCAGAGAGGTGAAAAGCAGGAGAATGGAAAATTCTAGGTCAAAATAGCCAAACCAGAAAAATCCTCCCATTTATCTCACTTTCCAAATCGGCTATTTTGACCTCAAATTTTCCATTCTCCAGTCATTCTCCTGCTTTTCACCGCTCTCTGAATAACCCTGTATATAGCTTGTATTCAAAAATGTGTCAAGTAAATAGCAAAAAATTATCAGCATCGCGTTACAACAATGTCATGAAACCAAGGTACCAAAAGCATATTAAGGATTACAAGTAAGAGAGCGGCATTAAGTGACCAAGATTGTACAATCACGTTACCCTTAGGCAGAGTACAGAAAAAAAAAGTGCCTTAGTATTGTCCAGGTACTGTCTACAGTGACGTGGAGGACCTCCTCCTCAATACGGCCGACAACGGCCATAGCTAGTCTATGTAGGCGAGGGAAGGAGGGAAATAAAGGGTGTACAGATTGCCTGAGTAGGCTGTCCACATGGGCGGGGCAGCATATGGTAACACGATGAGGGAAGGAGACAAGGGGGGGGGTAGTGTGGTTGGTGTAGGCAGGAGGTAAGAAGAAGAATGAAGGGAGTGATCTAAAGAAAGAGAAAGAAGAAGAGGTAAGGAAAGAAAAAAAAAAGAGGGGGGATACGGAAGGGGAGAAGAAAGGAACAGGAGGAAGAAGGGGATATAGAGGAGAGGGCAGAGATGGAGCGATATCAGCCGGATCGGGGTCCAGACGGGTGCCACGCCACAGACACCCCATGGAGGTATAGCCAGGGTGCATCTACCTCTGGGAAGAGCAGTCAGGGAGTATTGGGTGAAATTGAACTGGTCAAGGGGTAGTAGTGGTCACTGTATTGTAACCCTGTCTATACCGTGCCCATTGTACAGCGCTGCGGAATATGCTGGCGCTTTATAAAGATTAATAATAATAGTGGTCCACAAACGTGCCCTACAGGGCAGTGTGGGCAGGTAGGGGCACCAGTGATACCATTTAAGGAGATGTTTCTCCAGATCGCCCTCTGAAAAAGCAAGCAAATGGTCGAGGTTCCTTATCCCCTCCACCCCAGACACCCAATCCCTATACGCAGGGGGGGTTGCAGATGTCCAGTTTCGGGCTATAAGTATGCAGGCCGTCATCATTGGCAGCGCCACAGATTTCTTAAGTGAGCCAACTGAGAGGGGGGTCTAGGTGTGAAGAAACGTCTCAGGCGTGAGAGGTAGGTCTACTCCCGAAACGTCACTTATCGTATCTTTAACCAAACATCAGAATGGGGAGAAGTGTGGGCAAGACCACCAAATATGGAGGTATGAGCCATCCAAGTCATCACTTCTCCAGCAGTTCTGGGAGGGCCGAAGGCTGTTGTGAAACAGCAAATCCAGAGTGCGGTACCACAAGGAAAGAACCTTGTAGGAGTTGATTGTAGGTGGACTTGGGGGGGGACCGTGATGTGTCAGTTCATATGTGGCACTCCAATTAGCGTCAGGGTTGGGGAGTCCAACATTCATTCCCAGCTCCCTTCAAATGTTGGGGGTTCTGGGTCAGGCGTGGATTGTAGGAGACGGTAAATGGCCGAAATGCTGTGTTGTAGTGGGCGGGTAGCCGAGCATAAGGTCTCGAAAGGCGTGAGGGGTTAATTCTCAATGCTGTAAGCGGTAACCCCGAGTCGCACTCTGGCTGGATACATACCTGTCCCTGCACTCCCTCGCTGTCCTCCTGCAGTCACCACTGGCAGATTGCGGCATCCTGCTTCCCTTCTCACGACAACCTGGAAGCAGGATGCCGCGATCGGCCGGAGGTGACTGCAGGAGGCCAGTGAGGGAGCACGGGACAGGTATTTATCCAGTCAAAGTGTGGCTTGGGGTTACCAGTTTCAGCATTGAAATTTAACCCCGAGCCACACTCGGGAATACCACCAGGAAGGTTAAAGTGGTCAGGATAAGTAGAGTGTCCCTTTAAATTGCAGATGATGCAGCCATCACTTCTCTACAGCACTGCTCCTATCTACTGAATAGCTGAGTGATAACCCACAACAGGCTGAAATGTTGGATGTCAGCTCTTGCTGTGAGACTGCGATCCGATATCATCACATAAAGGACATGATTTGAGAAATGAGGCTTCCCCATGCACAGCTGGGAAATGCCACAGCAATAAAACACAGTAATGTGTGGTGTGTACTGAATGAGCGTAGCACAGAGCTCCACAGCAATAAAACTCATGGTAATGTGCGGTGTATAATACTGTATGAGCGTATCACAGAGCTCCACAACTTTAAAACTCACAGTAATGTGCAGTGTGTATGAGCATATCACAGAGCTTCACAGTAATGTGTGGTGTATGAGCATATCAGAGAGTGCCACTACCTTTTTGCACCCCCCATGGCCCCCCTCATTCTTCTTACACCCCCCCCCCCATAGTAGTCACCAGGTTAAAATTATGTCTCAAGCAGAAGATCGGGCTCTGTCCTCCTTCCCGGGCCGGATACAGGCTGGCTCTGCTGTCCTCTGCGCCCTTGCCTACTCTTCTGCGTGCACTAAGCTGTGAGTCTATAACGCATCACGTGGGTGGGTCAGGTGATCCATGAACATGAATGTCGCAGGTCGTGCGGGAGGGGCTGGCGCCACCCGACTCGTGTTATGAATGTGGGAGGCGCCGTTCAGACAGCTCTGGATTCGGACTCCGAGAGTCTGATACCGGAGCTGAGGATTAAGAAGGCAACAACTATGGCCCATTGAACCAGGCCCCAACCCATGGTCCTCGATGGGTCAGTCTGCCCCACTTAATTTCCACTTGCCAAATGCGAGCAGGCAAGTGGAAATTTTGAAGTCGGTATATCATAGACAACAACAATATCAACAATAAAAGTATTCATACATAACACAGACAATACAAACACCCTGCACCTAGAATCGTAGGTACAGGGTGACTTCAACAAAAGGAGACGACTGGGAAACAATATAGAATATCAGGCCTGCACCTCCCAAATCCATTTCTATTCTAGGTCATTGTACAACAAGTTCAAAGTGACTCTCGTCACAAAAAGTATCAACCAAAGAATCTTATCGTGGGCGGCAGCCATAGCTAGTTTTGATAAAGCTCTTTTTTTACCTGACACGTTATTAAGAACACTAAGTTGTAAACATAACATTGATGTGCAAGTGCATTCATTCTAATTGAATGGGCCTTTACTCTTGGAGACTTTCATGTACCAGAAAACTATATTCCCTCCAACCAGGTAGCTGCACGGGGTAAGAGGCCATTGATCCAATGTGCCAAAGCCTTCAAGGCAGCCCAGTAGGACTCAGTTTCCTGGTGAGTAGTTTCAGTAGAAGTTTTAACCCCTCTTACCAATTTGCTATGCTTTTCATGAATTTCATTAAGAGGCTATCAACTATCTAAACAGTATGGATAGCCCTAAATAACACAAATGTGTTTAATATCTAAATATTGGATACTTGTGGTACCTACAGGAACAAGAATAGTTTGATATACATGCTGTTCTATATGTGCACTGGAACCATTTTAAGGCATAATTTATCATAAACCCACTGCCTTTTTATTGCATATCTATTAGGTCTGACCAAATGATAGAGCTCTATGACTGAATCTCAAGATTGGTAGAGCTTTGAGAGCTGTTTTGTTACAATAGCTGGGCACCTACTTATTGATCGCGCCTTAAAACAAAATACATAATCCTAGCGAAAAAAATATATACAGGATTATTCAGAGAGGTGAAAACCAGGAGAATGACTGGAGAAGTGAAAATTCTAGGTCAAAATAGCTAAACCAGAAAAATTCTCCCATTTATTTCACTTTCCAAATCAGCTATTTTGACCTAGAATTTTCACTTCTCCAGTCATTCTCCTCGTTTTCACCTCTCTCTGAATAACCCTGATAGTCATCTGCACAAGTCTTTTAGTTAACATGAATGGCCATCTAAGTGCTCTATTAACTTCTTCGCGCAAAAGCGCATGCGCTATTTTTTTGCACGCAGCGTTAAACGTTAACGCGTGGAAATTACCGCTGGTATTACAATCCGAGTGCATTTTTTCATCCATCAAAAAATAACGCGCGTTAAAAAGACGCGCAAAAACGCGTGCGCATTAACACTGCACACAGAAATTGATGCGCGGTCTTTTCACGCGATTTAGCCAATCTGAATTAAGAACCACAATTGTCTCCCGTTCAGTTTTTGTGCCTGTCAAAATCAGTCTGAGGATATATGCTGCAGCAATAATAAAAACACGCACAACTTCTCCATTTTATTGTTTGTGTATGTGTGGAATGTGTAACTATACTTTGCTGTATTTTTTTTTTTTTGGCCTGGCGTATTTGGTTTCGGCCAGGACGTTCAGATTTGCCATTAACACCAGCTTCTAAAAGACGTTAAAATTATGCGCGCAAACGCTGTCCGTTAAATTTTGCGCATAGATTGTAATACCATCCGCATACCAGCGCACAAACGCATTTGCGCTCACAATGTTAAGTATAGGATGCGCAATGTACATTACGCTAGCAAAGGGTTCGCGCAGGTTCACCAGCGGTAGACGTTAAAGTGCATTTTTTGCGCAGACATTGTAATACGACGTTCTGCGCAAAGGGTTTTTCCCCTCGCGTTAATGCGTTTTTGCGCACGCGTTAACGTTTGCGCGAAGTATTTAATAGAGCCCTAAGTTAATTAAAATATTCTGTTGTGTAACAAGAATATACGAGAGTTATAGCACAGATGGGTACTTATGGTTTATGCCAGAAAGGGAATAGAATTCGAGACGGTTTTTTATGCATTTTTAAATACACTTGTGTCACCAATAATTACTGTTAATGTTATTAGCTCTACCAAACCACCAAGGACCTTTCACACAGAGCCTTCATTAGGTCTCAGAAATTAGAGAGTCAATGCTTGTGACAGGGTCACATCTGTTAATGCCACTTCCTTGCCAGACCCCCTTCGTGTTCTCCCCAGACAGACTCTCGTGCCTTTCTCCAGTCCTCAGACGAAGCTTAAGGACCAGGACACGTAGAGAGCCTGCTAGCATCCGTCAGAAATAAGACGAGGCTATATATCTGTAGATTTTCAGGGTCAAAGTGGAACTCTTTTAATTGGGTTAGGCACTCATATTTATATGGTCAGTCATGGTTTGTTTACATACACAAAACCTGACCCTAGAATGGAATAAAAATTTGCTTACGATTCTTATTCAGACAGGACAATGGCAATCGTGATGATAAACTAGATTACAGTTTAAAGACAGCAGATAATAGGGCATTGTTTGCCTGACAAAGAATAAGAACAAGCTACTCAATTATAAACAGATATTAACACATTCCTGAGCGCTCACCTATCAGCAGATAACAAGATACATATGGACCATACAATAGACAGACAATAACATTATTCTTGCATAACTCAGATTACATAACCCTCTGCATACAAGGGAGGCAAGGAAATAATATAGAACATTTGGCTTGCAGGGTACAAATATGCCTCCAGGTCCATGCACCCCAAGTCCAAAATGAATTACGTCACAATGCTATTATAGAAATGCAGGAATGGCGGCACCTGATAATTTGTCCTTATAATTTGTTTCCATATCCAAATAATGCATATTTGTAATATATCTTATAACTGATTACAAATGGGGGTCACGTTCAGCTTGAAGAGCTGTTTTACAGAGAAATACTTAACTTTGGGACATGTCCTGTGCATTTCTTGCATTCCTTTCCTCACTGCACCCTGCTAAGGCTAATGTCAGATGAATGCAGTCTGAGCGCACTCTGCGTGTGTGCACAACGGACGGACGTACTGACGGAAGATACTGTAGACACCACCGTTTTTCTTGACGGACGTAGAACAAAAGCGAATTATGGGAAACATATTTATATGAAAAATTATACAAATTGAAAAATTATATGAAAAGCCATTCTGTGCGTCAAGGTGCTGGACGTCGCAAGTGCGCTCCGTCTGACTTCGTGTCATCACACACACAGAACGCTATGCGGACGTGGCAAATTCTGCGCATCCGTCCTAGAGGTTTTACGTTCTTGCCTAACTTGCGTCCATTTGCCACATGCGTTGTGCGTGTGCAGTTTTGTGCGCACGTACTTCGTGTGTGGGACTCTATTGATCATGATTCTATGCTATGACAGATGTTAAACTGTGCAGCAACATGGACGTGATCACTGCGTTCTGACGCCGGCCTATGTGGAGATATGTGACCAACCACACTTATCTCTACTTTTTCTATATGCATGTAATATGACCGGTAGCTTGAAATGTTTGGCAGAGAATCAGCAGACATGGATATGTAGAAAAACAATAATCTATGCTCCTTAACTTGAAGAACTTGCATTCTACTTTCATCCTCTCAGGTGTTTTCTTGCATTTGCCAACTGGGCCTAGAGTAGCAGTTTGGAGGTGGGCAGCATTTTTATCCCTAATGTCCTATCTTTCTTTTAGAGCTTTGAATAACCTCTATAGAATGCAGGTGATTGTTATAGAATGGAAAACAAACTGTACAAGTAGTAAACCTGTTTTTACTGAGACTTAAGGGGCTATTCAAAGAGAGCGAATTGCACCGAACGGTAGACATGTGCACAGCACAAAATTTCGTTTTGAACTAATGGATTAGTACTAAAATGCAATTTATTTAGTTGCTAAAGAAATTCGTTTTCAGTTCTTTAGTATGAAAACTAATTTCATTCATCCGAAAACCAGCAGATACAATTACTATTGTTGTGGCTCCTCAGAGTGCTGAGATCGCTGCTTGTTACAGTATCTCTCACTCTCAGCACAATGTGTCAGGCAAAGCTGTTACAGTAACTGACTGCTGCTCATCACAGCGCTCAGAGTTTCAGTAAAACTAGTAAATAATATTTTTATATATAAGAGGTTAGAACAAATTTATTTCCTTTTACTGAAACTGAGCGCTGTTAGTCAGTTACTGTAACAGCTGATCCTGATACATTGTACTGAGAGATAATATAACAAGCAGCCGATCTCAGCGCTCACAGCCACTAGATTTAAAGGGCTAAAAAAAGCTCCTCTCTGTATAGAACATAGAACATCCTCCTGCATTAATTAATACCCCTCTCTGTATAATGTAGATAACATCCTCCTGCATTAATACCCCTCTCTGTATAATGTATGCAACATCCACCTGCATTAATTAATACCCCTCTCTGTATAATGTATAGAACATCCTCCTGAATTAATGTCCCTCTATGTATAGAACAATCCTCCTCAATTTTTACATTTCTCTGTATAATGTATATAACCTCCTCCTGCATTAATACCCCTCTCTGTATAATGTATAGAACATCCTCCTGCATTCATTAATGCCCCTCTCTGTATAGAACATCCTACTTAGTAGGACCTACTGCATTGGCATGTGGAGGGTGCAGAAATTCGGAATGCAATGCTTATCCAGCACAGGAGAGGGAACTTTTACTTAAACTTTGCATCTCTGTGGGGGAGAGAGACAGGAATATAAAAGCAGGGGAGAGGGCAAATATTAACATAAATCGGTCTGAAAGCTCAGAGAAGAGATATCTGGTGCAAATTTATTTTTATAATAAAATTAAGCACTTTAAATCCAGGGAAAACATTCAAATAAATCACACTGACAGCTCATAATAACAGAGTAACTGTGAGTTGGATACTAAATGTATCAGATGTAAAAAAAACTTTATAACAAGCAGCACTGGGAGAGGAGAGGGACTTTATATAAAACGTGTATTATAGATGAGGAAAGGGGGATAGTGCTCCTGGATAATATAAAATGTATCAGACCTAAGCCCCTATTATGCAGTGCGGGAGGGGAGATAACACACATTTTATAAAGTTCCTCTCTTCTCCCAGCGCTGCTTGTTATAAAGGGGTTTTTACTATCCAGTCCTCCTCTGTCATTAGCTTTCAGTGTTATTTATTTGAATGTTTTCCTTCTCCAGCTGCTTTTATCATCTTGTCTGCCTCATAGACATGCAAGGGTTAAGTAAAGGTTTCCTCTCCTGTGCTGGCTGTCTGTGCTGTGAGTGAGTATTCTGGAGCTCTATCAGTGGCGTCACTAGGGTCGGTGTCACCCGGTGCGGTAATTTATGGTGTCACCCCCCCCCCCGAGTTTTTCAGATTTTTTTTTTTAACTACTCTTACTCCTAAATCAGTACTCCCATATAACACTGGATGCTCATACACACAGCGCACATTACTGTGAGGTTTATTGCTGTGGAGCTCTCTCATATGCTCACACAACTTTTTGCCAACTGCCAGCAAGTACGTTGCCTGTTCGAAGGCAGTGAAAGCACACATGGATATATATTGCCCCCAGCAGCTCTGCATATATATTGCCCCCAGCAGCTCACCCATGGATATATATTGCCCCAGCTCACATATGGATATATTGCGCCTCAGCTCACATATGGATATATTGCGCCTCAGCTCACACATGGATATATTGCCCCAGACCAGCTCACACATGGATATATTGCCCCAGACCAGCTCACACATGGATATTGCCCCAGCTCTCATGGATATTGCCCCCAGCACACATGGATATGCCCCCAGCTCCTCTCATGGATATTGCCCCAGCTCCTCTCATGTATATACTGCCCCAGCTGCTCTCATTGATAATGCTCCAGCTGCTCTCATGGATTTGCCCCAGCTCATGGATATACTGCCCCAGCAGCTCATGGATATACTGCCCCAGCAGCTCATGGATATACTGCCCCAGCAGCTCATGGATATACTGCCCCAGCAGCTCATGGATATGCCCCAGCAGCTCATGGATATGCCCCAGCAGCTCATGGATATGCCCCAGCAGCTCATGGATATGCCCCAGCTGCTCATGGATATGCCCCCAGCTCATTGATATGCCCCCAGCTCATTGATATGCCCCCAGCTCCTCATGGATATGCCCCAGCACCTCATGGATATGCCCCAGCACCTCATGGATTTGCCCCAGCTCCTCATGGATATGCCCCAGCAGCTCATGGATTTGCCCCAGCTCCTCATGGATTTGCCCCAGCACCTCATGGATTTGCCCCAGCTCCTCATGGATTTGCCCCAGCAGCTCATGGATTTGCCCCAGCTCCTCATGGATTTGCCCCAGCAGCTCATGGATTTGCCCCAGCTCCTCATGGATTTGCCCCAGCAGCTCATGGATTTGCCCCAGCTCCTCATGGATTTGCCCCAGCAGCTCATGGATTTGCCCCAGCTCCTCATGGATTTGCCCCAGCAGCTCATGGATTTGCCCCAGCTCCTCATGGATTTGCCCCAGCAGCTTATGGATTTGCCCCAGCAGTTTATGGATTTGCCCCAGCAGTTTATGGATTTGCCCCAGCAGCTTATGGATTTGCCCCAGCAGCTTATGGATTTGCCCCAGCAGTTTATGGATTTGCCCCAGCAGCTCATGGATTTGCCCCAGCAGGTTATGGATTTGCCCCAGCAGCTCATGGATTTGCCCCAGCTCACCTCCTGGTCCTGGTCCCAGCACATGGATAGCGGCCCAGGCAGCACCTCTCCGCCGCGTTTTTCGCTCCTTCTGAGCGTCCGGCGGCACGCAGCTTGGGCGCTCGTCTGGGGGAGCCACGTGACCAGCCGCGATTGGCTGGTGACGTATTTCCTCCAGGCGAGCGCCGAAGCTGCGTGCTTCGGACGCTCGCACGGAGCGAATACGCGGCGGTGGCGGGCGGTGGGTGAGACACTCGCCCTTAGGGTGACGGTGTCACCCTAAAGGCGGGTGTCACCTGGTGCGGGCCGCACCCACCGCCCCCACGTTACGACGCCACTGAGCTCTATCACTGTCAGATTTTCGGGTAGGGGTCGGGAAGGATTACGCATACAAACCTTTTCTGTAGCTTTGCGATGTTGCGCTCTTCATTGCTGGTCTCCTTCACTCAGCAATGTAATATCACAAAAAGGACTGAAACTAAAATGTAGTGCATTTTATTTTAGTTTCTTTCGTATTTTGTACTGAGCAGTTTCGTATCTCTTGAGTCATACTAAAACTAAATTATCCCAAAATTCGGACTAAATCGTTTTAGTACTAAAACGAATGCACATGTCTACCGAACGGTGAATTTCACCGTACGGTGCAATTTCGTGGCAATTTGGCTATTCTAAAAGCTGACAATTCACAAAATATTAGGGAATTGCCAGCGAAATATGGTACGGCAGTGAAATTCCCCAGAGAAATGATCGTTAATCTTTTCAGAGAACGCCGAACAGCAGCGAAAAGTTGGCGAAATGCCCAGATTTTCAGTGCTTTCGTTCAATAGGCTTATCCCTAACAGGCAAATCCCATAGGTTTCAATGTATATAAAATTCCCTGGGCTACATTACATTCTGGGTGTTAACGTTAGCTTTTGTAGCCACCGCATATTACAGTCCAAACGCTATCGGGTTAAAAAACCCGCTAGCGTTTGGTACCTTGTGCTTTTCAGCGTGAGGTTACTGTACTTTTGCGTTCCCTATACTTAACATGGGGAGCGCAAAGTGTTAATCAGCGTTAGGATTACAAAGTCCTAAAGCTGATTAACGTCCGGCTACGGTTAACAAAAAGTGCAGAATCCGTTAGCACTAGTCAAACCCCCCCCCCCCCCACAAATCCAGATACTCACCTATCCTGCGGCGAGGACTGCAGCTCCGTCTGTCTCCTCCGTCCGGCGGGAGCAGGGAGAGACTGGGGGGAAAAAGTCCCCCAATCTCCCTCTGCGGATCACTACGCTGATCTGATCTTGTGAGGCGAAATCTGGCAGGTCATGTGACCGGCACAGGAGACACTCAATGGAGTCCTATGCGCCTGCAGTTTTCTCCCAAGCGTCCCCGTTGTACTGCGAAATTGCAATGCAGGCACTTAAAAAGCTGCCTGCATTGTTAGTGGGCACTAAGCCTCGGGATGCGTGTGGCCTCCATCGAGTGGATGCGCGCGATGGCTCTAGGTGCTGCCGCGCACATCCCGAGGCTTAGGCTAGGGTCAGACGAATGCATTTTTCACGTTGTTCGTGAAAAAGTGCGTTCGAACGAATGGACGTATTTTTTCACGGAATACGCGATAGCGGTCATACGATGCACATTTTCGTCCGTGATTTTGTACGGATCATCAATAAAACCCTTTTTGCGTCTGGACGTTATGTTGGCCGGACGTGTGCAGCGTCTGACGTCTCCCAATCACACAAACACGCCGCTATGCGACCACAGCGCACTCTGTACGTCAGTAGTAGCGGTTTGACGTTCTCGAAAAAATGCGTTCGTTTGCCACTTGCGTTGCACGGACGAACTTTCGTGCGGCCGTTCGTCGTATGTTCCCCGGCATTGGACGTCATTTGCTGCTAGCACGGCCGTGATTTTGTGCGGCTAAACGCACGTTAAAACTGCTTTCGTCTGACCTTAGCCTTAGTGCCCACTAACAATGCAGGCAGCTTTTTAAGTGCCTGCATTGTAATTTCGCAGTACAACGGGGACGCTAGGGAGAAAACTGCGCCCGCAGTTTTTCCTCCCTTGTGTCCCCGTTTTAACGCAAATATTGTAATGTAGCCCCCCATTTTTATATATATATATAAAAAACAAAAAAAATAAACCATTTATTCTTTTAATTTGCAACAAAAAGTCTTTTAGGCATTTTTCTCGATTTTTTTCGCCGCAATTTTGGATTCAGTTTTATATTAAATGGTGGGGGGGGGGGGGGTTTACTTCTCTAACAGACCTTTTTATTGTTATTCATAGGACCTTATATTTTATTTCCATGCATTATTTTTGTTTAAAGCGCCTCTATAAAATTGCTTTTTTTTTTAAAAAAAAATCGAAAGCGGCTGGTCCTCTTTTTTCGGCGGCTGATTGGAGGCATTCGGCGTTCTGTTCGGCAGATCGGTGGCTGCGTTTGGCGTTTTATCAGATGCAATCAGTGATTTTTCGACAGCGTGTTGGATGCATTCGGTGACTTTTCGTGGGTTTATTGGATGTGTTCGGGGGATCCAGTCAACGCACTTCGGGGACCCACTGGTGAATGCTGAATTCACTGCAGGTTTGGCAAATTCAGCTTTCCAAATTGCTGCGAATGAAGGAGCACCGAAACTTCGATCCCCTTTGAATAACCCCTTTAGCATGGCTGTAATGCAGCCCCTGTCGCACACTGCTTCGTCTACTGGGACAGCTTACGCTAAAGTCATAAGTGCTGAAACTTAATTTTTAAAGTCTTTAAAGTTTAGAGTCACTTGCCCTCCTTACGAAACAAATGATCAACATACAAAAAGGAGAATGGGTATCCCCTCTGGATGGCTAGGCATATTTTATGAAGTCTTGCATAGTTATGCAGCCTCTATCATACTTTGCTTTATTTAGAGGGGAAGAGACCCCTCATTTAAAATAAGAGACTTCCTTATTTTGAATGAAAGGTTACATTACTCTCTGAGATGATCACCATAATATTAGCAATAACCTTGGGGTTGCTAGTTCTTCAAGGGGGGGGGGTGGTACCATTCTTTCAAAACACCTTGTCTTGTTTGTCTGTATAGGGAGTAAGCACAGTAAGCTTGCGCTAGAAAGCGCTATTACCGATGCGCTAATGGATTTTTTTAATCCCATTAGCGTTTGGATGTGATCTGGCCGGCCTAACCTCTTTTAACCTAGCGCTAACGCTCATGTTTGTGAGCTGTAGCTTTATGGAGGTGACAGAGCCCACTGTGTAGTAATTAGAGGAGAGTGAGTACCCTCCTTTGAAAGTAGAGAATTCATCCTTTTGTATGGTGCTATATGGGTGAAAATGGCTCAGCAGTGAAAGTGTGGAGGTTACCAATCAGTGATAACCATCACTGTGAAGGTCATTTTACATCTACTGTATATAAAAGAGAAACCTTTCACTTGATAGGAAAGCACTTTAAAAAATGGTGTCTTGGGATATATTTCAAGGTGGGTGTGCCCTTTGAAAATCTCAGAGTTCCATAATATATCTAAATTTCCAAATGAATCGTAATTGTTTTAACAAACAACTGGCAGCTGGACAGACGGAAGCAGCAGAGAGTATATCCATCCCCCTGATTTTGTTCCATTGAAACATGGTGTAAGGTTCCCACTAGGATCGGCTAAGCAGGTGTCACGGTGGCACATGTTCGGGGTTGCGCCACTCCCTCGTACGAGGTTGCGGTCGTCACGGCAGCCAATATCCAGAACGTCTTATTCCGGGGTGATGTTTACTGCCGGACAGAGATCGACGATGGCGGCGCTTGCCAACCATTAGGTCGCGACATCCACCAACCACTTCCGGAAGTCGAGTCTGGCCGCGAATCAGACGTACAGGTCAGGAGGGGTACCCAATCACAGTGTTTGACCGGTGATCCTATGGTAGAGTGGGGAGTCTCTCCTATTCTCCAATAGGAAGTCCTGCGGCTCCTTTTAAAGGGCTTCCTTCCTCACTGTCATCGCCCTAGCGTGGTTCTATGTACGCCTAGTGCCTTGTTGCGATATTCTAATTACAAATCTATTGTCTTCTTGGTTATTCGATCCCGGCTTGTCTCGTTAATCCTGTCTTCTGGCACCCTGATTTTTGGCATTGTTATTTTGGACCTCTCCTTCCCACTCACACGTGGGGGTTGTTGATCTATTGTACTCTGTATATGCCGACCGTTATTAAGGACCGGTTAGTCAGTCTATTGTGCTACTATCCCCAGTGGGTTGCTTGACTGTGGCACTCCACCTATTACCTGTGTGTACTGATATTACTGACCATATCCCGGCCGTTATTTAGGACCAGTTGGTTAGAGTCTGTTGGCTTGTTTTCTGCGCGCAGGGTTGTCCGATCCTGACAGCAGGATTATGAGTCCAATGTGCAGTATAGCTTACTCACAGGGAAGGTTGAAGTTGGATAACAGGACATAAACTGAAGAAAATGGGAAATACACAGGGTTATTCAAAGAGATTCGAAAAGTCACCGCACGTTCGGTGACTTTTCGTTCTCTTCAATTCGGTTTGTTTTGCCGATCCTATTTTGGTGACCCTGCGGTGTATTCAGCAAGCATCACAGGGTCCCCAAATTGCAGGGAAAAGCTACCGCAAACCCGACGAAAACTAACCGCAAAACCCACCGAATGCACGCCGAAAACCCTCAAAAACATCTGGATTAACCTGCCGAAAACCACAGAAAAACCCGAACAGGAGCTGATCGCAGCCTCCGACACAGCAGAAGAGGCAGTATATAAATTAGGAAAACAGTTTGTATGAATGTGTGAAAAGTGAAACACTGTTTGCAAAGAAACTACTGAGTGAAAATGTCTGAAATTTACAAATGAGGTCCAGGGAATGATAATAAAAAGGGCTGTTACAGAAAAAATAAGTAAACTTAAAAAAAAAAAAATCGGACTTTTTAAAAAAAATAAAAAATCAGAAAAATGCTTAAAATAGCCTAAAAAATCTATAACTAAAGAGACTCTTTACTGCAGAATTTTATAATGAACGGTTTATTAGTTATTGAATTAAAACGGGAATATTTTTAACATTGAAGCCTATGGGATTCTCCTGAATAAATTTGCCGAATGAAACCACCGAATGGCAGGGCATTAGGGGAACCTTTCACTGCTGGTTTGTGTTCTCTGAATAGACGAAGCAGTGCTTTTTCATGGGGTTTTCACTGCCCTCGAACAGGCACCGAACAGGCACCGTATGTGCAGGCAATTCGCCAGGATTTGGCGAATTGCCTGCTCTCTGGATAGCCGAATGGCCAAGAAAGGTAACCGAACGCTGATTTTCAGCGTTTGGTTACCTTTCTCAAGCAATTCGCATCTCTTTGAATAACCCTGTATGTCTTTCGAAACTGACCACAATAGTAAAGCTGGAGACACGAGGAGCCTTGGTAGATGAAAGACCGTTGATGAACGGCACAAGGATTTTGGAGATTCAAAGGATCTTGAGGGTTTGGAGACTTTAGACGGAGCAAGGATCCAGATGAGCAAGTAACCGAAAACTTGATATGGTATCCTGGGAAAGCAGGGAATCAGTCTTGAAGATCAGTAGCACACAGGACATGAGTGTGTATCTGCTGTTGGGCTACAATGAAAGAGCGTTGACTAGAGAGAGGCATAGCCTTTTATTGTGGATAGTCAGTGCTAAATCAGAGAGGTGTGCAGTGGACAGCAGCTAGGAAACACTAGCTGCTTGCAGAAAGGCCAGAGGTAATGACCTCACAGGAAAGGTGCTGCTTTGGTGATCAGGGAGTAGCAGCAGTCAGGTGACGACCGCTTTGATCAGAAGCGGCTGAAACAGCGATGCTCTGTAGAGTCTAGAGACTGAGTATTAATCACTAAAGTTGAAAGTTTCAGGGTGTACAGGGGGTTCAAGCCCAATGTGCGCTAATACGCAGAGAAGACAGGTTTTGGAATGGGAATAGGATTTATGGGTATAAATAATATAACAATGTAACTGGTATAAAAGGAAATAAAGGAATACATAAGTATATATAAGAATAAAGGAGACACCGGAGACTGAGGGACAATCAGGTAGTCAAGGCAGCAATAGGGCTGGATACAGGGTGAGGCAGGAATAGGATACAGAATAGGCAGAGGCAAGGATGGGCACAGGAGAGACAGGCGAGGGTGGGCTCGGAAACGCAGCAGCTGGTGCCTCTGCAGTGGGCACCTTGGCTTGGACTAGAATCACGGCATGGGGCACCTCGGCTTGAAGTACCTTGGCAGCGGGGCTCGCAACTTGAGGCACCTTGGCAGCGGACGAGACCTCTTGCTGGAACAGGGCAGAGGGTGAGATGCTGTCCAGGATCTTACTGGTGCTGGGCAGTCCTTAGAAGATGAAGGATTAAAAGCCAGATTCTGGATTTGGTGTTTAACCTTAGTTTTTTAGGCTCAACCTCCAGAGATGCTATAGAGGGAGCCAGCCCTGGGATGTCATTAACCACATTCACATCAATCTGGTTTAACCATACAGCAGGTTTCTTTTCTTCCAGCAGTAGGACCATTGGTGTTTCTGGGTGGTCTTAAAGGGCATAGGGCAGGGTCTTCACAATAAAAGCACCAATCCTGATGCCTCCTCCTTGTGCTCTCCTCAGGAGTTAAGGGTTGATGGTTCCTGTCACGACCACTATGCGCACTGCTGCGAAAGACGCTGAGTAAAGCCGCCCACTATAGAAACATAGAAAAATGTCGGCAGATAAGAACCTTTCGACCCATCTAGTCTGCCCAATTACATGGATACTTTACCTGGATTTATCTTTTGTTTAGGATAGCCTTATGCCTATCCCATGCCTGCTTAAATTCAATCACTGTTTTGGCCTCTACCACTTCTACTGGCAGACTGTTCCATGTATCCACCACCCTCTCAGTAAAATAACGCTTCCTGATGTTACTTTTAAACCTTTGCCCCTCTAATCTAAGACTATGTCCTCTTGTTTTGCTACTTTGTTTCCTTTTAAATATACTCCCTTCCTCTACCTTGTGGATTCCCTTTACGTATTTAAATGTTTCTATCATATCTCCTCTGTCTCGTCTTTTTTCCAAGCTGTACATGTTAAGATCATTAAGCCTTTCCTGGTAACATTTCTCCTTCAAGCCATACACCATTTTAGTAGCCCTTCTCTGAACTCTCTCTAAGATGTCTATATCCTTCTGGAGATACGGTCTCCAGTACTGCACACAGTACTCCAAGTGAGGTCTCACCAGTGCTCTGTACAGTGGCATGAGCACTTCCCTTTTCCTACTGCTAATACCTCTCCCTACACAACCAAGCATTCTGCTAGCATTTCCTGCTGCTCTATTACATTGACTACTTACCCTTAGATCCTCTGAAATAATAACCACTAAATCCCTTTCCTCAGATATTGAGGTTAGGACTGTATCAAATATTCTATATTCAGCCCTTGGGTTTTTACGTCCCAGGTGCATTATCTTGCACTTATCCACATTAAAACTCAATTGCCACAGCTCCGACCATTTTTTTAGTTTACCTAAATCATTTGTCATTTGGCTGATCCCTCCAGGAACGTCAACCCTGTTGCAAATCTTTGTGTCATCAGCAAAAACTTTACCATTAATACCTTCTGCAATATCAGTAATAAAAATATGAAAGAGAATGGGTCCAAGTACTGACCCCTGAGGTACCCCACTGGTAACAAGACCTTGCGCCGAATAAACTCCATTTCACTATTTGACAAGCTTTTTTTTAAAATATATCCATGATTCAACTGGCAATAGAGTCAATATATTTAGGGGGAAACTGCGCACTGCAATAATATCTCTTTAACCTCTTCAAAACCATTATTGAGTATACCCCTTCTTCAAAAGCACCTGCATGTCCCCTGAGATCGAGTATACATCATCATCTGGTCTCATTCTGGAGCAATGCAAAGGAATTTTGCTTATTTCAAACAATATTATATGGGGACAACATATCTCATGAAACCTTTTCATTTTTATTTTTTTAAATATATGATTTGTAATTATTATTTTAATGCTATTATTATTAACTGAGTATTAAAACTCACATTCTGTCCTTCGTTCTGTGCACTCTGTTCCTCTTTTCCCTTGTCTTCTCTACTCCCTTTCATCCTCTTCCTCTCTTTCACCTCTTATTATGTCCATTCTTCCCCCTTCTTTCCATATAAATTCTCCCCCTTCCAAGTCCATTTCCCCCTCCTTTGTCATGTCCATCTCCCCCTTTATCATGTCCATCTCCGTCCATCCTTTCCATGTTCATCTCCCCCTTATCATGGCCATTTCCTCCTTTATCATGTTTACCCCCCCCCCCATCCTTACACTTCATTTGCATGGCTTTCTTTGAGCCAGCAACAGTGGGATTTTCTACTGGCAGCATGGGGAGCTGTGAGGAAGTGACATTATATGATCACTTCCTCCCAGCACTGCCATTGAGTAAAGGCGACTGCCTGAGAGGACGCAGAGTCCTGGCATCTCCCAAAATGACAGAGAAGGTGCTGGTGGATAATCAGCGCTCCATGTCAATGCATCGCGGCATCGATTATTTGCCCTACTCCCCAGCGTGCTGACACTCTAGAAACCTGCCGCTGACACACTAATGTGTCGCGGCACACCATTTGGAAACCTCTGCACTAGGGTTTTTGGCAGGGCAAACTGTTGCCAAGGCAGACATGCCAGCCAACCTCCCCATGGCTCACCCAGAGCCTCTGATGGGCCCTTTCCAACAACAATGCCTGCCAGCGACTACCCACCAAGGTCCACGGTTCTTCCTACAGCAGTACTCCTGTGCTGAGGACGTCAACACTTTCCAATCCCGACCACGTAGTGAGTCCATTTCCTATCCCACACTGTATTCTAAGGGGTTAGGTGGGTGGCAGAATATCTTTTTTTTTTCCATGCGTGGACCCGCATTATGGCGGATCCGTGGGTCCAATACCGGTGCAAAGATACCTCATAGACTTGGTGACCATTCCCTTTAAAGAAGCCCCACCAACTTCGCTTTGGTTTTCTGCCCATGACTGTGAGCTTTTTCTGTCGGACGTTCAAGCCCTACTTCAGGAAATCTAACAGGTACTAAGCTCAATCTAACAGGTCCCCTTAGGGACAACTGGCGTCTGGACCGTTTGGTTTTCTCACAACTGCAGGAGTTATGGGGACTGATGTCCATTGACCCTTCACCTCCTGCAACAGCTTTCAGCTGCTCAGGTTTTACAACGTACAGCCAGACACGTAAGCCTTGGCAACAGATACTCTTCTCCAAGATTGGGCAGGAGACCAACATTACACCTTCCCTCCCTTCACTCTCAATAGTGTTCCTCTCCAGATTCACAAGACCATGGCTTCTCTGGACATTTTCTCAAATAACAGCCCCGGGCCGCCGTAGCCAAAGCCTTCCGTCATGCTATTATTGTTCACGCTCTCTGTTCCCATCTGGGCTACATACCATCGGAGGGCTTTGTTGCTCTCCTCCAGCCGCGTTTCTTCATAGACCAGACAAGCCAGATCAGTCAGCCAATTCTTGTTGCGTTGCTTATTCACAAACGCCTCCTGCATTTCTATCCTCTTCAGATACCTTTCTTGAGATGAGGGGAGGATCTTGTTCTGGCAGCGCTGCTCTTTGTCCAGCGCATCATGCCAGAGTAGCCAATGTGCTGTATCAGCCCAGTTCAGCGGTCTCCTCTGTTACGGGTCCACGATGGTTTGTCTGTACCTCTCGCAACCTCTCCCAGTATGCTGCTCCTGTGACTGCTGCCATCTTCTGCATGCTTCTGCCGTCTGGATATCGAATAGACTGTAGGAAGCATCCCACCTCTGTAACAGATCTCTGTACCCCAACAGGGTCACATCTGTCAAATGCCACTTCCTCGCTGGACACCCGGGTTCTCCTTGTGACTCTCACGCCATTCTGCAGTACCTTAGCTGCAGCTTAAAGACAGCTGCATGTAGAGAGCCTGGCTAGCATCCCCCAGAAATAAGCCATGGCTGTAGACCTGGAGCCTTTCGTTGGCACAGCGAGCAGAAGATGGCTGCTACCCAAAACATGAGCCGTGACTTCAAATTTGGTCAGAATAGAACTGGTTTTACTCAGAGACACATTTATACAGTCACACATGGGGAGGTTTTTGTGTAACCTAATTAGATTTAGGTAGACAGTTAAATTAAACATTACATAGCATTTCTAATGAGGGGTAGACAAACAAATCTAATTACCTTGTGTATAGACAGTCAAATCAAACATTATGTAACATTTCTAAAGGAGTTAAAATAATGGAGATTATGATAATAGATTACAGTAAACACTACTTAACGTTTCTTAACTAAAATACTGGGCTATAGTGATGGACAACTACAGTAGATTAAAGATAGCAGATTACAATTTATTCAACTATACACAGATAACAGTGACACACAGACAATTGATAGTGAGGCAGTATTCTTGCATAATCCAGTTTACACAAACCTAATTACATTGTAGAAACTCCATTTTGTTCTGAGCACCCAAATTCTGTCTCCAGCCACTTAAACACATATTTTTCCAGAGGGAAACAGTCACTGTCTGGAAAGAAATTATACTTTTACAGTGGCAAGAAAAAGTATGTGAACCCTTTGGGATTACGTGGAGTTTGCATGAATTGGTCATAAAATGTGCTCTGATCTTCATCTAAATCACAACAATTTGAAAAACACAGTCTGCTTAAGATAATACAACCCAAACATTATATGTTTTCATGTGTTTATTGAACATAACATGTAAACATTCACAGTGCAGGGTGGAAAAAGTATGTGAACCCCTAGCCTAATGACTTCTCCAAGAGCTAATTGGAGCCAGGAGTGAGCCAACCTTGAGTCCAATCAGTGTGATATTATTGGATGTGTTGCTGAAAGCTGTCCTGCCCTTTAAAAACACACACCAGTTTTGGGTTTACGGGTTTCAAGGAGCACCACGGAGGAAGCCATTGTGTCCAAAAAGAATATTGCAGCACGTTTGAAGTTTGCAAAAGAGCACCTGGATGTTCCACAGCACTACTGGCAAAATATTCTGTGGACAGATGAAACCAAAATTGAGTTGTTTGGAAAAAACACACAACACTATGTGTGGAGAAAAAAAGGCACAGCACACCAACATCAAAACCTAATCCCCACTGTAAAACATGGCGGAGGGAGCATCATGGTTTGGGGCTGCTTTGCTGCCTCAGGGCCTGGACGGATTGTTGTCAATGATGGAAAAATGAATTCCAGAGTTTATCAAGACATTTTGCAGGAAAACGTAAGACCATCTGTCCGCCAACTGAAGCTCCGCAGAGGATGGGTGATGCAACAGGACAATGACCCAAAGCATACAAGTAATTCAACAAAAGAATGGCTTCAACAAAACAAAATACGCCTTCTGGAGTGGCCCAGTCAGAGTCCTGACCTCAACCCGATTGAAATGCTGTGGCATGACCTTAAGAGACCGATTCACACCAGACATCTCAAGAATATTGCTACACTGAAACAGTTTTGTGAAGAGGAGTGGTCCAAAATTACTCCAGATCGTTGTGCAGGTCTATCTGCAACTACAGGAAACGTTTAGTTGAGGTTATTGCTGCGAAAGGAGGGTCAACCAGTTATTAAGTCCAAAGGTTCACATACTTTTTCCACCCTGCACTGTGAATGTTTACATGTTCTGTTCCATAAAAACATGAAAACATATAATGTTTGTGTTGTATTATTTTAAGCAGACTGTGTTTTTCAAATTGTTGTGACTTAGATGAAGATCAGAGCACATTTTATGACCAATTCATGCAAAACTCCACGTAATCCCAAAGGGTTCACATACTTTTTCTTGCCACTGGAACTCAGCTGGGCTAATATGAAAAAGTAGTCCATAATAGTTCCAGACGTGCGGCTTCAAAAGCCGCGTTCGCCTGGTTCAGAGGAATCGGCAACTGTGGATATACTTAGCACTGTGTGCCGTCCATCTGATGGTTGTGAGAGGTGGCAAACAGCCCCAAAAATCTCCAGTTTAACTGCTGGGCCATAGTCTGTAGGCAGGAGGCAAGCCCACAGCCCCCTCCAAGTCGCACAGTGACAGCGTGTTTTGTCACACAATGTAACTGTGTTCTTATTTCTTCACAGCATTTTACTGCTTCACAACAACACCCTTTTAGCAGGTCGGCTACATACAGATATGTGATACAATACAAAAAGCCATTTACCATGCACTATTATACTGTTTCACCACAAACACCGGCTGGGTGGAGTAGAGTTAATATCACTGCTCTGCTTGAAAAGAGCATGAGGAGACATGAGTTCGATTCTAGCAAGAGGCAGAGCACCTCTCCAGTAAGTGTCCTTGGGCAAGACAGTACATACTCGCCACCCAGGACATACTTGAAAACGAGAGAAATCTCAATGTATCCTTCCTGGTAAAATACTTTCTTGAAAAAACAAACAAAAAAACACGTCTTAGTGGGTTAGGATTATTAGGTAGTGCTTAAATTGTCACTTCAGGCTGTTACTTCAGGCTCAAATCCTAGGTCCTGTGGACAATATCCAAAGCCCTCTATTTGGTTCGATTGAAATCAGTGGAGATTACCTCTCCCCTCTCTGTCTTGAAGTCACCAACGTTGTGTTTTTATGAGCTCTTAGATGGTTCATGCAATGTCGCCTTTGGCGGTTATGCTAACACCCAACCTACAAAAGGCACTTCTGGATCTCTTGCCATAATGCTCTCCTTGCCTCATATTTGGTTACAGTAACTTTTCTACACTGCTGTATTATAAAGTATAGAAGCACCTGTTTAAGAAACACTTCTTTAAGTCAATCTGTTACTACCATATTGACGCTCAATATTGTCAGATCCAGATGGTCAACCTCTTCTTCTGGTCCTCGAGGTCACCTTCAGTTGATGGCTTGTGTGGTCTTCGGAGATGTGACGCAACCACGATTACTTTCCTGTCATCAAGTTTTGAAAGTTCATGGGTTGGTTATACATGCTAAAACCTATTGCCCAGATGATGTCTGTTGTGATAGCACCAGGAGGAAGAAAACATTCTCTTGATTAGTTTTTTTTATCAAAGATTACAATGAAGGCCAGCCTTCTGTCTGGTACACTGCTTGCTTGAGTATGAATCACACACGGCTCCACTGCAACCACAGCCCTGCGGGCCTTTGTTTATTTCCTTTTGACACGCTTTACTCCCACTTCTTTCCTTCTCTGACACTGGTTAGTTGGATGATGTGTGTTATGAGTAAATCAGACATTGATAAGAAAAATTGGTCTAGATAACAATTTTTGTTCTTGGATAAAACACTAGATAAAAGATAGAGTAGAAAGAGTGGTCATAAATGGTACATTTTCAAGATGGACACTAGTGGTAAGTGGTGTCCATCAGGGGTCTCTTATAGGACTAATACTATTCAATTTATTTATAAATGACCTTTAATAGGCATTGAAAGTCATGTGTCAGTGTTTGCAGATGACACAAAACTAGGAAAAGTAATACAATGTGAGTAGGATATTACTTCACTGCAGAGGGATTTAGATAGATTGGGAGACTGGGCACTTACAGTGAATGGCAGATGAAATTTAATATAGATAAATGCAAAGTTATGCACTTTGTTATGGTACAGAGTTAGGAAAATCAAAGCAGGAGAAGGATTTGGGAATAATCATAGACTTCAAACTAAGCAACACTATCCAATGTCAAACAGCAGTCGCCAAGGCCAGCAAGGTATTGACCTGCATTAAAAGGGGAATTCACTCTGGGGATGAAAACATATATTTTTGCCTCTTTATAAATCAATAGTAAAACCACACCTTGAATATGCCGTGCAATTTTGGGCATCCATTGTAAGAAAGGATATTATGGCGCTGGAAAAAGTGCAGAGATGGGCAACTAAATTAATAAGGGGAATGGAAGATTTAAGTTATGAGAAAAGGCTAACAAGCTTAAAACTGTTTAGTTTAGTGAAACAGCGCCTTAGAGGAGATCTTATAACTTTATATAAGTATATACAGGGCTATTATAAACCATTGTCTGGAAACCTATTCATTAATAGGACTATACATAGGACGCAATGTCACCCATTTAGATTGGATGAAATGAATTTCATCCTAAAACATAGGAAGGGTTATTTTACAGTGTGAACAATAAAGCTGTGGCATTCTCTACCTGTTGAGGTGGTTGGGTCAGAATCTGTAAAGTCTTTTAAACAACGACTGGATGACTTCCTGCAAAAACAGAATATTATGGGTTATAGTATTTAATATATGGGTAAAAGCTGCTTGATCCAAGGAGAAATCTGATTGTCATTCTGGGGTCAAGAAGATTTTTTTTCCCAGTATGTTGCATATTGGCGAGCGATTCAGACAGGGTTTTTTGCCTTCTGTTGGATCAACAGCAGTAGGTGATGTGTGCAAGACTGAACTTGATAGATGCATGTCTTTTTTACAGACTATGTAACTTATAATATCTCTATTTTTGGAGCCCATTCTGTGTTTGGTGCAATGGTCTCTAGGATGTCGATCGGAGGATGTTATGAAGACAGTCGACTGGTCTTGAGAATCTACTTTTAAGGAATTCTACTTTAGACCTGTTGAACATTGGACTCCTAGAGCTGGTTCATTGCTATATAATTTATTGTAATATGAAGCTCTTATGTCTTGTAATAAAATTAAAGATTTTGCTAATTAATGAAATGAAGTCATGATTTTATTAAAGACACGGTCGCGAGTACTATCCCTCACTTTCTTATGACCTCACCCTTCTCTTTACGTATGATTGTCATGGTCATCATCTGTATTGCTCGAAAATTATATTTTCACTGTTCCTGTCTGATTGTCATGGTGTCTGCTCATGTTCATTCACATTGCTATGGTTTAAGTTGTCTCCTTTGCACTTTTTATATCACCTTGATGTTCCTATTTGCATACTGTGTCATTCATTTTCACTTACTTTTTTATTCTTTATTTATATAATTATCTTGTACTTAAGATGTCATTATGTTATTATAGTTAAGATAAATACTAAGTTTACATTCTTATATATCTGATTTTATTTAGTCATAACAAGTATGTTGCATGTTTTCGCATCAGCTAGTCACTATTTCAGTTACTATTGCCCACGCTAGTTTCTTTTGATTTCAGAGCTACTTCTGAGCTATTGATGCTGGTTCTGAAAGTCTCTTGAAGATTTCATCCTAATGTTCTCTACATTTTCAATTGGCCTATTTATTACCTTATTTTCAAATTCTGTTCGTTTGATTCCAGTAGGGCTGCAGCAACTAATCGATAATAATTGATTATGAAAATCATTGTCAATCTCCTCATCGGTTAATTGGCAGTGTGCTGTAGTTGGCTCTCGGCTGACCACTGTTCAGAGGCTTTGCGATTGCGAGATCTGGACATCGCAGGACCTGGCTGTATTGCCAAGTTGAGGAGTCTGTCTGACATATCCTGAATCTCGGCTGAACTAAAGTAAGATCAAGAGCCTGCCCCTGCAGGGGCATAATGATTGCCAGCAGATACTTGTACATGATGAAGTCCATCTAGGTACCTTCTGGCACTACTTAAAGCCAGAACAAAAGAAAAAAACAGCAGCATCTATCTTCTCCATTAACCCACTGCTGTGCCAGCCCAAACCTCTGATCCATTAACCCCTGCTGTCAAAAATGTCCCATAGCCTCTATCTGCTCCTTTAACCCCATGCAGTGCCAGAAGATGCAAGAGGTTACTAAAGATGCAGTGCTGAAGGGGTTAAAGTGGCCATCACCATGTAAACCATTGAAATGTTCATGTCAAATGTTTCATTTTTAATTAATTTGACCCACAATCGGTACTTCTACATAATTGGCTGTAGTTACTTTTCATCAGTGCACATTTCTTATACTGTGTGTTTTCATTTAGGTAGCCAAAGATGTTTCTGTGAGACTTCATCATGAACTGGAAAATGTGGAAGAGAAACGCACCAAAACAGAGGAAGAAAATGAAAATCTGCGCCAACAGCTTATTGAAGTCGATATAACCAAACAGGCTTTGCAGAATGAGTTGGAGAAGCTTAAAGAGGTCAGTATAAATCTGCATCCCTTTCTTTTAGTGCAATCTACCAGGCTCATTTAACCTTTTCAATACCAAGAATGTGTATATACGATTTTGCATTAGCATACGATAAAAACTAAATTCTGCACATTAAACCCATTTGCATACCATGAATGCAAGACTAGCGTTCAAATTCTTAGTGCGATTGCACTTTTGTATTCCTCTAAAGAAGCTACAAGGAGCAGCCCCACGTCACTGTAACCAAAGTCAGTTCTGGTTTACAACAGCGAGGGAGAGGACTGACTGTAGGGAGAGCTCAGAAATTACTCACTACTGGGGGGCGGAGCTAGCTGTGGAAACAAGCGGACGTGTTTTGCAGAGCTCCCGCATGGTTTCGTGATTCTTTCCGACTTAATCTGCTTGTTTTACCACAAAATCTTTTTTATTGCCTCTGGACCTCCCGGCGGGAGTGGGGAGGCTCCTTGTGTGTCCGGTGGTGGACTATCAGACCTTGCGGGGTTCGGGACCTCGATCGGCCTACTCTGCCTGCGTGGGCCGGAAGCCT
This sequence comes from Leptobrachium leishanense, assembly GCA_009667805.1. NCBI lineage: Eukaryota > Metazoa > Chordata > Amphibia > Anura > Megophryidae > Leptobrachium > Leptobrachium leishanense. The sequence continues at coordinate 192,044,829 of CM019066.1, forward strand.
TCAAGCAGTTTGGAACCGCTGCCCCTGCTTTGCACCTCTTGCCGCCTATATGGGTAAGAAATTGCCCCCCAGCGCTAGCCGGAAAAGCAGTCCCCAGCAATGGGACATCAGAGATTCACTGGCCAGTGGGAGTGCTTCCCGGGGAGCAGCGGCCTTACCTAATTTTCCTTCGGGCTATGGATCAACGGATGATGAGGGTTCTTCCTGGTCCCTGGGAGGTGGAGTGGGCATGTCCTGGCTTTCCCCTTCATCACAAAAGACAGGTTTGCCATCCACGTCGGCGGCCGCAAGAAAGAGGGCTCAGAAAAAACGGAAAGCTGCACAGGCGGCGTCATTGGCGGCAGCGCAGGACCTCTCGAGGGGTGATCTGGTCGAGGACCAGCTGCCCTCTGTCACCGATAGCGAGATCTCAGACCGCGACATCTCTTCCCCGGAGCCCCGAGGACCGGGAACTCCGGTGAAGGCTCTTGGATCTGGCGAGGCTGACGGAATTGTGGAGGGGGACGACGGCCTCCCCTCCACGAAGGGCGACTTACGCAGGATTCTGGCAGAGATCAGGGACATGTGGAGGCCAGAGGTGGCGGCAGTTCGGGCGGAGGTGGAGGTGATTCGTACCCAGGTGTCAGTGGTCCAGGTGAAGACAGACGAGGTCACGCAAGCACAGACACACCTCGCTGGACAGATGGATAGCCTCCGCTCCCAGGTGGAGATACTGACACGTTCGGTGGAAGCGCTGGAGACTCGACATCGTCGCCGAAACATAAGGATAAGAGGTATTCCGGACTCGGTCTCAGAGAATGGTTTATTGCCCTACGTGACCCGGCTCATACGTCAGGTGACTGGACTGCACCCCGATACGCCGGAGATTATTGGAACTGTGTTTCGGGTTCGGAAGGCTGCGACGGCACCCAGAGGGGCACCTAGAGATGTCGTGGTGGTTTTTCGTGACATCGCCATGAAAGTGAAGGTCATGTCTGCCCCCGGAGCACGGGACCCTGTGCGGTTTGAAGGTGTCATGCTGGCCCTGTACCACGACCTCCCGTTTTTGACCCTGTTAGCGCGACGCAGGTTTCGGGACGTGACCTCAGTCCTTCGCAGTATGGGAATTCGGTACCGATGGGGCCTAGCCGGTTCTCTGGTGGTGACCCACGCTAACATCCCCTATACGGTTACTGACAATGAAACAGCATGGGCCGTTCTGGCTGCGGCAGGCATCTCACCAGTCGGGTCGGAGTCTCAGCCGGGCTAAGTTGCAATGCCACTTTCGTGTTCATTCTCCTTGAGCTTGTCCGGGTTTTATCCGGACATATGTCTCTGGACACCAGGTACTCTATTTTTGCTGTTGACCGACTATGAACATTTTGTATTTGTGGTTCTCTGCTCCCGTTCCGCTTCTCTAGTTGTCTGGGATGCCCCCCCTTTCCCCCCCTTTTTTTTTCTCACCCTTCTTTTTTGCTGTCCTTCACTGGCGATTGGGTCTCTAGATAAATGGAACCCCCTAATTTTTTTTTTTTATTTATTTTTTTTACTGGCAAGTAGGACTATAGCTAGATGGCATATTTTACCCCCTCCCCCCATTTTTTTCCCCGCCTGTGGTCCTACTGTTTTCGCGCTGTGGACTTACACTCCCTCCATTACTGCTATTACCTGTTGTATTGATTTGTCTTTTGATATTTGTGATCCCGGTCCTGCGTGGCCACATTTCGTTTGAGTACATGAGACTCCTTTTTATAATTCTATAAATAAAGAATTAAAAAAAAAAAAAAAAAAAAAAGAAATGACTCACTACTGTACAGGCATTCCATTAAGGTGGTTATAGTTCCTGAAAATCCCTGTACAGTACAAAAGCAAGGGATTAATGTAATTTGCATATGCAGACATTATGCCACACACAGATATTATATTCTGTTGGAAGCCTCTTTGCTATCAATCTTATTATGGTCAGGGCCGGATTAAGATATCTATGGGCCTGGACCTGAATATTTTGGTGGGCTTTTTTTTTTTATTTAGTGAAATGAAAGCATATTTTGAGTTATTTAATAGTGCAGATATGGGTATATCTAACCAGTCAGATACTGTGTGATTAATTTTTCATTCAGATTTTAATTATTTAAAGCATGTAAAAATATGTTTTCCCATTTTATCATCAAAACCTTGGTAGTTATATATTCTATAGGGAATGCTTGTAAAACAAAATTGAAATTGAACCTGTTACTGCATTTCTCTGAGATAATATACAATTTTAACCAATAAATGAAAAAAAATGAAATATTTCCTTTGTGTTTTGGAGGATGGTGTTTTATGAATATAATGTCTGTATTAAACACTGACCTTGCTCCCAGCGTGGGAAATTAAAACGTGAGTAATGGCAGTGGTATTGCTCATTTTATACGTGACAAATGGACAATGGCATCGCTGTGGAACTAAAAATAAATTAAAAAGTTTTTTGTTTTCTCTTCTTTTAGATTTTACATGGTCACGTTTGGTATCAATGCAAAGGCCAGTCTCTGACCTGTCCAATGACACCTCACTTGACTTTGTGAGCAGGGGTCAAGTCCTGTGAAAAAAAGTGAGGGAACTCACCCACGAATTCCACAACCCCTATTACCTGAAGAAAAAATATATATATCACGAGTATAGCCGGACGAGCCGGTGATACCATTTTTATTGGGTTAATGTTACATTTAAAAGACAAGCTTTCAAGAGTATAAACTGGAAACTATACTGATCAGTGAAAGGTATCACTACGTACAGGTATACTTGCGATTTTGGCAACTGGACTAACGCGTTTTATATATAATCTATATATATATCCAGGCCCAGACCCCCCAGAATTATATACACAGCACTGGACCCCCAGAATAATATACACGGCACTGGTTATATGGATATATTTTCCCAGTTCACATGGATATAATTGCCCCAGCTCTCATGGATGATGCCCCCAGCTCTCATGGATAATGCCCCCAGGTCTCATGGATATTGCCCCCAGGTCTCATGGATAATGCCCCCAGGTCTCATGGATAATGCCCCCAGGTCTCATGGATAATGCCCCCAGGTCTCATGGATATTGCCCCCAGGTCTCATGGATCGTGCCCCCAGGTCTCATGGATAGTGCCCCCAGGTCTCATGGATATTGCCCCCAGGTCTCATGGATAGTGCCCCCAGGTCTCATGGATATATGCCCCAGCTCTCATGGATAATGCCCCCAGGTCTCATGGATATTGCCCCCAGGTCTCATGGATAATGCCCCCAGCTCTCATGGATATATGCCCCCAGGTCTCATGGATATATGCCCCTAGGTCTCATGGATAATGCCCCAGGTCTCATGGATAATGCCCCCAGGTCTCATGGATAATGCCCCCAGGTCTCATGGATATATGCCCCAGCTCTCATGGATAATGCCCCCAGGTCTCATGGATAATGCCCCAGTTCTCATGGATAATGCCCCCAGGTCTCATGGATAATGCCCCCAGGTCTCATGGATAGTGCCCCCAGGTCTCATGGATAGTGCCCCCAGGTCTCATGGATAATGCCCCCAGGTCTCATGGATATTGCCCCAGCTCATGGATATTGCTCCCAGCTCATGGATATGCCCCCCAGCTCATGGATATGCCCCCCAGCGTTACATGGATAGTGCCCCCAGCTCATGGATTTGCCCCCCAGCTCATGGATATGCCCCCCAGCGTTACATGGATATGCCCCCCAGCTCACCTCTCTGCGCCCAGCTCATGGAAATGCCCCCCAGCTCATGGATACTGCCCCCAGCTCATGGATTTGCCCCCCCAGCTCATGGATTTGCCCCCAGCGTTACATGGATACTGCCCCCAGCGCCCAGCTCATGTATTTGCCCTCCCAGCTCATGGATATGCCCCCCAGCGTTACATGGATAGTGCCCCCAGCTCATGGATTTGCCCCCCCAGCTCATGGATATGCCCCCCAGCGTTACATGGATATCATATGCCCCCCAGCTCACCTCTCTGCGCCCGGCGGCCACGTGCTTCCTGTTAGAACGGCCGCTGACAGGAAGTGCAGCCGCTCGCCTGGGATCGATGAAACAGCCAGGCGAGCGGCTCCACTTCCTGTCAGCGGGCCGTTCTAACAGGAAGCACGCGGCCGCCGGCAATGTGCAGCGACCGCCTGCTCCAGCCTTTCGGGCTCGCGTTCGGGCAGCGTTCCCGCTGTGGGAGAAGTGCGGGAACGCCGTTCCCGCGCGTTCCCACTCGACTCGAGCCCTGCTTGTGAGGTGTAAAGATCAGTGACGCAGGGGTCCCCCCCCAGTGCTCTTCACTGCAGTGTAGCGGTTTAGGTTTTTGATGTAACAATTCATAACATTGGATTCTGCCATCACCTCCACACTTGTTGGTGACATGAGAAATGCGAAGGTGAGTTAGTGCAGCATCATTGTTCACTTTATAATTGAAAATGAAGCATATTGCTGTGTTAAAAAGAAAAAAATTAAGAATTATTTATTATTTTATATCATACTCTGGCCTTTCCAGTGATACCTCACATGACCCTGTAGCTGCTATGTAGTTGGAGATACATGGGTCCAAATTCCCATCAATGCAGACATAGGTTATTCAAAGAGATCCGAATGGCTACCGAAAGGCAACTGAACCCTGAAGTTCAGCATTCGGTTACCTTTCCTGGCCATTCGGCTATACAGAGAGCAGGCAATTCGCCAAATCCTGGCGAATTGCCTGCACATAAGGTGCCTGTTCAGTGCCTGATTCGAGGGCAGTGAAATCCCCCATAAAAAAGCACTGCTTTGGCTATTCAGAGAACAAAAACCAGCAGTGAAAGGTTCCCGAAATGCCCTGCCAGTCAGTGGTTTAATTCGGCAGGTTTATTCAGGCGAATCCCATAGGCTTCAATGTTAAATATATTCCTGTTTTAATTCAATATCTAACAAACCGTTCATTATAATATTCTGCAGTAAAGAGTCGCTTTATTTATAGATTTTTTTAGGATATTTAAAGCATTTTTCGTTGTTTTTTTTAAAAAAAAATCAGATTTTTTTTAAAACTTTACTTATTTTTTCTGTAACAGTCCTTTTTATTATCATTCCTTGGACCTCATTTGTAAATTTCAGACATTTTCGCTCAGTAGTTTCTTTGCAATCAGCGTTTCGCTTTTCAAACATTCAAGCAAACTGTTTTTCTAACTTATTCACTCCATTCGTCTGCTGTGTTGGGTTTTTCCAGCGGCTGCACTGCGTGTTATCGGCTCCTGCTCGTGTTTTTCCGGCGGTGTTAATCCAGATGTTTTTGCGGGTTTTCGGTGTGCATTCACTGGGTTTTGCGGTTAGTTTTCGGCGGGTTTGCGGTGACCTTTCCCTGCAATTCGGGGACCCTGTGGTGCTTGCTGAATATACCGCAGGGTGGCCAAAATTTAATTGCCAAATCGAACCGAATTGATTAGAACGAAAAGTCACCGAACGTGCGGTGACTTTTCGATTCTCTTTGAATAACCCTTATAGTTATCCTTTCTCTGGGCCTATTCTAGTGCAAGGGCCTTTAGCTGCTGCTCCATCAGCCCATATGTTAATCCGGCCCTGATTATGGTTACTGCCCATAATCAGGACATTATCTAAAGTTTTCTAGAAATATTTCTGTAAAGGATAAACAATTACATGAAAAGTTAAAAATTGTCAAATTTACATTATTTTCACCTTTCACCTATCTCAGAATAAAAATAGTTATGCAAAATTTGAATCTAAATTTAGCCACTCAGCGCATCGTAGGAATTGCTCCCAGCGTGTGGACAACATGCTGTACGAGCCCTATTTTCGCTGCCACGATTGGCCAATTTTTCTGCCAATCGCGATGTTCTCCTGGCGAGATGATGTCAGAAAGGGACTCCTCCCCCCATCCAGTGATTGAGTAAAATAGAAAGATTTAAAAAAACAAAGATTTAATTAGTGTTAGGATTACAAAGTCCTGACGTAAATTACGTCCTGCTGCAGTTAACTGAAAAGTTAACCACAGCTAGGACCTGGTGCTTACTGATTCCGCTTCTACGTAATCAGTTATCACCAGCTAAAAAAACCACCAAAAACAAATACTCACCTCTCATCCCGCGGCGAGAACGGCAGCTCGATCTGCTTCTTTTTGCCCCTGGAAGCAGAGGGAGGTTGGGGGAAAATGTCCCCCAGTCTCCTTTTGCGATCACATCGCCGACCTGGCGGATCTCGCGAGAGGCGAGATCCTGCAGGTCATGTGTCCGGCAGTGGAAGCCTCAATGGAGTCCTATGAACTCCATGGAGGAGATGCTCGCGGCGGCGCTTAGTGCTGCCCTGAGCACCCTGTGGCTTAACAACGCATTACGGGGCAGGCTGCTGTGTTTGAAATCTTAATGGAATTTTTTTTTTTTTTTAAACATTTAGGGCCACATTACAATCTTGTTGCTAACTTTAACTCTCACCTGCGTGAGCATTAACGTTAGCTGCGGTGTCTATCGCATATTACGATCCAAACGTAATCGGGTTAAGTAACCCGTTAGCGTTTGGTACCTTGCGCTTTTCAGAGCGAGGTTACTGTACTTTGCGCTCCCTATGCTTAACATGGGGAGAGCAAAGTGTTAATCAGCATTAGGATTACAAAGTCCTAACGCTGATTCACATCTGGCTCTGGTTAGCGGAAAGTTAACCAGAGCCAGGACTTGGTGTTAACGGATTCTGCAGAAGCGGAATCCGTTAACACCAGCCTAAAAAAAAATAATTAATTGCATACTCACCCCTGTCCCGCGGCGAGGACCGCGGCTCCAACCGCCTCCTCCGTCTGGCGGAAGCAGGGAAAGACTGGGGGAAAAAGTCCCCCCTATCTCTCCCTGCGTATCACTACGCTGACCGGCCAGATCTCGCGAGGCGAGATCCAGTTGGTCATGTGACCGCCGGCGTCTGGCTCGATGGAGTCCATAGGACTCCATCGAGTGGATGTTTGCGGCTGCGCTCAGCGCATCCCAGGGCGTAGTGCCAGCTACCAATGCAGGCAGCATTTTTTGTGCCTGCATTATAATCCCCCGTTAAAACGGGGGCAGTAGGGGGAAAACAGTAGGCGCAGTTTTTTCTCCCTACCACCCCCGTTTTAACACAGGGATTGTAATTTAGCCCTTATTGTTATTGCATGCTGACAGGACATGACGTATACATATAATAATGATATATTTTGAGTGTGCTGAAAATAAGGATATATACTTGGTTATTCAAAGAGAATCGAAAAGTCACAGCACGTTCGGTGACTTTTCGTTGTCTTCAAATTGGTGCGATTTTGCGATCCCATTTCGGCGACCCCGCGGTGTATTCAGAAATCACCACAGGGCCATCGTAGCGCAGGGAAAAACCTCCGCAAACCCGCCAAACACTCACCGCAAAACTCGGTGAATGCACACCGAAACCCGCAAAAACATCTGGATTAACCTCGCCGTAGACGCCGGAGAAACCCGAGCAGCCGCCGATCACAGCGCAGAGCAGCCATCGGAAAAACCCGACACCGGAGACGAATGGAGTGAAAAAAACAAAAAACTGTTTGCTTGCATGTTTGTAAAGTGAAACGCTGTTTGCAAAGAAACTACAGAACGAAAATGTCTGAAATTTACATATAAGATCCAATGAATGATAATAAAAAGGGCTGTTACAGAAAAAAGAAACAGTTATTTAACAAAAAAACTGAAAAAAATGTTGACAAAAAAATCCCAAAAAATGCCTAAAAGATCCTAAAAAAAATCTATAAATAAAGAGACTTTTTACTGCAGAATATTATAATCAACGGTTTATTAGATATTGAATTAAAATGGGAATATTTTTAACGTTGAAGCCTATGGGATTCCCCTGAATAAACCTGTCAAATGAAACCACCGAATGGCAGGGCAATTCGGCAACTTTTCCCTGCTGGTTTTTGTTCTCTGAATAGACGAAGCATTGCTTCACTATGGGGAATTCACTGCCCTCGAACAGGCACCAGACAGGCACCATATGTGCAAGCAATTTGTCACAATTTGACGAATTGCCTTCTCTCTCTATTTGAATGGCCCCAAAATGGCACTGTTCGCTGAAATTCAGCGTTCGGTTACAATTCGGGGCCACATAGACTCTCTTTGAATAACCCTGATAGTTTGTCTTGGTCCTACGATAAAACATGACTTTAAATCACGTTTAAACATGAGCACAAAACGGTCAAAATGAGCTCCGCACACAGGGTATGTAAGGGCTCACCAGTGAAAGGGTTATGTAGATAAGAGTCTACTATGCGTCTGATGTTTCAAGTAATTGTTATTACCGTATTATCATCAATTCATCACCAGTTCCTGCATCGTTTTACAATAAACAATGAGACAAAATAAGAAACAAACAGACAGAAACAAGAGTTTTAGGCTAGGATCAGACGAAAGCATTTTTCACGTCTACCGTCAAAAAGTGCGTTGATGCGTCCGAACTTATTTTTTCACGGAAAACGCGATAGCGGTCATACGATGCGCAATTTCGGCTGTGATTTTTACGGATCCAAACCAAGAAACTTTGGGTGTCTGGACGTTATGTTGGCCGGACATGATGTCGGATATAATCTCTGCACGTGAATACAACACGTTATATACAGTTGTGTTCAAAATTATTCAACCCCCAAATGCTGTAAAGGGTTTTAGGGAATTTAGTGTACATTTGTAATTGTATTCAGAATGAAATCCTACAAGGACTTTTTAAAGAACCATATGCAACTAAAATGACATCAATTGGTTTTGTAATACAGTAGTAAATGTTTCTTTTGTGAATTCTTCATTGACACAATTATTCAACCCCTTAAAGACTACCACTCTGAAGAACAGAGGTTCATTCAAGTGTTTTCAATCAGGTATTGAAAACACCTGTGGATGTCACGGAGCAGCAATAAAGCATAATAAGCACCAATTAGGCAGCTTTAAAATGACTGTGATACTCAGCTCCTTCTAGACATTTACTGGTGTGGTTACAAACATGGTGAAGTCAAGAGAATGGTCCAGGAAGACAAGAGAACAGGTGATTACTCTTCACAGGAAGGGCAATGGCTATAAGAAGATTGCAAAAAAGTTAAACATACTAAGAGAGACCATAGGAAGCATCATTCGCAAATTCAATGCAAAGGGCACTGTTGAAACGCTACCTGGTCGTGGCAGAAAGAAGATGCTGACTTCGACTGCTGTGCGCTACCTGAAGCGTAGAGTGGAGAAAAGTCCCCGTGTGACTGCTGAGGAACTGAGAAAAGATTTGTCAGATGTGGGTACTGAAGTTTCAGCTCAGACAATACGGCGCACACTGCGTAATGAAGGCCTCCATGCCAGAACTCCCAGGCGCACCCCCTTGCTGTCTCCAAAGAATAAGAAGAGTCGACTGCAGTATGCCAAAAGTCATGTGGACAAACCACAGACGTTTTGGGATAGTGTTCTGTGGACTGATGAAACAAAACTAGAACTGTTTGGGCCCATGGATCAACGTTATGTTTGGAGGAGGAAGAACAAGGCCTATGAAGAAAAGAACACCTTGCCTACTGTGAAGCATGGCGGGGGGTCAATCATGCTTTGGGGCTGTTTTGCTTCTGCAGGTACAGGGAAGCTTCAGCGTGTGCAAGATACCATGAATTCTCTTCAGTACCAGGAGATATTGTATGACAATGTGATGCAGTCTGTCACAAACCTGAGGCTTGGGAGACGTTGGACCTTTCAACAGGACAATGATCCCAAGCATACCTCCAAGTCCACTAGAGCATGGTTGCAGATTAAAGGCTGGAACATTTTGGAGTGGCCATCGCAGTCACCTGACTTAAATCCGATTGAGAACCTCTGGTGGGACTTAAAGAAAGCAGTTGCAGTGCGCAAGCCTAAGAATGTGACTGAACTGGAGGCTTTTGCCCATGACGAATGGGCGAAGATACCCGTAGATCGCTGCAAGACACTTGTGTCAAGCTATGCTTCACGTTTAAAAGCTGTTATAACTGTAAAAGGATGTTGTACTAAGTACTAAGATTGAATGTCACTTGGGGGTTGAATAAAACTGATAATGATGTGAGCACAGAAAAGACATTTGTGATTATTTCATTATAAATGTTATGTTATATTTGTCTGACCTACACATGCCTCTTTGATTTAATTGTAAGCAAGATGACTGAATGATCAAAATCAATGTCAAACTGGCCAAAACACTCAATTTCAGTGGGGGTTGAATAATTTTGAACACAACTGTATATTGGACTTCTCAGCCAAGCCTCCAATATGGCAGGGATTATTATTTCATAAGAAACTTATACGAGACACAAATATCAATCGTTTATAATTCCTAGAAATTCTCCTAAATTCTTTTAATTGTCTGTGTTTTGCTTTGAAGAATACAATAATCAATAATCGGATAAAAACATATATATATTTATTACGTATACAAAAAATTTCAAATCTCATATCATAAACAAAGATTTATAAACCACCATCCATCAGCACATAAAAACTAGCTTCACAATATATGTATCTCCTGTTAGTAACTGCATATATGATTAATATCGTTTAACTTATCAGTTAGTAACTAATACACAAATGGTTAATAAACACTTCAGCTTAATAAAACATGTATTTCCCAGCAAACAATGTTTAACCAGCCAGATCTTATAGAGCTATTTATATCTCTCTATACTACATGGATCAACAAAGTTAATTTAAAATGATAAGTAGTAAAACTTATTTAGTGAATCCTCCCCTAATCTCGAGAATTAAACTTCTAATCTTTTACTTTTTATTTTGTAGTTATATAATTCCTTGCTTATTAATTTCAATCACAGTAATTTCCAAATTCAATATATATATTTGTATCAATCCTACAACAGTTTCTTTTAGGATAAATCCTTATGTCCACTTCTTCATATTTCTATCTGCAGAATAGAAATATTTAGACTTTTGGAGCTACCAAGAATCTGAGAAATCTCAGTCTATCTGTTGCAAAAATCTACAGATATATATATTTACATTAATTCTTTAATTTAAATAGCTCTCATACATTACCTCTCCAATCTGGATTTTGATGAGTCTGCCTTGGAATTCCTTATGTAATATTGTTTTTGGAATATGTGAAGATTATCAATATCAGATAACCAATGCATGTGAGTTAGAGATTTGGCGAGAGTCAGAGATTTGGTGAGAGTCTTGAGTGCCTCATGTCCTGGAATCTTGGAATTTCTCATATGTATTGGAAGTCTGAATGCATTGCGGTGTGAGTCTCTGAATCTCGGAATGACTGCAACCAACATTGCCGCTTCAATTATAGTCAATTTGACGTCACTAGCAATATCCTTATAATATCAATTATAATATTTACTATCCTCTAGAGGGCAGCATTGCACTTCTCAATTAATTCCACCATTTCTTTTTAATATCCTTATCTCGTGTCAAAGGTCAATCTGACTTAACAAAGACCCTCTCTCTCCCTATGTAGACATTTAGTCTCTACATATCAAAATTAGATTTATATCCTCACTCCTTTCTAAGTTTTTACTGAGTCTTATCAGTTGAATTCTTTTCTAGTTAACTCAACAGAATATATTCTTCAATAATTATACTATTTACCAATTATATACTTATACAATATTTTTTGGAGCATACATTTTCGACTGTAAATATAATAAAATATACCTTGATTATAGAAATATATTTCGTGAATATAATTATACATTATAGAATTTAACTCTTTTTTTCCTATACCCAAAAACCAAAATATCTTTTTGTTTTAAAGACTTAAAACAGACCAATAAATTTAATTATAACAGATCTTAGCACTTAGCTTGGGCCTTATATCACACAAAGACATTTTAAGGTTCCTTCATGTCTGGTATTTTTAAAAAAATATATAAGATCTCACCCAGCCATGAACTCAGTAAAAAAAATCTCGGTTCATTTCTAACTAGAGAAATTTTGAAAAAGAAAAAAACTGTCTTTAAAAACAAAATGGCTACAGACATCCATTTTACTTTTTTTCCCTTCCAATATACCTGACAATGAGCACCGTCTGACGTCTCCTAATCAAGCACACACGACGCGCAGCGGACGCAGCGCACTCTGCACGTCAGTACTAGTGGTTCGACGTTCTTGTGAAAATGCGTTCGCTTGCCGCTTGCGTTGCGCGACCGAACTTTCGTGTGGCCGTAATTCGTGTGTGGGCCTGCGTTGGACGTCATTTGCTGCTACTACGGCCGTAATAAAATGCGCCTAGACGCACGTTCGCACTGCGTTCGTCTGACCCCAGCCTTAGAGGGCCCTGCGCAGATAAACTTGCAATCTAGATGAGTTAGGGTAGAGGAAGACAAAAGGAGTTTTATTGGTTGCCAGGATCACTAGCACTAGTATTTCAGAAATGGAGATGACATCTCTCATGATATGCCGGTAGGCGACGAGAGCGATAGGTCAGCATCAGTAATGTGGTTTGCTAATCTGAACAGATGGTTTTGAGGGATTTCTTGAAGGCCCAATGATTAGGAGAGAGTCAGATAGAGCAAGGCCCATCATTTCAAAGGACTGGTGCTGCCTTTGACAAGTCTTGGAGGCGAGAGTTGTTTTTCACATTTTTCAACAAAAAGCACTTGGAAGTGAAAGGGTTAGTTTAATAAAGATGTTCCCTGCTGCATTACTTTCCACCTTCCCCTGGCATATTCTGCAGAGATAGCAAGAAGCAAAGTAATTGATGAATCATTCTGCACACTCATGGCAAAATCAGTCTTCATCTCTTTACTTTACCTCCATATTCAACATTATTACTAACTACATGGGGTTTTGACATTGATCAGTGACATATTTTGAAACTATTTACATGAAATATAGATTCTATAATATTCTATTTTATTTCTTGAATCTCCTTTTATGTTCAGTGGAAAAGAAAAGTAAACAATTTAGGCAAATATTTCTCTTTACCATTAACATAATTTGCCCCCTGATTTTTTGAGTAGATTTTTCCTTTATTTCAATTTCTTCTTTGTTTATTTGAACTCTACTGTGTTATCGCGAGATTATGATATTCCCGCAGGGTTCATTTTCTTTTTTCTGTTAGAAGTTTAAAGAAAGTCTGTGAACCATTCATTATCATTTTCAATAAACCGACATTTGGTCATCCTATACAAACCAGTGACGTGTGGTGAGGTGACGTCAGTGGCTGGTGAGGCACTGACTAGGATCAGAGCCAGATATACACGGGTTATGTAGGTTCAGGTTCAGTGCTTCCCAGGAACTGGCTGCTGTCATAATACCAGAGAGCCAGCAGTGTGCCATATACATTCCAGTGTGCCATAATACCAGAGTGCCAGCAGAAAACACTTTAAAACAGAAATTACAAATCTTTTTTTACTGTCTTAAGAGTACTTACAATAGTGACCAACAGAGGGCACCATTTGGAGCCCTCTATTTGTCACTATTGTATGTGCATATTGTATGTGCATACTCTTAATACAGTAAAAAACTATTTGTAATTTCTATTTATATTATACAAACCGCCATGACAGCGAAGAATAATTTTGGCATGTAAAAGATTACAGGGTGACCACCTCAGTACTACTACTGATATATAGAGTGGCAATTTCACCATCATGCTTTATAAATATACTGACTCCGTATATAGCATGATGGTGAAATTGTCACTCTATATATCAGTAGTAGTACTGAGGTGAGGTCACCCTGTAATCTTTTACATGCCAAAATGATTCTGCTCTGTCATGGCGGTTTGTAATATGTAAACAGAAATTATAAATACGGTAGTTTTTTACTGTATTAAGAGTATGCACTTACAATGGTGACCAATAGAGGACGCCAAATGGCACCCTCTATTGGTCACTATTGTAAGTGCTTGCATAGTACTCTTAATACAGTCACATGACACATGTCCTGTGTCAATCAATCCATGGGAGGCCGTTTTTTAAAAAGAAAATTGAATGGCTTGAGACCAATGGTGCTTTCCCATTAGCTCAAGCAATTCAATTGCTCTCAGTGCCTCTCGGAGGCACTGAAGAGCGTTGATTCAGGAAGTCTGAATCATTGGCCAGCTTGAGCTACACAATTAGCTTAGCATTCAGCTACGCAAATTGCGCAGGCTAGGCTGGCTCAGTGCTGCCACTGCTGGCTGCGTGATTCACACACACAGCAGCTGGCGAGCTGAAAGAAAAAAAAAGTGGAGGACAGAGGAGGACGGCGAGGGAGCGTGGAGCAGGTGTGTATGTGAACTTTTTTCATTATAAAATTTTATTTTACAGACTAGTACAAACACAACAGCACATTAATTTTTACTGGAATGGCAGGTGAGGCCCTGCCTCATCTGACACCCCTGACTGCACATCCCTGTTACAAACTACCTTTTGTACAAATGTGCAATAACCATGCAAAGAAAAAAACACAAGTGGTCAATGCAAGGAATAACAAGCCAAGAGGGCCCTGCTGGGAGAAGCCTCATGCAATGGATACTGCCCAGCTTGGAATAGCAAGTACATGTGCTATATCCTCTTTGTATATTTAATCATACTACACACTTAACGATAATCATAGATACCACATTTCAGTGCATTTCCAGGCTCATCTTTACTTTTTTGGAGCAACTATCTTTAAGTCCCCGTTGGTCAGATTCATCACTTGCTCAGCTTTCGTGCATTCTGAAATAATGTCTTTAAGTGCCAGAGATCTCAAAATGTGTCTTGAGATACTTTTCAACAATTTAGATTGTGCTTGATCACCAACTGGATAGCAAATATTTCCAACCAAAGTGGACTTAAAGAGCGTGGCTTCCCCTGTGCAATGGTAAAAGTAACACTAAGGCCCATATTCTGATCTGGTTGGTAAAAGGGAGCTGATAAAGATCTCTTAGCTGCTTCTTGTTACCAGCTCTGTTATGACCAAGTTGCTTTATTAGCAGCTCGAGTTGTTACAGGAGGGAGCCACTACAAGATAGTGACTTGATAGTGCTTGTATTGGCTCCTGGAATCCATGGAGAGAAACATGACCCTGCGTGAGATCTGCCCTGGTGTTGCAGAAAGACACCGGGAAATATTTGTTCCTAGTGTTCTACTGCATATGGTCAGAGATGCTTGGCAGATCACGCCGACCTTTGCAGCTCGGCACTGCAGGTGAGAAATGGCTTTTTTAATATTATTTTTTAAGGTGTTAAGTAAAAGAAAAATCACTTAACAACAGGTTATCTGAACTGAGGCTCTTAAGCCGAGAGCAAGCTACGGGGAAATTGCTCCCTGTTCTTCATCTGGTCCATTGTTAACATTTCTTATATAAAGTACTTGTATTAGGGAGACAGTAAAGATGGGCCGCACGCAAAGAATGTGGCAATGACGGACTAGCAACTTGAGCCGTTAACGAGTGGAGTCATTAAGTTTGATGGTCCTACTCTTTATCGAAACTGCTCAGTTGGACAGAGGGACCTAAAATGTTAACATGAGATAGCTGCATATACATATGTTTGTTGCATTTTAAAACAATACACCGTAGACTGTTAATTGCATTTTACTATTTTCTATATTACTGCAAATTGATGGCAGCTTTCTTTCAATCTATATTCTTTGTTGATAATGAGCAGGTTATTGATTTATTAATTTGTCAGACAGTTTTACAGTATAACAATTAGGTCTGCAACTAACGATTATTTGCATAATCAATTAGTTGGCCGATTATTTTTTCGATTAAAAATCGACTCATCGGATAAAAAAAATACTTTGTTTTTACTTTAAAAGAATATTATGTAAAAAAAATCAACCCCTGCCTCCCCCATTCTTTTTTTCAGAAGCAGTTTGCGTAGTGTATAGTCATACGTACACTCGCAAATTGCATACTTTTCGCACACAAGGTACGCAAGCGCCTGGTCAGATGGATTGATGCTTCGTGCGCAGCTTAATGCCCATGTCTGCTTTCTCTTCAAACACTGCTAGGAGCGCTCAGATGGACATGATGTCAGCACAAAAGCAAGGCGAGAAGGGGGGAACTGATTGCAGCCTGACCACTTTAATAAGCTAAAGTGGTCAAGGTGCTTAGTGTCCCTTTACAATAATTTCATGAACAAACTGAGTGGAAGGTGGGACCGGAGGTAGAAGGGAGTGAGTTTGGGCAAGGGACTTGACCTGAGTACGAGATGGAGTGAGTTTTTTCGAAAGACCGGACCTGAGTGTGGGAGGGAGTTTGTGGGAAGGGACCGGATCAAAGGGAGAGCATGGCAGCTCCAGACCAAAGAGGGGGTGACAGGCAGGTTGGGGTGGTGGCTCAAGACTCCAGCTTCAATTAAGTATAAAACACCAGCAGTACAGTGGCAGCATCCCAGGGTTTGTGTTCTAGTGCTTCTACAGTTGTAAAGTGAATAAAAACAAACTGGTTATGTCTGACATAACCCTAGAACTAAATCATTCAGAGTAAAGCAGTGGCACGTCTTCTGCAATCATCTCTGAAGCAGAATCTGAGGTTATGACGTTTATCTCAGTATGACTCTAAACAGCTTGTGCTGTACACAAATCGATTAATCGACAACCGATCAATCGATAAGGAGAATAGTTGACAACTATTTTCATTGTCGATTAGTTGTCGATTAATCGATTAGTTGTTCCAGCCCTAATAACAATGTTTTATTATCTAGTTGAGTGCAGATAGTTTAAACTAAAATGAAGAACTATGCACATGCATTAATCATTTAAGCTCTTGCTTTTCACTACACTTTACTGCAGTGTTCAGACTGCACTTCAAAATGCCTCGAGGGATAGAGAAGTGTGCCATTAGTTCAGAACAGTATGCTGTATTACTGGAGAATGAAGCTCTATTTTGTAATCAAATTGTAGTGCTTACATAGTGATAAAACTGTTATGTCATTCAATTTAGCTGTCGCTTAAGAGAAGAGGGAGCAAAGATACCCAAAAATCTGAAAAGAAATCTCAGCAGATACCACCAGAGGTTAGTAAATTATTTTATTACTATATGAATGTGATCAAACACTCCATCTTCATAAATCAAAAGAGAGGTGTTGAACATTTTACTGAGCTATCATAAATAATCATTGTTATATCAGAATTATTTTCACAGCCACAAATGGCATTTGTATTTATGTCAAGTTTCTTGACAGGTTTATTTTTTCTTTGTAGACATCCAAACAAATAAAGCTGGTCGCACCATTAGGATGAAGAGGGAGCAGCTTTTTATTACGTTATTTTGACTCCTTCTAAGAGCCTTTGTCAAGCACTACTTGCGAAAGACTCTGTGACTGAGTTTAAACGCTGCATTAATAAACAGCTCATTCTCTGCATCCTGATGATGACTGACTTCATTTGTTGGTAGTATGTATTGTGTACTTGCTGTCCTGAAGCTGCCTAAGAACCAGAGCCAGATTTATAATTAGGCAAAGTAGGCATTTGCTTACAGGTGCCTGCCACAGTGGGACGCCTTGTTCTGTGGTTAAAAATAAAAATGACAATTTAAAATTCTTGGTCCCCTATATCTCTGGAACCCTACATGCTTGAGGGTCATATGAAGTACCGTTTGAAAGGCCACGGTATGGCCCTCCAGGTGTGGTGCTAATCACTCCTGAGATGTAAATTGGACCAGCCTTGCCGGTACTCATTTTTTATTTTGTGGGCACTTTCTGATTTTGTGGGTCTTTTTTGTTCTTTATATCACTGTGCAAGGGGTATCTCCATGTAGTAACAGTAACACTTTTTCTTTGTTCTTGATTGCTAGTAATATTAGTTTTGCGTTATTGAACTTTTTCATTCTTCCCTAAGCCTTTGTTTTGGCTTGTTTTAACCTATCTAATAGGGATGAAATTGTTAGTACCCTTCGTTTTTAATTACATTATAATAATTCTCAATTTTTTATAACTCCTTTATGCACAAAGTTTCAGAGAAAAGGAATATTTTGATCTAACATGTTTAAAGATGTGTTTGGTGGCCAAATCTAGTGTAAATGATGTTTACAGGTCATTAAAAAATGTACCTGTCATGTACATACAGCAGAGGTAAGGTGCCCACCACTAATAAAATTTTACATTTTGCCATAACATTTATATGTTTGGTTATACCATAAAAGGTGCCCAAATAGGTCCCAGAACACAAACAGACAAACCATGTCATCCCAGATCCTGTTCCCCAAGTATACCCCACATATTAAGCCCTGAGACCACCACTACAATATCCTAGGTCCCTGACTAGGTGCACTCGACTCCGCTCTCTTTTCCTGGCTATTATACTGCCCCACATTCACACACACTAATGCATATAGCACCTTTACTAAAATAAATACCCCAGATTAACTGGCCACAAACAGATACCAGCTGACCTCCGAATAGCATTACTGGCTTTTTGCTGCTGAAGGAAGTTGACTTCCCTCAACCAAGCCTTTGATGGAGAGGAATTGAATTAATTGGCAAAATTGCTGTCAGTCGGCTTGGCTTAACTGAGAGCAGAACATCTTCTAGCAGCAGCAAAAATAGTCAGTAATGCGTTATAGAGCAGCAGCCACAATCACAGATGTGTGGGCACTTGTTATGGCCACCCCCCTAATGACTGATCTGCAGTGTACACATCAATATAGGATGACAGGATTAAAAAAAAAATTATCACAAACAGTATGCATATGCTTGCAGCCCCCAATCTCCTACACTATACTTAGACTAGAGAGATATAGATAAAAACAAAAAAGCACCAAATGTTCAAGAGAGATTGGGAAAAACTTGCAAGTACCCTTAAAGGGATATGCATGCTTTGCTAGTGTGCTTTTAAAAACATGCTATGCCTTTTGAATGAGTCAGTATTGTCATTCGGCAGGCATATAAAGCAAATAAATAAAATATTTTTTAATATTTACCTGCTTTTCTTTCTTGGCGTTTTCCACGCCCACATGAGGAGGCACCTTAAGATAACCAATCAGTGTGTATACCTAGGTATACATAAAAACCGCAGTGAGCATATGCAACTGAGTTGCTCCGCCTCCGTTCTGCACTGTGAGCTGAGGCGAGGGTAGGGCTGAACTTTCACCCCCAACTACTGTAGAGAAGGAAAGAAATCAATACACACAAGGAGAAAGAGAGACCGCAAAGAAAAGCAGAGAGACACAGCAAGAAACAGTAAAGCGAGAAAGACAGCGCGATAAAGCAGAGAAAGCACAAGAAAAGGTGCAGTGAGAGAGAGTGTGCACAAGAGACAGACAGCACAAGAAAGAGTGTGAGAGGGAGTGACTGTGTGAGGGAGTTTGAGTGAGACAGTGAGTATGTAAACCATGAAATAGCGCAAGTGAGTGTGTCAGTGGGTGAGTGAGTCTAGGTGTGAGAGCGTGTGAGTGTGTGAGTGAGTCAGCGGGTGAGTCAGGGCCGGATTAAGGTCTCTATGGGCCTGGAGCTGAATATTTTGGTGGTTTTTTTTGGAATTTAGTGAAATGAAAACATATTTTAGGTTATTTAATAGTGCAGATATGGGTATATCTAACCAGGCAGTTACTGTGTGGTTAATTTTGCATTCAGATATCATTTAAGGAGTGTAAAATTATTTTTCCCCATTTTATCATGCAAACCTTTGTGGTTATATAATCTATAGGGAATGGAACTAAAAATAAGTAAATAAAAAAAGTTTTTTTCCCCTTTATCTTTTAGATTTTACATGGTCACGTTTGGTATCAATGCAAAGAATAGACTCTGACCTGTCCAATGACACATCGCTTGACCTTGTCAGGTGTAAAGTTTAGTGACTCAGGGGTCCTAACTCCCCCTGCGGTTTAGGTTTTTGATGCAACAATTCGTAACAACGGATTGTACCATCACCTCCACACTTGTTGGTGACATGAGAAATGTGATGGTGAGTTAGTGCAGCATCATTGTTCCCTTTATAATTGAAAAGTGCAAAATATTGTTGTGTTAGAAATGAAAAGAAGAAATTAAGTATTATTTATTATTTTATTTTTATGGTTACATAAAACCTGGTCATGTTTGATATCATTGGAAAGGTCAAGAAAGGTCCAGCCTTTCCAGTAATACCTCACATGATCCTGTAGCTGCTATGGAGTTGGAGATACAGGGGTCCAAATGCCCATCAATGCAGACAATGTTATCCTTTCTCTGGGCCTATTCTGGGGCATGGGCCTGGAGCTGCTGCTCCATCAGCCCCTATGTTAATCCGGCCCTGGGGTGAGTGAGTTTTGTTTCACAGTTGCAGAGATGCTAATATTCAGTTCCTCAGTTTCCCCAGTCTGAGGTCCTGAGCTGCACAGCTTGTGTTAGTTAATACAGTCACAGGTATTTATAAAGCGCTAGCAAGTTCCGTAGCGCTGTACAATGGTAGAGGCAGAATAACAAATGTCCATACAAGCTAAACACACAGAACAGTAGGAGAGAGGACCCTGCCCAAAAGCTTACAATCTAGGAGGAGAAGGGTGAAGCACTAGGTGAGTGTATTAGCTGAGTATGTGAAGTAGTGGGGTGCATGGGGCTATGGGCAAGATGGAGCAAGAAATGTAGTTCATGTGAAGCTTTGATGGGTGGAGTAGTGGGTGGGGAGGAGGTGGGGAATATTCAGGAAGTAGGAGCTGAAGAAACACCCCTAGGTAAGGGGCATCGCCGTTGGAAGATGAAATGACGGAGTTTAAATCAAGAAAATTAACTTTTTTTTTTACACTTTTAAAACTTTTATTAATTCTAGTTTGTCTATAGGTATAAAAGTGTTTAAATGTCAATTTAAAAAAAATATTTCTACACATGTATATCCTTTTAAGTTACATGTTAGCAGAGAGAAAGCTGTTAATATCAGAACTCTTGGGTATCCAGGATTTTAAGAATAATGGAATGTCAGCATGTAATTTAGAATTCGATCAACCGCACACAGCTGTTTTTGGATAGCGTCTTTGCTGCCTTAAATTCTTCGCATCTTTGCAGTCATAAAAAAAATCAAATTACTAAAAGAAACATGAAACCAGTTTGACTAATAAAATATGTACTGTAGATGAACTTTTATTCGCAATAATGTCTCTATATGATGTTTGGTGACAGGTGCACTTTAACCACTTCAAACATAGACGAACGATGATCTCAGTAATGGTTTCCTGGACCCAACAGCAGGTTAACTCTTTCACCTCTGATATCAAGATATCTCGGGCTTCAAAGGCACCATCTGATTCCTCGATATCGAGATATCTCGATATGCTCATTTGCAACCCAAAAGCAAATTAAATTAGTTTGCTGCAAATCAATTTTGTTTGCTTTTGGGCTGCAGAAGGTGCCTCCAAAGTTTTAGCCCTGTGGGCTTAATGCCCAAAGAGATAAACCTGTAAAATCAGCTGCTGAAAGCTCTGAATTAACGGGGTGTCAGCAGCGGATGCAGTGGGGAAAAAACCTAGACCTGCTGCTCAAACATCTATAACACAATTTGGCAGTAGATGGTGCCATTTACTGGCCAATTGGGTTATTTCCAGTAATAACTTTATTAATGTATAATTAATTAAAGATGATTTTACAAAAAAAACACTGGTTTCTACCAATGTTTTTTTTTTTTCTTAAATCACTTGGTTGTGAAGGGGGTTAAATGCAGCTTCTTTCAGTACATTATGTTAGGGCTGCATCCAAAATTGACATTTTTATGAATAACCTCCCACATATTGCAACAAACGCTGTCATTCAGCTGTAATAACTAAAGAGAACCGTTGTCTTCTTCTGCTGTGCTGTTTGTCAAGAAATATTGATCAAACTAGTTATCAATTTACCGAAAATTATCTTTCAGTGACTATATGTCAGTGCAGTGGTGATCACAATTCTGCGGGAACACTTGTCATAAAGCATTATTTTTATTACATGATGAATTGTGTATTAAAAGTCTTTCACAAATCAACCCAAACTGGGTATATATATATATATATATTTTTACATAATCAAACAAAGCAGAGTTTCACTAACTATTAAGGTATAAATTATTTTGGTTGCCACCAAGCCATGTAGTTAAGAGTGATATACAGAATATGTTGAAGAATTGAGAATAATTGCATTTCAGTTTTAGTCGTGATTTACAAGTACACATATATTATATATACAATTTAATGATCTGGAAGTGCAGCTTTTATTTGCGGTTTTAAACTATTACAATAAAGAAAAAGGTTGTAAATAACATAAATTAAAGAAAGTGATTAGAAAGTCCAACATGGAGAGTCCTCTTCGAATGTCTGTAGGAAGAAATAAAGGGGGGGGGGCTTCTGGTTTGATATCCTGACTTATTCTACTTTTTTCTTTTGATGAGGAGGACAATGAAGACTTAAAGTGCCAACTACAATTCGTCAAGGAAGAAGCAATGTTGATGAGAAAGAAAATGGCTAAAATTGACAAGGACAAGGACCGTATCGAACATGAATTGCAGAAATACAAGTCATTCTATGGAGATCTCGACAGCCCTTTACCAAAAGGAGAGGCAAGCGGCCCTCCCACAACAAGAGAGGCTGAACTCAAACTGCGACTCCGTTTAGTAGAAGAGGAAGCTAACATACTTGGTAGAAAAATTGTAGAGCTGGAAGTAGAAAATCGGGGTCTAAAGGCAGAATTGGATGATCTCAGAGGGGATGACTATTCTAGTGCATCAAATCCTCTTATGAGGGAGCAAAGTGAGTCTGTGTCGGAGTTGAGACAGCACTTGCAGCTTGTGGAAGATGAAGCAGAACTGCTGAGGCGGAACCTCACTGACTTAGAAGAACAAAACAAACGTATCACTGCAGAAATGAACAAATATAAATTTAAGGCTGGATCCCATGAAGCCCGACATAATGACAATGTCAAGACAGACGTACTGCAGGAAGAGCTAAAAACAGCTCGTCTGCAGATCAATGAGCTGAGTGGCAAAGTCATGCAGCTCCAGTATGAAAACAGAGTGCTCATGTCCAACATGCAGCGCTATGATCTTGCTTCTCACCTTGGTATCAGGGGAAGTCCAAGAGACAGTGATGCAGAGAGTGATGCAGGAAAGAAAGAGAGCGATGATGACTCACGTCCCCCTCATAGAAAGCGGGAAGGTCCTATCGGTGGTGAAAGTGATTCAGAAGAGGTGCGAAATATACGTTGTCTTACCCCCACCAGATCGTTCTATCCACCTGCGACTGTCTGGCAGAAGAACTTTGCTGAGAGGCAGCAGATGAAAGATATTCGTTCTGAAGCAGAGCGTCTAGGGAAGACAATCGATCGTCTTATATCAGACACGAGTACCATCATCAGTGAAGCAAGAATTTACGTTGCCAATGGTGATCTGTTTGGACTGATGGATGAGGAAGATGATGGAAGTAGGATTCGTGAACATGAGCTTCTGTATCGTATAAATGCTCAAATGAAGGCTTTCAGGAAAGAACTTCAGACCTTTATTGACCGACTAGAGATTCCAAAATCTTCTGAAGACCGGGGAGCTGATGAGCCCCTTTCTGTGAGCCAGGTTTGTATATGGATATTTTAGAGTGTTGCAAGTGATGAATTTGATCTCTTTTTATTATTGGTGAAATGAGGCAAGTGCGCTCTAAAGGACATATATTAAAACTGTCTTTATTTTTAATATAAGGATGCCTAATTATGGAAAGACATCCTTTCAAACATCCTTTTTGTTTCTACAGGAGGGTTTCACTAATCTTGGTTGTTTACCATTGTAGCAACCACGGCAAACATTGGAGATCCAGAGAATTTCAAACAGTGGGCAGACTTCACCTGTCGATTGGCAATCCAGAGAGGGAAATTCAGGTCCCTATTATGATCTTCACTCTAAAACGGGTGGTAAGGAGGAAAACATGCGCCTGCAGGTTTCTCCTTAGCATCCCTGTTTTAGTGTGATATTACAGTGCATGGTCTACTCCAGCAGCCTGCCACATAACGCGGCGCTAAGCGCCGCCGCAAGCATCCCCTCCATGTAGTCCATAGGACTTCATTGAGGCTTCCGCTGCTGGTCACATGACCTGCAGGATCTCGCCTCGCAAGATCCGGCAGGTCGGCAGAGTGATCACAGAGGGAGAATGGGGGACTTTTTTCCCCCAGTCTCTCTCTGCTCCCGGCGGCAAGAAGAGGCGGATGGAGCCGCCACAATTGGTGTGAAAGAACTAGAAATATAAACTCATTTTGTAAAATTCAGGTCATGGTGCTCTACTTGCTCCCCGGCTGTGTCTCTAATTGTTTGCACTAATTTGAGAATTGTGAAGACGTCTTAAGGGTTTTGTAAATTTTATACCAAAGTATCCAAAATGACTAGTTTATATGCACCTCAAATTAATTGTCCAAAGTCATGCTTTGTCAATCTTTCACAATTCCTTAATGTTTAAACTAGATGGGCCACATTACAATCCTAGCATTAAAACGTGGGCGCAAGGGAGGAAAAACTGCGCTCGTGTTTTAACGCTGGATTACAATGCAGGTGCAAAAAATGCTGCCTGCCTTGTCTGCGGGCGCTACCGCCCCGCGATGCTCGTGGCAGAGCTGAGCGCAGCCACGAGCATACACTCGATGGAGTCCATAGGACTTCATTGAGTTCCCCCTGCCGGTCACATGATCAGACGGATCTCGCCCCGCGAGATCCGGCCAGTCGGCGTACTGATACGCAGGGAGAGACTGGGGGGGGACTTTTTCCCACAATCTTCCCCTGCTCCGGCCGGACAGAGGAGGTGGTCCTCGCCACGGGACAGGAAGTGAGTATAACATTCTGTCTTTTTTGTTTTGTTTAGGCTGGTGTTAACGGATTCTGCAGAAGCGGAATCCGTTAACACCAATCCAGGCTGTGGTTAACGTTTTGCTAACCACAGCCAGACGTTAATCAGTACTAGTAGATTGTAATCCTAACACTGATTAACACTTTGCGCTCCCCATGGAGGAGCATAGGTAGCAGAAAGTACAGTAACCTCGTGCTGAAAAGCGCAAGGTACCAAACGCAAACGGGTTACTTAACCCGTTTGCGTTTGTATTGAAATATGCGGTAGATACAGCAGCTAACGTTAATGCTCACGCAAGTGAGCGCTACTGTTAGCAACAAGAATGTAATGTGGCCCGAGAAGTTTATTCACAAGACAAGAATTGTAGAAGATTGACATGAGCATTTCAGCCACAATTCAAGCAAAGGAACTGAACTGAAAATGTTGCAGTTCAGCTATTTTGATATAAAAATGCCAATTATGTTGTCCTGTACAGTAATTTATAAGTGAATGCATTCCAAATACTCCTGCTTCCATAGAAGTATCAGTGCAGTTTTAATGTTTTTTTTTCTGTTAATAAATTCTATGCTTCTTTTCTTTGATACAGTATCTGGGGCAAGAAACTGAAATGTACTCTTCTGTTCTCTTTGCTTGCTATATGTGTAAAATCATTTTAAAACACCGCAAGTAACATAATATTTCTGTTTCTGTATTTACCTCCCCAGATGTTCCAGCCTATCATTTTACTAATCCTCATCCTAGTATTATTTTCCTCTCTTTCCTACACGACTATATTTAAGCTTGTTTTCCTTTTCACCCTATTTTTTGTTCTGTAATTTGTTTTCTCCATTTTTTTGTTCCATGTAGTTTTTATTTCGATTTTGTTTTGTTTTGTTTATTCACCAAGATAAGAAGTATTAAGAAATATTGTTTCTGCCTGAGCAACCACTATCAAAAAACACTGAAGACTAATTTGTACAAGCAACACATTAATTATCCTGTTACAGTTACTAGTAAGTATGTTATTTACCTTAAATGACTATCCATCTAAGAGCACACTCAGGGCTAAATTACAATCTTTGCGCAAGACTGCTCGCGCAAAGCGTGAATTTTTGAGCCAAGCGTTAAACGGCCAGAAGTGGCGCTTCGTGATGAGAGGTGAGTTCTAGATTTGGGAAGGGGGGGTTACAGCTACAACAGATTACGCACAAGCGGAATCAGCACCAGCTCTATGCTGTAGCAACCTTTTTTAGATAGCGACAGCTGTTAAATCCTAATTACTCTCTGCGCTCCCCATGTTAAGCAGAGGGAGCGCAAAGTACAGTAAGCTGACGCGAAAAACCGCTAATACCGATTCGCTAACAGATTTTTTTAACCTGTTAGCAGTCGGGAGGTGATCTATGCGGCCCGCTGTCACCACAATTAACCTAGCGCTAATGCTCATTTATGTGAGCACTAGCATTAAGGAGGTGATAGAGCCCTCAGAGGTTTCCAGGTTTGGATTGGTTCTTATGCCTCTCCCCGCTTTCCTGCTGCAGTGCATGCTGGAGGAGCAAGCTGTACCATTCACCAGGAAGAACACAGCCTTCTGATCTGTAGCAGAGAGCAGCCATGCTGGGAAGCATTTAGGCACAGTGTATATGCTAGAAACCTGTCCTGTTATTATCAGAACCTTTCTGAGAAATGTCTTATCTGAGTGAGTAATAAACCTTGCCTGGTTAATTGTGACAACAAGGGCCTGTGTATATGTTACTGGATAATACTCACAGAAATACATCCAACACCTAAATGTATGCCCACAACTTTGGGACATAACATTTATTCTGCTCAAAAATATATTGACCCCTCCCATTCTAATGCCACACTGAACTATGCTCAGAAGAAGAAAATGCGAAGAGCAAAGTGAAATGTTTTCATCTTGGTTGGTAAAATTTACCTATTTAGTTGAGTTTGTTTTGGAAAGAATGAGGATGTTTATGTACATTCATTTCATTTGTAATGTGTGTTTTATTAATCCTTTTGTTGATGCGTGCATGGACTTATTTGGTGCACAAATAATTTTGAAGATGCTGCATTGATCCATACCATTTTCTATTGAATGATAAGGTAATGTGGGGCTGCCCATTTTGTACCGTGGAGAAGATGATCGTGTTTACAGTGCCCTACTTCTTGCAAAAGTCAATAATAGAAGCTCTGCGCTGTTCCACAATTGAATGACAATTTCAGAGATTTCTACTCCAGCTTGCTTTCTTGGTTTTCTGCCAAGGCTGGGTGTGGAAATTACTCATGTGTTAGATAGTCATGGTTAGTGCTGTGTCCCTGAGGGTTTATTGGAAGAAGAATAAATATTTGTTAATTGGTAATGTTTGCTTAAATTAATGTATATAAATATACGCATATATGCTTACACACAGATAAATACACACGTACATAACGGTACATTTGCATTTATTTCAAAGGGTGGCTCAAACTAAATTTGAACAAAAAAGCTATGGTGATATTTATTATTATCATCATTTATATATCGCCCACTGTCTCCCCAGCACTTTACAATAAACAAAAGGGAACACGATACAGATAAATGGACAATGGATGGAAACACAAGTTGAAGAGGGCCCTGCTCATAGGAGCTTACAGTCTAGAGGGATTGGGGTTGAGGAAGACATTGGGAATTTTACTGGATGTCAGAATCATTAGTGCTAATGGTTCGGGAATGGTGGGGCAGTGGAAGCGCTTCAATCATGTGGGAGTAGGTGAGCAAAGGGATGAGTTGCACCAGTGATGTGGTACGCTAATCTGAAGAGATGGGTTTTGAGGGATTTCTTGAAGGCCTGAAGGTTATGGGAGAGTTTGATAGTGCGAGGTAAGTCATTCCATAAGACCGGAGCGGCCCTTGAGAAGTCTTGGAGGCGATATACAGATGTCTAGTCCAGGACAACAAATTCTAAATGCAATTATGTACATTTACATCACTTTAGTTTATATGTATTCACTATTCGCGGAATTATTGCCCAGAAAATCTCCCCTCAAACCCCTTTCACCATCTCCTCCCAGCAACCCCTCTCCATGGTAAGTCTGAAACATTTCCTTTTTTTAAAAAAATTCCAAAATCTCTCGACAAAAACTTCTGAAACCCCAGTCTGAACACTTAACACTAAACAGTAAAAATGTTTTAACAATTACAACACCACATCCTGTTCCCAAAACAGCCAGAATAAACTATCCCAATCATCCTCACTCACCTTTTGTCAGCCACAAACCGTTTCCCTAATAATCAAGAACCCCAACCACTTTTCCACATAGGCCATAACCGCTTCTTACTTCCATCCTCACATTTTCCAGTAAAGCAGATCATGGTTCCCTTGTGTTTTCAGTAATTTCACATATTGCATAACGTTATAAATAGTTAATGTAAGCATAGGTTTTCTCTTAAGTGCTCTGAAGTTGCTTTCCAGTGATGCATTGCATATACTGTCCTGAATCAGTGGAGAACATCCGGTCTAATGGCGATTGTCCTTAACTCTTCTTTCACACAATCATCCAGTGTTTCCTTCAGCTTTTAGATTGCAAATATCAGAAACAGCTCTGGGAGTTACCTTCAGAGGTCGATGCCATGGTTAGAGATATGAGATCATGGTTGTCATTGGAAATGAAAATTTTTCCAGTCTTTGAAAATCATACCCACTCCATTTACAGGACGAGCTCAAAAACGGTCCTTCATTTCCAACAGATATAGAATTTAACTTTATTGGAATATTCATACACCTTGGTGGCTATAGTTGCATCAACTGATAGTTTCATGTATCGGTTGGTATCACACACACACTCGATGTGCACCACACCCGTTACCTGGCAAACATCAATGCGATAATCTAGTTCATACCTGACTCTCTGCAGCATATCCAGCATGATCGAGTTTACACCTTCGATGTGTTCCTGCAGATCATCCAGAGTTGCGGGTAGTGGAGGTACATACACTCTGTCCTTCACGTGCCCCCAAATGAAAAAGTCACAAACAGTTCAGTCCGTTGATTTTGGGGGCCACTTGCAGAACAGCTGGTCATTTTGTCCATTATGGCCAATCCATCTGTTTGGCAGGTTCTTGTTTCGAAATTTGGCAATATGCCAGTGTGGCATTGCCCCACCTTGCAGCTAGCTCTGGAATCAACCAGTTGGTTAGCATTTCCAGTTAACTTTGGCCAGTAACGGTTTGTACCACAAAGATAAACCGGGCTGTACACAGTCCTCTCTGATACTGCACAAAAACACATTAATTATTGAAAAGACATGATCAACTTCTCTGATCACAGATGCATCCTTTCTCCGTTAAATTGTTGTTCCACTTCAAAATGGACTTATTAGCAGGTGGTTCCACATTAACAGGGTTATTCAGAGAAAGGTGAACTCTGGAGAACTTTTGGAGAAGTGAAAATTCTAGGTGAAAATAGCCGATTTGAAAAAGTGAGATAAATGGGAGAATTTTTCTGGTTTGGCTATTGTAACCTAGAATTTTCACTTCTCCAAAAGTTCTCCAGAGTTGCACCTTTCTCTGAATAACCCTGATAATTGGCGTTTGAAGGCACACTGCACGGTTACAACACTGTTTGTTTTAGCAAATTCAAACACGCACCAGCTGCATTGCTGTTGGTGAGCGCCATCGTTGATTTCACTGCGCTCTGGCAGTGGGAGGAGTGCACATAGATTTCATGAGAGAGAAAATTAATTTTTTGAGTTAATGTCAACATAATGTCTACTGTCAACATATTAATAAACATATACCAATATGTTTGGATTTTTAAACTACTTGAAGTCAAGGTTTGTTTTTGTGCTCACCTTGTGTAATGACTTACCCCTCCTAGTGGGACAGGCAGACCACAGGTTTGGGGATAGCACTGAAATACTGAGGGATACCAAAGTGTATTATAGCTGGTTGCAGAACCAAAATACAAAATGCAAACTTTGTCTTTTTGTTCTTTGTTCCACAGCAGTGGCATTATGCGCTTTTATTTATTAAGCAAAAAATGCCACTGCCATTACTCACCTTCTCATTTCTCACACCAGGAGCAAGTTCAGTATTTAAGGTGGTAATAAAATTGCATCTGGAAAAAAAACCTTGTCTGAATTTTGATGCCCAGAATTTTGGTTGCTCCAGGTCGAAATTGAGTATAATTTACCATAGCTAGAGTTAGAAACTAGGGTGGGGTTACTACTATATTTGTGCTTGTTTTATGATTATGTTTAATCCTAGCCCTAACATTCTCTTAAACCTTTGCCTTATTTTAAGACAACAGATTGTGCACCTTCTTTTTGATGCGAGAAACTGTTTTTCAATTCTTTAAATGTTTTTGCCACTTTTTGGGGGGCAGGGTGCTCCAGATTTCTGTGCCTACAGGCTCCTGATATATAAATCTGGACCTGAACATGACAGTGATGTTTGAACTTTCCTTGGTCATACTAATCAAATCAAAAGGATGCTAAGGGTCGTCAGTAATTATCTCATTATATATTTTGTGCACGTCTGATCTTGAAATATACTTCTGAAGACATTCAGAATATACATTGGAAGGGAATCATAATTTACGCAATTATTAGATCACTGTCAAATATTGTGGAATGTTTATAGAATGAAACCACACACTGTACAAATGTAATAAACAAATACTTAATACTGGGCTCTTTCCACTGTGTCACCGGGCAAATTGTGTCAAAAAAACAAACCTACAATAAGTTATTGTGCGCTTTGTTTGATGGGTTTTAAAGTGTTTTGTATGAAGAAAAGCATGAACGCACAAGCAGAAATTTAGTTGTAAATGTTTTATCAAGTAAAAACAAAGCATAGCGTGTAACCTACAAGTTGTAACCTGGCTGTATTTGTTAATGTATACCTATTAAATCATTGACAGTTTCCACCTAGAACAACCATTATCTCATTGGGATTACATAACGCATTGTTTGAAGCCATAGAAAATTGGGCTGTTTAAACCAGCCCCCCTTTTGTTCCAGAGGTTTTAACATAATAGCTTTAACAGAAAAGCCTGCTTTCAATACAGTAACTTCTTCAGTGTTCTTTTTTTTTTCTTTAACAGAATTGTTCCACCCAAGCATAACAAAGGGGGGGGGGGATAGGGTATGTCTTATATAACTTGGAAGTAAAACTGGCAGCAGATGCGGTTTTGATTTAATGTCACATTAGTTCGTTTATAGTTTTATGAGACTCCGAGCTAATCTACGAAAGGGCTAAAAGTGTCTTGGACTTGCAGTTTGTTTACATGGAATACCCAACAGATCTAAAGTTACAGGAATGGGGGCTGGATACTGAGTCTTAAAAAGTGTCTACTCCCAAGTTTACGTCACTGGTTGGGGGGGGGACCCATCTGCTTGGATCATGCAAAACTGGATTAGTTCTAGCATTTGAAAGTTGCATATTTTTTCCTCCAACGTTTCTTTTTTTTTTTTTTCCCCCAGCACATCTTAACTGAAGCCTTGGTTTTCTCCCGCTGAAACTGGAAGAGCATCACACGCACCGAGAGATTTCTTCTTCTCTGGCGTATTTTCCATCCAGATCCCTATGATGTCACGCTAGAAAAAAATAATATTCACTTTATACATCACTCGAAGTGTCAGTAAACCCCCAAAGGTATGTCTATATGAATGTTTTAATGTATACAGCCAAACAGTCATTTACAACAATGCTTGTGTATGTATTGGGATGACTGAGTAGACATGTTGCTGCCACTATTTGGAGCTTGTGTTGTGATCTCAAAAGACACTTCAGCTGTTCAGGAGGTGGTTGAGGCTGTGATTTATTAACAAGGAGGTATTGACAAGTGCTGCTGTAACTAATATGACCCTAATTCTTGCTTTGTACTTGTTGCAGCGACAACTCTTTCAATAAAAATTCCAGTGCTTTTATGCGCTATGTAAGACTATGTTATATGCAACAGACAGAAAGCAATACATTGATGATGTCAGTGTTAAAAAACGAAATAACGTTTATTGGTAAGGCATGAGAGTATTTATATAGTCACACAGAAAGACGTGCCATAAAGTCTACCTTGTTTAAAAATAACAACCCTACCCTGACGTCAGGGGTATATCGAATTTAGGAACCGCTCTGCTTACATAGGGGTTTATTCTGTATTCTTGCTGGTAGCAGTGAGGAAGTGGCATTATAGAACTTTAGTAGGAAGGGTTTCGCTTGTAACCAGGCAGTGCAGTTTGGGCAAATATGTAAACACGTACTGTGGATGGGTAAGTGATGACAGTGTCCCAGTGACCTTGAAAAAGACACAGGATCTGTCACATGCATAAACAGTTCTGATGCCAATGACCCATGATGAACCGATGGCTGGCACCGATGATGGGTATTTCCGACTAGAGAAAAAGAAGGTGACAGAAAGGGGGATGGAGTAGGTAGAATTTCTGTGTTTTTTAGCCAGGGTATGTGGAATGCCGACCAATCACCATTCTGTAAATACCATGGACACAGATGCAGATATGAGAATTGGGATTTCTCTCAGACTTTCAGTAAGGTAAGGGACAGGAGCAGAAGCCCATCAAGTCAAATCACAGCTGGCCTCGAGGTCCCTAAAGGAGAAATCCAGAGAGACAGCAGATATGGGTTTCAAGAACAGCACTTGCGTTTAAAGAGGAAATTTGAACAACTGAAGAGGTACCATGAGAAGGAAAGAGAAATATGGTCTAAGGAGAGAGAACTGCTACTGAAGGAAATCACAGAGATAAAAGTAAATGCTTCAGTTTGGGCAGTTAAGTTGTGCTGTTGTGGGTCATTGGGTTGTGGATGGGGACATCAGTCAGCTCACATTTGCATTTCTGGTGTGGATGGCAGTATGTGATCCAGTAGTTCTACGCAGTGTTGTGCATTATTATTGTAGTAGTATTATTGTGGCCATATTGTACGTAACCCGCTGCTTTATATCATGTGAGGTTCAATCATTTTTGGTATTTACTTCGTTAATTTGATTTTGATAGATTCATTAAATTAACCCTTTACCTAGAAAGTAAATATATTTTGCTGTGAATGTTATTAACATTAATTGTAGTACCAATTGTATTATTTCAGGGGGACAACAACCTTGACCATCCAAGGGCCCTATTCTGAGGTTGGTGTTAACTTAAGCAGAGCTGTTGTAAACTTACCAGAGTCATTACAGTCTATGGGGTTGTTACGTTTAAAACAGCTCTGGTTAAGTTTACACCAACCTTGGATTGGGGCACCAGATGTTTTGAAAATACATCTTCTTCAGTTCTCAAACACTCCTCTGACTGGCTAAGCTTTGCGAGAAATGTAGTTACAAAACATCTGGATTGACCAAGGTTGCCTCCCTTTGTTTTGTAGGTTGTTGTTTACAAAGGAACCTAAAGAGGAATAGTAGTAAAAAAACAAAATTATCTCAATTAAGCTTAAAGGTCACATTTTTTCAGAGTTAGATCATTTAAAAAAAAGCTAAACCTTAATATCTGTTATATAGTTCATCCTTTTTCTTTTTTAAACCCCTCCCTATCCCGAATGAAACTCACATACTCAGCAAACTGTTTTGTTTTGGGTGTGATCATAATGAGTGAATGTAGAGCACAGTTTATTGAAAGTGAGATATATATCTCCACTGAAAAACTGAATAATGATAACATGCTTCAACATTTTATTCCTGTTAATACTGTGTTTCCCCGAAAATAAGACACTGTCTTAGTGTGTTTTTTTTGGCTCCAAAAAAACACACTAAGTCTTATTTTCGGGGTAGGTCTTATTTTTTTTTAAAATAACAGTAAAATACTTACAAGACAGGAGTGAGTGGCAAAGTTAAGAATAGGGTGATAAGAGCAATCAGGGGTGCCGTACCTTTTCAAGAGCAATTTGGTAACCAATCGATGGCCAGAATGAGCGTAGCAGGCTTTCAATATCGATTCCTCACTGGCGTTGTACATCTGGTATCACTCCGCCTGTGACAGGAGCTGGCGCTAGAGGAAGCATCGGCTTATGCGGCTCTGCTCCCTCCGCTGCCACCTCACTTCCTCTGGTGCCGGCATTGCTGATTGTCACACCGGCTCTTCAAGTTGCCCTTTATGCCACCACCAGCCCTAGGAATGATCACAACTAGGTCTTATTTTCGGGGTAGATCTTATAAGTTTAGCAATTATCAAAAATAATACAGTTACAGTTACAAACATTTATAAAGTGCCAACAGATTCCTTAGCGCTGTACTAGGTCTTATTTTCAGGGTAGGTCTTACCAGGGAAACAGGGTATATGTATTACACTATGAAATATTAAACTATGAAAATTGTTTGCTGTATTAAAGGTTAGAATATAGTACTTTGCAATAACACTGATGGATAGATAGAAAGAGAGATAAGTAGATAGATAACAATCAGGCAAATAATGGCTAGACTAGACACACACGTATATAGTTAACTAATGTTAGTCCTGTAAATTCACATCTTACAGTGCCGAAAGTGGGACGTGGAAGTCAAAAACTAAAGTTTGTTCAAATGCACCTTCGGTGTATAATGCATACACAGCACCTGGCTGATCCATCGTCCTAAAAACTTATGAAGGACTCCTTATGTCCCATGCAGGGTTTAAAGATAAGGAAGGACATATCAATATACAGGGTTATTCAAGGAGAATCGAAAAGTCACCGTACGTTCGGTGACTTTTCGTTCGCTTCAATTCGGCGCGATTCGGCGATCCTATTTCGGCGACCCTGCGGTGTATTCAGCAAGGACCACAGGGTCCCCGAAGTGCAGGGAAAACCCACCGCAAACCCGACGAACACTCACCGCAAAACCCGTCAAACTCACTAAAACCCGCAAAACAGCTGGATTAACCCCGCCAAACACGCCGGAGGAACCCAAGCAGCCGCCGATCACAACGCAGAGCAGCCGCTGGAAAAAGCCAACACCGCAGACGAATGGAGCAGAAAAAAAACAAAAACGTACGTTTGAATGTCTGAAAAGTGAAACGCTGTTTGAAAAGAAACTACAGAACGAAAATGTCTGAAATTTACATATAAGATCCAATGAATGATAATAAAAAGGGCTGTTACAGAAAAAAGAAAAACTATTTTTAAAAAAAACGGAAAAAAACTTTAGCAACAAAATCCTGAAAAATGCCTAAAAGATCCTAAAGAAAAATCGATAAAGAGACTTTTTACTGTAGAATATTATAATCAACGGTTTATTAGATATTAAATTAAAACAGGAATATTTTTAACATTGAAGCCTATGAGATTCGCCTGAATAAATCTGCCGAATGAAACCACCGAACAGCAAGGCAATTCGGCAATTTTTCACTGCTGGTTTTTATTCTCGGAATAGACAAAGCATTGCTTCTCTATGGGGAATTCACTGCCCTCGAACAGGCACCGTATGTGCAGGCAATTCGCCAGCATTTGGCGAACTGCCTGCTCTGGATAGCCGAATGGCCAGGAAAGGTAACCTTACGCTGAATTTGACTGTTCGGCTACCTTTTGGCCACAATTCGGATCTCTTTGACTAACCCTGATAGTTTTCTATTGGCATGTCTTTTTTCTTTTTAATCTACAATTTGATGGTACATGCAGAAAGTCTAGCTAAAATACGTTACTGTCATGTTCAAACAGCCTGTCTCTTCTGGGGAACTCCCTATACTTGGCTTTTTAGTACAATTAGCCCTCCAGAAATAAGCTGTTATTCAGGCCTGCATATTTCAGAACACATGCAAAAGAACAAAGGATAACTGAACAGTGGTACTGCTATGGGATGAAAAAAAGTCATGTTAATATTAATTATTTTTACTGTTTATCATAGAAATAGGTTTCATGTGCAAGACTGAATTTATTCAATTGGAGCAGAGAGCGTATTTTACTTTCCAGATATCAGGAGATGAATCATTGGCAGATGTGGAGTCTCAGCTCTCACCAAAACTTTTGGAACTGTGCTCATCCAAGAAAAAACAGAGCTATGGTTCTGATTATCAGAGAGTGGGAAATTGTATCAGATATAGGCTGTGCATTCAAATGAGACATCTTGGGAAATCATCCTTCTTCTGCCCTGTTTTTCATGCACATATTGTTCAGATGCTGCACAGAGAGATGTTTTTTTTGAGAAAGTATTTTACCAGGAAGGATACATTGATATTTCTCTCATTTTCAAGTATGTCCTGGGTGGCGAGTATGTACCGTTAGGTGTCTTGCCAAGGACACTTACTGGAGAGGTGCTCTTGCTGGGATCGAACCCATGTCTCCACAGGCTCTCTCTACGCAGAGCAGTGATGTTACCTCTACTCCACCCAGCCGGTTTGGTGGGAATGCACTTTCACCGCAACCAATATTACAGTGAAAATATGGCCCTTACTGTATAGACCGCCAGCTAGTCTGTTGTGGTGTTATCATTTTTTAGGCTACATAAAATCTCTAGATCATTATTCAGGTCATTGAATAATCAATATATTACAATATTAACTCATTATATCCCCTTATGCCAGGCTAGCTGTTGCTGGCTACCTTTTACAATTGATACTTTCCTATGAAATAAAAGCAGACAGTAACAATTAAGATTTAAGCAATCATAGTGCGCCATGTGATTTATCTATATAATATATTATGCAAGCTGATAGCAGTGACAGTTTGTTCTGGATTGCTTTGTGCTGGATGTTTTCCATATGAAGGACAGGAACTTAATTTGGCCAAAAGTACAAACAGATCCATTACGTCTTAGGAATGCTGTGTGCTTTGTACGTATGGTAATGTTCCATCACATAAGAGTTTGCATGTCACAGGCAGGTGAAAGCAGAGGGATCTTGCTGGAGCTGAAGGCTGTTTTGGAAGTGATTCAGACGGAACAGAGGAATGAAGAGAAGAAATGGACTGACTTTCTGTCGCAATTTCTAAATCATCGATGTGGGAGGGATCTTGAACAAACAGAGCTTCAGCATCACGCCTGCCAGGTACTTAAATCAGAATATGATACATGATCTATCAGAAACAGAACCCAGTATTCCTTACTAAAGTGTTCAAATGTCATCCAAACTATGTGGCTCTAGGGCAGAGGAGAAATCACACAATGAGTAAACAAGGGAGACTAAACACACCATTAATTTTCAATGTATTATTTAATATTATTATCATCATCATCATTTATATAGCGCCAACAGTTTCCGCAGCGCTTATTGATCGAATAAGGTTTAACGGACTGAAGTAATAGTGGTGGAGGAGAGAATTGTAGAATTACAACTCACCGAGTACCTCTTTGATGGCCTCTATTTAATGTATGGTCTCTTCCATTGTTAGGAATAGAGGGGCAATTGTACAAAATTTACATATACACAAATTCTCAAACCAGTAGAAAAGCAGGCACAAATGAAGGACATCACATAATGCAATAACTGCCATTAGTGTGTTTAACTGGGTGAGCATTCCAGTGTGTGGTTGGCTGAGTGAGGGTAGAGTGAGTAAAATGAGAGAGTGTGCAGTTGGCTGAGCGAGGTAGAAGCAGGGGTCAAGTCCAGGGGCATCGCGTGGGAATGCAGTTCCTGCACTATTTTTGCAAAAGGAACTGAGTTCCCTTTGGTCCCATACTCTATAAAGCTTGTATTTATGGGTTCAATCATCTATTTATTGTGACTTTATTAGGAAATATATGATTTATCATATATTTTTGTTAAATTCCATATCCATATATACATAAATGTTTAATTTATGAGGGTGTGTTTGCGTTAAGTGTGAGATGATAATTCCTAATTAAAGACAGAAATAGTGGTGAGTTCACACACGTTTTTAGGACTTAACTCCTGGGTAGAAGTGAGTGTGTGTGGGTGAATGAGGTGGACGTGACTGTGTATGGATGAGTTGTACAGGAGATTGCACACCTGACAACAACTTTGAGAACAGTTTCCTAAAGGTCTATTCACTATAATATAAAAGGCAGTGATGGTATAGCACAGTATGGACATAGGCAGCAATAACCTCTGCTACTGTATTCACTCACAGGATAATATGTATTAAAAGCCCATCAAAATTATGATGAACAAGAGCATAGAAGACTTGGCTCTTATTGATATCATAGTTTGATTCTGTTATGATGTAATATCTATATTATAATTTGGTCTTAAAAAGGACGAATCTCCATTTCATATTGTTAGCTTAAATTGCTTGCTTCTCCTGGTGGCTCTGCTGGGTTTTATATATCAATACACTCGGTTTTGAGTATTTACCAAGTAGTAGGAGTGAATTCTTAACTCTCTTCTTTTTCTCCACTGCATTTTCACCTTTCGTGCTCCATATACCACTTGACTATTTATTTTGAAATTATCAGGTTTAGCACCAATAATACAGGAGCATAAATAGTGGCATCGTGGTTTTAAGTTATGTTGGTTGTTCGTTTGTGGATCTTGATCAAGACCTGTATTTTGTGATTTTAATCCTCATTGAGTGACAATAAAAGTTATGTTTTATTTAACAACATTGTATATACTTTTCTCATTAGTTCTCGGATAAAGTGGTCCACCTGTTTTAGTTGGTCCAACACTTTCAGGCTTGAATTTTTAGCTAACGTCTGGAGCCATTAAATATAATTGTCCCAGTCACTAGCTTAATGATTCGATTGGAATAGGGGACCTCGGCTCTAGATAGTGACCCTTATCTTTCACAATTTCAAACAGGATCTGCATTGTCAGCATACCGACCTTTGTGTCAAATATAGAAACGGCCTTTGTGTCAAATATAGTAAATGTGATAAAGACAGATAATAAAAATGACCAGTTATCCTACTTATTAGGATGTATAGTGAGTATTATAATAATATTAGTAATGCAAATTCCAAAAATACCAATAGAAAAGTAATATCTGTATGTGGCATAATACCTGTATATGGAGATTAGAGTAAGACCTTGTGTTTGTATTGTATAGTGATGTTATCAATCATAGCTCCCTGAATCGTTTCCCTGTACAGTAACCCCACAGCTCTCCCTCAGTTCGCTTCTTTCCCTGGCTGTTGTATGTAATACAATACATATTATACATTTTGCTACCGGGAGGATAGGGTCTCATCTTTCCATCTCCTTTGCAGTCCTATGGACTGGACTGCTGTGCATTATGAGTTAAAGAGCCAATACCACCAAAAAATAAATTGCCTTATTGTGTTTATTTTATGTTGCTGATATCTTACATGTGCTTCTGTTTTTCTCCTGTTTAGTTAAGAAAATATTTTACTCTATATGTGTCATATGGGGCATCCATTTTCAGATTTTTTTATGTTGTAATCTGCCCCCCGTATCTTTACATCACTTACTCCACACTCTGTGGCAATTGCTTTAGAATGAAGTCTATGTGTCAGTCAGTTGACTCAAATCATTGTATTGTGTGGGATGTATTCAAAGGACATCACCAGGGGGTGGATTGGAAGTCTTTTATTTTAAACTCCCTGTTTTATCTCATTCAGCCGCCAGCTATAATCTGGAGTAGCATGCAGTATACAATAGAACTCCTGCAGCCGTATCTAATCATTCCCTCCTCCACCTCATTAACTGTTAAATACTATATGAGATAAAGCAGTCGCAAAGTAAAACTCACCATTAGATTTTGGTAAATGTTTCGTCATGGGGAAAAAAGCACAAAATGGAAACAGGCGATGAAAAGCAAATTTTCCTTTTCCTTTTGAAAAGCAATTACTTCAGAGAATAAAAAACAGCAGCATGTGTTTTACATAGTGTTTTGTGGATTTGTTTGTAATGCACAAGTAATCTAGTTGCAGTTTGCTATTGGTACTGTCCCTTTAAATATAAAATGACTTTCTTAACTCAAAACTGTAATTGTTCTCTCATTCTTTCCCACTCACTCCCATTCACAGCTAGGAGTTATTTCTGCTTCAACATGTGCAAATAAAACTAATTCTATCATCCACAAAGACCCAAGGACAGAGAAGGAGGCACAGAAACATTTGCTGAAAGAAACTCACTCTGCAGCAATGGAACTGAGGAGACAGATAGAGAATAATGAAAGAAACTGGAAAGTTGAGAAGATGGAATTGATGGAGAGATTTGACAGTGAAAGGAGGGAATGGGAATGCCAATGGAAAATTATGCAGAAGAAAATAGAAGAGGTACAATTTTCTTCTAAACACACCGCATTGCCTATGTTCTTAACAATTTTAGGCTTAGCCCTTCAAAATCAAGATTGAGTATACTCAATCATCAAAGCACTTTCTGGTGCCCCTATATCAAGTGTACTTTATTTAGTCTAATTCTGGAGCTAGGCAAAGTAATTTAAATTATTGGTACTTAAATTCGATTTCAAATGGGCTCCTGAATGGCCCATCATAGTTTAGCACCTTGGGTATGACAGCCGTGTTGCCAAAACAGTTTGAACTGCTTTGAATCCGATTTTTTATTTCCAATAGAGCTTAAGCTGCACTGTGGAGATGCAGTAGCAAATTTTGACCAGCAGATGGCACTGTCTGTCTGTCAACTAGTAGATAAAGTTTGAAAAAGTGCTTTTCTGATTTTCAGGCACATTTTTCACTGTATGGCTACTGCAAATTTGTATTATATAAATGCACTGCGTCCTGACAGTGGTTTTATGTAAAACAAGTTGGTAGTGAATGGGGTTAAAAACACCTCATGATGAGAAATGACAGTAATATATTTGCTAAGAATAATAGTGAGATAGATGTGCACTGTTTTTGTTTATTAGTAATATTGAAGTGTTGCAGCAGGACATTGAATATTACTCTGGAACAAACCAGGAGACTTTGGATAATGGACACAGACAGGGTTATTCAGAGAGAGCCGAACTGGCCTCGAAATTGCACGGAACGGTGGATTTCCCCGTACAGTGCAAGTTCGGGGCCATTTTGCTATTCAAAACCTGGCAATGTGCCAAATATTGGCGTATTGCCAGCGAAATACGGTGCCTGTTCGATGGCAGTGAAGTCTCGATAGACAGGCCCGGACTGGCCATCGGGCAAACCGGGCATTTGTCCGGTAGGCCGCGAGCTTCCCGGGCCGGTGGGCCGCTAGCCTCCCTTGCCGGTCGGTTGGCTGACATAGCCAGCTGCCCAGCAAAGCAGCCTAGGCCGATAGAAAAGGGAGGGAGGCCGGCATCCAGCGAGCCCTATGGCCTAATCAGCGGGTGCCAGCCAGCTGTCGGCCCCCGCTGATTAGGTCACACGGTGCGCCACGCGACGTCGTCAGCGTGGGTTTATGGCCGGCAGGGCTCCCTCTGTTTAGGTTACTGTAATAACGAAACGTGTGGGCCGGCGGATCCTCCTTGCCACCCTGATGCATGTGACCGGATGACTCTAGGGCACACGACACCAATGAGGTATGCGGGGGAATTAATGAATGAATTGGTATGCAGGGGGAATTAATGAATTGGTATGCGGGGGAAATTAATTAATGAATTGGTATGCGGGGGGAGAAATTAATTAATGAATTGGTATGCGGGGGAAATTAATTAATGAATTGGTATGCGGGGGGAGAAATTAATTAATGAATTGATATGCGGGGGAATGAATTAATTAATATGCTGGGGGGATGAATTAATTAATATGCTGGGGGAATGAATTAATTAATATGCTGGGGGAATGATTTAATATGCTGGGGGAATGAATTAATTAATATGCTGGGGAATGAATTGATGTGCTGGGGGTGAATGAATTGATGTGCTGGGGGAGAAATTAATGAATTGATATGCTGGGGGGTGAATTGATGTGCTGGGGGGAGGAAAGGATGAATTGATGTGCTGGGGGAGAAATTAATGAATTAATGTGCTGGGGGGAAAGTAGACATGAATGAATTGATATGCTGGGGGGGTTGAATAAATTGATATCGGTGCATTACATTGAATTTTATTACTGTGGCGCTATGTGACGCCCTCATAAACGCCGCACATTACTGTGGAGCTCTGAAACACTCTCATAAACACCGCACATTGTTGTGGAGCTCTGTGACACCCCTATAATGTGCAGTGTTATATCGGTTTTTACTGAGCTCCACAGTAATGTGGGGTGTGTATGAGCGTATCACAGAGCTCCACAGCAATAAAACAAACACTCATACACAACGCACATTACTGTGACTTTTATTGCTGTGGAGCTCTGTGATACAGTAATGTGCGGTGTGTATGAGTGTATCACAGAGCTCCACAGCAATAAAACTCACTATAATGTGCGCTGTGTAGAAAAAAAATTTGGGCTGCGCAGTCCAAAATGCCCGGCCCTATATTTTGTCCCAGTCCAAGCCTGTTGATAGAGAAGCAATGGTTAATCTATTCAAAGAACACCGAGACACAGAAATGTCAGAGAAATGCCCTGATGCTCGGTAGTTTCATGCGGCAGGTTTAATCCGGCGAATCCCATAGGTTTCAATGCAAAAATATTCCCATTTCTATACAATATCTATTTAACCGTTTATTCTTTTAATTTACAGCAAAAGGTGTTTTTTTAGGCATTTTTTCAGGATTTTTTCAGCAAAATTTTATTTTCCTATTTAATTTTTTTAATATTATTATTTTTTTAAATAGCGTTTTTTTTTCTGTAACAGACCTTTTTATTAGTATTCATAGGACCTTATATGTTAATTCTAGACATTTTTGTCCATTAGTTTTTTGCAATCAGCGTTTAAAATTGTGAACGTTTAACCCCTTAGAGACCACGGACGTACCATGTACGTCACGGCCGCGGGTCTCTTTTAGACCCGCTGACGTACATGGTACGTCCTGCGGTCTTTTGAGCGCTGGAAGCGATCGGATCGCTTCCAGCAGCTCAAACGCCATTGCAGGCTGCCTGGGAGTCTAGGCATCCATGCAATGGCGGTTAGAAGTGCCTGGGCACCTTGTGATCGCTCTCCGGGAGCGATCAACATCCGGTTTAACCGGAAAGGTGCCCCGCACTTCTAGAGAGCGCGGGAAGCGATCGGATCGCTTCCAGCAGCTCCAGGGCCATTGCACGGTGCCTGGGAGTCCAGGCATCCGTGCAATGGCGGACAGAAGTGCCGGGGCCCCTTGTGATCGCTCCCCAGGAACGATCAACATCCGGTTTGACCGGAAAGGTGCCCCGCACTTCTACAGAGCGCTGGAAGCGATCGGTATCGCTTCCAGCTGCTCTGAGTATATTGCAGGGATGCCTCGACATCGAGGCATCCTTGCAATATGTTTACCTGCCGCCGGTCCGCTCAGTGATCGCTCCCCCCGAGCGATCACTTCCGGTAGCGGCAGGAAGTACTGAGTGCCACGAGGTATCGTGGCACTCAGTACAAAAAAGATCACATGAGTGATCAGGTGCTCTGCTGGGTGCCTCGAGGGATCAAGGCACCCAGCAGACTAAAAAAAAAGTGTAAAAAAAGAAAAATAAATGAATAAAAATGAATAAAATAAAATAAATGTGACAGCCAAGATGGCGCTGCCCTTCTAAGGGCAGGGTCATCTTGGGGCTGTGTGGGATGTTCCTAGCCTGCCTCATCAGAGAGGCAGGCTAGCAACATCCAATCAGAAGTAAGAAAAAATCTAAATAAAATTTCTAATTTGTCAGGTCAGGTCAATATTTTGTAAATATTGGCCGTGACCTCTGTGATTCTCCCTCCCTCTCCTCACTTGTGTTTTGGTGAGCGAGAGAGAGAGATCAGATTTGACAGGTTAGAGATTTTAGGTAGATTTAGTGAGATTAGAAAAATTTAGGCAGATTTAGAGGGATTTAGAGAGATTTAGGTGTTTATTTGTATTTTCTTGTGAAACCCAACGGTTCTTCTAAGAACCAATAATCCGCTTATATATATATAATAATTATAACATTTTATAATCTATTATATATAATGTCTGAGAGGGTGTACAGCGCCGAGGAGGCATGTGCCATCCTGGCGTCAGAATCTGAGGCATCTGCGTCGGACTCAGACCCAGATTTTGACCCCGCTAACTGCTCAGAGACCTCGCTAAATACATCATCTACGCTGGCTGATGTATCTCCTAGTGATGTTTCTGATGCAGATCCTGGGCCACCACCTGTCAGCATGAGACGCACAGCTCCAGCTGAGGAGTGGGTAGTGCCTCATCGCCAGAGGCCAGATATCCCTCCTTTCACGGCAAATCCTGGCATCAATATTGATGTTGCAGGATTTACCGCCACACAGTTTTTGCAGGTGTTTATGGGAGATGATTTGTTGGGCCACATTGTGGCCCAATCAAATCTGTATGCCCATCAGCATTGTGCTGCAAAGCCAGACTCCTACTTGGCAAGGCAGCAATGGACCCCGCTAGATGTGCCAGAATTTCTGAAATTCTGGGCACTTACTATGCTGATGGGCATCATAAAGAAGCCCTCAATTCGCTCCTACTGGAGCAGTAGCCCCATCTGCTCTACCCCCATTTACCCCAATCAATGTCACGTAGAAGGTATGAAAACATTTTGCGTTTCATGCACTTCAGTGACAACAGCCTGTGCCCTCCTAGAGAGCATCCCCAGTTTGACAGGCTGTATAAAATCCGCCCCCTGATTACCCACTTTGCTGCCAGGTTTGCAGAGGCTTATACACCTGGAAGGAATATCTGCGTGGATGAATCCCTAATGAAATACAAGGGAAGGCTGGGATTCAAGCAGTATATTCCTTCCAAACGCTCCAGGTATGGAGTGAAGGTGTATAAGCTCTGTGACAGCGAGAGTGGGTATACTCAGGCCTTCCGGGTGTACGAGGGAAAGGATAGTAGCCTTGACCCTCCAGGTTGCCCAGAACACATGGGAACCAGTGGCAAGATTGTGTGGGACCCTCTTTTTCCCCTGATGAACAAAGGGTACCACTTGTATGTTGATAATTTTTATACGAGTGTCCCTTTGTTCAAGCTGCTGTATTGTTTTGATACAGCAGCATGCGGTACTGTTCGCAAGAACCGCGTAGGTTTCCCAGCACAGCTTGTCCGCACCCGGTTAAAAAGGGGGGAGACCTCAGCTCTGCGCCAAGAGGAGCTGTTGGCGGTCAAGTACAGAGACAAGAAGGATGTATACCTTCTATCCACCATCCACACTGAGAGGTCTGTGGAGGTCTCTGTACGTGGCAGAGCTGAGCGCATCAGGAAGCCAGTGTGCATCAAAGCCTATAACCGGCATATGGGTGGGGTTGACCTGGCAGATCAGCTGCTCCAGCCCTACCAGATTATGCGGAAGTCAAGGGCCTGGTACAAAAAGGTTGCAATTTACCTGATGCAAATTGCAACCCACAATGCCTTTTTGCTCTGCAAAAAGGCAAACCCCGGAGTGACGCTGTCCTTTTTACAGTTTCAGCTCCAG
This sequence comes from Leptobrachium leishanense, assembly GCA_009667805.1. Taxonomy (NCBI): domain Eukaryota; kingdom Metazoa; phylum Chordata; class Amphibia; order Anura; family Megophryidae; genus Leptobrachium; species Leptobrachium leishanense. The sequence goes on from CM019066.1 coordinate 192,089,744, forward strand.
GTCATTTCGGGGTTTTTGTACCAGGATGCACCTGCTCCCCGGGTAGTGATGGGGGACAGAGTTGGGCTACACATTTTATTTATAAAATCCCCCTACTGAGGGCAAACAGAAACCCCAAAAAAGATGCAGGGTGTGTTTCAAGAGGGGGCAGAGGAGAGACACAATCTTTTACTGCCCAGAATGCCCTGGACAACCCGGTCTGTGTCTTGGGGACTGTTTCAAGATATATCACACTGTGCGTGATCTGTGATTTTTTTTCTTTCTATTTTTTCTTACACTCTAGTTAGTTAGTTCAGTTTAGTTTTTTTTTTTCTTTTACTGCACCAGACTTTTACATTTTATTCCTACATTATTATGTTCTACAATTGGTGCTGTATTTTGCCAAAATCTTTGCACACCTATGCATGGGTGTACTCTGGAGACCTTGCAGAAAACAACCTGGAGAGTTTTCATGCAGTAACCAACAACAGTGTCTCCTAAATCACAGTCCAAATCTAATGTGGGCGTAAAAATAAAAAATTTAAAAATTACCGCCACACACCTTCTCAAATGTTTTGGGCTAAAACCGTTGCATCCATGGCATCAAAGCACTCCATATGCAATACCTTGGGGTGTCAACATAACAAATATAAACAATTTTCTGGCAATAATTCAAACTGGGGTATGCGGTAGACCCAAAACCAAATGATAGGCCTAGCTGAAGAAATAATCTCAATTTCAACTCCAATGACAAAGTCATAAAAATTGTATTTGAACCTTCCCAAAATCCTGGCAAACCTATGCATGGGGGGCATGGGTGTACTCAGGAGACCTTGCAGAAAACAACCTGGAGAGTTTTCATGCAGTAACCAACAACTGTGTCTCCTAAATCACAGTCCAAAACTGATGTGGGTGTGAAAATGAAAAATGACCACCAAACAGTATCCAATTTGTTTGGAGCAAACGGTTGCATCCATGGCATAAAAACACTCCATTTACAATACTTTGGGGTGTTAGCTTACCAAATATATGCACGTTCATAAAACTGGGGTATGTAAAAAGGCCCCTAAAAAGAAGATAAGCAAAGAAGATACTGTATGTCAAATTAGAAAATTGACAAGCACATGTCAAAAGATTGGCGTAGCACCCCAAAAACAACAGAACAAATCTATATATGGATGGTATCACTTTACTCAGAAGATGTTGCTGAACATATTTTGTGGTGTTTTTTGGCAGTAACCCATAACTGGATTTGACAATGCCTAAAGTACAATGTTTGTGATAAAATAACACAAAAAGTGACTACCTGAAAGTTTGACATAGAGCTAGTGCATGGAAAGTGTTAAAATACAACTCTTTGAAGTACCCTAGGGTGTGCCCTTTCTAAAAATATATGGTTTGATGGGGGTAAATTACTTTGGCCGGCTTCAAAAATGTCCCAAATAGGACATGGGTGCATGATGACGAAATGTGAAAATTCCAAGTTGGAAAACTGAAATGCGCACCCCCAAATAAGGCCTATTAGCCCCCAAATGACCCGACATACCTATACATGGGTGGTATCATTTTACTCAGAAGATGTTGCTGAACATATTTTGGGGTGGTTTTTGGCAGTAAACCTTAAAGTTCACAGTACATGTATTCTTAAATTGCGTTCAAAAAAAAAAAATCACCAAAACTTTTTTTTTTCTCAAACTTTGGTATAGATTTGTGGTAAAATGGTTTGCATGGAAAGAGTCAAAATACCCCAAGTTTAATACCTTGATTTGTGTACTTTAAAAAATATCTATATGTGGAGGGTTATTCAGGAATTAGTGACAGATATCAGTGTTACAATGTCACTATCACTAGTTTTGAAAATAAACTCTTTGGAAATGGCAAAGTGCTACTTGCACTTATTCCTTGCTTTTTTCTTTATTTTATGCAACAATATGTAAACATTGGGTATTGCTAAACTCATAACTAAATTTAGAAACTACTAAGGAATTAAATTTTTTTGACGGTTGTTAATACATAAGAAATTTTGGGGGTCAAAGTTCGAAAAAGTGGTGTTTTTTCAATTTTTTTGTCATATTTCACAATGTTTTTTATAGTAAATTATATGAAATGATGAAAAAAATGGTATCTTTATAAAGCCCATTTAATGACGAGAAAAACAGTGTAAAATATGTGTGGGTTGCATAAACGAGTAAGAGGAAAATTTGTCCTAAACACTAACAGCGCAGAAACGTAAAAACAGCAGCAGTCACTAAAGGACGGATTTGTGTAAAACCGCCCGGTCACTAAGGGGTTAAGTCGTTTTTTTGTTTTTTTACCCCATGCGATGGATCAGTAGGTTTTCTGCGGCATTTTGGATCGTATCAGAGGGTTATTGCAGAAATCCAACTAGTACCTTTCTAGTTAGCAGGGTAGCATTATGACTGCTTTTTGAAGTACAGTCAAACAGCTCTTGAAGATATTAATGTGTAACTTAAAGTCTTTTAACAGTGTCTTAAAAGGGAATTTGCACTCATGCTCCTGAGAAAGTGGGACATACCTATGAAACGTCTTGAGTGGTGAGACAGTGAGCAAGCATACAGCACATCTGTTGATTGGACTCAGTTTCCTCCTGACCACATTCATTACAGGGATTGGTAATCACCAAACACCTCTTAATTCTTAATCAAGTGCTTGATTATAGTGTCCTCTCTTTGGCTGATGACATAGAGGGTCAGCTGTCGTGATAAATTGCATAAGTCGTCACCTGACAAGCTGTACAGCTCACATTAAATCATCATGGATCTTTTACTTTTCCAAGCCCTCTTACATTAGGAAATTGTTCCCAATACAGCCCAGTGTTAGTGATGAAAGACAGAATATGGCAAGCAATAATATCAAATGCTTTACATTTCTTAGTAGAAGATTATGCACAATTCCTGTGGCGAGTTACAGCAATGTATGATTCTACTTTCACAGATGGGCAGATGATCAGGAGGGATGACATTGCAGGCATGTGATAATAACTGTGTTGTTGGATGCTCCCATGCACATAACTTCTTGTGTGTGGAGTGGAATGTAGGCAGCTGACAACACAGCCCTTCTAATAAGCCTCATAAGGTTGAGAGATAGATACTGTATTATTAACGCATTATTTAAAAAAAGTAGAACTGCATTGCTGATATATAAAAAAAAAAGACCGAAAAAGCATATATATGTGCTTAGCCTTCCAACCTACCTCCGACAGGATAAAGGGGCACCCATCTCCCTAAAATATCTAAAAAGAAACAACACACCAACACTAGTGTGATTATAATAATAAATGAAAAATTAATTACCACAGGGGTTTTCTGGATACAGTCAGGTTTTACCCCTTTTAGCAATAACACTAGTTCATATAGTCCATCTGAAAGTCAAAGCAGGAGATAGAGGAGTATCGTGTAGTAAGTTTTAATACAGAGTAAAATATTAATAAAAGCCAAAAACAAACTCACAAACCTAAAGCACATGCATATGTGCATTAACCCTTTCGCTGCTGAGGCTTTTCCCGCTTCTGTGCTGAGGTCATTTTTACCGGTTTTGCTCATCATGTTTAAACGCGTTTTGAAGGCTTATTTTAGTATATGACCCAGACATATTATATATCGTTCTTTCCGTCAGACTCGGCAGATTCATAATATGTCATTATTATATGTATACGTCATGACCTGTCTGTATATTATAACAAAAAATGCAATAAAATATGAATTTTCAATAATTTACAGCGTGTAAAGTGTTTTTTTTCCACATTTTAACATGCGAGCAATTGCGGTTATATTTTGTATGGGGTGCGCTTGTTAAAAAAATTAGAAATGGGGTCTCGTTACATTTTTTTTTGGGGAAAATTACACGATTTTTAACAAACGCACCGCATACAAAAATCGTTAGTGCAGCATCATTGTTCACATTATAATTGAAATGGGAACAATATTGCTGCATTAACAAACCAAAAAAAAGAAAAAAAAAGTGTTTATTTTTTTTTATAATTTTTTTTAAATATTTTTTTATTTTTATTTTATTTATTTATTTATTTTTGCAAACTTTTTTCACTTTCGTGTTTGGTATCGTTGGAACGGCCATGCTCTGGCCGATCCAACAATACCAAACGTTAACCCCTAGCTGCCACGGATCGGGAGATAGGGAGTTCATTGGAACTCCCTATCTCCACCGTTGGTGGCAGTTAGGGGTTAACTCCAGGACTGGCGTCATCGTGCTATGCACGATGACGCCAGTCCTCAGGGGGAGTTCCCGGAGGCTTGGCCGACATCCAAGATGTCGGCCAGCTCCGGGAAAGGATCACGAACCGGCGCTTTTCAGCGCCGATTCGCGATCCAGCTCCCCAGGGGTTAATGCCAGGTACCATTTGGAAGGGCAGGCTGTGCCCTTCCAAGTGGTGCCTGGGTTAACCCCCGCAACGCCGCCGATCGGGAGGGAGAGAGGTCCGAAGCACCTCCCCCCCTCCCTTTCAGGCGCCTCCTCCGCACATGCGGGGGGGCGCCTGAATTAGGTGTCATCGCGCTGCCGCGATGACACCTAATTTCACCGGCGGCGGTTCCGGATGCTGGGCTGACATCGAGGATGTCAGCCCGCACCGGGGGGGCCAGCGATCGGCCGGAACTCGACCGAACGTTGACCCCAAAGTGAGGACGCGCTGAGCGCGTCCTCAGCACAGCAGCAGCCATGCGGAGGACGCGCTGAGCGCGTCCTCCGCATCGAAGTGGTTAAAGCATTTGCCACAATGGCTCAGACCTCCCGATTACCATACTCCATTAAGATCCCCCACAGATGAAGATCGTCTGGACCCAGGCAATTTCTAGTAGGATCTACAGTGGCAAGAAAAAGTATGTGAACCCTTTGGTATTACGTGGAGTTTTGCATGAATTGGTCATAAAATGTACTCTGATCTTCATCTAAGTCACAGCAATTTGAAAAACACAGTCTGCTTAAAATAATACAACACAAACATTATATGTTTTCATGTGTTTATTGAACATAACATGTAAAAATTCACAGTGCAGGGTGGAAAAAGTATGTTAACCCCTAGCCTAATGACTTCTCCAAGAGCTAATTGGAGCCAGGAGTGAGCCAACCTTGAGTCCAATCAGTGTGATATTATTGGATGTGTTGCTGAAAGTTGTCCTGCCCTTTAAAAACACACACCAGTTTTGGGTTTACTGGTTTCAAGCACTGTCTGATGTGAACCATGCCTCGCAGAAAAGAGCTCTCAGAAGACCTACGATCAAGAATTGTTGACTTGCATGAAGATGGAAAGGGTTACAAAAGTATCTCCAAAAGCCTTGATGTTCATGTGTCCACGGTAAGACAGACTGTCTACAAATGGAGAACGTTCAGCACTGTTGCTACTCTCCCTAGGCATGGTCGTCCTGTAAAGATGACTGCAAGAGCACAGCGCAGAATGCTTAATGAGGTAAAGAAGAATCCTAGAGTGTCAGCTAAAGACTTACAGAAATCTCTGGCACATGCTAACATTTTTGTTGACACATCTACAATAAGGAAAACATTAAACAAGAATGGAGTACATAGGAGGACATTAGGAGTACATAGGAGAATATTGCAGCATGTTTGAAGTTTGCAAAAGAACACCTGGATGTTCCACAGCACTACTGGCAAAATATTCTGTGGACAGATTAAACCAAAATTTAGTTGTTTGGAAAAAACACACAACACTATGTGTGGAGAAAAAAAGGCACAGCACACCAACATCAAAACCTCATCCCCACTGTAAAACATGGCGTAGGGAGCATCATGGTTTGGGGCTGCTTTGCTGCCTCAGGGCCTGGACAGATTGTTGTCATTGACGGAAAAATGAATTCCAGCGTTTATCAAGACATTTTGCAGGAAAACGTAAGACCATCTGTCCGCCAACTGAAGCTCCGCAGAGGATGGGTGATGCAACAGGACAATGACCCAAAGCATACAAGTAATTCAACAAAAGAATGGCTTTAACAAAACAAAATACGCCTTCTGGAGTGGCCCAGTCAGAGTCCTGACCTCAACCCGATTGAAATGCTGTGGCATGACCTTAAGAGAGAGATTCACACCAGACATCCCAAGAATATTGCTACACTGAAACCGTTTTGTGAAGAGGAGTGGTCCAAAATTACTCCAGATCGTTGTGCAGGTCTGATCTGCAACTACAGGAAACGTTTGGTTGAGGTTATTGCTGCCAAAGGAGGGTCAACCAGTTATTAAGTCCAAAGGTTCACATACTTTTTCCACCCTGCACTGTGAATGTTTACATGTTCTGTTCAATAAAAACATGAAAACATATAATGTTTGTATTGTATTATTTTAAGCAGACTGTGTTTTTCAAATTGTGGTGACTTAGATGAAGATCAGAGCACATTTTATGACCAATTCATGCAAAACTCCACGTAATCCCAAAAGGTTCACATACTTTTTCTTGCCACTGTATATCCTAAAACATTGGAAAAATGAAAGTTTTTAATTTTAATTAATCACAGCGGTTTTAATTGTTTCAATTTATACAGGAACTGGTATGCTTTAAAAGGGACTTGGTTTTCATTTGTACTCATGCTGCTGAGAAAGTAGGTCATACCTATGAAACGCATTCAGCGGTGAGACAGTGGGCATAGAAACTACGGGGAATTGCCTGGGTCCAGCTGATCTTCATCTGTGGGGGATCTTACTGGAGTATAGTAATCGGGAGGTCTGATGCATTGTGGCAAATGCTTCCATGTGCTTTATGTTTGAGTTTGTTTTTGGCTTTTATTAATATTTTACTCCGTATTAAAAATTACTTCACGATACTCCTCTATGTCCTGCTTTGACTTTCAGATGGACCATATGGACTAGCGTTATTGCTAAAAGGGGTAAAACCGGACTGTATCCAGGAAACCCCTGTAGTATTTAGTTTGCATTTATTATATTCACACTGATTCACACCAGTGTTGGTGTGTTGTTATAGATATATGTATGGTTGGATTTATCTTGTGTATGAAAAGTTCCTTCCTAAGTATCATCTTTTTATTCTAGTGTGCCGGTAATATTTTTATCACTTCATGTTTGTTTGTCTGTAAGTGCCACTAGTGGATTAAAGGGTATATTAAAAATAATAATTGACGTCTGATGTACATAAGCGTTTAATGTGTAGAGATTATTAACCCTAATGAGTGAAACCATTCTGTTCATACAGATATATGTTTGTATCGGAGATGTGGAGACCGGGCCATCAAACCAATATGAGCTTGTTGGCACTTCATCCTAAAACCATTGGCATTATTATTTAGTTGTGGGTGTCTATAACAGCTGACAATGTTTTGGGAAGTCTTACAGTAATTTTTTGCAGTGCGTCACTCTCTTTGGAAATGTCAAAACCATGCACAAGGGCAGAGCTGAAACAGGAAAGGGGTATCACCAAACGATGGACCAAAAGGTGGGAAGAACCCATTCCTCCAATCCTTTTCTATCCTATAGCGTTTAAATGACCCTCTTCACTGGAACCAAGTCAAAACCCAGAATAAGAGACTCGGACCTTTATCCTTCCCCACCAAGTTTCCACTGGGCATTGTGTATTCCTGTAGGTGGTAATCTCTTGGTCATGCACAGATTCCTGCAGCAGCCTGCCAGCTCGTGAAGCATGATTCAGCACTTCAGAGAGCAAATTTCGCTGCCCTAGAGTTCAGTGTTGGCATGCTTTACACCACTCCAGTCAGCACATGACACTGCACATTAGGAATGTGCGTTTCGGGTTTCGGAATTTCGGAATTTTCACGAAATTTCCCGATTCGTGTTTTCGGATCCGGCCGATTTTCCGAAAATTTTTAGATCCGAAAATGGCAGATCCGAAAAGTTTTCCGAGCCGAAACGAAATATTTTCGGAATTTTCAAATGGACTTGAAATGTGTCAAATCGAAATTTATTTTCGCTCTATTCATGATTTCGGTTCCATTCGTGATTTCGGTTCCATTTCGGTAATTCTGGACATCGTATATTTAACTATTGGTTATATCGCTGATTCTGTAAATTTTGTATTTGTAAATGCGTATCACTTGTTTCTTGTGGTATTCGGGTCAGTTTCCTGGCGAATTGCCTGAACATACGGTGCCTGTTCGGTGCCTGTTCGAGGGCAGTGAAATCCCCATAAAAAAGCACTGCTTCGGCTATTCAGAGAACACAAACCAGCAGTGAAAGGTTCCCCTAATGCCCTGCCATTCGGTGGTTTAATTCGGCAAATTTATTCAGGAGAATCCCATAGACTTCAATGTTAACAATATTCCCGTTTTAATTCAATATCTAATAAACCATTCATTATAAAATTCTGCAGCAAAAAGTCTCTTTATTTATAGATTTTTTAGGATATTTTAAGCATTTTTCTGTTTTTTTTTTTAAAAGTCTGATTTTTTTTTTTTTTTTTTAAGTTTACTTATTTTTTTTGTAACAGCCCTCTTTATTATCATTCCCTGGACCTCCTGTGAAAATTTCAGACATTTTCGCTCAGTAGTTTCTTTGCAAACAGCGTTTCATTTTCCCAGATTCATACAAATGGTTTTGCTAATTTATTCACCTCCCTCTGTCTGCGTCACAGCTGCTTCGGCTCTGTGTGATTCGGCTCCTGTTCGGCTCCTGCTCGGGTTTTTCGAAGATTAATCCAGATGTTTTTGCTTGTTTTCTGGTGCATTCGGTGGGTTTTGCGGTTAGTTTTCGTCAGGTTTGCGGCAGCTTTTCCCTGCAATTCGGGGACCCTGTGCTGTTTGCTGAATACACCGCAGGGTCACCGAAATGCAATCGGCAAAAGGAACCAAATTGAAGAGAACGAAAAGTCACCAAACGTGCGGTGACTTTTCGAATCTCTTTGGATAACCCTGTGTGTAAGAGAGTTCTTATATCTTTACAGCTGAAAAATCTCTGTATTAAATCTATATTTATTAATTTATTTATAAAGGATTTTACCAGGAAGGATACATTGAGATTTCTCTTGTTTTCAAGTATGTCCTGGGTTCAAGAACATTGAATTGTTACAGTAGGTACAGAAATACAAAGTAATAAAATGCAAGCATAGCTGTGCAATGTAATTTACTTATCACAAGAGAATTCACACATATTTTTGTTTTGTTACTGGTGGTAAGGTTTTGATTTGTTGAAGCTCAGCTGATCACTCTACATGGGCATTCATGTTATTCAATTTTTTTTGACAGCTTTACCAGGAAGTGAAGCTTCGGAGAGAGAACAAATTGAATGAAGAGGAAATTCATCTTAAAGGGAAAACATTACCCTTCTCTGTGCCCTTTTCTCATGGTGAACCTAGCGAACAATCTCAGACGGCAAAACACATTCAGCAGTATAATTCGATCAACAATATCATGGACCCAAGTAAGAGGATGCTGCCTAATGTTTGTTCTGTTTCAAGTGTGGAGCCAATGCTGAAATTAGAATTTCCCCACCACACAGCAGAGCCCGAAAAATGCTTTGATCATAAAATGTCCAAAACGGACAATGACACCTTGAATGATGTGAGTACCTTACAGGGTAACACGTGATGTATAGTTAATTGGAAAAAGTCAGTGATATAAACTGTATTATTATTTGTATTGTGTCAGGCTCTAAGAGAAATTGCCAAAGTGAGTGAGGAACTGTGTAAATACCAAGAAGAAATTCGCAAGAAATCCAGCTGCAAAAAGTAGGTGTTTGAAAAATTGTTGTTTAAATACACTAAAATACACTAACCTCCAAATCGGCTCCGAATTGCACCAAACTGTGAATTTCACCATTCAGTGCAATTTCAGGTCAATTTGTCTTTTTGAAAGAAAGAAACAGTGAAGCGCCTTCAGAAAAAAGGATTAAACGTACACGCTACACATTGAACATGGGGGTTCTCCTAAGAACCTGAAAACAAGTATTGTAGATAGTCAATGGAGCGCCAGCGAACTGGATGTACGGTTAATCATTACACATGTCCAATCAACGTCTTCTAATCCATTCAGAAGAAACCCCTACTCCGGATGAGAGAAATTTCTGCAGAAGAGAGGAAATATAATCGCGCAGTATATCGATCCACCATCAGAGGAAAGTAAAACGGTTGTAGTCCTACTCACGTTCTATTGAGCCTAACCTTGGCTCTAGGGTGGATAGCAATTATGGGTCTTCAAAAGATGTTCAGGTGCCCATATACCCGCACCGGAATTCTTCAAATGCTTTCCCCTGCTGAAGAAGCTCTGAGGAGCGAAACGCGTTCTGGTAATATATTTTATGTATTAATAAATTTATTTTATATTTTAAACCACTGCTGCTTCCTGTAACGTGATTAAGAGAAGGTTTTGGAATTACCTTAATATTCCTATGCGACATCTTGGAGCCAATGCGGCTCATTAACATGTGAGTGTGGCCATATACGAGTACCAACTTCACCATTATATTTAAACGATATTGCACTAGATAGTGCGTTGGTATTTTTTCTGATCCACTGCAGGGGAAAGCATTTGAAGAATTCCGTTGCGGGTATATGGGCACCTGAACATCTTTTGAAGACCCATAATTGCTATCCACCCTAGAGCCAAGGTTAGGCTCAATAGAACATGAGTAGGACTACAACCGTTTTACTTTCCTCTGATGGTGGATCGATATACTGCGCGATTATATTTCCTCTCTTCTGCAGAAATTTCTCTCATCCGGAGTAGGGGTTTCTTCTGAATGGATTAGAAGACGTTGATTGGACATGTGTAATGATTAACCGTATATCCAGTTCGCTGGCGCTCCATTGACTATCTACAATTTGTCTTTTTACTGAGCTGTCAATTCGCCAAATACGGTTGAATTGACAGTGAAATATGGTGCAATTCACCCACACCGAAATTGTCCCATAGATGGCTATAGTGTAAAAAAAAATGTAAAAGATCATGGACCCTATTCCATGCTTCACACTAAAATGGGGATGCTAATGGGGAAAACCTGCGCCAGCAGGTACCCTGTATCGTGCTCATTTCAGCTCGATATGCCGGGGCAGGTGCTACCTCGGCACCCTGCCCTGGAACACAGCGCTAACGCAGTGATACTCGCAGTAGCGTTTCCGGTCCGCCACAAGTATCACCTCCTGAAGTCCATAAGACTCCATGGAGGGTTGCGTGTCCAGACCACGAACCCTATGTGAGATCGGAGTGATCGTGGAGGGAGACTGGGAAACGATGTGTTTCCAGTCTCACTCTAATCCTGGCGAGACGAAGCGGCGGATCGGGCCACTGTTCTCACCGCGGGATGAGATGTGAGTATCGTATTTATTGGGGGGGGGGGGTTTAGGGGGTGTGAAATGATTTAGCAGATGCGGAATCATTTAGCACCAGCTTTTAGGTGTACCTAAAATTGTGGCTTGAGCATCCCTGTGGTAATTAGCGCTAGCACTTTGTAACACCTTACTTATCTTAACGCTAATTAAAGATTGCGCTCCCCATGTAAAGTATAGGATGCACAATGTACAGTAAGTTCGTGGAAACTTGCGCAATCACCGATGCGCCAAGTGATTTTTGACTGGTTTAGCATTAGGAAGGTAACATGGGTGGCATATATTAAAGTCACTTGTCCTAGCGGTAACACTTACTTACCAAATGCCACCGTTAGCGTTCACTAGGAAATAGTGCCTCATTTATTTTGTACTTATAATTTTTTGCAAAAAAACTTTTTTCTACTTTTTAAAAATGCTTTTTGTATTTTTGGCGAAATGGAATCGCCAAAGTGAGCCCAAATGGACCGAAACGCAAAGTGCCGAAATTGCTTGCAATTTCAGTGCTTTGTGAATAGATCCTTATGATATAATAGAAACAGTAAAAAATGCTGTTCTTGGAATTTGCTCCCGTATAGAGGTATATGCCTTTCTCTACTGGTAATGTGCGCAAGCCAGTAATAGGGAAAACAATAACAACTGAATAGTGTCAAGTGTTGGTTCGGGGCAACTAAAAAAAAGTGTTTTTTTTTACTTCTAAGCAGTGATTGATAAAGATGATAATGTCAGAGTCTCACTCAAGTAGTAAACATTATGTACTGCCTATGACATAACTGGAACAGATATAACACATTGACCAGTAAAGGTTCAGTGCCAGAGAATGGAGTAAGGCCAAAGCCTGTAAATAAGACCAGTGAGGAAACCAAGGTTACATCAAAGTGTTGAAATTGACTTTGTTAGGATTTAAAGTTCCCATAAACCGTGTCTTGCAACAGGGATTTAGAGATTTGCTAAATCAGTATCTTAATATGGAGAATGTTGTTGTATGATGTTATGAAAACAAATGATGTCACCCAGGATGTTATCAAATGAAATCTGATATTTCCGATACCGTTTATCTTCCTTTTATGTTATCAGACCTTAATCTAGAATTTTAAACCAGCGTCTTAAAGGCATACTATAGGGTTAAAGAATGAGAAACATAGAGGCTTAAAGTAGATTAACCCCTCCTGCCCCGTCAGCATCCCAACTTCCATTTTAACCATTCAGCTTTGCTTTAAACTCAACTTCAGTCCAGCACTGGTGTGCCTCAATGCTGTTCCACACGTGTCATGTTGCCACTTCTGCAAGCAGCATTTCATGTGATCAATTGAGTGTCCAACCGATTCAGTGTCTCCAGCATTGGGAGTCATTGTATGGACATTATTCCCAAAAGTCCAAACTTCAAAGGGGTTATTCAGAGAGAGCTGATCTGGCCCAGAAATGTCACCGAACAGGGAATTTCCCCATACGGTGACATTTCGGGTCATTCGGCTATTCAGAGAGCAGGCAGTTTGCCAAATTTTGGCGAACTGCCAGCAAGTACGGTGCCTGTTCGAAGGCAGTGAAATCCATCAGAGAAGTAATTGTTAATCTATTCAGAGAACACCGAACAGCAGTGAAAAGTTGACAAAGTTCCCTGCTGTTCGGTGGTTTCTTTCGGCAGGTTTATTCAGTTGAACCCCGTAGGCTTCAATGCTAAAATTATTCCTGTTTTTATTCAATATCTAATAAACTTTAACCTTTAGGTATTTTTCGGGATTTTTTCGTCACAATTTTTTTTACTTTTTTTTTATCGTTTTTTTTAATTTTTCTGTAACAGACCTTTTTTATTATCATTCATTGGATCTTATATGTAAATTCCAGACATTTTCGTTAAGTAGTTTTTTGCAAACAGCGTTTCAGTTTTGACACAATCGTTCCTTTTTTTTTTTTTTTACCTGTCCAGCGGCTTGTCGACTGTGTTTAGCGGCCCTCCGGCGTGTTTACGGTTGATATTTGGCGGGTTTGCGGCGGATGTTCGGCGGCCGATTCCCTGCACTCTGGGGACCCTGCGGTGAATGCTGAATTCACCGCAGGATGGGGAAATTTTATTCCCCGAAATGCGGGGACGTGCGGGGAACAAGAGAGCACCGAAATGTCACCGACATTTCGGTGCTCTCTGAATAACCCCCTTAAGTTCTGGGCAGGAATAAGCTTGGAGGCTTGAAATAAGATTGAGTGACTACAAAGCGTAGAGTGTCAGTGTACCAGCTTCCATGAACGTCCAAGTAAATAATATGAAAATGTATCAGCCCCAGTTAATAGAATCCAGTTTCACAGAGTGTCTCTCAGAGCACAGCTTGGTTGCAATTCTTCCAAAAGAACTGTTGGTGTTTGTTCTTTTGAAGTCATCAATACTCTGTGGGACACGTCTCTTGGAAAAGATATTTCTTATTTTTATGTGGTAGTGTCATCTTAACTATATATGTTTTGAGTCAGTATATTCCTTTTAGGAAAGTAACATCATTCTAGCGTAACCTTGACATTAATAAATATCATTGTCATTACTGAAATTGTTGAACTGAAACACATACAAATATAAGTAGATTAAATAACCAGATGTTCAATGTTATGAAACCCCCCCCCCCCCCCGGGATCTATAAATCTATAGCCAAATATTAGTTCTGTTGAAATGACTAAAAGATATGCGCTGAAGAAATGATTCTGAATGCAGGTCAACAATCTGTTTCCCAAGAAACAGAATATTTTGTCATATAATATCCTGACCTTGCAAAACAACATAAAACATACTGGCCCAGTTTGCACTGTTTCCAAACAAAAGAACCTTTGTATGTACATGAAATAGTTTCAGTCATACACATGGCAATGTTTCTCACTTAAAAAGCATGGGAAATCAAGGGAAACCACATTAACCATGAAAAGTTGATGGTCCTCTGCTTTGCAGACATTTTAGTTTACTTTCGTTCTCTATAGAAAAAAATATTCAGTTATTGAATATTCAATAATGTAAACAATTCCATGTGCTCTTTCTCCCTAAACAGATGATGCATTCTTAAAGGAACCATTCTAGCCACCATAAGTGTCAGTGTATCTAATCACATACTCATAGACTAGCACTGAGAACATACAGGGTGAACCTACTCAGAAACACACAATTACACAAATACATGTATCAGATTGACCAATATCAGTCACACACTTATATATTGCATTATTTATCTGGATGCCAGATCTGTCTTGATTGCTTGTACATTGGATACCTATTACTCCTTCATGCAGAGGGAAAACGTAAGAAGGAGCTGCCTTGTAACATGGAGATGTTACCAGAGGAAAATCAAATACCCAATCAAGAAAGCTAATTTGTAGTTCCACTCTGATTAAATAATTGATTTCCTACTTGCAGTGTATAGACACTGCATACTGCCAAGAGACTGCCATTAGTAAATGATATTAATGCTTTTGCAGCAGACAGCGCCTGGGAATTGGTTTTCAATGCTGTATGTAGATGTTGTGCCCCAGACGTTGTAGCCGCACTGCAGTCAAAAATGGATTTCCGACTGATGTCCCACGGCGGTCTGACTGCCTGATGTTGAATTTAAAATCCCGTATTCCCTTAGAAATAAGCAGTAACAGGTTCTCCATATCTGATTATTTTAAAATGAGTACCTCATATAATATGTGTGGCTGATAAAACATGCAAAAATAAATTTACTTGCTGTAAATGATGAAAATTTTCATTTTTTTGTTGTAGCATTCTGATGTGACATGACATATTCACATAGTAATGATAGATTTAGAATCTGCTGAGTTTGCTGAAAAAACATATAATTCGTCTGAGTCCTGCTACAATAAAACATGACTTACAAGAGTGTTTAATTGTGATGAGAAAAAAAATTATCAGTGAGATCAGCACACAATGGTGAAATGATTCAGCAGCAAAGGGGTTCATATATATCTAAAAAAACACCGAGAGTCTGACAATAATAATATTTTCTTATACGATAGCTACATATACATTTCCCATGGAAACACTTTGCTGTTGTTTACTAGTGAGGATTAGTGTGATCTCGAAGCGCCAGAGGAAACTGAAATAATCTCCAAACAGAAGTATAATTGAATGCTGTTTAGGATAAGGCTATGGGTAGTGGATTCTAATTACACTACCCAAACTTCCCAAGATAGTATATTTAATAGGAGAGGAAGCCCATGCGCAAACTACAAGTAGAATTAACCGTGGGGGAGATCAGTGTATAACCACAACAAATTGTGCTCTCTCCCTGGTTTATTATATATATATACATTTATATATCCAACCTTTGTGTAAATTTCACACCGTGTATCATAGAACAAGGAAGACTTCTACCTATATCAGGCTTGTACAAAGTCTTGTGGACAAACTGGGTACATAAAATCCTAAAATATAAGCAACTGTCAGGGGGGACTGGCCTAGCACTATGTGCAGTAAGGTTTTTGTTTTGTGAACCCAGGATGCAGTGAAGGGAGTGACAAGCAGCTTGCGGGTTACCAACAGACTGAGGTTTATTTACAAAGGGAAGCAAATAAACAGACTGACTAGAAATAAACACAGCAGTACACACAGGAGAACTAAACAACAGGAGGCGACAGGGCAATAGGATCAGACTAGAGCAGAGATGCAGAAAGGGGCTTAGGCAAGAGAAGGATGGCTGAGAGTAGTAGGGGTGGGAGAACAGAGGGAAACTAAATACACAGGAAGGGCAGATACTGAATAAACCATAATATACAGATAACAGATGTATTCCACGCAACAGTACAATAGGATCAGGCAATAGAATCGTCAGAATACAAAAGCAGGGGTCTATGCAGAAAACAGGCAATCAGGATAGTCAAATACTGAGCGAAGGGTCTGGCACACGAGAAATCAATAATATGCGGGGGCACAGGGAGCAAAGGAGGGTACCGCTGATATGAGGAATAATGTCCAGAAATATAGCACAGGGTATTCGAGGAAAGTCTTTGAATCAGGAGGGAATTTCAGGCGAGGAATCGGGAGGCAAGTCTGCACTGTGCAAAAGCCAAGACTTCAATGAGGAAGCAACGTCATTTGGGTGCTGCTTCCTTATATGCTGGGGTAATTGGTCAGAGTGAGTTCAGGTGAGGTTAAAAGTGCCGGAACCTGGGTACTCAATGCAAGACGTGGCAAATATACAGGTTTCGAGGGGTGCCAGGGGTCAGGATGTCTGGGGCATGACAGCAACAAAGACAAATAATAGTGCAGATTTGTCTTGAATAAAGTGGCGGTGAATCAAATGAATCTATAAATATCTCACACAATTTGAAGCCTGTGTTGACTGGCTCTGTAAACATGGCAGGGTACCAACTTCTAAGGGCTGGCAGAGCCAACTTCTTAATCTCAGATGTTCCCAAGAAGGGAAAGAAGAGAACACTTCATAGGGTGGAATGACCCTGACCTCATTGTGACAAATTCAACTTCTGAACCACTCATTTATGTCGAAGCCTACTATGATCGGCTCTGGGGAAGAAGGCTTGTGACACCTTTATTCAGGTAGTGTCTCTGAACCACCACTATTGTGTAAGAATTTGTGGGTATCACAGGGGCGGGAGTAAAGTCTGAGAAAAGTCAGACTGCCTGAGGAAGCAAAGATCGCCCTTGGCGAAACGCGTACCACAATTTTCTCATACTTTACCCTAGCTCCGTGATACCGACAGTGAGACCCACTAATTATCACACCATAGGTGTGGTTCACAGAGTTTTTATTGATTTTTGTTGTATTTTGAAGTAGTTTTTTCTGTCTGATCATTTTTATTTATCTACTTTTACTGTTACCTTATTAAATTATTAAACTATTAAATTATATTTTATTATACTCTATATCGGATGCTCCTCCATTTGTCTGTATACCAGGATCCATAGGAGGGGTACACCTAAAGACCTGAAGGAACCCTAGTACCACTGAATCGAGAGGTGGGATACTACCTGATTAAAGGTGTCTCAGGCCTTCTTCCCCAAAGCCGGTCATTTGTAGGCCCCGACACAGGTGAGTGAGTCAGTGACTATATTTATCACCACAAAGTCAGCGACATACAACCCTATGAAGTGTTCTCCTCTTCTTTCCCTTCTGAGAAACATCTAAGATTAAGGAGTTGGCTGTGCCACCATCTAGAAGTTGGTACCTCTTTGTGTTTACAGAGCTAGTCAACATAAGCTCTGAATTGTGTAAGAAATTTAGAGATTCATTTGGTTCACCTTCACTTTATTCAAGACTATATTGCACTATTATTTGTCTTTGTTGTTTGTGTTTTATGTACCTAAGTTGTCCAGAAGACTGTGTACACGCCTTATATAGGTATAAGTCTTACTTGTTCTATGATACATGGTGTGAAATTTACACAAAGGTTGGCTATATCATGTATATTGTATATGTAACAATTGAGCACTATTTGTTCCTGTTATACACTGATCTCCCATGGTTAATTCTACTGCTATTTTGCGCTTGGGGCTTCCTCTTCTATTAGTTATACCTTGCCGCTGATGTCTAGAGTATCTTGCCATTGCCTGCTTCAATATCACATTGAGACAATTTAAGTTCTTAACTGACAAAACATTTAATAAAAATTTCTTGTGTTTTTATTTTGTTTTTAAAAACAGGAATGTGTCTGTTCCATCTCTTGGGCGAGCCAAGGAAACAACAAATATAACTTCAAAAACTAGTAAAAAAATTTTACCCACAAATCAACAGTTTCCTGGTGAAAATAAAGTCACAGATGCCTTAAATATTGAAAAACCATGTGGTAAATCTGGTAAGCGTTCAGAGATAGTAGACTTGTCTTTGGAAGACTCTTCTCTGCCAGCCTGGTGTTTCCCATGGCATTTAACAGATCCATTGTTTTCTGATATGGATAATACAGAATCATCTGTGAAGAGCAAACCGGGCCATTTATCCTATTTCACAGAAAACAAAGATTCCACGGTGTCTAACAGCACAAATTTTATGGTCAATACAAATTATGATGGATTATGCCATGTGAATGTGTTATGTGATATTAATGGACTTGAAAAGGACGATGTGACCACAATGTTATTGGGTAACAAACTAGCTACAGAAAATGTCAACCAAAACAGCTCTGCGCCCTATGGTGGCTTCCAGTGTTCTAGTAACTTGCATTCAGATAGGATATCACTGGGATTCTCTCCTCTGAGCTTTGGCTCTAATTATGATCATACAATAAAAAACGGCAAGCTTGCAGCAAAAATTGATGAATTCAACAGGACTGTCTTTAAAACGGGTAAAGGAAGTACAACTTTTCCTGAGCCAACTCTGGCCTCTCTTCAAACTGAAGATGAAGAATCTTCTCCATATGACTGTCCAAACCTTATGGAAAATGAAATAAACACATGCAGTGTTACAGAAGAAAACACACCAGCTTCTGTAGACAACAGGCATCGTGGCACTATCAAAAGTGTGAAAGTAACAAATCATCAGTCCCTAACAACTGGAACTCACAATACGAGCAGCTACCGTACTATGTTACAAGAACACAACTGGAAGCCAAGCAATTTGTCAGGACGACCTCGCTCCGCAGACTCCAGGTCCAATTATAGAGTCGTTGAAAAGCTTTTAAAGAGCTATGAGAACAAATTTGTTTCTCCTTTGGGCAGTTCACAACATTCATCCAGTAAACTGACACAGTCAGATTTCCTTCTGACAGACGGAAGCTCAGATGCCTTGACTCAGTGTCTAGAAATGCTCCAGATTGAAAAAACAACAAAGGCTTTACAGAATGATATTTCCATTCTTTGGCAACCTGGGCAAGAGTCAATGAGCCCTAAGCCACCAGAGGTAAAAATTCAATAATTGTTGTAATCATATGATGTCAGTTTACAGGCAAGTCAAAATCTTGACATTTAAATGTTTAATTGAAAATCTAGTGTTATCTTCATTCTTCCATACCTCACTTTTACAGCTGTGAAAAATGTTGGCTGCTCGTACAATAAAATATGCCCCCTGAGTAGTATCTGATGTGATATACTGTGACAGGAAAAAGAACAACACTGTAGTTCAGTCTTACCTGTTTCAGCAAAGACTAAAATAGGAGAGCTGGAACCTTACCGACTCCATTGTGAGTCATTCCATATCAAATCATTACACTGTGTGAGACTGGTCTCCTAAGATTTTTATGATAGTTGTCATTCTTATTTCTCCTACAGTGTAATGCAAAAATACAACTTTTTAGCTCCCTATGTTCCTTATGTGAAATTTTTTAGCTTGTAATTTTTTTTCATTTCTATCAAAAAATGGTGTGCCAGTGATAAATCCATTATAGATCAGGAACCCTTTATCCGTAATTCTAAAACCTGGAAGACTGAAATCCAGAATTTTCGAAGCCCTTGCGGATTTTAGTAAATCCTGATAAGGGGCGCTCCGGAAACACGCTGTTGCTCGTGAACCTTGTTCCGAAGCGCTGCAGCAGAGCACAGCACACACTGGGAGCCTCTGGGTGGCCCCATTGTGTGACATACTGCCTGGGGTCACACTGACTGGAGGCATCACGTCTGCGGCAGAAGGCTGTAGAGACAATCCTGGCTCACTCACCACTAATCTATTCCTCTCTGGCATTGGGCAGCCCAGGGAATGACATGATGCCTGGAGTTTCGATGACTCCGTGCTGTATGTCAGTGACGGCTGCACAGTGCTCTCAGCAGGTTTGTTGGATAGATACTGAAAAGTGTGAACTAATTTTGAATTTTTTTCCCCAAATTTTTGAAAAATATCTGGTTTTGAGAAAACTGGTTTTAAAATGAACTACAAGATCTTTAAAATGACCGTTTTATACTATATGGAACCTTATTAAAAGAGCTACAAAACGAGCTCTAGGTTTCAACTGGTGTCTGATTTACAGCTCGTTAAAGTATAACTGGCACACTATTTTCTTTGCATTTATAAAAATCCAAAAATTTACACTTCTGTAAAGTTTCACATAATGAACATCGACTGGTAAAAAGTGGTATTTTTCCATTACAACATAGAATAAATAAGCACGCAATTAACATAAAAATATTAGGAAAGTTAGTCTGAAACTGTGTAATGATTTAACATGAAATTGCCCAGCTACATTTATGGTGGCAGAGCATCTTTATGAAAATATCATGAAAAAGGTAAAAGTAACACATTATTTGCCAACATTTTTCATGATCTTTAGTTTTTCTATGAAGTCTATTCAGTAATGGGTGAAATTGTAGAGCAGTGGTTCCCAACCACGGTATTCAAGGACCCCTAACAGGTCAGGTTTTCCAGATAGCTGAAGCACAGCACAGGTGATATGATTTGCTGCTCAGTGATTGCACAATTCAGTCTGCATTTCCCCAAGGTAAACCTTAAAATCTGCAGGGTTATTCAAAGAGCTCCGAATTGCTGGAGAAAGGTAACCGAACACTGAAAATCAGTGTTCGGTTACCTTTCCTGGCCATTCGGCTATCCAGAGAGCAGGCAATTCGCCAAATCCTGGCGAATTGCCTGCACATACGGTGCCTGTTCGGTGCCTGTTCGAGGGCAGTGAAATCCCAATAAAAAAGCACTGCTTCGGCTATTCAGAGAACACAAACCAGCAGTGAAAGGTTCCCCTAATGCCCTGCCATTCGGTGGTTTAATTCGGCAGGTTTATTCAGGCGAATCCCATAGGCTTCAATGTTAAAAATATTCCTGTTTTAATTCAATATCTAATAAACCGTTAATTCTAAAATTCTGCAGTAAAGAGTCTCTTTATTTATAGATTTTGTAGGATATTTTAAGCAGTTTTCTGGATTATTTTTTTCAAATAAAGTCCGTTTTTTTTTTTTTAAGTTTACCTATTTTTTCTGTAACAGCCCTCTTTATTATCATTCCCTGGCGTCATATGTAAATTTCAGACATTTTCGCTCAGGAGTTTCTTTGCAAACAGCGTTTCACTTTTCAAACATTCAAGCAAACTGTTTTGCTAATTTATTCACTTCACTCGTCTGCGGTGTCGGTTTTTTCCGGCGGCTTCGCTGCTCGGGTTTTTCTGGCGTTTTCGGCGGGTTAATCCATATTTTTGTGGGTTTTCGGCATGCATTTGCCGGGTTTTGCGGTTAGTTTTCGTCAGGTTTGCGGCAGCTTTTCCCTGCAATTCGGGGACCCTGTGGTGCTTGCTGAATACACCGCAGGGTCGCCGAAATGGGATCGGCAAAACGAACCAAATGGAAGAGAACAAAAAGTCACCGAACGTGCAGTGACTTTTCGATTCTCTTTGAATTACCCTGCTGGTCTGTTAGGGGTACTTTAAGACCGTGGTTGGGAACCACTGCTCTAGAGAATTGGCAGGAGAAGAGAACCTAGAATTTAGACCAAATAGCTGATATGGAAAGTGAGATCAATGGGAGAATTTTTCTGGTTTGGCTATTTTGACCTAGAATTTTCACTTCTCCAGTCAATCTGGTTTTCACCTCTCTCTGAATAACCCTGCTAGAATTTTCACTTCTCCTGCCAGTTCTCCTGAGTTTCACCTTTAGTGAATAGACCTGTATGTCGGTTGTACGGGCCAGTATTGAGAACTAAATTGTAAATTAAACAGGGAGCCAGTGGAGACCTCATGGTAAGATCAAAGTGTCTTGCTAAAATCACGATGTTGGCAACTATCCAATTGCCTATACTTGTGTTTCAGTGTGTGCATTTATTAAACTGATTATCAAATTATTCTTTCTTAAAGAGTATCAGGGTTATTCAAAGGGAGCTGAACTGGCCCTGAAATTGCACTGAACAATGAATTTCCCCATATGGTGCAATTTCTGAGCCATTCGGCTATTCAAAAAGCTGGCAGTTCGTCAAATATTGGCGAATTGCCAGCAAAATATGGTGCCTTTTTGACAGTAAAATCCCCATAGAGAAGCAATGGTCAGTCTATTCAGACAACACCGAAATGTCAGAGAATTTCCCCCGATTTAGGTGGTTTCATTTGGCAGGTTTAATCAGGCAAAATCTCTTTTATTATTCTGGTCATTTTCTGGATTTTTTTTGCCAATTTTTTTTCTGTAACAGGCCTTTGTGTTATTATTCATAGGACCTTGTATGTAATTTTCAGGCATTTTCATGCAGTGGTTTTTTTTCAAACAGCTTTTAAAACTTGTAGTGTTTTGTTTTACCCCGTTTGCCAGCATTTTCCAGCGGCTGTTTGGCGGATCGTCAGCTTTTTTCGGATGCGTTCGGGAATCTTGCGGTGGATCATTGGGTGTGTTCTGCATTTTTTCAGCATTTTTTCCGTTCTAATTGTCGCTTTTTCCGGCAGCTTTTCGGATGCAGTCAGTGGCTTTTCCCTGCAGTTCAGAGACCCTGTGGTGAATACAGCAAAACAAATATATTCTTCGAAGTGGAATTTATGTGCTCTTTGAATAACCCTTTATGAGTTTTAAATCCATATTGATCTTTAAGTGATAAAAACCAGAGAAAACAAGATCTATACTTTCAAATATTTAGCACTCATTCGTAGCTCTGTAACACTGTCCCAAATTATCATCTCAGCCTTTCATTCGTCCAACATTGATAAGATCAATATGAAATCTTCTATATAATTGATACTATGTCATTGGTGATAATTCTGTTTATTATTAGCATATGACTTCTGGCTTTACCTCATTGTGCTGTTTCTCAGTGCTCTTGTTGTGTTAATAATCACCTGAATTAACCTTGTTTTTTGCCTTAGATTTCTTCACTAGTTACATCTCTGAATGGGAAAGGATTTTCCAGACCTGCAAGACCAGCAAATCAACGTCCACCTTCTAGATGGGCAACAACACGGTCTTACATCCATAAGTGAGCAGTAAACTAGCTGCAGCTGTTAACTCATTATTAGCTTCCTAGGTTAGGAATGAAGGATCTTCACTGTACCATGTGTCATGGTATAGAAGGCAACTGGTATACACAGATGTTTACAGCTGGCAAAGAAATCTATTGGAAATGGGGGAAAAAACACACTATACATGTAGGCAACAGTATGAATAAGATACTGGAGTTCTGACATTTAGTTTGTACTTTTCAGTCCATGACTTAAATAGTAATTTCATATTGTACTTATTATCCTCAATGCATCTCAACAAAAGTTAAAAGAGGATATGTGTGAACAAAGCATTAAGTAGGGCTACACGTTCCGCGTCAATACAAATATCTCAGTTATCCAGAGTGTTATAATGATCTACGTGTTGAGCTGCACTGATTTGTACGACAGCCAGAATTATGAATTCTGTGAATATAAAAAGGCAGCTAGTTTCATATTTCTTAACCTCAGTTTTTCCCATTGCATCGGTGTCATCCCATATAAATATAAAACAACTCCGGAAACAAACAAGCTAATCTTCAGTGTTTTATGACCAGCAGAAACATATTTCTGTACTTTTTATATTGAAGTAGTTTATTTTTGCAGTTTGTTTAATTAACGGTGTGTATCTTCATTTTAGTAATATTCACTGCAAAAGAGTAAAGTTTTATATAGATTTCTCTTGTTAAAGACTTCTACCATGTGAGCAAATGTAAATGTTGTATGCATGTAACATGATCATATTGCATGTTTCAAAGTAGTACATATATTGTATTTTAAGCATTGCCAGTGCAATGTTTATATAGATATTTACAGGACATACTACTATTATTTACTCAGCATTCTTCATTTGTAAATTAAAACATGGTAATAGAAATAGCTTTTGTGCATTCTTTTTAAATAAAACTGACAAATATGCTTTTTTGATGTATAAAATAGAAGTACTCTTTTTCACCACAACCTTTCTTGTCTCTATCAACAAAAGGCATGTGTCTTAGTATATTTGTTATATGGATTGATGTTTCTTGGATGGATTCTTATTGGACGTGGAGCAGATCGATACACTGATGTCTTTATTACTCTTCAGAGAAAGCACTACGGGTTTCTCTTTAAAATTAAAGTCATTGTTGCTCGTCTAGCCTTGCTTTCTCTTCTGATATGCTGTGCTTGTGAATGATGGCTTTTTCCTAAATACATAGAGCCATTCCACAAAATAAAAAAAATCAACTTAGTTAAATAGTACTATAGGACCACTAAATGTCACTACATTTTACTCCATAGCACTATTGCATTTATTTGGTTACCTATTTCAGGTTATTATGGAAGTCTTTCAAGTGTTTGCTTTCAAGACAGTCTCAGTGATAAATGGTAAATCGGAGCAAGGGCTACCACACAATCATGACTGACCTGTTAGCATGTATCACAGTATTGTTGATTTGGCAACTTACTTGTACTCACTGGTATATTAAGAAACCGGATATATACTTAGCCTGCATTTTTGGCATCAGCTTGTATATACAGATTTTGCATCAACAGCTCCAAGAGATATGATATAGTGTTAGTGCCAGAAATGCTACACTCTGCACCTTTAAATATGTTTCTGTCATCTCTTATTACAAATTGTACAATTTATTGCTTCCTTTTAGTCACTCTTTAGTAAACAACAACATCTTGTTGATGCTTTCAATGAGCCAAGTGTTTGTATGTCTTAATGGTTTTTGAGTGGACATCGTGCGGTGTCTGGCACCAGAGAGATCACAAACGCCTTTATATTTTACTCGTCTCATTATTATAATACTTTTAAATCCGTATGGTAATAAAAGTTGCATTTGTTGAAAGGTATCATTGCAAATCTCTGTGTTTTGTGGACAAAACAATCAACAAGAAATTATAACTTAACATGTAGACATGTTTAGGATTTCAGTTCATGAATCATTAACCCTTTGACACCCACTAAGGTAATTGTTGCATCCTAAAGTGCTTAATCCATACAAGGTACTTTGTACCATTACAATACCAATTAACTGTGCTGCCATGGCTACTATAACATAGGAGATGAGTAGAGTCTATTAGCAATATTTAAAGGGAACCTAGCTAAGCCCCTTATTTCTATATCATATTTTCACTTTTTTGTACATGATTTCACTGAAACAGGGCTCGATACATCATGTTTTATATTACTAGTTATGGTTAAGGCTGGGGTCAGATGAACGCATTTTTTGCGTTGTCCGTGAAAAAGTGCGTTCGAACGAATGGACGTATTTTTTCACTGAATACGCGATAGCGGTCATACGATGTGCATATTCATCCGTGATTTTGTACGGATCATCAATAAAACACTTTTTGCGTCTGGACGTTATGTAGGCCGGACATTATCAGCGTCTGACGTCTCCTAATCACGCACACACGCCGCTAGCGGATGCAGCGCACTCTGTACGTCAGTACTAGCGGTTTCACGTTCTCGAAAAAATGCGTTCGTTTGCTGCTTGCGTTGCCTGGCCGAACTTTCGTGCGGCCGTACTTCGTATATTGCCCGTCATTGGACGTCATTTGCTGCTACTATGGCCATGTGATAAAGTGCGGCTGCACACGCGTTTGCACTGCATTCGTCTGACCCCAGCCTAAAGAGTGACTTGCACGGTCAGAAAAGACCACTAAAGTGCTGTCGTGAAAGGTCAGAGTGCACGATGGTCACTTTACAGCTATGCTGTTAATACATGTGTTTAAAACACAAAGAGCGGCCTAAATCACATAAGTGCAAATGCATGAAAAAAGCGTAATAAAACAGTCGACAGGAATGAATAAAATCAATTCAATGGAGAACCCATATGTTGTGCAATTGTAACATCACATAAAGTGCAAGTGTGATCGAAAACACATAAAGTGCAAATGCTTCAAGTGCAAAAGGTGCAAAATAGTGTTCCTGGGTAAGACAGTGGAGTCCTATTGGCCAAGGTATCTGGTAGATAAAATCAGATAAAAGTCCAACCGGCCATACGTATTACGTTGGAGAAGAGGTGGTCTGATTAGGTTTCCATATGGGTAGTTTGAGGATGTGCGTCTGAGTCCTGGTATAATGTCCTCACTGGCGTCCTATAAGGGCTTCCAATCCCCAAATAGTGGGAAAATGGAGTGGAGAGAAAAAAGAAGAATAATAGTGCAATAAGGTCTATAAGAGATCGAGTGTTCGTAGACAATGGAACACTTACAGTTTAAAGAGCCTTATGGACCGGCTCTGGTGTGGATTGCCTCGGGCCTAGTTGAGGGTGGCCTCTACCCTTCTTTAGGGTGTTCTTTAACGGTGATTACTGCCGATCTATGGGTTGATCATCTCAGGTATAGAGATAGAGAGAAATATTCATAGCGTAGCTTGCAGGTAAATGTGAGGTAGGTAGGATTAAACGAACTCACCGTTGGTGGAGCCTAGGATTTCAGGCTCAGCTCGTAAGCGTGTAGTACACCTATTCGGTGGGTACTTTCACCTCTTTGGTCTGCGTGAAGTTTTCCTATGCGCAATCCTCTTACGATGCACTAATCAATAACTGGCATCGGTGCCTCCTGGGATCTGGAGATTAGAGCTTGGGCAAATCAGTCCTCTTTTGGAAGGAATCCCAAGTGATCAGCTGATCACTTGGGATTCCTTCCAAAAGAGGACTGATTTGCCCAAGCTCTAATCTCCAGATCCCAGGAGGCACCGATGCCAGTTATTGATTAGTGTATCGTAAGAGGATTGCGCATAGGAAAACTTCACGCAGACCAAAGAGGTGAAAGTACCCACCGAATAGGTGTACTACACGCTTACGAGCTGAGCCTGAAATCCTAGGCTCCACCAACGGTGAGTTCGTTTAATCCTACCTACCTCACATTTACCTGCAAGCTACGCTATGAATATTTCTCTCTATCTCTATACCTGAGATGATCAACCCATAGATCGGCAGTAATCACCGTTAAAGAACACCCTAAAGAAGGGTAGAGGCCACCCTCAACTAGGCCCGAGGCAATCCACACCAGAGCCGGTCCATAAGGCTCTTTAAACTGTAAGTGTTCCATTGTCTACGAACACTCGATCTCTTATAGACCTTATTGCACTATTATTCTTCTTTTTTCTCTCCACTCCATTTTCCCACTATTTGGGGATTGGAAGCCTTATAGGACGCCAGTGAGGACATTATACCAGGACTCAGACGCACATCCTCAAACTACCCATATGGAAACCTAATCAGACCACCTCTTCTCCAACGTAATACGTATGGCCGGTTGGACTTTTATCTGATTTTATCTACCAGATACCTTGGCCAATAGGACTCCACTGTCTTACCCAGGAACACTATTTTGCACCTTTTTGCACTTGAAGCATTTGCACTTTATGTGTTTTCGATCACACTTGCACTTTATGTGATGTTACAATTGCACAACATATGGGTTCTCCATTGAATTGATTTTATTCATTCCTGTCGACTGTTTTATTACGCTTTTTTATGCATTTGCACTTATGTGATTTAGGCCGCTCTTTGTGTTTTAAACACATGTATTAACAGCATAGCTGCAAAGTGACCATCGTGCACTCTGACCTTTCACGACAGCACTTTAGTGGTCTTTCCTGACCGTGCATTTACTCTAGGTCAGTGACCACACAGTACTTCAGGCATACCCGAAACTGTGCCCACCTACACATAAATAATCACTCTTCCCAAAGATTGCGCCACTAGGACCTCCCCTTTTTCCACTGTATCTTTCACACATTTCAGTCGAGGTTTTGTGTACAAATCCCAGTAGGCTGCATAACACCAATACATTCACCCAACAATACTAGCGCCTCCGCTGTACTCCCCCCTCACCTAAAGAGTGACTTGCCACCACAAAGAAATGCCATTTTCCTTTTAAGCCATATTTTGTGCATATCATTAAATGTCATAGTGTGTATGAATACTGGGGTGTATTTATGTAACTAGTCAGTATAACTGTGTGAATTCAGAGGTGCATAGTTGAATGGCCCCTGGGTATTTGAATGTAGAGGTGCAATTGTGGAAGCTTGGTAAGTGCTCGACTGTGTGTGGATATGGTGAGTCAGTGAATGTTTGATCACAGTTGCACATGCATTAACATTGTGGGTATGGATTTGGTGATGTGCAGGGTATCTGTGTGGTTGATTGCAGTGATGTATGGTGTGACAAGTCGGTATGAGTATAGCTAGATTGGTGTTGATGTGCAGAAGTGCATGTATTGAAATCTGTGTTTGTGTGTGTGAATGTCAGTGAACATCAGTATAGTGTTTATTATGACCTCGTGTGAGTGGGCTCTTTTCACTCTCACACTTCCTGTCACTCCCTTTCCTCATTCATGACATTTTTCACTCCTCCATTGGTTTTAGGAGTCAACCAACCAGTTTCCTGTAACAATGTTTTAATAAGAGTAGCATAGTTCAGAAAAGCTCACACCGAAGTGCAATGTTATGATTATATTTCTTGTGACTGTGCTCATATTGTGTGTGCAGAGCCCTTACAAAGCAGTTTTCATTGCACCTTGTAGACCCAAGGACCCCAGGAGCTTAATTTTTTGTATGGCTGTGGGTAATCATCGGTCATGGCAAGAAAGCAAAAGGTACTTTTGAGCCCTAATTAAAAGACAGTGCATTTGTGTTTGGCAGGGCAGATCCCCAGAATACATATACTGAAGGATGTCACAGCTTCCATCATTTTTCAACCACACACACAACACAATCTTACTCATAACCCCAGTGGCTTGTTTACAATGTTTATTTTTGTTAGCAGGGTTCTCCTTTGTAGATTGAGGCCTCCAAAGGCCAAAGATGCGAGTTTAGTGGTTTGTAGGAATCTCTGTTTCTATCAGAGTAGATAAAAACTAAGCCCTTTAAAGGAAAAAAAATGATAGCCTTGTCTCTCACTTGAGATACAGTTGGTTAATTTAAAGCTACAAACGACAGAAAAGCCTCAGATAGGAAGCTGGCCAGATGCTTGTTCAAAGATTTATGTTAGTAAATGAGGGATGCTTTTCCTCTGGAATGACTAAAAATCCCTCCAGCAGAATGAGATCACTGACACTTTAATGATGCACATTGGAACCTGGTTGGGTTTGAGCTCCTTCAGGTGAATGGTCAAATCCCAGGTTGGGTTCTAGTAGCGGATTATGAGGTTCGGTGTAATCTTTTTGGGAAAGAAATAATTTGTTTTGTTTTCAATTAAGGTATTTAATATTTAATCACACCATATGTAATCCATATTTTATCTTTATTGTGGAAAATAGGGGTGGCAGAATTGTTTCATCCCCAAGCTTTGGTGCCTTTAATTCTCTGTGTTCTACATTTGTTTTGTTTTTTTATATGGTTGTATGAATAAAGTATTATCTTGGAAAACTAAAGTATAGCTTTATTGTGTTTCTAGAAGAATTGGAGTGATTGTTTCTCATGCAAACTGAATGGATAATTGTTCCTTTAGAAGGCAAAATAAACTTTATTAACAGGGTTTACATATCTGCCAAGTCAATTTAAAAAAGTTTGATTAGGAACATTAGACACAGCAAGAATCGCACACATAATTATATTTATGAAGGCAAATCATCGGATTTATTAGAACACCAAATAAAGGAAATGTAAGCAGGTTAAAGGTACAACCTGGTGTGTTTCATATACTCAGTCTAAGAGTGTAAGGCTCTCTTCTCTGTTAGGATTAAATTGGCAGCTCTGCAGCAGAATGTCCCCTCCACAACTCTCTTCTTTTTATGACCATCACACCTTACACTTCTGTGGTATGCCTACATTTCCTTTCAGGTGTACCCTACACATCAATTTCCATCAAATCATCTACCATCATGCTCTTTACAGGTTTTCCTCGACCACAAGTTCTGTATATGATTAACCCTTTACACTGGTCAATCATTGGATGTGTAGTCATATGACGAACTGGTCATCCTTATAGATCTGAATAATCCCCAACATGGGAAGAGGTTGAACGGTGGCCACTGCATCTGACTTTATTCGTATGACCAGCCAATTATGTCAGACTAACGACTGATCCAATTCGAATGGTATTTTCTGCTTCAAGTCAGATGACCTATCCCGCTATACACAGCACACACACACATATACAGTATGTATATATTATACGCCAAAAGAAGAATGACAGGTGAGTGTCTGAATTTTTTCTTTTAAGTGCAGTGTCGTGACGTACACTATCCTTTGACTGCTGTTTACACTGGTAATTTTACCGTGATGAAATTCTGTGTATTTTCCCATATACAGGTGCATCTCAATAAATTAGAATGTCATAGAAAAGTTCATTTATTTCATTAATTCAACTCAAATTGTGAAACTTAAGTATTAAATAAAACCAATGCACACAGATTGAAGTAGTTTAAAACAAATACAACAAATTTGTGCTCCCAGGAGAGGAAAAATGATTTTTTTAAAAAAAAATATATATATATAAAAAAGCAATACGTATCCTCAGACTTCTACAGCGGCCTCCTCCTTAGGCACGATGAAACAGCAAAAAAGAGAGAATTGAAGTCTGTAAAGGATAAAATGAGATGACCATAGCATAATACTGTTATTGTAAGTAAGTATTTAGGCCCCTGCTAGGACCACACTTACAAAAAGCAGAAAGTATTCTGATATCCCTGATGAAGTTAGCTTAGAATTCCGAAACATGTTGGATGTGTTTTATTTAAATAAAAACGCCTTTTACTTTTATTCATTGCGAATTATGTCCTAATTTTATCCTAACGCTGCCGGAGTCCCGAGGTTGCTGTATATCCTGCCCAAGGCTGCCGGATCCACCACTAAAGGCTTCTGTATAGTAATTACTATTGTATGCCAAAACAGCTGTCCCACTGGAGAGAAGGAGTTATAATTGCTGCCGGTTGGTTTGGAGAAGAAGCTGGCGTGCACTTTTGATGGGCTTGAATACTTTCTGCTTTTTGTAAATGTGGTCCTAGCAGGGGCCTAAATACTTACTTACAATAACAGTATTATGCTATGGTCATCTCATTTTATCCTTTACAGACTGCAATTCTCTCTTTTGTTGAAGAAGTTTAAGTCTTTAGTTCTTTTAATTGTGATGATATGGCTCACATTTAACAAAAACCCACCAATTCACTATCTCAAAAGTTTGAATACATCGTAAGACCAATAAAAAAAACATTTTCAGTGAGTGCTGGTGGAGAGTGTTAAAATCCAGCCCTCCCACCTCCACACAACAGAGCTTTAAAACTCTTCAATCACTATTTTCCAAAAAGAAAAACCTGTCCAAATTACTTTTTATTCTGCTGCTTGCACTTGCAAATGATGTTGAATCCAACCCTGGTCCAATAGCTGACACCATATTTAATCTCCCCACTAAAAAAGGCCTCTCCTTTGTGCATTGCAACATCCGCAGTTTACTCCCTAAACTGGATGAGCTTAAAGCTTGGTGCTTCTATTACAAACCTAAAGTCATTGTGCTGACAGAATCATGGTTAACCCCTAAAGTGCCAGACTCTGCCATAGCAATACAAGGGTATTCATGCTCTAGAAAGGACAGAGCTATGTTGACAACTCCATAAAGTTCACCCCATTGCAGAATCCTAGCTCCCGGCCACATTTGATTTCCTTTCTGGTACTATTGAGATCCCATTCAGTAAAACAATTATTGTTGCTGGATTCTACCACCTACCAAGTTCCCCAGTGCAATCCCTTTCTGACATAACCCAAATTCTTATTAAATTAGTCGCTCAAAACCAAAAAAGCGAACTGCTGGTCCTCGGCGACTTTAATGTTGATTGGCTGAATCCTAAAAACAATAAACACTGCTCACTGTTTAAGGCTTTGCAGCTAACACAATTAATCTCCTCCCCCACTCGCATTAATATGAAAAGCCCTAACCACACCTTGCTGGACTGGATTCTCTCCTCATGTCCTGATCGAATACAGGAGGCAGGCGTTCTCGCTAACAGTTTCAGTGATCACTGCCTAGTGTACGGTATGCGCAAAATAAGGGCCACAAAATGTCCTCCAAAGGTAATAATCACCAGGTCTTTCAAGAAATTTAATCTTGAATCCTTCCTAAATTATCTCAAACAGCTCCCATGGTACAGACTAAACCTAATCCCAGACCTGGACTGTGCAATTGAATACTTTCAAGCCGAGCTCCTGAAAGTCTGGAACACCCATACCCCACTGCGCAAAGTGCGAGTAAAAGGAGCCCATCTCCCCTGGGTTACAGCTGACCTCATGCATATGTACCAGTTTAGAGACTCCCTGTGGTCAAAGTTCAAGAGTTCTGGATCCATGAACGATCACTGTGAATACCGAAAATGCCGGAATGAATGCACAAAACAAACAAAAATGGCTAAAGCCCAATACTTCAATGAAAATTTAAACAATAACATATCAAACCCCAGAAATTTTTGGAAAATCATAAGTAACATACAAGCACCCCCTGTCCACTCCCAACCAGCTGCTTTAAAAGTAAACAACCAAACTGTACAACACCCCCTAGATGTAGCAAATGCTTTTAATAATTATTTTGTTGGATGCGCCACCACCTTGATTGCTAAGCTAGGAAATGACACGCAATCAGAAAGGCCGCACGCAGGTCAGGCCCCACCAACAGTGCAAAGACCCCGTAACCCAGAGAAATACAGTTTTAGACCAGCGCCTGTCAGTGCCATCACTAAACTTCTCCATAACCAAAAAATGAAATACCAGTCTGAACCTGATCAAATCCCAGCAATGCTGCTGAAAATCAGTGCACCAGCAATTGCAAAACCTGTCGCAACCCTGATTAATGAATCACTGGCGACTGGATACATACCCAAACTCTGGAAGACTGCAAGGGTGGTACCTATCCATAAAAGTGGAGACAATACTTTGGTATCCAACTACCGCCCAATATCACTGCTCCCTGTATGTCAAAAATTCTGGAAAAATGTGTCTACACTCAATTACGTGATTATTATCAGTATCAGAACTATTTAACCCCAGATCAATCAGGCTTTCGTCCAAACCATTCAACTACAACTGCCCTTTTAAAAGTTTGTAATGATATCCAAGCGGGCATGGAACAAGGAAATCTAACTGGAGCCATCTTCCTTGATTTTGCCAAGGCTTTTGACACAGTAGACCATGGCATCCTATTACAAAAACTTAAAAACTCTGGTATTGGTGATAGTACGTTAACCTGGTTCCAATCATATGTGTCTGATAGGTCTCAATTTGTGTCCATTTCTGACAGCACTTCCCTTCCCCTCCCAGTCACGTGCGGTGTACCCCAAGGCTCGATACTTGGCCCCCTGCTATTCACAATATTCATAAACGATCTGCCCAATGTCTGCAAAGCTTCAAATGTACACATGTACGCAGACGACACTGTAATCTATACCAGCAAACCAAATCTCCCACAGCTGGAAGCAGTGCTGCAAGAACAATTCACAGGGGTAGAAAAGTGGATCGCAAATAACAAACTTTTTCTAAATACTGACAAAACTGTTACAATGCTCTTTGGAACCGCACCTAAACTACACAAATTGCAATCACCCCATCTATGTGTTGGGATAAAATCAAATGGCACGCTGACCACAGTCACTTCTCTCAAATACCTAGGTATGTGGTTAGACCCAAATCTATCTTTTGGCCCCCATATCGAAAAACTCTCATCTAAACTCTATCCCAAACTAGGTGCCCTGTACAGAAACAAATCCTGCCTGAGCCCCGCGGTAAGAAAGCAGATTGTACAACAAATGCTTATGCCAGCCATTGAATACGGAGATGTAGTGTATGCAGCCGCCCTGCAAACACACCTCCAGAAACTTACTACATTGTATAACTCATTCTGTCGTTTTCTGCTACAATGTAACTACATGACACACCATTGTGACATGTTAAAAGAACTAAACTGGCCGTCAATGGAATCTAGACGCACCCTTCACCTTTCCAACCTGGTGTTTAAGAGCTTTTCTGGGAAGCTACCACCCTACCTGAATATGCTGCTTCCCCCGGCAGTTCCCTCATCCTATAACCTCAGATCCAGGACCAGCACCTTACTTGCAATACCGCAATACAAAAAGAAAGTGGCTCGATCCTCATTTTCCTACAGAGCACCGCAAATATGGAATAACCTCCCAGACACCGTCAAATCTTCCCCCAGTCTAAAGTCCCTTAAGACTTCCCTATTAACATACCTCAATACGAAATGCACCTGTAAACATGTAACATAATGACTTTATTTCCGACATATTTATTTTTCTGTTAATCTGTATATTTGGTCTTGTGTTAATATCTTGCATTTTACTATTTTGTATTTCTGTAACCACTCAATGTTCTCGAACCCAGGACATACCTGAAAATGAGAGAAATCTCAATGTATCCTTCCTGGTAAAATCCTTTATAAATAAATAAATTGTTTGCCTTCTGGAAAGTATGTTCATTTACTGTAAATGTACTCAATACTTGGTAGGGGCTCCTTTTGCTTTAATTACTGCCTTAATTCGGCGTGGCATGGAGGGGATCAGTCTGTGGCACTGCTGAGGCGCTATGGAAGCGCCTTATTTTCTCTTGACAATACCCCATAGATTCTCTTTT
Organism: Leptobrachium leishanense; assembly: GCA_009667805.1. Classification (NCBI taxonomy): domain Eukaryota; kingdom Metazoa; phylum Chordata; class Amphibia; order Anura; family Megophryidae; genus Leptobrachium; species Leptobrachium leishanense. The sequence continues at coordinate 192,124,375 of CM019066.1, forward strand.
GAGGTTCAGGCCTGGTGAGTTTTCTGGCCAGTCAAGCACACCAACACCAGGTCATTTAACCAACTTTTGGTGTTTTGGCAGTGTGGGCAGGTGCCAAATCCTGCTGGAAAATGAAATCACCATCTTTAAAAATCTGGTCATCAGAAGGAAGCATGAAGTGCTCCAAAATTTCTTGGTAAATGGGTGAAGTGACTTTGGTTTTCAAAAAAAACACAGTGGACCAAAACCAGCAGATGACATTGCACCCCAAATCATCACAGACTGTGGAAACGTAACACTGAACTTCAAGCGACTTGGGCTGTGAGCTTCTCCACCTTTTCTCCAGACTCTAGGACTTTGGTTTCCAAATGAAATACAAAACTTGTCCTCATCTGAAAAAAGGACTTTGGACCACTGGGCAACAGTCCAGTTCTTCTTCTACTTAGCCCAGGTAAGATGCCTCTGACGTAGACTGTGGTTCAGGAGTGGCTTAACAAGAGGAATACGACAACTGTAGCCAAAATCTTTAACACGTCTGTGTGTGGTGGCTCTTGATGTCTTGAACCCAGCCTCAGTCCATTCCTTGTGAAGTTCACCCAAATTCTTGAATCGATTTTGCTTGACAAGTCTCTCAAGGCTTCGGTTCTCTCGGTTGGTTGTGCATCTTTTTCTTCCACCCTTATTCCTTCCACTCAACTTTCTTTTAACATGCTTGGATACAGCACTCTGTGAACAGCCAGCTATTTTGGCAATGAATATTTGTGGCTTACCCTCCTTGTGAAGGGTGTCAATGATTGTCTTCTGGACAACTGTCAGTTCAGCAGTCTTCCCCATGATTGTGAACCAAACTGAGAGACCATTTTGAAGGCTCAAGAAAGCTTTGCAGGTGATTTGAGTTGATTAGCTGATTGGGATGTCAACATATTTGAATTTTTTGAGATAGTGAATTGGTGGGTTTTTGTTAAATGTGAGCCAAATCATCACAATTAAAAGAACCAAAGACTTAAACTACTTCGGTCTGTGTGCATTGGTTTTATTTAATACACAAGTTTCACAATTTAAGTTGAATTAATGAAATAAATGAACTTTTCCACGACATTATAATTTATTTAGATGCACCTGTATTTAGTATTTCACTTTTTTGGAGATTGTAATTCTGTACACTTATGTATCGCTGGGTGTTGTGAGTCATGACTAGGAGGAGAGTGACCTGTAGGGTATAACCAATCTCCTGTTGCATCATCAGTGATGTAACGGGAACTAAATAAAAATTTTGTTAGGTCTGAAAACTTTATAAAAAATACAGGGAAACTGGAGCATTCACGAGGGGTGTTGCATCCTGTCCACACTAGTTAATGAAAATATACAAGCTGTCACTCTCCATAATATTCATATCTTCACACAAACATATAGCTCCACAAGCACATATACCTACTACACACAATCCAATGACCTTCATATAGCCACCTAACTCATGCGCTTTCAAGCTATTTTTTGATAAATTAATTTAAATACAGTAGATGTCAAATACAGAAAGTAATTATCAAATGTCAGTTACAAAAATCATCATAGCTTTATATCTGTCCCTGTGACTCAAAAGACAAAGGTGTAAATGCTAATTGGAATTTGAGTGTTTTGTGACCTAGGCAGGGCTTCTTGCAGTTTCTCTGAAGCCTGGAGATTTTTCATCCATTATCTATATAATCTAAAAAATGTATCTGTCTTTTAGCTACTGTAATTAATCTCCCTGTCCTTAAGGAATTCATCTGGAACCTACAATGTTCCAATGATACACAGTCATTATATTTATAAATCAGGTTTAGGGATTTGGGATGGACATGGTCAGCAACAATACTCAGATAGGCCGTGGCATTTGAATGATGCTTAATGGTTACTAAGGGGCCCAAAGTGTGCAAAGAAAATACCCCCACACCATTACACCACCACCAGCAGCCTGAACCGTTGATACGAGGCAGGATGGATCCATGCTTTCATGTTGTTTACACAAATTCTGACCCTACCATCGGAATGTTGCAGCAGAAATCGAGACGCATCAGACCAGCCAATGTACGTTTTTCCAATCTTCTATTGTCCAATTTTGGTGAGCCTGTGCGAATTGTAGCCTCAGTTTCTTGTTCTTAGCTGACAGGAGTGGCACCTGGTGTGGTTTGCTGCTATCTCCATAAAGCAGCCCATAAAGCAGTAATAAGGTGGTAATTTATTAAATCAGCCTCGATTCTTAAAAAACATAGGTCCACGCAAATCTGTGACCTTCAGGATCGCTTACGAAACTTGGAAGGCTCTCATAAACAGTATCCTTCCTCTAATAAGTTTTCTGCATTGTCTGAAGCCAGAAGGGCTCTTAACCGACTGTATTTTGATGGTACAAGTCGTTCAATTATTTGGTCCTGGAGAAAACTATTTTTGAGAGGAGGGGTAAAATAGATACTCTTTGGCTAGACGACTATGGCCCCGGCCTTATTTGGCCCCAATTTGTAAACTGCAGGAGGGGAGTGGTGATATAGTTTCCTCGCCATAGGCTATAGAAAAATTGACAGGTTTTTTGCAGCTCTCTATGACCACTCACCAACTCATACTATGACTAACTCAGTTTCATGTGCACAGATACATGATTTTTTATCTTCTCTCAATTTATCAGGGGCTGTTACCGGGATGGCACCAGATTGTGGCAATGGCCGAAGATGCAGATGCAGATGCATACACAGACAGGGGTCAGGGTGGAGGAAGGTGAGTGTGATGGAACCGGTCCCTTCCATCTGTCCTGACTCTCCAGACACCCCTTCGTTGCGGTCAGCCCGGCTACTGGCAATATATAAGTATTTTTAAAACCAAAGCTATGCCATTTTACACTAAACTAAATTAAACTAAAACCAAACGATGTAAAATATATCTAAAATCACACGATATAAATGAACATAAAGTCTCTTGGGGTTTGAAGCATGGAGCGTTACATCAGCTCCATGACATATGTCCCCCCTTCCAGAACAGCAGGGCAAGCTTAGATCCCAAACGGATCGCTTGCCACTGACGAGACCTCTCACCTTGCCCCTCTTCTGTGCCATCTTCAAAGTTCCATGGTTGCGGGCACATAAGCAAAGTCAGTGGGGTCTGACGGTCGCTGGAAGGCTGTGGGTCCATAGTCCCGGGGCAAGAGGCAGGCCAACCCTCTTGTCCAGTGCACCAGGCAACGGGCCACCACAGTCCACAGGCATAAAATGTTTGTTAGGGGGCACCCTGAAATTACCCCCCATCTTTTGCTCTGTCCAGGGCACCTCTGCGGACCCAGGACCCGAATACAGTCAGCAGTCACAGTTCCCAGTCTCTCCTTCTGCTGATGCCCCCCTCCTGAACATTTAAAAAGGGCCCAGCCCACGGCAATCCCCAAAATCCCAAAAGGGCGCAATTCTTCCTGGGGCCAGGAACTTGATTGCCTCTCAGAATGGTCACTCACCAGTCTCCTGGGAAGGGGGGAAGTGATCTCCTCTCTTTCTGCACCTTGGTTGGTAGGGGTGGCATTATGAGGGGTCTCCATTTTCCTCGGGGAACAGTCGCACGTGGATGCCAAAACAGCCTCCAGCAACACCGGGTACAAACGCTCTTTGGTGCAAAATATATCAGGGGCAATGACTCGACCCCCTGTTGTGCTGCTCTCCTCCATGGTGGGCACATGGGTGCTGGCAGCTTGTGCCAGGGACAACTCATCTTGGAGCTGTTGGCACTGTGCTCGTGTCCCTTCAAGCTCAGCCTGCAGGTGGCTAACAGTGCCCTGTGCTCATGCTCCAATACACCTAGTTGGTGTGTCAGACGGCTCACCTCCATCTCGCTTGCCTTAGTTTGAGCGAGGCTCTCCTTCTAAGCTGCGTCTGCTTCTAGTAGCTGGTGTTGGCACAGCTGGAGTTGGTTCTGGAGCAGCATTATTTCCTCTTGCTGCTCATAGACCCGTGCCTGAAAAGTATCCCGGGACAGCTGTGTCTGCTCCAACTCCTGCTCACAGCGCTCCAGACGAGTTTTAAATGTGGTAATTTCTGTCTGTAGAGCCGCTCTGGTTCGCCGTTCGTCCTCCAGCTGCTCAATCACTACATGGGAGCTGCGCTCCAGCTCCGCTATCTGCACCTGAGCACCACGGAGCTCCGTGTGTAGGTCGATGTTACAGTCCTCACAGACCTGCAGCTGGGATTACAACTTTCGTATACTGACCGACTGTTCTCGTACTTCCATGCAGTGGAAATCTCTCTCCTCCATGACAGTTCGCAGTTTATCCTGTAGCCGGTGCAATTGCAGGCCAGTCTCTTTCTCGCTCTGGGTTGCAAAGTCTAGTTGCCCTTTCAAGGTCTCTACCTCCCTTCGAAGCGGGTCACAACATTTGCATTCGCTCTCCAGCACCACCTCCATTTCTTTCACCCGTCCACCCCTCCGCTTCTTTTTAGCCTTACTTGACGGTGGGTTGACGGTCATGGTTGGTGCGGAGGCATATTTTGTTTGGGTCTTGGCGTTGGCAGAAGCCGATGCTTCCAAAATCCCTGGTCTCTGCCAATCCAAGTCTGTAGACACCCTCTGGGTGTGTGGTGTAGTTGCCAGCCAGTTCTCCTCCTGGCCACGAATGTCCCCTGGTTCCATCCAGCCTGGGACCTTGTATTTACTGTATTCCACATGCAGAGGGTTAAAATCTTCCTGGTCCTGCACAGCTTCTCCTTTCTGCAATAAACAGACCTCATTCCGAACGCTCTGGAACAGGTCCATGCTAGGGTTTGGACCATATTGCTTGAGGCGTTTTTTTACCTCCTAGAGCGTTTCCATCTCGCTCCTGGTTGCACCAAACTTGTGCCTTTGACCCTTTCTTCAATATTCGTTCCTTCCATGGCTTTCCAGCAGGTCCTTCAGGGTGTTCTGCTTGCAGGCTGTATAGTTTGTCATCTCGGGGTGTATTGGTGTTGGAGAGCCTCTATCCACACCGCTTGCCACCAATGTGATGGAACCGTTCCCTTCCATCTGTCCTGACTCTCCAGACACCCCTTCGTTGCGGTCAGCCCGGCTACTGGGAGCACTGTCCTCAGCGCCTCGAGCAGCTTGACCCGCCTGCTTCTGTTCCTCTGCCCTAGAGCCGTTAGAAATCTCCAGAAGGCCACTCGGTACCTTCTGAGGGTGATAGTGTATAGTGTAGCGTCGCTGAAATGAAGACACCAGGCGCGGCTGTATGCTTTAAAACAGGATTCTCTCTCTCTGAGCTCTGAGAGTTCTCTGACTTTTTAATGAACAAAACGCCACCATTTATGCTGAAGTCCAACAGTCATAATTTGCATAAAATTACGCACCTCGGCCTACCCATACTAATTACATTATGTCAGTTATTTAAAACATTCTTTACATTCTTTAGCCTTCAGCTCACACAACATTTGTATATCCATTGTTCTAACACATCAGATTAAACACACAGTATCAGAGATCCCTTGAATTAAACATGCAGCTAGATACTGGGAAAAGCCCATGTGCATAAATTACACAGCAGTAAAGCTTGTTTACTGTATACACAAAAACACATTTACCTACATGAATATAAGTATTTTTAAAACCAAAGCTATGCCATTTTACACTAAACTAAATTAAACTAAAACCAAACGATGTAAAATATATCTAAAATCACACGATATAAATGAACATAAAGTCTCTTGGGGTTTGAAGCATGGAGCGTTACATCAGCTCCATGACAGTGAGCAAATAGGAAACTAACCAGGCTCTTAACTGAGGATGAGGAGATAAAATAGTTGGAGCAGGAATCTGGAGATGTGGATACTTGGAAGGAAGAAGGCTGGAAACACACACAGGAACTGGGTTGTGAAGAGGGGATTACAGTAAAATACAGCAGGTTCGGTAATACAGAGTTCAAGTCTGTTCACTGCAAAGATTGAGCTTGCAATATGGAAGCCAGGCGGAGAGGGGGGCGTAGCCCTTTATTCAGATTGATCATGTGGTGTGTGTGTGTTAACGGTCTGTTTTCAGGATTCCAGTACTGAGGATGAGCAGTGCAGGAAGAGTGCTGCCAAGGAACCTGTATTTTTCAGACATGGTCCAGGGTCCTGACACATTTAGATGAACCGCTTGCCAGGGATTTAGTCACTCCTATTTCTGTGGAGGAGCTGGAGGAGGCAATTAAAAAAATAAAACCCCATAAGGCCCCAGGCCCGGATGGATTTATTAATGCTTATCATAAGACATTCCTTAGGATTTTGAGCCCATACATTTTAGCTTTATATAACTCCATCTTGGATGGGATTAATTTCACTCCTGAAACTTTGCAGGCTACCATAGCAAGTTATTCCAAAACCAGGAAAGGATACTTTGCTCCCTGATAGTTATCAACCTATTTCACTGCTTAATACGGATCTTATAATTCTTGCTAAACGGTTAGATCGAGCTCTTCCTACTTTGATCCATCCGGATCAGGTAGGTTTTATAACAGGTAGGCAAGCTTATATAATACTCAGAGGGTGATTGACTTGCTTTGGTATGCAGATAAGAATAAGGCGCCATTCCCTCTTCCTTTCTTTGGATACAGAGAAGGCTCTTGATCGCATGGAATGGCCTTGTATATGTTCTTGGTTTTAGAGCATTACGACTTTCTCTGCGATTTATTACAGCGATTCATGCTTTATACTCTTCCCCAACGGCTAGTTTACATCTGCCACATGCTCGGTCTACGATATTGAACTAGGCAGGGTTGCTCCCTTTCCACCTCCTCTTTTTGCACTAATTTTGGAACCTTCTGTGTTCCCTTAGGGAAGCTTCACAGATCTGGGGCGTTATGGTGGGTAGACAAGAATATATAGTCACAGCGCATGCAATAAGGTGGGGAAGGGGAAACTAAAGAAGAACAGAGGATTGGGAATAGGGATGCGCCGAATACCCCCGAGTTCGGTTCGCATTCGAACTCGAACTTACCAAATGTTCGAATTCGAACTCAATGCAAGTCAATGGGACTGAAAATTAGATTTGTAGAGTGCCCTCCAAGAGGGCATATATGCTAGATATTTGCCATAAAAGGTGTATGGGGTCCGGGTAGTGCCCTGGGGGACAGGAAACAAGGACAAAAAGGTAAAAAAAAAAAGTTTTTAAAGGGACAGTGAGTTTTCCATGAAATAAGGGTTCAAAATAAAAACGAAAAATTCCTTCAAATATCGTGCCTAGGAGGTCCCCATAACCTGCCCGTGAAGTGGCGGATTCCTAGGATGTATAGAAACATTTAAAAACAAAAAAAATGACGTTTAAAATTACGGTAAATGGTTTTCCTTTAATCTATTCATAAACAACTGCTTGGGGCGGCAGCCTGTATGAAAAGACATTTTAGGACACGCAGAAAAAGTTTAGTGATTTTTTTGGGCTAAATTATGGTGCAGGGTTTGGATGAAAGTAACAATAGGTGCTTTAAAATTGGGCCTTAAGCGTCGGCAACAGTGCCATCACACAGTAACCCCTCTGAGGATATGAATCTGGTAAAGGCGTCAGTGGCAGTGCACCCAAATATTGTGCTTTTGGTGCCAGGCCAGCAAGTGCATTCATACAGTAACCCCTCTGTGGTATTGTGGAAGAGTGCAGGGGTGGACCATGCAGTCCTATATTAAAAGATATGAATCTGTTAAAGGCGTCAGTGCACCCAGATATTGTGCTTTTGGTGCCAGCCAGCAAGTGCATTCATACAGTAACCCCTCTGTGGTATTGTGGAAGAGTGCAGGGTTGGACCCTGCGGTTCAAAAAATTTAAATGATATAGATGTGGCACAGGCATCAGTGCAGCCAAATTTTGTGCCTTTCATGGCAGCAAGTGCCTTCACACCGTAACCCTTTTGTGGTATTGTGGAAGAGTGCAGGGTTGGACCCTGCGGTTCAAAAAATTAAAATGATATAGATGTGGCACAGACGTCAGTGTAGCCAAATATTGCGCCTTTCATGGCAGCAAGTGCCTTCACACCGTAACCCCTTTGTGGTATTGTGGAAGAGTTCAGTGCTAGAGGTTTTGTGAATGCAGAAGACATCCCCGATCTATTCCGTTACGTCAGCATCAGGGGATTGATAGCTGCTGATCCAGGACTGATTCATTTTTATAAATATCAGCCGGTCTACAGAGTCGGTGTACAGACGCACTCTTTTGTCTGTGACAAAACCTCCAGCGGCACTGAACGTCCTTTCAGAAAGCACGCTAGATGAAGGGCAACCTAGTAGCTGCATAGCATATTGGCTAAATTCTGGCCAGTGATTCAATCTCAACACCCAGTAAGCCAGTGGATCATCTGCTGGAAAGTTATCCAGGTCTGCCCTTGCCCCTAGGTAGTCCTGTACCATACGGTGAAGACGCTGGCAATGGGTGCCTACATTTGACGTCCCTGGGCGTCGTGGACTAAAAAAATTTAAAAAGGCATCAGTCAAGCGGCCCGGCCTTCACCACTATTCCTCTGATCATCCGCAGCCTCAGAAGCACCTGTGTCATCACTTGGTAACCTACCAGTGCCTGGAAAGGTGTTACACAAGTGTCGCTTTAGAGCGTCATCAAGTTTTTTCATCCTGTGCTCCCTCTGTGCGGGCAGGATGAGCTCTGCAACTTTACCCTTGTATCGTGGATCAAGAAGGGTTGCCAACCAGTAATGATCCCTCTCCTTGATAGCACAAATCCTGGGGTCCTTTAGCAGGCTTTGCATAATAAGGGAGCCCATGCAGCGTAGGTTGGAGGTGGCATTAGCTTCCGAATCTTCCTGCTCAATGAGGAGGATGACCCCATCGTGCACTTCCTCCTCCCAGCCACGTATAGAGCCACATCTATAATTCCCTGCAGAGTGTGCTCCAGCAGGAACACTAAAGGAATTGTGTCACTGATGCATGCACTGTCCCTGCTCACCATCCTCGTTGCCTCCTCAAATGGTGACAGTACAGTGCATGCATCATTGATCATCAGCCACTGCAGGGGGAAAAAAACAAGTTGACCTGAACCTGTCCTTGTGCCATACGACTCGTTGGTGGGTACTCATTGATGGCCCTCTGCTGCTTGTGCAGACGCTGCAGCATTGCTAATGTCGAGTTACACCTGGTGGGCATGTCACAGATCAGACAGTTTGTGGGAAGGTGGAATTCTCTTTGAATTTCTGCCAGGCGAACGCTTGCTGGGAATGACCGTCTGAAGTGGCTGCAGACTTTTCTGGCCTGGCTGAGAAGCTCTGCCAGCCCTGGATACCTGGTTAGGAAACACTGTACCACCAGATTTAGGATGTGTGCTAGGCATGGTACATGCGTCAACTTACTCTGGTGTAGGGCAGAGAGAAGGTTGCTGCCATTATCACAGACGACCATTCCCAGCTGAAGCTGGCGAGGTGTTAACCATCTCTGCACCTGCCCGTGCAGAGCTGACAGAATTTCTGGCCCGGTGTGGCTCCTGTCCCCTAAACAAACCAGCTCACACACAGTATGGCATCTTTTTGCTTGAGCCATTGCGTAGCCCCTGCCACGCGTCGGTTTAACTGCCACTTCGCCAGAGACAAAGAAGGAGGAGGAAGAGGGAGAGGTGGTGGTGGAGCAGACAGACCTCATACAAGCAGCTTTCTGGAGGCGTGGTGGATGAACAAGCTCCAGCACAGAGGCCCGTCTTGGATCCCTCCCAGCTGCAATCAGAGTTATCCAGTGTGCCATGAAGGAAATGTAACGACCCTGTCCATGCTTGCTGGACCACGTGTCTAAATTCACATGCACCTTGCTGCTGACTGCCTTTCCCAATGACTCGATAACATTGTCTTCCACGTGCTGGTATAGTGCTGGAATGGCCTTCCGTGAAAAGTAATGGTGTTTTGGAACCTGCCACTGTGGTACGGCACATTCAGCAAATTCACGGAAGGGAGCAGAGTCCACCAGCTGGAAAGGCAGCAGCTGCAATGCGAGTAATTTTGCTAAGCTGGCATTTAGACGCTGTGCTTGGGGATGGTTGGGACTATATTTTTTCTTACGCTGCAGCAGTTGGGGCAACGTAATCTGACTGCGTAAATCTTCAGCTGATGGGATGCTGTCACATTGTGAGGAAGGAGCTGGTACATCCATTACTGTAGCATCATCCCTGTCAGTGGAGGTTGTAGCAGGCAATGACACAGCAGGATATACAGTGGGGTAGAGACAGATGAGGAGGAGGAGGACCTACGCAAAGTTTTGCGCCAACGGGATGTGTGGCAGGAGGTCATATGTCGCCTCAAGCACGTGGTACCCAAGCGTCCGGGGTCTTTCCCACGCTTGAGCCTTATCTGACATAGATTACTAATAGCAATGGTGGGGTCTGCTGCATGTTTCTTAAAGAACTCCCAGACAGCAGAGTTCCTGCATGTGTGCTTTGAGACAACAGCGCTCTGCACCTGAGCAGCTCTGACATCTGATGCCTTGGACTGGCTAGTGCTACGGTTGGTCATAGAGGATGTTGTGCCTCGTGTTTGCTGTGCCTCCTCCTCCTCCTCCCCCTCCTCCTCACTTGATTCCTCTGTTCGATCAGGCACCCAGGTGGAGTCAGTGACCTCATCATCATTGTCATCATCACCCCCTATCTCCTCGTCACTGGAGCCAACTTGGCAGTATACTGCAGCTGCTGGGGCAACATGAGTGCCAGTTATTTGTGTGTCATCACTGGCACCCCCTTCCTCTAGGTTGATTATACTCCCTTCCTCAACCTCAGAGATTGAATCAGAGCACTGTACTTGCTGCGCATCCTCAAGCAGCATGTCACTGTCATTGTAGTCAAACAATTCAGCTGACTCCTCCGTGTGTGATAGCGAGGCTACGGCAGGAGTAGCTGTGGACATGGAGGCTGCATTAGATGCTTTGGCAGCTGAGGTGGACTGTAAAGCACTACAAGCCTGGCTGGCAGAGGACTTGGAGGATGAGGATGGCCTGGTTAGCCAATCCACCAAATCCTCTGTATGTTGCTGCTGCTTAAGAAGACGGCCAGCACCAGTTAGAAAGGACAAGCGTGCCCCTGCAGAGGATGCACCACGTCCACCATGACCAGAGGCACAGCCTCCCGACACAGGGGCTGCTTGCCCTCTTATCTGTGTCTGGGAGCGTCTGCCTGTCCTTTTTGTTCTTTCAGACATGGTGAGTGATATATAGATTAAATATATACAGAACTCTGATTCAACTCTGGTAGAAAGATTAAAGATTTACAGAACTCTGGTATAACTCAGTGAGACACCCTGATAGCTGGCAGCCAGTGACAAGACACAGATTACAATTCCCAGAAACCTCCTATAAATCAGTGAGACCCCCTGATAGGACCCCCTGATAGCTGGTAATAGTGACAAGACACAGATTACAATTCCCCGAAACCTCCTATAAATCAGTGAGACCCCCTGATGGGTGGCAGTGAGAAGACACAAATTATAATTCGCATAAATCTGCTAAAAGTATGTGGGACCCCCTGATGGGTGGCAGTGAGAAGACACAGATTACAAGTCTCAGAAACCTCCTATAAATCACCTGATGGGTGGCAGCCAGTGAGAACAAACGGATTATAACAATTCCCAAATATTTTGTAGAAATTACTGACACACAAAATACTGCGTGGCACTGGTTGTGACTCACAAGACACAGATCACCTAAATTCCCAAATATTTTGTAGAAATTAGAGACCCCCAAAATACTGCGTGGCACTGGCAGTGAGTCACAAGACACAGATCACCTCAATTCCCAGATATTTTGTAGAAATTAGTGACCCCAAAACACTGCGTGGCACTGGCTGTGTGACAAGACACAGATCACCTCAATTCCCAGATATTTTGTAGAAATTAGTGACCCCCAAAATACTGCGTGGCACTGGCAGTGAGTCACAAGACACAGATCACCTCAATTCCCAAATATTTTGTAGAAATTAGTGACCCCCAAAATACTGCGTGGCACTGGCTGTGTGACAAGACACAGATCACCTCAATTCCCAGATATTTTATAGAAATTAGTGACCCCCAAAATACTGCGTGGCACTGGCTGGGTGACAAGACACAGACCACGTCAATTCCCAGATATTTTGTAGAAATTAGTGACCCCCAAAATACTACGTGGCACTGACAGTGAGTCACAAGACACAGATCACCTCAATTCCCAGATATTTTGTAGAAATTAGTGACCCCCAAAATACTGCGTGGCACTGGCAGTGAGTCACAAGACAGATCACCTCAATTCCCAAATATTTTGTAGAAATTAGTGACCCCCAAAATACTGCGTGGCACTGGCTGTGTGACAAGACACAGATCACCTCAATTCCAAGATATTTTGTAGAAATTAGTGACCCCCAAAATACTTGCTGGCAGTGACAAGACACAGATCACCTCAATTCCCAAATATTTTGCAGAAATTACTGAGCCCCCAAAATAGTTGCTGGGAGTGACCACAAAGATTACAACAATTCCCAGATATTTGGTAGAAATGAGACCCCCCCCAGTAGCTGGTGGCAGACTGGCAGTAAGAACACACTAACACAACAACAATCTCCTATGAAATCTCCTCTCAAATGCGTGCAGAAGCGCTGTGTGGAAACCTTATATAGTGTGCTGCGGGACTTAGCTCTGTGAGCCCATGATTGGGCAAAATTTGCCCAATCAGAACTCTGAGCCGTGAGCAGTAAAATGAGGAGTCGGGCAACTTCTCTGTTTACCTCACACACTGTCGTGCTCATCACCACCCGCAGGATCCTCCTTCACGCTGTGCTTTCTCATCTGGAGAGTGCAGCGTAAAGAGAAGGTGCAGCATGAAGAGAAAGGTAATTTTCCAGCCTGCCAGGAGATGCAAACATGTCAGCACCAACCACCAAGTGCATGTTTTCAAAGTCTAAATAATGAATGTGACGTGTGTCACTTTGGACTCGACATACATGGGCCTAGAAATGTATTTGTGAGGTGTGGGCTTGATGTTTCATATTGTTTTCCTGACTTTCCTTTGTTAAAGTCACCCTGTATTTACAATATTAGATGCAGGGTGTTTGTGTGCCCTATTACCGAATGTCTGTGTTCTTTTAATATTCCCTTATGTGTTTATTGTATTGTTTCTGTGTACCTTCACTCTGTTTAGTGTACTTCTCTGTATTAGCTGCTTTCTGTATAGTGTAGAAATATTCCTTTGTTCCCCCCCCCCACTAGGACCTAGCAGACTGTTTAAGATAAGAGTAAATGTGTAAACAATCCATTGTGTTGAATGGCTCTTTCTATTGTCATGTGGCTGAAGTTCTATGATCTAATCTGTAGTGTATTCTGCAAGGGAGAGGGTTGTGTCATCAACTGTGTTTTAGCTGTGTGTTTCAAATAAAAAGAGTCAGTCTTTTTTATGCTGTTCCCAACGCTGGTTCTGCCTGGTGTTTTGGGGTACATCTTCATTATTTTGTGGCAGAAGTTGCTGGATTTCGGACACCAGCTGGAGAAAGCTAGAGGTTTGACAGAGGCACACGGTCGGTGGGCCAGGCGGTCTGTCACATTTGGCTGGCAGCTGTGGGATTAGCTTTATCCAATGAGCAGTCCAAACCACCAACGGGACCCAGAGCGGCTACCATCAAAAGAGCGAGGGATGGAAGCGCCCAAGCAGCACAAGGAGCCTGGTTCTGCCCAGGGTGTGCTAGAGGAGAAAAATTCTGCTCGGCGGAAGCTCTGGAGGTTCTGCAAGTTGAGCAGATCTACTTGGGCAAAGTTATCCCTACTTATGAGGAAAGATTCCAGGCACATTGGGACTTGCAGTTACAGTTCCTCAGAGAGCAGCCGCAGGAAGAATGGTTGTTGGAGCTGGACAGAGGTGGTACTGGATGACGGGTACCGGGCAATGGACTGATATATCGCCAGATGTCTCCAATGCTGGGGAGGAACAATCCGACAGAGGGCTATGACTTCGGCGGCCCTGGATTGGTATTTGATGCTTTACAGGGAGACCCCCTATTTCAGCAGTGCAGCAGAGTGGAGATGGGATGATATTTGTGATCTCAGTGATATGGAGGGCCCTAGTGAGCTTGGATTGAGCGGTGACTTAGACTGGCTGGTCACCAAAGAATGGGAGCTGGAGAAGGACTACAAAAGACTGTTCGAGAAAGCTGAACAGTTTGCTCCAGCCGCTATGGAGGATGCAGAGTGTGGATTTGCAGAGGATGAGCTGATGCGATCCAGTTTTTCCAGCCTGTACCCCGGGCCTGCAGCTATTCCTGGGCACCAGGGAGAGGAGGCAGTTGGCCCTTCTTCCCAGCTACAGACAGTGCTTTGTGCCTCTACTGCTACCGAGGAGGCAAGGTTTTTACAGTAGCAGCACAGCGGGCGAACTGAACCAGAGAAAGTGGCAGACTGGGCAAGTAAAGTTCTTACAGAGACGTTTTCCAAGATTATTTTCAGGGCAACAGTGGATGGGACTGCGGTTTCCACAAGCGAGAGCCTTGGGGATATTGTGGCATTGCAGGAGAAGAACTGCCTGGTGACGAAGGGTGAGACTGAGACAGTGCTCCAAGACAAGGATGGCTGACAGAGCTGGAAGGCCTAGATTCCAGGATGCAGAGCGGACGGCCCAGATCCCCAGCTTGGGGAGGCTGAACAGCTCTCAGAGGATTTGAGAGAACTGCTGGCAATGGGACAGAGTGCAGCCGAGCTCTGTCCCCAACACGCTACCCCACAGGATGGTGAGTTGAAAGACTGTGGAGTTGGTGGGCTTGAGGCCTGTGGCAAGCAGCCAGAAAGTACAGCAAGACTCCCTGGCACTGGAAACATGTCCCCATGCTGCAAACACGGTTACCCTTTTGTGGCTCCTGAAGGAATATAAGGAGGGGGTAAGGGCATCTGTGGGTGTCGACCAGACCACGGTGCCAATGGAAAGAGGCAAACATTTTGGGACTTGGGTGCAGACTAACACAGCTCCAGACCAGGTTGTGATCTGGTACCTGGTTAGTCTACCGTTGGGGTGGGAGATATGTGACGTGCGTCACTTTGGACTCGACGTATATGTGCCTAGAAATGTATTTGGGAGGTGTGGGCCTGATGTTTCATATTGTTTTCCTGTCATTTCCTTTGTTAAAGTCAACCTGCATCTACAATATTAGATGCAGGGTGTTTGTGTTCTCTGTGTGCACTATTAACTAATGTCTGTGTTCTATTAATATGCCCTTATGTGTTTATTGTAGAGTATTGTAAAAGATCCCCTGCCAAAGTTTTTTAGTAATTGCTTAGTTAGGAACTTCTCTAAGATGTTTCCTTTTGACGCTATGGAGAGCTTAAGGCTGGGTTCACACCTCAGCGTATTTCCTATGCGCGTAATACGTGCGTTTTTGGCACGCGTATCACGCAAACGTGAAAAACGTGCGAACGCGCATTGCAGCGCGTTCAAGCTGCAGTCTATGGATGTGAATGCACTGCAATACGCCCCAAAGAAGCTCCTATATTTCTTTGGGCGTATGGCGTTTTACAGCGCGTTCCTACGTGCTGTAAAACGCCCCGGTGTGAACGGGCCCCATAGGAAATAGGAACGGCTGGAAAACGCCCAGGTGTGAACGAGGCCTAACATATTTTGGGAAATAAATGGGAGCCAAAAACATCCTTTATCATATATGTATGGAATGGTGTACTGGTATTTTGTTTTTATCATAGTTTCTATAAGAGCTAAATAAAGATTGCCACTGTAAAATTGCAAATGCTTATTCACCATTCGGAAAAGAAGAACTTTTGCCTCAAGGACAATGGAGTCAAACCAGCACATTTAAGGATTAAACCTATATTTCATAACAAAAAAACAACAACAAGAGAGATTGTGGCAAATACAACACAGCTATAATAAGCTGGTTAAAACCACTTGCGCTGGTATCAAATAGAAGACATAAATTTTTATTAGATTGATTCTAAAAATAAATAGACATACAATTCTATATAGAAAAATACTCAGTATACTGAAAAACAGTGAGAAAATGTGTATAATGAGAGACCAAAATAGTAGTTGTCCATGGTATGTGTCGGCGATACCTATCTTTATTCAACACAGTTTATTGACCCCTTTCTTGTATGTATTTAACTACTCAACTTTGATATAACATGTTTTCCAAATGAACGTTCATATTTAGGGCTGTACCTTCTGGACATGAGATATTGACTAATTGAATGGTTTAATTGTCCATGGTATAGGTTGGTGATATTTAATCATTACCTAACTTAGCTCATTGGTGCTTGGTGTATCCCTTTTAGGACTGAGACCAAGTTTATTATAGAAGTTAGTTAATTGTTCAATCTAGGATCCTTATACTGCAGTACATTAGCTCATCCAGTTGTCTACTCTACACCCTCTATTTACTGTTAAGTGATATTCTAACCATACACTAATGTCTTAAGGAGACCAGCTATCCTGCTAACTAATCAACCAATTAAGTTGTATTTGCTGAATTGAGGATAGGGATAATTCATACTATTTTGGTCTCTCATTATACACATTTTCTCACTGTTTTTCAGTATACTGAGTATTTTTCTATATAGAATTGTATGTCTATTTATTTTTAGAATCAATCTAATAAAAATTTATGTTTAATTTATGTCTTCTATTTGATACCAGCGCAAGTGGTTTTAACCAGCTTATTATAGCTGTGTTGTATTTGCCACAATCTCGCTTATTCACCATTGTTGCAAAGAATGGCGGACCTATGCTAAATGGAGAGTAGCCATAGTCTACTCATTTTATGTAAGAGTAACAGTGATGCTTTTGTTTGGCAATGTTCACATTATTTGAAGCAGCTTTGCCTACTGTTGTAGAATTTTGCTTCTCTAGATAGACAAACGTCTCCCTAGTTGCAACAACAGTGATTTTTACCATTCTTTGCAATTATGGTGAACTTTGGTGCCGCAACGGTGGGTACCAAGTAACTCTTTTACTCATTTAGAGTATTTTCTTTTTGTGGAAAGCTGGAAAATATCACTGTTAATGTATTGATAACCAATAAGGTCTGAATCATGTTAAAACTCAGGAAATCAGTCTTGTATTCAACTGTTCTGTATTACAATTTTAAATCACACTACCACAACAAATTACAGGTATCAATGTGTTAATGTCTAGTATTTATGGATACAAATGTGTCATGTACATGTGTAAATGTGGTAATGTATGTGCTTAATTTTACTACCAGGCAATACTAATTTTAGGGTCTTGATGGCTGTCACCTGATCCATTCCCAGGGACTTAGGAAATCATTCTTCTTGGTAGATTCTGTATACATTTAAGGAACATCTTTTGTCTAGACTGTCAAATAAACACACAAGACACACTCGAGTAACCTCCGCAGAATGTGTCTGATGTAACACTATACTGCAGAAAAGATGTTCTGGGTGCCACAGGGACAAGAAAAAAAGCTTTGTATGGAACATAGTAACTCCTGTAAATGTTTTACAATTTAATTTTAAGATAATCTTTTCTAGGGATTGGTATGTGTTTTCTGCCATATATTATCGCAAAATTTAAAAGGTCCTGAGTGACATACTGGGCACTTTGTTTTAGTAAGAGTAGGAGGGTCAAGACTCACACTTACATTTCAAGTGATGGATCAGTTTACAAGTTGGCATTGGCACAAAAACATGGACATTTTTAAATAGCTATTTACTAGTTGTAGTATCCAAGCAGAGCTGGCAGAAATAATTCATATGGAAGCTGTAATGCACTGTAGAACAGCATATAAGCTATTATGCAGCAAGCATACTACATGACACAAAATATTATATCGATTTCCAGTATAAATCCGCATTTCCTGAAAGGGAAATTCAAACAGCAGCAGGAGCAGAACAGAAGCAGAAGCTTCCAATACTTTGTTATAACTATTGTATAATCTATGGCAGTTAGTGTATAATCCCCACACAGGGTTATTCAGAGAAAGGTGAAAACCAGGAGAACTGGCAGGAGAAGAGAACAATCTAGACCATATAGCCGATTTGGAAAGTGAGATAAATGGGAGAATTTTTCTGGTTTGGCTATTTTCACCTAGAATTTTCACTTCTCCAGTCATTCTCCCGAGTTTCACCTTTCTCTGAATAACCCTGTAAGTGTCTACATCTACATTAAACCCACCATTAAAGGTATACCTAGTGTAAACGGGCTCGCTGTATGTGCACACCTGCTAGGAAGAATAGCAGAGTTCAGTTTTTTTCCTTCTGCAGTTCGGCGGTCAGTTCGGCAGTCAGTCTGGCAGTCTTCAGCAACTCCATGTTTGTCGCACTTCGGTGACCGTGCCTTGAACAGTGAATTCACCGCAGGGTCGGCATAATGTAATCGTCAAAGCCCACCAAAGAGCACCAAAGTATGAAGCGCCCAAATTTTGCTGAAATTACATTTTACAAATTACAAATTGCCTCCGTTTGCCACGTCAGTTGTGCTTCCACACTTCTGTGCGGACGTACTTCGTGTGTGGGTCTCTATTGATCATAATTGTATGCTACCACGGATGTTAAAATGTGCGGCAACATGGACGTGATCACTGCGCTCGTCTGAACGAGCCTGACTTTAGGGATATGAAATTGTGGAATAGGTCAAATATAGCAGTAACAAAATAGTAGAAACACCATTCATTATCACTGTCACTATTTAATTTTATTTTTAACATACTTTTAATCTTCACAAAAACAATACTGAAAATGTTTGTTTTATTGTATGTTAAAAAACAGCAATTAATTAAAGTTCTTTTGATGTTTTCAGTGCATTTTTCTTGTTCAGTGAGAAAAATCCAGCCTGTCTTGGGCTTGAACAAGTGCACTGAAGTCTGGTTGAATATCTGAGGTGGATATGCGAAGGACAGGTGATCATGAATGAGAGAGGATCTGTATCTGGATTTGTTGAACTTCGTCACTGAAAATGTTTGTTCATATATGTAGGTAGATCCAAAGAGAACTAACATCTTCTGAGCTCGCTTCCTCATGTCTTGAAAGTTCTCTGAGAGAAGAGTAAAAATCCAGCAGTGATACTGACTTAAAGTGCTCTGCCAGTAGTGCATCAGACTGCAGGTCAATGAGTTCGAGCTGAACATCACTGGGTGTAGACATCGCTTGAAGTCAAAATTTATAAAAAAAATGTTTGCTCTGTTTGCAAAACGCTCTCAAACCAAGTTACTCACATAGGCTGAAAAAAGACCTGCGTCCGACAAGTCCAGACTTTAACATATCAGTCCCTGCTGTCAATCCAAAATGTCCAAGTATAGTCACACATTCATACACTCACAGACCATAAAACCATAAAAATCATACATTAACCCATTAATGCCGCAGGACGTTCCATGACGTCCTGGCGGCGGGCGGGCTTTGAAGACACGGGGCGGGGAGCGGGGCATTTAAACATGCTCATTATGTTTAAACATAATTTAAAGTCCTATTTCAGTATACCCCAGACATTTTTTTTAAAAATCAAAATACCCACTTTTTTATTTGTACACCAAACGTGGTCATATTTGGTATCACTGGAAACGCCATAATCAGTTCTTTCTAATTACACCAAACATTACCCTCTAGCTTTCACTGATCATGAAATATGGGAGTCAAAATAAATTATTTTGTACCCTTCTGATGACTGACATCTTAACAATGAGATACTTTTGATGCTTTGGAAGCTCTCTGCGGACCATGGCTTTTGCTGTAGGATGCGACTAAGAAAATGTCAGAAATGACCTACTAGAACAGCTGAACTTTATTTGGGGTTAATCAGAGGCACTTTAAATGAGGGCAGGTGTGTACTGACTCCTATTTAACATGATTTTGAATGTGTTTGTTTAATTCTGCACAAAGAACCAAAAGGTGCTTCAACAAAGTATTAGTTTAAGGGTGTGCACACTTATGCAACTGTGGCACTCTGTGTATTAAAGGGACACTCTAGGCAACATGACCACCTAAGCTATTTTAGGTGGTCATGATGCCCGGAGTATCCTGCCCTCTGTCCCCCCTCCCTGCGCTCGGCAGTTCAGCTGAAAAAGCTGAAAACAGCTGAGAGAGGCGGAGGAGTTTACTCCGCCCTCCCAGCTGTCAGTCAGCAGAGCGGGAATCATATTTCCCGCTTCTGCCGACTTTTGCCGAGTAGGAGACGTCATCGCGCTTTCAGCGCGATGACGTCTCCAACTCACCGCAGAAGCTGGCGGCTCCCTCTGAGGGTTAGTGTTGCGCGCATCCTTTTGCGCGCAACACTAATCCTCAGAGGGAGCGGGAGGAAGCCTGCCGATTGGCTGGCTTATGTGAGAGGCGCACATGCGCGCTTCTCACGTAAACCAGAAGCCAAGAAGCATCAAGAAGGACGGGAGCGGAAGAGGAGGGAGGTGAGTATAAAAAAAAAAAAGACGCCGCTGGAAAGAAGTGGATTTTAGGGTAAGTATTACAGTTACAAAAAAATAAATAAAAACGAAAGATTTATTAAGGGAATAGGGACAGGTTAGGATAAAAAAAACGGGGGGGGGGGTGATTTTTTGAGTAGAGTGTCCCTTTAAATGTGTATTAAACACATTGCCCCAAAAGAAAATACAGTATGCAGAATGAAGTAATAAGCATTTTTTTAAGTTTGTCATTATTGACAAGCCCATAACTATATTGTCAATAGCTCTGTTGCTGCTGCCTTATCCTCCTACCAGCAGGTGGCGATCGCTGTGTTTCTCAGCCACAGGGACTGTGATTTGTGCCATGTGCATGTCTCAGTGGTTTATTAGTTATGAGACAACCATTGAATGCAGAGGAAGAGAATCAGCAAGTCCAGAGTAAAAACCTGAGTTATTTCTCTGTTTCAGAATGAAAAATCAAAAATAAATGTGTTGTATTAGAACAAGCTCCGTCTCTTGATTCTACAAATGCAACATATTTTGGTGAGCCAGCCAGGAGGAGTAATTTCAAGCAAGAAAAGACTACTTTTACCAGAGACGAATCTAGAATTCACTATAAAGTTTTTTTTTGAGAGAAAAAAAGTTCAAAAATGGAGCAATTGCAAGATGAAGTGAGCGCATCGCTACTGCGGCTAGAGAAACCTCGTCTTGTCAAAGTTTGCCACTTTTTAAAATGCCCAGAAGAAAGCGGGGCAGGTTTCCTCACCAAGTCGAGACGAACCCTTATCCGGAAGGCAGAGAGAGTCTTGGAGGAGATTGAAGACAGTCAAGCGGAAGATGAAGTTTGCCAGTACTTGAAAGACCTTCTATCGTTTATTACAGAAGGTAAGCAGGGTGTGACAGACGCAGAACCAACAGTAAAGGAGCTCAATCAGATGAGAGACCTAAGAGAGAAATATCTCCAACTGCAACAATCTCAAAATGGAGCTCGCAAAGCGTTAGAAGAGGAGATGAGAACCCTAGAGAATAGGATTAGCGTGAGCAGCAAAAGTGTGAGAAAAGTGGGGGAAGTAACAGTACCGTTGCCAGCCACTGTGCCAGAAGTAACCCTCTGGCGGGAATTCAGAATCTGTGGACAGATTGGAGAAGCGGGACAGAAAGACAAACTGTCCTACACAAGACTGGCCCACCAGATTGAAGCAGGAATCCGGAAGGGATATTCTGAAGTGGAAATTATTGAGGCAGTGATACAGGCAGTCAGCCCTGGACTTCATCTCAGAGATATGTTGGAGATTAAGAGTCGACTTACTCTCAGCGCGTTGAAGACTATCCTGAAGGGACAATATAAGGAAGATAGCTCCTCTGATCTGTTGTATAAGTTGATGAATATCTCTCAAGAACCCAAAGAGTCAGCTCAGAATTTCTTATTCAGAGCAATTGAGTTGAAAGAAAAGCTACAGTGGAAGTCACGTGACCAAGAAACTGAAGATCAGTACAGTCCAGCCCTTATTCAACGAAAGTTTCTTCATTCTATTGAAACTGGACTCCGGAGTGATGCCGTAACGTTTCAGGTAAAACCCTACCTTAATGATATCACTGTCACAGATGAAGTACTGATCGAAAGAGTGAATGAAGCAGCTAATTTGGAGGTGGAAAGACAACAGAAGTTAAAGAAAACTGCTTATGGAAAAGGTCCACAACTAAATGAACTCAACACGGAAGTACACTCCCATGAAAGAGAACCCTTGACTATAGCATCAACAGAGTTAAAAGAGATGTGTGCAGTAGAAAGGGGTGAAACTGCTTTAGACTTAAGGTAAACACCGGCAAATCTTAAAGAGTCTAGTCCAGATCCCTATAAGCTAATTGAAGACCTCAAGGCGGATGTGATTGAAATGAAGAAAATGTTCCTCACAGCCATGAAAACCAGCAGCCAACTACGACCAAGAGAGTTTCCAATGATCCAGACACAAGCAAGACAGAGAGGTTGTAGGGAATTCCGGGAGGTCAATGCGGAAGCCACATGTACTCACTGTTTCCGCTGTGGTCAAACAGGACACTTGTCACGGGAATGCCAAGTAAGGACACAGTCGCTGGAAAACCTTGAACAGGCTAATGAGACGGGACCCCCAGTAGCTCCTTACCATGTGTCCCACCGACCCCAGCACACCCCAGTCACAACTCCGAAACAGCGAAGACACCATCAGCCTACTAACACTTCCAGACAGCAGGGAACGGAGTCCAGTAATGAAGTTCTGAGAACCTCTACTATAAGCACAGTAAACTATTTACCACCACAACAGCAAGCTAAGCTGCTAGATCTGATTGGAAGACGGTGCCTTGTCCGCTGCCGACTTGATGATGTCACCATTGAAGCCTTGTGGGACACTGGGGCACAAGCTGGCATTGTGAATGACGTTTGGAGAAAACAATATCTCCCACACACCACCATCCGACCCATTGCAGAACTGCTTGGACCTGGAACTCTGACTGGACTAGCAGCTAACCAGACAGAAATACCATTTCATGGATGGATTGAGGTGAGATTTCATTTGGACTCAGCTCAGCTCCTGCCGAGTTCCTACGGAGTATGGAAGAATGTCTTTCAGGTCTGAGAGATGTTATCTGCCAACCTTACTTGGATGACAATCTCGTTCATAGCAGTACGTTTGAAGATCACTTGAAGCATGTTCAGACTGTATTACGAAGGTACCAGCAACATGGTATTAAGTTAACTCCTCGGAAGTGCGAACTATTCAAGAGAAATGTGAGATTTCTGGGAAAGATGGTCTCGGGAGAAGGTTACACGATGGATCCAGCTGAGATTGCACCAGAACAGAAATTAAAAGAAAAAAAGCCTGAAACAATAGGAGATTTGAGAAAGATGTTGGGATTTCTCTCGTACTCCCGGTCCTACATTCCAAACTTCTCCAGAATTGCCAAGCCCTTATATGAGTTGCTATCTCTGTCCCCATCAGAGCAAAAAGGGGAAAATACAGTGTCGGTACAGGAGGGAACCCCCCAAGCAAGGAAGAAGGGACGAACAACCAAGCAGCAAGGACATCTACCCTCCCGCAGACCTATTAGCTGGACGAACAGCCATCAGGAAATTCTAAACCAGCTCACTGACAATTTGTTGAAACCACCTGTCCTGGGATATGCAGATTTCACACAGCCTTTCGTGTTACATTGTGACGCATCGCAGGAAGGTCTTGGAGCAGTGTTATATCAAAGGCAAGGAGGAAAAATGGTAGTGATTGCATATGGCTCCAGAACGATGACACCACTGGAGAAGAATTACCACATGCATTCTGGGAAATTAGAATTCCTAGCGTTGAAATGGGCCATTTGTGAAAGATTCAGGGACTATCTGTACCACACAGCCTCATTCGGGGTGTATACGGACAACAACCCTCTCACCTATATCCTCACTACAGCCAAATTGAATGCCACAGGTCACCATTGGGTAGCAGAACTTGCAGATTTTAACTTCACTATTCAATACCGTCCAGGCAAGTCAAATGCGGATGCAGATGGTCTATCCCGAATGCTGCTAGAGATAAACGACTACATGAATCAATGTACTGAAGAAATCAAACAGGATATCATCAGCTCTTCAATACTGGGAATATCTGTAGAGTTAGAAGAACCGTCCCAGGGGATAGGAACAGTTTTCACAAGTGCACTGGAACTGCTACAAGATGCAACCCCTAGTACAGCTACTAGTCCCTTGACTACGGAGCAGATTCGAAAGTCCTAAGAAAAAGACCCCATCATTGGAAGAGTTCCAAGGTACAAGTCAAAAAATCAGCGTCCAGGAAACGAAGTCCAAAAGACAGAACACCCAGATGTCCAGTCATTACTGAAACAATGGACAAAACTGTATGTGAACAAAGATGGAGTGTTACTTAGAAAAAGGTCAGAACGAGATCAACTTATCCTGCCCAAAGAGTACCACCCACTCATATTCAAAAAATTACACCAAGAAATGGGACACCTTGGTGTTGAAAGGACACTCACTTTGATTAGAGACAGATTCTACTGGCAACACATGCAGAAGGATGTGGAACACTTCGTGACCAGAGTCTGTGAATGTCTTCAGAAGACAATTAGCCATTTTCCCTCACTGTTGTCATGTGATTCGTTAGTGTTATAAGGTCTCAGGTGTGAATGGGGCGCAGGTGTGTTTAAATTTGATGTTATCGCTCTCACTCTCATACTGGTCACTGGAAGTTCAACATGGCACCTCATGGCAAAGAACTCTCTGAAGATCTGAAAAAAAGAATTGCTGCTCTACATAAAGATGGGCTAAGCTATAAGAAGATTGCTAAAACCTACTATATCATAATGCACCATACTGCATCAAATTGGTCTGCATGGCTGTCGAAGGAAGCCTCTTCTAAAGATGATGCACAAAAGTGCACGCAAACAGTTTGCTGAAGACGCGCAGACTAAGGGCATAAATTACTGGAACCATATCCTGTGTTCTGATGAGACCAAGTTAAACTTATTTGGTGCAGCTGGTGTCAAGCGTGTGTGGCAGCATCCAGGTGAGGAGTACAAAGACAAGTGTGTCTTGTCTACAGTCAAGCATGGTGGTGGGAGTGTCATTGTCCGGGGCTGCATGAGTGCGGCCAGTACTGGGGAGCTACAGTTCATTGAGGGAAACCATGATTGCCAACATGTACTGTGACTGTCACGAGGCGTGTGCGGTTCTGGTATGAGCCCAGCAGGCGGCGACACAGAGGGGAGGCCAGACAGGAATCACGCAATGCAGATTCTTTAATAAAACATAAATGGTCCTTAACTTGATCAAAAGGTCAGACGGTGAGAACAACTGTAATCCACAGGTAGACAGATGGGTACTGGATACGTAGGATAAGCTGGTACAGGAAGAGCAGGTTTGCACACAACCAAGTGACCTCAGTCAGGGAGAACATTGCAGACCCCCTGCTGGCTGGGTCTCTCTGCCTTTTAAGGAGGCTTAAACACAGATAGGCCTCAGCTGGAAGTCCAGGGCTAGAAAGGAAAGACCCAGGCTGGATCTCCAGGAGCAGAGCCTGGGTAAAACCTGGAACGGAATCGAAGAAAAGGAGGATACATGGCAAAGTTCTAAGATCCAGGTGTGCAAGACAGGTACACGGGGTGGACCGTGACAGTACCCCCCCTGACGGGTGC
Source organism: Leptobrachium leishanense (assembly GCA_009667805.1). Lineage (NCBI taxonomy): Eukaryota > Metazoa > Chordata > Amphibia > Anura > Megophryidae > Leptobrachium > Leptobrachium leishanense. The sequence goes on from CM019066.1 coordinate 192,149,830, forward strand.
CCACCGGGCACCGAGGCTGGAACAGGGGATGGAGCATAAATCACCACCCTCCAATGTACTCAGAGTCTGGATTGCCATAAACGTCACCATAAGCACGCAGGGCCCTCTCAAAATGTGGCAGGTTTTCTTTGCGGACCAACGTGCCATTGGATGCCCAGACACAACCCTCGGGAGCAAGACGTACAATGGGTGACGGGCCTTTGGCACGACCCGGTAGGGTAGTGCCCTTGGCACGGCTCAATGGGGCAGCGCCCTTGGCACAGCTCGATGGGGCAGCGCCCTCGGTGATGACTGGTGGGGCAGCACCCTTGGCACAGCTTGATGGGGCAGCGCCCTTGGTGACAACCTTGGTACTGCGCGGCTCAACGGCGGCGTCCTTGGCGAGGCACGGAGGAGCAGCGCCCTTGGCGAGGCACGGAGGGGCAGTGCCCTTGGCGAGGCACGGAGGGGCAGCGACCTTGGCGAGGCCCTTGGTACTGCACGGCTCAGCGGCGACCTGGGTACAGCACGGCTCAACGGTTGCAACCTTGGTGAGGCATGGCACTTGAGCGACCTGGGTACTGCACGGCACTTGAGCGACCTCGGTACTGCATGGCTCTGCAGCGACCTGGGTGCAGCACGGATCTGCGGCAACCTGGGTGCAACACGGCTCTGCGGCGACCTGGGTGCAGCACGGCTCTGCGGCAACCTGGGTACAGCACGGCTCAACGGTTGCAACCTTGGTGAGGCACGGCACTTGAGCGACCTGGGTACTGCACGGCACTTGAGCGTCCTCGGTACTGCATGGCTCTGCGGCGACCTGGGTGCAGCACGGATCTGCGGCGACCTGGGTGCAACACGGCTCTGCGGTGACCTGGGTGCAGCACGGCTCTGCGATGGCAACCTGGGTGCAGCACGGCTCTGCGGTGGCAACCTGGGTGCAGCACGGCTCTGCGGTGGCAACCTGGGTGCAGCATGGCTCTGCGGCGGCAACCTGGGTACAGCACGGCTCTGCGGCGACCTGGGTACAGCACGGCTCTGCGGCGACCTGGGTACAGCATGGCTCTGCGGCGACCTGGGTACAGCATGGCTCTGCGGCGACCTGGGTACAGCACGGCTCTTGCTGGGCAGTGAGTGGCTTGGCCTTACGGCGGCGGCGACAATCCCGTGGCGGTGATAGCTCAGGATAACCTGTGGGATGCAGGGCAGTGACCTCTGGGGACACTGCGGGATGCAGGGCAGCGAGTTCTGGAGAACCTGCGGGATGCAGGGCAGCGACAACTGGAGAACCTGCGGGATGCAGGGCAGCGACAACTGGAGAACCTGCGGGATGCAGGGCAGCGACAACTGGAGAACCTGCGGGATGCAGGGCAGCGACCTCTTGATATCCTGCGGGTTGCAGGGCAGCGACATCTTGAGATCCTGCGGGTTGCAGGGCAGCGACCTCTTGAGATCCTGTGGCATGCAGGGCAGCGACCTCTTGAGATCCTGCGGCATGCAGGGCAGCGACCTCCGTAGTCTGTGTCAAAGCAACCTCCATGGGCATATAAGACTCCGAATCTGTGAGCAAGGTAGGTTCCATGTCCATGGGTTCAACGTCAGCAGGCTCAGATGGCGGGGTCTCCAAGTTATCAGAGAGGGAGTCATCCTCTGTACTCTCCACATCAGAGAAGGCTTCCCTAAATTCAGGTCTCTTAGATCTGGGTACCGGAGTATGGCGAGACTTGCCAACTGTGGTAGCCTGGCGAGGCCTAGCAGGAGTAGAGACTGGGCGAGGCTTGGCTGTGGGCTGGCGAAGCTTGACAGCAGCTTGGCGAGGGCTGGCAGAGACAGGGTGCTGTCGAGCTTTGGCAATTGGAGTTCTCTTGGATATTGATGGGAGGACTCAGCAGGTAATGTCTTTTTGCTTTTAGCAGGCACAGACACAGGAGGAGAAACCAGCCGAGAAGCAAGAGTAACAGGATTGACTCTGGTCTGTGATGAGGATGGCTTGGGTGGGCGCACAGGGCACGAAGAAATTAAATGTGAGCCCGCACTACAATAGAAGCACAGTCCCAAAGACCTCCTCCTGGAGCGTTCCTCCTCAGACAAGGGTCTCCTGCAGCTAGACATAGAAGTGGAAGAGCGCACCTTAGGTGAGGTGCCCCTTAATCCTTGCAGCACTTTAAGCAACATAGAGTCTAGTTGTTGCAGAAAGTTCTCCACAGCCATTTTCATGGATGCCACCACCGCCTGTATCACCGCAGACTCGTAATAAGATGGGGTCTGCATTCTGTCACGAGGCGTGTGCGGTTCTGGTATGAGCCCAGCAGGCGGCGACACAGAGGGGAGGCCAGACAGGAATCACGCAATGCAGATTTTTTAATAAAACATAAATGGTCCTTAACTTGATCAAAAGGTCAGACGGTGAGAACAACTGTAATCCACAGGTAGACAGATGGGTACTGGATACGTAGGATAAGCTGGTACAGGAAGAGCAGGTTTGCACACAACCAAGTGACCTCAGTCAGGGAGAACAATGCAGACCCACTGCTGGCTGGGTCTCTCTGCCTTTTAAGGAGGCTTAAACACAGATAGGCCTCAGCTGGAAGTCCAGGGCTAGAAAGGAAAGACCCAGGCTGGATCTCCAGGAGCCTGGTCCAGGTGCAGAGCCTGGGTAAAACCTGGAACGGAATCCAAGAAAAGGAGGATACATGGCAAAGTTCTAAGATCCAGGTGTGCAAGACAGGTACACGGGGTGGACCGTGACAGTGACATACTGAAGCATAGCTTGATTCCCTCCCTTCGGAGACTGGGTCGCAGGGCAGTATTCCAACATGATAACGACCCCAAACACACCTCCAAGATGACCACTGCCTTGCTAAAGAAGCTGAGGGTAAAGGTGATGGACTGGCCAAGCATGTCACCAGACCTAAACCCTATTGAGCATCTGTGGGGCATCCGCAAACAGAAGGTGAAGTAGCGCAAGGTCTCTAACATCCACCAGCTCTGTGATGACGTCATGGAGGAGTGGAAGAGGACTCCAGTGGCAACTTGTGAAGCTCTGGTGCCCAATAGGGTTAAGGCAGTGCTGGAAATTAATGGTGGCCACACAAAATATTGACATTTGGGCCCAATTTGGACATTTTCACTTAGGGGTGTAATCTCTTTTGTTGCCAGTGATTTATACATTAATGGCTGTTTGTTGAGTTATTTTGAGGGTACAACAAATTTACACAATAGACAGTTGACTTTACACCCACCATACATGACCAGTTTCCTTAGCTTATCCTCAACCTCAATTATACTATATACAAAAAATATAGTATATATAGATACCCCAACAGTAGACTGTGCATGTCATCATTTTCAACCACACAAAGTATAAAGGTTGCAATAATCAGACTTATATCCAATTAGCAAGCCGAAACACAAAAAAATGTGCTCAGTTATAAAACCACAAGACTTTACTACAAAGCTTGCAATCTATCTTGTCTGGCATGTCATGCATCATAGTGTAAATCCCAAAGATCTGAGTTTTTATTGCAGTGTTATTGCTAATTAGTAGCTTGGTGATGAAAAACATCTCACTCTTCTGTCACTCTTAATTAGTAATTAGCACTAAAGATTATTGCCAGCTGCCATGAGATGACAGATATGACCTCATCCATGAAGAATAATTCTGCTCTCTCAGCCACATAAAGTAAAAGCAGACCATTTTTTTGAATTTGCCTGATAATGTCAAAGTTCAAGGGTAGTCAAAAATTGAATAAGGCATATTTTCTGGCACAAGGTGATCACATTTCAAAGACTATTTCATCTGTTGCAAGACCAAAAGACTACAAAAGGAATGTCGTCTCTTGCCTGTAGCCTACTTACTTATTTTTACCTTGATTGTGATGCAGACCGAATGTCATGTAAGGAATATAGTAGGCTACCCAAAATCTATGAATTTATTTTCATTCCAAAGTTCTTATTTCATTTCCCACTCCTTGAAAAACTCAGAACACCACAACAATTTTAGCTTATATTTCAGTAGCTGTCCTGCCAGGTTGCCAAGTACACTTTGGTGACATCACAGGAAGTGGCATCACTTAATATATCATGTTATTTGATAATATACACTATGCTAATGATTTTCTAACAGCATGTATTTATAAATGTAAATATAAAGGGTTATTCAAAGAGAGCCAAACCTGCCACCAAATTTTGTGGCAGTTCAGCTATTCAGAAAGCTGTCAATTCGCCAAATAGATCTACCAGCACTGTTACATAAAAAGTGTAAACTGAAGCTATTCTCACACCACACATTACTGTTTGATTGCTGTGGAGCTCTGTGATAAGCTCATAAACACCAAACATTACTGTGAGATTTATTGCTGTGGATCTCTGTGATACGCTCATAAACGCGACACATTATTGTGAGTTTTATTGCTCTGGAGCTCTGTGATACACTCATAAACACTGCATATTACTGTGAGTTTTATTGCTTTTTTTTATTGGGCTTTTCCCCCCCAGTTTCTCTCTGCTTCCGGCAGGAAGAAGAAGCGGATCGAGCCTCTGTTCTCGCCGCGGGATGAGAGGTGAGTATCTGTTTTTTGGGTTAATTTTTCAGCTGGTGCTGACCGATTCCACAGAACCAGAATCAGCACCAGGTCCGAGTGGTTAACTTTTCAGTTACTTTTCAGGGACTTAATTAGCTTTGGGACTTTGTAATCCTAATGCTAATTAACACTTTGCGCTCCCCATGTTAAGCATAGGGAGTGCAAAGTACAGTAAGCTCGCGCTGAAAAGCACAAGCTCCGAATCGCTAACGGGTTTTGCAACCCGTTAGCGTTCGGATTGTAATATGGTCGGCCTGCACTAGGGCCAACAAAACGAACGTTAACGCTCACACAGCTGAGCGCTAACATTAGCGTATGGCCCTATATGTACTCTTTCCCATTGCACAACTGCTAGTTAAATTGTACCTTAAGCTCTAATACCTTGCAAAGATGACTGTCATTTTAAAAAGAAATTATTCTGTCACTATTCTTGGATTCTCACATCACTTTCTCTTTATGACTTCATTTTATGACAAGGCTCAGATAATAATTCTATTTTAAGTATGTTCTAACAGTGACACTTTACATACTTCATTTGTTGTAAAATTATGGCTAAGCTTTCATGCTGGTGTAAATGTATGGCTATGTTTATGTGTATGTGGAATTCTAAATGTATTATAGCATAACTAGAAAATAGTGAGTTGCATTGCTTTTAAATGCTTAGGATTATTTTCTTTGTTTCAGTCCATCCCTGAATCTAAGAATATTGTTGGGGATTCAAAAAGGTGATAATTTCATCCTTACCCTTCTTTCATTAACCCATTTGTTAAGTATCTGTCTAACAAGCAAATTTCTATATATATTATGTAATGAACATGTAAACACTAATTACACCCAATGTTACGAAGTGTGAAGGGCAATTTCAGAAAGATTAAATGTACTGTCAACATTTCCATCACATCTTTTTGGTATTTAATTACCAGATCCCTAATATAGCATGTATTCTATAAGACTGGAGCCGAAGATCTCAAGTATCGTTCAGTGGTTAATAATAAGTTCAGAAAGACTGATGACTCCCACAGACTGAAATATTCACTGTCACGTTGCTGTCATTTCAAGCTAGGAGCCACCTTTCTTGCTTTCTTTATATTTTTAGGTCACATGAGAAGAACTTTGTAGCACATTAATGACCTTGTCAAGTTGCAATTTAAAGGTCCACTACCACCAAAAAATGAAATGTTCTTATGTGTTTATTTTATGTTGCTGATAGCTTATATGTGCTATGCTTTTCTCTTGTATGTTTAATTAAGAAAATATGTTACTCTATAGGTGTCACTGGGCACATCTGTTTTGTGAACATTAGTGTTGTAAACTGCCCCCCCCCCGGTGTCTTTACATCACTTGCTCCTCAATGTGTGGCTTAGGCCAGTGGGTCTCAACCTGTGGTACACATTCCCCAGGGGATACGAATACAAGAAGCAGGGTACAGCAGGTACAGTTCTCACCCGCACGGTTTTCACCCGGACGGGTTTTGAACCCTCTGCCCGGGATTGTAATGAGTGAGAGCAGGGATGCAGAAAGTGCCAGGCACCCAGCTCAGCACATCCTGGCTCCTGGTTGCTTCCCCTTGTGCCACTCACCATGCAAGACACAGTGGAGGCAAAATACAGCGCTCCGGCTGCAGAGTCTGCCTGTGTGTCTTCCCCTTGTGCTGGCCCCGCCTCCTCCATGCCGGCACCAGTAGCAGGTCCTGACACGGAGATACACAGGCAGACTCTGTGTCCTCTCTTTCTCTCTCTTCCTCCCCCTTCTCCACTCTAACACACCCGCTATTCCTCTCTCTCCCCTCCCTCTCTTCTCTCCCTCTCTCTCTCATCCTCTTCTCCCCCTCTCTCTCTCATCCTCTCTCTTCCCTCATTCTCGCACCCCTCTCTTGTACCACTCTCTTCTATCAGATTTATTGTACAGGTGCTAAATGATTCTGCAAAAGTGGAATTTATTTTAGCTAATTTTTTTTTTAACCCATCAATGCCATAATTACGGCTAGGACTTTGTAATACCTTACTTATCCTAACGTTAATTACTGTTTGCGTTCCCCTTGTTAAGTAATTTGCAAAGTACAGTAAACTATCGCAATCACTGATGCACTAATGGATTTTTAAAGGGATTAGGGTTAGGAAGGTTGTATGGAGGGCATGCGTTAAAATCAATTATCTAATCTAGCCCATAGTGTTTCCAGGCTATAGAAAGTAATCTGTACAGTCAAATACAAATTATACAAATTACTCTTTAGTCGTTTTCATTCTATCTATACTTTAATTGGGTTTTGAACAAGATTGTTCCCGTTGATACCTATCACATGTCAATGTGTCCTTGGATACTGAGTGAGGTCAGGTGAACATAATTTATGAATTTTCTCAGTTTAGAAAACTAATTCTAGTCTTTTATGCAAGCATTAATAAATTCACCTGGGTTAATCCATTTTAAGTGGTCCAGCACAGGTTGCTTGACCACGTTCATGTTTCCTATTTTCTGTGTGATTATGTGCTAGTATTGCAAAATCACCAGTTTTTTATTTTAATTTTACTTGGTTTAACCATGGCGTCCATCTTTGTGTCATGATGCACAACAAATTTTGGTTACATAGATGTTTAGAGGAACCTCAATTTATCAGATCGAGAAAGTCCTAGCTCCTTCGGTCAAAACTGGTCTCTAGAACATATTCCTAGGTACATATACAGTCATGGCCGAAATTGTTGGCACCCAGAAATTTTTCCAGAAAGTCAAAGTATTTCTCACAGAAAAGAATTGCAGTAACACATGTTTTGCTATAGACATGTTTATTCCCTTTTGTGTGTATTGGAACAAAACAAAAAAAGCAAATTGGACATAATGTCACACAAAACTCCAAAAATGGGCTTGACAAAATTCTTGGCACCCTTAACTTAATATTTGGTTGCACACCCTTTGGAAAAAATAACTGACATCAGTCGCTTCCTATAACCATCACTAAGCTTCTTACACCTCTCACCCAGAATTTTGGACCACTCTTCCTTTGCAAACTGCTCCAGGTCTCTCTTATTGGAAGGGCACCTTTTCCCAACAGCAATTTTAAGATCTCTCCACAGGTGTTCAAAGGGATTTAGATCTGGACTCATTGCTGGCCACTTCAGAACTCTCCAGCGCTTTGTTGCCATCCATTTCTGGGTGCTTTTTGACGGTATGTTTGGGGTCATTGTCCTGCTGGAAGACCCAAGATCTCAGACGCAAACCCAGCTTTCTGACACTGGGCTCTACAGTGCGACCCAAAATCCTTTGGTAATCCTCAGATTTCATGAGGCCTTGCACACATTCAAGGCACCCAGTGCCAGAGGCAGCAAAACAACCCCAAAACTCATTGAACCTCCACCATATTTCACTGTAGGTACTGTGTTCTTTTCTTTGTAGGCCTCATTCTCTTTTTGGTAAACAGTAGAATGATGTTCTTTACTAAAAAGCTCTCTTGGTCTCATCTGTCCACAAGACGTTTTTCCAGAAAGATTTTGGCTTACTCAAATACATTTTGGCAAACTGTAGTGTTGCTTTTTTATGTCTCTGTGTCAGCAGTGGGGTCCTCCTGGGTCTCCTGCCATAGCGTTTCATTTCATTTAAATGTCGACGGATAGTTAGCGCTGACACTGATGCTCCCTGAGCCTGCAGGACAGCTTGAATTTCTTTTGGAACTTGTTTGGGGCAGCTTATCCACCATCTGGACTATCCTGCGTTGCAACCTTTCATCAATTTTTCTCTTCCGTCCACCCACAGAGAGATTAGCTACAGTGCCATGGGTTGCAAACTTCTTGATAATGTTGCGCACTGTGGACAAAGGCACATCTAGATCTCTGGAGATGGACTTGTAACCTTGAGATTGTTGATATTTTTCCACAATTTTGGTTCTCAAGTCCTCAGACAGCTCTCTTCTCCTCTTTCTATTGTCCATGCTTAGTGTGGCACACACAGACAAACAATGCAAAGACTAAGTGAACCTCTCTCCTTTTTATCTGCTTTCAGGTGTGATTTTTATATTGCCCACACCTGTTACTTGCCCCAGGTGAGTTTACAGGAGCATCACATGCTTGAAACAATCTTATTTATCCACAATTTTGGAAGGGTGCCAAGAATTTTGTCCAGCCCATTTTTGGAGTTTTGTGTGACATTATGTTCAATTTGCTTTTTTTCCTCCCTTTTTTTGTTTTGTTCCAATACACACAAAGGGAATAAACATGTGTTACTGCAATACTTTTCTGTGAGAAATACTTGATTTTCTGGAACAATTTCTGGGGTGCCAACAATTTCGGCCATGACTGTATATAAATTAATAGTTTGCACATTCTTGTTTGTTAAACAGAAACTAAGTTATGCGGCTAATGTAATGCTCAAAAATCATTGAAAGTTCCTCTTTAAGGTTCAGTTAATAATGGCAAGGGTTTCAGTCTCATTCCTATGACTGTTTCAGGGGGTAACTAGGTAGGTATACTGTGTATGCAGAACATTTCAGATTTGAGACTGTAATGTGGGGTTCAGTACCCAGAATGTTTTTCCGCATGCAGAAAGGCTACCCTTGCTGTCAGTAGCCAGTACTAATTCTGGCCCACCCCCTAGTCAATAGCAGCAACTCCTTGTAAGGTGAAAACAAAACTTAGAATAACTTTATTTAGAGTTTAGAATTATAAACACAGAAATGGGGATGGGTAGAATACAATGGTAAAACACACCCGGGCATTTCCATACTGAATAGCCTCCAAATAGCCTCCCACACACACACCATGGCATAACAGACATTGGTTGGAGAAGAGGGCAGAAAGATCAGGTCCTTGGGGGTTGGATGGAAGCATGTGGAGATAATTGAGTCAGGAACCATTACTTACGGATGACACATAAAGGAAACAACACAGACATCAGGGAATAGGGCACAGAAAACACATACACTCTGTACCTACCACTGTAAGTACAGAGTGAGCTTAACAAAGGAAAACAATATATCACATCACACCCACACCTCCTAAACGCATCTTTAGGTCCATGTACCCCAAGTCACAAGTGACTACCATTACAGACATTTCTTTTTTTTATGGGGGCGAAAAAGTACAATGTTTTAACATATCCCCTAATTTTTGGGTTGATTATCTATAGTAGGGGATCAGATAAGTACCTGAATTAATCACATACATTTCTAGTTCAAGTTCTCTGCCATAGCATACAGCTGTAATAATTTTGTACATGTACCTTATATTATGCTCAAGAGATCAGTTTTGACTCAGGAAGCTGCTATCAGTGAAATTAAGGGCTGTCTTGGGGATATAGTTCACAAACATAGCAAACTGAGGCGTTCTTAGCAGTCTGGCATATCAGACTCCCGCAGAGTTTGGGAATGGTAGCCATGATTGGAGTTGTTCCTCGAGATCCTTGAATGCTCAATACTTATTTTCGAGTTAGAGGCAGGAATTGAGAAGACAGTCCCGGATAAAATGATGCAATCCACTACCACCTGATAAAGTTATCTTCTAACAGCTGTGTTAATCATTGAGCCACCCTATTGACCTAAAGCTCCAGTTTCAGGCTTAGTGAATCTGAATCCAGGCCAGTGATGTATTTTGGCCTAGGCCGACAAGGCCTAGGGTGGCACTTTTGCGGCACTTTGACAGAGCGGCAAAAAATGACACCTTGCCACTCAGTGAAACCCACAGTCACCGGTTCTAAATCCCCGGCCTCAGCTGAGATCTGAAGCACCCCACTGCGGCACGGCCAAGCGATGCATTCTCCTTGTCGTGCCGCAGCAGTCCCGTCACGTGAACCCTGCGGTGCTGGGGAGGAAGTGATCATATAATGTCACTTCCTCCCAGCGCTCCACCATGATCAGAGATCACGTGCAGCGGTGGCTCTCAGGACTCAGCCGGCCCGGCACATACCGGAGGGGGTGAGAAATTGAATAATGCATTGAAAGGAGGAGGGGTGATGAAATGAAAAGCGGGGGGAATGAAATGAGGGGGTATGAATGAAATGAAAAGAGGGGGGAATTAATGAAATTAAGAGGGTGGAATGAATGCAATGAAATGAAATGAGAGGGTGAATGAAATGAAAAGGGGGTGAATGAAATGAAAAGCTGGGGGAAATAAAATGAAAAGGGGAATGAATGCAATGAAATGAAAAGGGGGGTGGATGAAATGAAAAGGGGGAATGAAAAAAATGAAAAGAGGGGGTGAATGAAATTAAAAGCAGCGGGAATGAAATGGAAAGGGGGGTAAATGAAAAGCAGGGGGGAATGAAATGAAAAGAAGGAATGAATGCAACGAAATAAAAAGAGTGGTAGAGAATGAAATGAAAATCAGGGGGAATTAAATGAGGGAGGAATGAATGAAATGAAAATCAGGGGGAATTAAATGAAAAGGGGGGGAATGAATGCAATGAAATGAAACGAGGGGAGAGAGAATGAAAAGGGGGAATGAATGAAATTAAAAGGAGGGGGAATGAAAAGAAAAGGGGGGAATAAAATACAATGAAATGAAAAGAGTAGGGGTGAGTGAAATGAAAAAAGTGGGGTAAAATTAACATGGAAAGAGTGGGAAATGAATAGGGGTGAAAGGACTGAAGAGGGAGGTGGAGAGATGGACATGAAAAAGGAGAGACTCACTGCCTTTACCATTAGAGATCTATTGCTGTGGATCCTGTGTACGCTCAGACTCATTGCCTTTACCGTGAGTTCTATTGCTGTGGTGCTCTGATATGCTCATTATAGTGCACATTACTGAGTTATATTGCTGTGCAGCTCTGTGATGCACTCATACACAGTGCACATTTCTGTGGGTTTTATTGCTGTGGAGCTCTGTAGTACGTTCATAAACACTGCACATTACTGTGAGTTTTATTGCTGTGGAGCTCTGTGATACGCTCATACACATCGCACTTTACTGTGAGTTTTCTTGTTGTGGAACTCTGTGATACGCTCATAGATAAGGGAAGTCATAGTGCAGAAGCAGTTTCTTTTCTGTGGCATATATCAGTAAAGTGCATATTGTTCAGTGTTTCATGGTTTTCAGGGATAGAGATTATGGTCCAATAATTCAGATTAATGGACTCCACAACATCATGGTTCTGGCTGCAAGCCCTTTACATCGTACTTTATTGTGAGTTTTATTGCTGTGGAGCTCTGTGATACGCTCATACACATGGCACTTTACTGTGAGTTTTATTGCTGTGCAGCTCTGCACATTTCTGTGGGATTTACTGTTCAACCAATTAGACCAACTTAATTCAACCAATTAGAGAGGCTGTGATCCAGTATACTTGACATGCATGGCTAATCTTTGTAAAAATGATTCAATTTAAACATTTCATAATTTTATTAGCTTATCTCTTAAAGTAATATATACAACATTTGAAATGATATACAAAACAACAAAATATACAACTAGGCACTTGGTATCCACTTTTAATATACAGAGAGGAAGAGGTGGAGCTCTAAGAGGAAAAGGTGGAGCCTAAAGAGGGTGTGATTTAAACAGGAAGAGGTGTGGCCTTAATGAGAAGGGGGTGTCAAATTTAAATTAGGGGTGCACAAGTTTAGTCAGTCCTAGGGCCAGTGGTGTATTTAGGTTTTGTACTGCCCTAGGCCTGACTAAACTCGTGCACCCCCTAAATTAAATTGGACACACTCCTTCCTTTCAAGACCGCACCTCCTGTTTAAACAACCAGACACTTTCTGGTTTTAAAGATGGCTGTTGCTATAATGCAGTGGCCACATCATCCACTTAGTGTAGTACAGACTGCATGGAGAGGCCTGCCAACAAGTTTAGGAAACTTTTGGGTCCCCTCCAAATTTACAGATGACTTCTGTACTATACATAATAATACATAGAGAGGACACAATACAGGGAGTCTGGGATTTACCAATATGTCTGCATTACACATTATACACACACAGGACACAATACAAGGAGTCTGGGATTTACTTATGTCTGTGTTACACAATACAGAGAGTCTGGGATTCACTTTTCGTCTGTGTTACACATATTAAGTAAAACCGCAAAAAAACTATAATAGGATACTAGGCGATATGTTATAGCAGCCCTCAAAATTTCCACTCACATGCTCGCGTTTTGCGAGGGGAAATTTAGTGCTGGCGAGTGAATCTGCACACACAGGCAGCATGATAAAGTCTATCGTGCTGCCTGCGCTGCGTTTTCAGCTGGCGGCTGTGTTTTTTTTTTCAGGTCAGGTAAGCGGAGGAGGGGGGATGAAATAAACAGCAGGGGGGTGAAATGGAGAGAAAGAGATGAATTGGGGGGAGAGAAATTAAATTGAGAGATTAATTGGGGGGAGAAATGAAATGAAAGATGAATTGGGGGGAGAAATGAAAGATGAATTGGGGAGAGAAATGAAAGATGAATTGGGGGGAATTAAAGATGAATTGGGGGGGAAATTAAAGATGGATTGGGGGAGAAATTAAATATGAATTGGGGGAATTAAAGATGAATTGGGGAGAAATGAAGTATGAATTGGGGGGAGAAATGAAATGAAAGATGAATTGGGGGGAGAAATGAAAGATGAATTGGGGGGAGAAATGAAATGAAAGATGAATTGGGGGGAGAAATGAAATATGAATTGGGGAGAATTGAATTGGGGGGAGAAATGTACGATGAATTGGGGGAGAAATGAAAGATGAATTGGGGGAGAAATGAAAGATGAATTGGGGGAGAAATGAAATGGAGAGAGATGAATGAAGAGGATAAGATGAATGAAGAGGATGAGATGAATGGGGAGAGAGAAATGAAATGGGGAGATGAATTAATTGGGGAGAGAGAAATGAAATAAATGGGGAGAGAGAAATTAATTGGGCAAAAGAAATTAAAGGGAGGCAGAAATGAATTCAAGTGGGGAGAGAAATGTATTAAAGGGGGCCCCTTGGCAGAAAAAAGGTTCCCCACCCCTGGTGTAAACTAAGGGAAAGTAAAAAGCTGCCAAGCTGTCAGCGCGCCGGAAGTGACGCCAGAACCAGCGCCGCTACTACAACTCCCGCTAGAGGCCATAATTGGTGAAATGGTGGTGTAGGCATTTGAGGTTGTGCAAAATAAATCCTATTTATTAAGAAAGAGATGGGTGATACAGAAGGAGCAAAAAAAAGAAAAAATGGGGATGGAAGTGTGGCACACGAAAATTAATGGATTCATCTATATTAGCATCCAAGGGGGAAACCTGACTTTGGGGTCTTCTAACTTCTATTGATAACCTGGCATATGAATAATGTGAGTATTAGGTTCCACTTGATATATTGGATGCATAAACACGCTTAATTAATTTGGTCCTAAAAACTGTTGGAGAGGAGTCTGTACTTAATGGATGATACTACTTGTCTGAGTCTGGTGCCTGAGTGTACATGTATCTGATGCCTGGGTATTAATGTTAATTATTTTTGTAACTTTATTCTGAATAAAACCTTTAACGGTGTAATTTCATAAGATAACTTAAGAAGGCGTGTTTATGGGCGGAGTTTAGGGCAGGGTAGGTGGGGCAACTGGTGGCGAGTAACTCTTATGGTCTGGCTAGTAGCTTGGAACTTGAAATTTTGAGCCCTGGTTTATAGTATTATTAGGTTTTGAAACCAGCAATTTTTGGATAGTGCAGGAGACATGTATACAGCTATTTTTTGCACTCTTAAAATGGTCATACAATTTGGAAGTATTTTTAAAGAACGGGTTATGGAGCCTCATATAGATTTCTCTTGTGTTATGTTACCTTATCTAGTGTGTCACCCCTCTGCCCTTAGATTGTAAGCTCTTGAGCAGGGTCCGTCCTCCTTCTGTTCAGTGTGTGTAACATGTAGTGATGAGCCGAACACCCCCGTGTTCGGTTCGCATTCGAACTCGAACAATTTCAAAAGTTCGAGTTCGAACACGAACCGAACTCAATGCAAGTCAATGGGACTCGAAAGTTAGAATTTTAGAGTGCCCTCCAAGAGGGCATATATGCAAGATATGTGCCATAAAAAGGTGTATGGGGGTCCGGGTAGTGCCCTGGGGGACAGGAAACAAGGACAAAAAGTTTAAGAAAAAACGTTTTTAAAGGAACAGTGAGTTTTCCTTGAAATAAAGGTTAAGAATAAAAAACGAAAAATTCCTTCAAATATCGTGCCTAGGAGGTCGCCATAACCTGCCCGTGAAGTGGCGGATTTGTAGGATGTATAGAAACATTTAAAAACAAAAAAATGACGTTTCAAATGATGGTAAATGGTTTTCCTTTAATCTATTCATAAACAACTGCTTGGGGCGGCAGCATGTATGAAAAGAGGAGACGTTTTAGGACACGCAGAACAAGTTTAGTGATTTTTTGGCTAAATTATGGTGAAACTTATGCAGGCTTTGGATGAAAGTAACAATAGGTGCTTTAAAATTGGGCCTTTAGTGTCGGCAACAGTGCCGTCACACCGTAACCGCTCTGTGGTATTGTGGAAGAGTGCAGGGTTGGACCCTGCGGTCAAATATTAAAATGATAGTAATCTGGTATAGGCGTCAGTGGCAGTGCACCCAAATATTGTGCCTTTGGTGGCAGCAAGTGCCTTCACACCGTGAGTAACCCCTCTGTGGTATTGTGGAAGAGTGCAGTGGTGGAGGTTTTGGTAATGCAGAAGAGATCTCCGATCTATTCAGTTACATCAGCAGCTATAACAAAACCGGGTCAGCAATGTTTAGGCACTTGTACTGCGCTACTGTATATGGTGAGAATCGGCGCACACTAGTAGCAACAGGAAGCAAACAGAACAGGCAGGGAATACACAGAGAGAATAGTCAAATGGCAGGCAAAGTCGGCAACAGATCGGGTCCTCAGAACAAGCAAGGTCAGTAACAAGTATACAAACTGATTCGGTAAGCTAGCGATGCGGGAATAAAGGCTGAGACACACTGAGTGTGTAGCGACGCACAGCGTAGCGAAGAGAAGCAAACATTTTGCAGGCTTGACTTCACTCTGCTCCGCCTCGCAGCGTGTCTACACTACATTACGTTTGCTTCTCACCGCGCTGGACAGGAATACACTAACTAAATTAAAATGTACACAAAACCGTTTTATTTTCACAAAGCACAGCCACATGTTATATAGGCAAAAAAAAGTTTCTACTGAATAAAATACATCAAAAATTACTGTTAATTTAATAGGAATAGTATAAAAATATGAAAAAAGGTAACCCCATATCATATATATTATAGGGACATGGAGCGCTGTGTATAGAGTAGGGATGCATTGATACCACACACAGACATATACATATATATCAACACGCAGACCTATATATACGTATATATCAACACGCAGATATATATATACACCCACCCACAGACCTCAGACCATATATACACATATGCACATGGGGGGGTGGCATGTGGACAATCTCAACTAAATGCGCCCTGTAAGGAGCTGGGTCCAGGGGAGGTAGAATTGAGCCCTTTGTGCAATGATGATGGCTGAGAGATCGTAGTGTACAAATAAGGAGGGTTTATTAGGACATAAACAAAAAAGGCAACAGAAGAATAAAGAAGGATCACATTATACAAACAAGAATAAATTTCAACTGAAGACAGATAGAACAATACTAAACTAAACTATACTAGACTAAACTAAATTATAACAAGGGAGAAATATATGGAGACAGGAAACAGGGCAGTGGATTTTGCGGGATGCAGGCTGGAGAATCTGCGATGTGCAGGGCAGCAACGGCTGGAGAATCTGCGAGGTGCAGGGCAGCAACGGCTGGAGAATCTGCGAGGTGCAGGGCAGCAACGGCTGGAGAATCTGCGAGGTGCAGGGCAGCAACGGCTGGAGAATCTGCGAGGTGCAGGGCAGCAACGGCTGGAGAATCTGCGAGGTGCAGGGCAGCAACGGCTGGAGAATCTGCGAGGTGCAGGGCAGCAACGGCTGGAGAATCTGCGAGGTGCAGGGCAGCAACGGCTGGAGAATCTGCGAGGTGCAGGGCAGCAACGGCTGGAGAATCTGCGAGGTGCAGGCAGCAACGGCTGGAGAATCTGCGAGGTGCAGGGCAGCAACGGCTGGAGAATCTGCGAGGTGCAGGGCAGCAACGGCTGGAGAATCTGCGAGGTGCAGGGCAGCAACGGCTGGAGAATCTGCGAGGTGCAGGGCAGCAACGGCTGGAGAATCTGCGAGGTGCAGGGCAGCAACGGCTGGAGAATCTGCGAGGTGCAGGGCAGCAACGGTTGGAGAGCAGGAACGGAAGCAGGACTGGCACCTTGGAAGGAGGGCGGAAGCAGGACTGGCACCTTGGAAGGAGGACGGAAGCAGGACTGGCACCTTGGAAATAGGAACGGAAGCAGGACTGGCACCTTGGAAGGAGGGTGGAAGCAGGACTGGCACCTTGGAAGCAGGACTGGCACCTTGGAAGCAGGGTGGAAGCAGGACTGGCACCTTGGAAGGAGGGCGGAAGCAGGACTGGCACCTTGGAAGCAGGAACGGAAGCAGGACTGGCACCTTGGAAGGAGGGCGGAAGAATCTGCGATGTACAGGGCAGCAATGCTTGGAGAGTCTGCGGGATGCAGGGCAGCACCTTCTGTAAATCTGTAGATCTTGCGAGATGCAGGACAGCAGGCTCTGAGGATTCTGTAGCAGGAACTACGAACAGTATGGTGGGAACCAAGACAAGAACAGGTTATAGCATGCAGGGACAGAAGACAGCTCCTTCTTAGTGAAAGGTTCACTGGAACAATGCAGAAGCATTGGGCCTTGGGAGTGGTTTGGCTTTATGCAGGGTGCATCAGCGGAATTAGGCAACACCTGAGGGTTGCAGAGGAGAGTCCTGAGAGTCTTAATGCTACGAGGCGGCACTGGTTTTATGCTTTTTACGGCGCTGGCGTTGCCGGGCATGACATACGCCCCCATCTAAGGGCACACTCTGGGTGACCAAGGTGGTATATCAGGTGTTTCGGTTTCAGCGTCAGTGGCCATAGAGTCAGAAACATCTTCTGGTTCTGATGAGATGGGGAATGTTAGAATTGCACCCAGGAGTAGGGGTTTTCCCGACTTGATCTTCTTAATGTTGAGGATAGGAGTCTCCACCTTCGCCATCCCATGGTATCCTATGGGGACAACTGGTCCATTCGGTTCTGCAACAGGATCCTGTTTAGAAGCAGAGGTAATAAGAAGTGGGGGTGACATATAGTCACGAGTGTCCTGTAACCGGTTTTGCAGCGATTCTATGATTAACTGTTGTCCGCTCACAGTCTGAGCCACCTTGGTAACTTGTTCAGCAAGTATCACCATGGTGGATATGACACCAGGTATGGGATCAGTCATATCACGGTTCGAAGTCTCTGTCTTACACAACTCAGCTGGTAAGTCCACGGTAGCGGGTGTATCGTTCGGCATCTTGCCATCAACCGGAGGTGCCTCCAGAGCAGAGACGTGAGTTGGTGACACTTCAGTGACAGGCATATTGACTGATGGCACCTCAGCAACTGGTACCCTAGCAGCAGGCGCTTTGGCGTAACCAGGAACTTCGTCAGCAGGCGATGTGGCAGCGAACACTTTAGCAGGAACTAAAGTATCGGCAACAGGCACTTTGGCTTGAAACGACGCTCTGGCAGCGGGCACTGCTATCTTGGCAAGGGTCTTCAGTTGAAGTCGTTCTTTAAATGGAGAACCAGGACCTCTCGGCTTAGCCTCTGGAATGAGTATAGAGGGAACCGGGTCGTGGGTACCGGAATCTGTATCTTGAGGACCTTGATAGAAATGGTTCGTCATAGTTGCCAATGCTGTACCATAGATAGGTGAGGAAGGTGTATATGCTCTGTCAGTGAACTCGTCAGATAGGGAGCAGTCGGAAGGCACAAAATCCTCTTCTGGATCCCTGTGGGGAATGGTTGTGGTGGTTCCAAGGAGGCCGTTACGCCGTCCAGGACCACCATTAGAATGTCGTGCGACTTGCAGCGGCATGTCCATGGAGTCTTCAGAGTCCCAGCCTTCTGAACCAGTGTCATATGCGGTATGTATAACCGGAGGTGGTGCTTTACCATGGTGGCTGAAGGTGAGGGGAGTAGTACTAGAAGCCCTAACCACGTTCTTGGGTTGACAACAATTCTTTTTCCTGGCCTCTAAAGCCTTTTCAAACATGACTAGATCTTTCTTACAGACCACGGTTCCGTTTGAGGAGCGGGCACAGTCTGGGGGTACAGGCTTTGATAATAAATAACTGACCTGATTTGGAATGGTTGTTGGATTCCAGGGTCGCTGGTTGTGCGTGAGGGTGCTGTTACAGTACACAGGTTCAGTCTCCATAGATGAATCACATGTCCTGGGGTCTGAGAGTTCATATTCCATGGGTTCATAGGGTGTAGGCGTTGATATCTGTGAACTGGTGGATCTTGGAGATACAGGTAGAGACAGAGGAGACGGCATAGGGGTAGAAGGTTCTCTATACATAGAATCAGGGACTTTTGCATGCTTATGAAATGGGGTGGATTTCTTAGGACCGGGTTTGGCTGCAGGAGTAGCTTTAGGCTTAGATGCCGGGGTCCTCCTAGGTGGTCTTGAGGGGCAGAGTGGTAAATAATGGCCTGGTGCCCCACAGTAGATACAGAGGTTGGCATTTAGTCTCCTGGCACGTTCTGTTGGAGATAAAGGACCATGGGTTACCTTATTAGCAGGAGTGTTGTCTTTTGCGGAGGGATTCCATAGTCTATGAAGCTGCAGATTTAGGAGCTGAATCAGGTGGGTCAGGAACTCCTGAAGGGCCTTCTGGATTAACCCTGTGATGGTTTGAATCATTGCGGGCTCAATTGATGTACGCTTCTGCATTCTGTAAGGAGCTGGGTCCAGGGAGGTAGAATTGAGCCCTTTGTGCAATGATGATGGCTGAGAGATCGTAGGTGTACAAATAAGGAGGGTTTATTAGGACATAAACAAAAAAGGCAACAGAAGAATAAAGAAGGATCACATTATACAAACAAGAATAAATTTCAACTGAAGACAGATAGAACAATACTAAACTAAACTATACTAGACTAAACTAAATTATAACAAGGGAGAAATATATGGAGACAGGAAACAGGGCAGTGGATTTTGCGGGATGCAGGCTGGAGAATCTGCGATGTGCAGGGCAGCAACGGCTGGAGAATCTGCGAGGTGCAGGGCAGCAACGGCTGGAGAATCTGCGAGGTGCAGGGCAGCAACGGCTGGAGAATCTGCGAGGTGCAGGGCAGCAACGGCTGGAGAATCTGCGAGGTGCAGGGCAGCAACGGCTGGAGAATCTGCGAGGTGCAGGGCAGCAACGGCTGGAGAATCTGCGAGGTGCAGGGCAGCAACGGCTGGAGAATCTGCGAGGTGCAGGGCAGCAACGGCTGGAGAATCTGCGAGGTGCAGGGCAGCAACGGCTGGAGAATCTGCGAGGTGCAGGGCAGCAACGGCTGAGAATCTGCGAGGTGCAGGGCAGCAACGGCTGGAGAATCTGCGAGGTGCAGGGCAGCAACGGCTGGAGAATCTGCGAGGTGCAGGGCAGCAACGGCTGGAGAATCTGCGAGGTGCAGGGCAGCAACGGCTGGAGAATCTGCGAGGTGCAGGCAGCAACGGCTGGAGAATCTGCGAGGTGCAGGGCAGCAACGGTTGGAGGAGCAGGAACGGAAGCAGGACTGGCACCTTGGAAGGAGGGCGGAAGCAGGACTGGCACCTTGGAAGGAGGACGGAAGCAGGACTGGCACCTTGGAAATAGGAACGGAAGCAGGACTGGCACCTTGGAAGGAGGGTGAGCAGGGACTGGCACCTTGGAAGCAGGACTGGCACCTTGGAAGCAGGGTGGAAGCAGGACTGGCACCTTGGAAGGAGGGCGGAAGCAGGACTGGCACCTTGGAAGCAGGAACGGAAGCAGGACTGGCACCTTGGAAGGAGGGCGGAAGAATCTGCGATGTACAGGGCAGCAATGCTTGGAGAGTCTGCGGGATGCAGGGCAGCACCTTCTGTAAATCTGTAGATCTTGCGAGATGCAGGACAGCAGGCTCTGAGGATTCTGTAGCAGGAACTACGAACAGTATGGTGGGAACCAAGACAAGAACAGGTTATAGCATGCAGGGACAGAAGACAGCTCCTTCTTAGTGAAAGGTTCACTGGAACAATGCAGAAGCATTGGGCCTTGGGAGTGGTTTGGCTTTATGCAGGGTGCATCAGCGGAATTAGGCAACACCTGAGGGTTGCAGAGGAGAGTCCTGAGAGTCTTAATGCTACGAGGCGGCACTGGTTTTATGCTTTTTACGGCGCTGGCGTTGCCGGGCATGACAGCGCCCCCCCATTTGGCTGATCCCTCCAGAAGAAATGCTGAACCCGACAGAGCAGAGAATAATATATATATTCTCTGCTCTAGCGGGTTCAACATTTCTTCTGGAGGGATCAGCCAAATGGGGGGGCAATTAGTTGCCAAAATGTGTGTGTAATACAAGTCTGGATATATATATTTATAAGAATATATATATATATATATATATATATATCACCTGCCCTTACCTTCCCCTATAAATTTGCTAAAGATATACACACAAAAAAAAAAACACTGCCTGAGACCCCGCGCAGCCCACATGTCACCCCCCTCTACCTGGCTGAATGTATCTAATAATTAAATACATTCAGCCAGGTAGAGAAAGAAAAAAAAGTGTTTTATTTTATGTTTAAAAATGTCCTCGGATTTTTTTTAGAAATGTGTCGCCTTACCTTAGCCTAGTGGTCAGTGGGGGCTCCCTGGATCCTGGTTGTGGGGGGGGGTCTGCCGTGGCCGCAGGTGCAGTGGCTCCCTCCCTGTGCTGCCTGTCTCTGCCACATGCACCCGGGCGGCTAGCCCGCACAGTCGCATCTCTGTCATCCGGCGGCCGCATGCTCCTCAAGGGGATCCTTGGGAGGCTCCTGCAGGCTGCCCTCTACAGTGCCTGATTAGAGGGCCGTGTCTGCCTGATGTTTTAGTAACAAGAATGTTTTATCCCATAGGCTTGTTATGTTAAAAATATTCCCGTTTTAATTCAATATCTAATAAACCGTTAAAAAGACAAACAAACATAAATTTGGACAAGGTAACACAAACAGCAGAGGAAAAATGCTCTCCTTAATGAAATAATAACAGAGAGCAGTAAATAATCACGTGTGATGTCCTCATAAATAGCATAAAAAAGAGTCCTCATGTGGATTCAAAGATGTATATTCAAGGAGGAGTAATCATCACAGTGGATTTTTCGAGCTGGAAAATGCAGAAGAAAAACTGGACATAGCGTAAAACTGCAAAAATTTAATGAACATAAACGTAGGTAGGATTAAAAAGCACTCACAAAATAAGTGGCACACTAGGACAAACTTGTGTGCAAAAACGCATAAATTACAGACAATCCATAGCACGATGACGCCAGTCCTGGAGTTAACCCCTAGCTGCCACCAATGGTGGAGATAGTGGGTTCCAATGAACCCCCTACCTCCCGATCCGTGGCAGCTAGTGGTTAAAGTTTGGTACTGTTGGATCGGCCAGAGCATTGCCGTTCCAACGATACCAAACATGAGTATGAAAAAAGTTTTTTAAAAAAAAACAAAATTAAAAATACAAATATATTTTTTAAAAAAATTCTATAAAAAATCAAACAAGTTTTTTTTCTTTTTTTTGGTTTGTTAATGCAGCAATATTGTTCCCATTTCAATTATAATGTGAACAATGATGCTGCACTAACGATTTTTGTATGCGGTGCGTTTGTTAAAAATCGCGTAATTTTCCCCAAAACAAAATGTAACGAGACCCCATTTCAAATTTTTTTAACAAGCGCACCCATACAAAATATAACCGCAATTGCTCGCATGTTCAAATGTGAAAAAAAAACACTTTACACGTTGTAAATTATTGAAAATTCATATTTTATTGCATTTTTTTCTTATAATATACAGACAGGACATGACGTATACATATAATAAAGACATATTATGAATCTGCCGAGTCTGACGGAAATAACGATATATAATATGTCATATACTAATGTAGCGCTGTGTTAAAATCTTGCTGCTGGCAGTACCTATTTTTGGCCACAAGATGGAGACAGTCGCGATTAGAGACACTGGACATTGGGACTACATTTCCCGGCGTGCTTTGCAAAGAGACAGGAAGTGGGTGGGACACAGGACGCTTACATCCCGAACCTCGTGGAGAACGCACCAGAGCGCGCGAGGGAACGAGAGAGAGCAGACGCAGTGCAAGACATCGCTAGAGGGCCTAGGCCAGAGCGCGAGTGAGACCTGTCAGTTCCTTTATCGGGTCATTCAGCCTAAGGAGAAGGAGACCTCCAAATTCCAGGGATTGCTGCAGATCAAAGAAACCGAAGACCTCGAGTGAGGAGTTGCCGCGAGTTGATCGGATACGGAGAGCAGGCGGTGAGCTGGACAAGTCGTGAACAAGCTACGGAAAGTCAGACAACGGATCCGGCCGCAAGTATCCCCAGTCAATATCGAGCGGAGAGACGTCCTGGGTCAGCGGAGCCTAAAGCAACCGGTGGATGGGTGAGAGGCCTCCAAGGCTGTATGTAAATAAGGAACACGCTGCTGTTTTCTCTTTAAAGTCCACAGGGCCCCAACTTGACTAGTCGAAGACATTCCTTAAGTAAATTCACTGGCCAGTTGAACAGTACCCGGATACCACACACACATACACACCTTTTACATTCCGGGACTTAACCTGTGCAGGACTCATTCTGTTACGAACCGGAACGGGAGTTAAAGATACGTTCCGAATATATTTTTCTCTTTTCCGCTGCGCGTTTATCGAAATACGAAGAGACTGTGTTTTGGGTTTCCCTACGTGTCCTTTTTTCCGAATTTTCGGGCAATTGCATTTCTTTTCTGTTCGGTTGCGAATATAATATTTTTCCGAAATACGAAGCCTCGTGTTTCGTTTCTTTCCCGCTACGCGTTTTTACCGCGATACGATAATACTGTAATAATACCTGTGAATACCGTGTCTCAACGTCTGCTTACCATTTTAGTAAACTATTTAAATTATAAAAACTCACAACGGTGTTGGAGTATATTTATTCCCTAGTGCGGGGAGACTGACCCGTGGTTCATTTTCAGCGGCTCCTCCGGGAGTGAGCGCTACACGTGGGGGCTCGTTTCCGGGATCCAGTCTCTGGAAAAACCGCATCTAAAGGGTTAAATATGGATCCAGACACTGTTGCCGAGTGGTGTGAGGAGCACAGTAGTCAGTTAGAATGTTGTATAGTCATGGATATTCCCGCAGACACTTGGGCCGAAGATCAGATTCGTCAGGCCGTGGCCGCGCTGACACCAGACCATCGGGGGTTAATTCTGGACATTGTAAAGAACACAGATACCTCTCACACGTATGTTCTTCTTGAATGGAGAAAGGGTGTTCCACCATGTTTTCAGGGCGCGAGCGTGAAACTGGCCGATGAGGTGGAAGTCCAACTAATTCAGCCAAGTGTGCCACGTGGCGAATCCGCAAGTGTTCCCGCGCCTAGTCCGTTGGCCATGATCGGGCCTGAATTTATCGTGGCTATTGGAGATCTATTGGCTAAATGTCAGAAAACAAGCCCTCCTCACACTAACTTCGGTTATCGACGGTTAAGAAATTTTACAGGAAACGTACCAACTCCGGCGGGAGAAGAAACCTTTGAAGAATGGGTGGAACAGGCGATGCAGGCTCTGGATGAGTGGGATGTCCCTGAGGCCCAGAAAAAGCAAAGGATCACCGAGAGCTTAAAGGGACCTGCGTCAGAAGCGGTGAGAAACCTGAAACTGAGTAGAAAAGATTGTACTGCCTTGGATTACTTAAACGTTCTTGAAGAAGTTTTTGGGCGAACCGAAAAAGAGGCCGAAGTGGTATATCAGTACGAACACACCTATCAGAGAAGAGGTGAAAGGATGACCGAGTACATGAGGCGCCTAGATAAGATTCTACACCAGATACTCCTGAAGAAAGGGGCCGAACCGGCCGAAGTGGATAAGATCCGAATAAAACAGATCCTGAGGGGCTCTCAACCTCTAGATCCAGTAATGATGCAGCTGAGAAGCAGAGCAGGTAACCAAGAGCTGAAGTACCTGGAACTGATCCGAGTTGTACGAGAGGAAGAGGCTTTACTGGAAGAGAAATCCTTCAGGCGGGGGGAAAGGGCTTATGCACAACCTGTGAGACATAACGAGGGTCTGCAGCCTGAAAGCGACTCTCTAGATACTTATGGATCTGACGAGGACGGACAAGAACACCTAGTCGTTTTTAAATCTACAGAGAGGGCTGCCAAAGAATCGAACCTCCCTGAACGTGGTGAATTGTCCAAAACCGTCAAGAAAGTACAGGAAGCTCAAGCTGAATTGCAACAAGCGCACGTGGAACTGTGCCGAGTGTTGATGAAGGTGACCGAAATGCAGGCAGAAATGCAGAAATTCCTCACAGATATGCAGACGACGGGAGTTGCTGTGGCGTCTGGTCCAAGTCCTTTAACCAAATCTCAACAAGCAACTACGTCTCCGCTCTCTAAGAAGAGATGTTTCGGTTGTGGAGAAATGGGCCATTTCCGCGCACAGTGCAAAGGCCGAAGGCCTGAGAAGGATAGAGTCGAGGGACTGTTGGAAGCCCTAGAAGGACTGTTATCTACCTCACCGGCGGGAAACGCCAGAGGGCACAAGTGAAGGAGCAACCTAGATGCCCGAAGGTTGAACCCCGCTCCAAAAGCCAAGCCAAGACCAAGAGGGCCCAAAGCCGAGCCAACTGCTGAGCCTGCCAGGACTGAAAGAGTCACTCCCTTAGCATCCGGGTCTACGTCATGGGGAAGCAATGCACACCCAAAACCTACACGGGTCAAGAAAAAGGCCAGGGTACAGCAAACTGGGTCTAAGCGTCCGGATACCGCCACCAAGTTTCCTGACCAACTGATAGGTCCTTCTCCTATTGTGCCAATCCAAGTGGAGGGAGTCTACACTAAAGCCCTGTTAGATTCAGGGGCTCAAGTGACATTGATCTACAAAGACTTCTACGAGAAACACTTAAAGCATATTCCTCTGCAAGAATTGAAGGATTTGGAAATATGGGGTATCGGCACTGAGAAACTCCCTTATGACGGGTACCTGCAAGTGAAGTTGGAGATCGGATCTGAAGTCATCGGGCAGTCTGGGGGTTGTGATGCATTGGCCATTGTGTGTCCTCGACCCTCAGGTGCGAACAGAAGCTCCCTGATAGTGGGGACGAATACTGACCTAGTGCGGCGTCTCCTGACACCATTGTATTGGAAGAAGGTTCGACTCAAGGAGTACACCCAATGTTACGTCCGGTCTATCAGAGGATGGTCGAAGAACGAAAGGCACCTGCCGAGGTGGGAAGACTGTGGAGACTGGGTGGAACAGAGAAGGTTCTGCAAGCAGGAGAAGTAGCGAGCTTCCGGGCTTCAGTCAAGTTGAACGGATCGCAACCAGGTCCCTATGTGGTGCTGGGAACCGATTTTAATCATGGGAGTGAAACCGGAGTCGAAGTAATTCCTGAAATAATCTCCACCAAAGCTCTGAAGAGAACACGAGGAAGAGTCTCGGTCAGCGTGTGCAATGTGACGGATTCTCCAGTAGTCCTTAAAGCACGAATGCCTATCGGGCAAGTAGAGTCTGCTACACCCCTCTCTACCGATTTAGGAGGGGGAGTGGATAAAGAGATTCCAGATGAAAGATTCTACCCCAAGGACGCTCCCATTTCACCTGAGTGGAAGAAACGTCTTCAGTCTCAAGTCCTAAAGTGGAAGGAATTGTTCTCGAAAGAGGAGTTCGATGTGGGCCTAGCTAAGAGTACTGAGCACCGCATTCGGTTACAAGAAGACAAGCCGTTTCGGGAAAGATCAAGGCGAGTTCCTCTAGGAGACTTAGATGATCTGCGAGAGCAGCTGAATGAATTGCAAAGAACCAAGGTGATTCAAGAGTCCAGGAGTCCATACGCATCTCCCATAGTGTTGGTCCGGAAGAAAAATGGTTCTGTCCGCCTATGCATAGACTACCGCACATTGAACCGGAGACCATCCCCGATCAATATGCCACTCCTCGGATAGAAGATGCCCTACAGTGTTTGTCTGGAGCAAAGTGGTTTAGTGTACTAGACCTGCGAAGCGGGTATCACCAGATACCAATGCATCCTGAAGACAAGGAGAAAACTGCGTTCATCTGTCCACTGGGGTTCTTTGAATTCAACAGAATGCCTCAAGGCCTTACGGGGGCTCCAGCCACGTTCCAACGGTTGATGGAGAAGACAGTCGGGGATATGAATCTAATCGAAGTATTAGTGTACCTGGATGACATAATTGTGTTTGGGAAGACTCTGGAAGAACATGAGCAACGTCTGGAGAAGGTCTTGAAGAGGCTCCATGAAGAGGGGCTGAAACTGTCTCTGGAGAAATGCCAATTCTGTCTACCGTCTGTTACGTATTTAGGACATGTGGTCTCAGCAGAAGGTGTTTCGACAGACCCTCGGAAGTTGGAGGCCGTAGCTTCTTGGCCTAGACCCCGAAACGTCACTGAACTTAGATCTTTCTTGGGATTCTGTTCATACTATCGAAGATTTGTGGGAGGATTCGCGAAAATAGCTCAACCACTGAACAAACTCCTGCAGAAGGGAACCACAGAAGAAGGCTGCAAGGTCTCTGACCAAACCCGTCGGCTCCAGGGCCAAGGAAAGCTCGAGAGTCTATACAAGGTGAATGGACCAGTCAATGTGAAGGAGCTTTCGTGAAGCTGAAAGAGAGTCTAACCCGAGCTCCTGTTTTGGCCTATGCGGACCCTCACAAGCCGTATGAGCTACATGTGGATGCCAGCCGAGAAGGTCTGGGAGGAGTCCTGTATCAGGAGTATGGTGGATTGCTGAGGCCTGTAGCGTACGTGAGCCGGAGCCTTACGCCTTCAGAGAAGAACTACCCTACTCACAAGTTGGAGTTCCTAGCCTTAAAGTGGGCAGTGGTAGATAAGTTAAAGGACTATCTGTATGGAGCTGAGTTTGTGATCAAGACGGACAACAATCCTCTTACCTACATCCTTACTACCGCAAAACTGGACGCAACGGGACATCGGTGGTTGGCCGCTCTGTCAGGGTTTCGGTTCAGCCTGAAGTATCGCCCTGGGGTGAATAATCGAGATGCTGATGCGTTATCGAGAAGACCCTACACTACAGAATGGACTCAGCTGACTCCAGACGGGGTGCAAGCTTTGTGTCAAGGAACAGAGCGCCGGGTCAAAGGAGGGATTGAAGCGGAGGCCATAGGAGTCATGGCTGCGGCTGTTCCTGAGTTTTACTGTAACCCTACGCAGTTAAGGGATGAAAGTTTACCTACCTTTTCGAGACAGGACCTGAAAGCGGATCAGGCCAGAGACCCTTTAATTGCCTTGACCATAAAGGCCCTGACTGCAAACCAGCGAGAGATTTTGTTAACCAACTCCCCGAGTGGAGCCAGATTGGTCTACAAAGAGTGGGAGCGGTTAAAGATGTTGGATGGGGTGGTCTACCGAAGGGGCCCCTCAACTAACGCTGAAGAGATTCAACAGTTATTCCTCCCCACTAAACATAGGGAGAGTGTGCTGCGATCACTACATGATGAGCATGGACATTTGGGTGCTGAGAGAACTTTTAAGCTGGTGCGAGATAGGTTCTATTGGCCTTGCATGAGAGCTGAAGTGGAAAGTTATTGTCATTCCTGTCTGAGGTGTATTCAGAGAAAGACCCTACCGACCCGAACTGCTCCAATGAGCCATCTGCAGAGCCAGGGACCCATGGATTTGGTGTGCATTGACTTCTTGTGCTTAGAGCCGGATGCTAGTGGGCAAGGGAACATTCTAATAGTGACTGATCATTTCACTCGTTACGCCCAAGCTTTTTCCACAAAAGATCAACGCGCTCCGACAGTGGCCAAGGTGTTGATGGAAAAGTTCTTTGTTCATTACGGACTGCCAAGGAGGATACACTCTGATCAGGGTAGAGACTTTGAAAGCAGACTGGTGGGGCAATTGTTAGAGCTTTTGGGAATCCAAAAGACCCGAACTACCCCATATCACCCTCAAGGTGATGATCAGCCTGAAAGGTTTAATCGCACACTGCTAAACATGCTGGGGACCTTGTCGAATGTGGAGAAGCAGAGTTGGAGTCGTCACATAGCTACTCTGGTGCATGCATATAACAGTACGGAGAGCGATGCAACTGGATACTCACCGTACCGTCTTATGTTCGGAAGGGAGGCTCGACTGCCGGTTGATTTGGCATTTGGGTTATCTCTAGACCAGACGTCAGTAGCTTCCCATAGAAACTACATGGATAGACTTTGAAAGAATCTGGCTTCTGCGTTTGAACAGGCCCGTTTGACCTCAGGAAACAGGGAGCAAAGAAACAAAAGGAACTATGACTTGAAAGTTCGAATACAAGATCTACAACCCGGTGATAGGGTTCTATTGAAGAACTTGGGTGCTGCTGCGAGACACAAGTTGGCTGATAGGTGGAGTTCCCAGGTTTACATTGTCTGCAAACAACTGCCGGGTCTACCAGTGTATCAGATTCGCCCGGATGGAAAGGCTGGGCCTCTCAAGAACTGGCACCGGAATCATTTGTTACCTTTGAGAGAGGCTGTGAGGATGCCAGTTGGGGATGAACTGCCTCGGCCAAATCCGCCTGTTCCATGTTTGCCTCCTGTTACTCGGTCTCAACAACCCGGGTTGTCGAAGAGAGCGAAAGAGACAGTGAAGAAGAGAGTTATTGTCTAGACTGGATGCGCTCACCGGAGCCTGAGGAGGTTGTCATTGTTCCTGAGCGGCTGGAGAGTAACTTGAGGCCTGAAGCTCCTGAATTTCTGCTGGAAGTCCCTGAGACTGTTGAAATCCCTGAAGCTCTTGAATTTCAGCTGGAAGTCCCTGAGGCTGTTGGGATCCCGGTAGCTCCGGAAGTTGAAGCTTATTCAGGCGATTATAGTTCTATGCCTTCACTGGAGGGATCATACTCTGAAGAAACGTCTGCTCCAGTGATAGAGAGAATGACTGAGCCAGCACCTATAGTACTTCCACCTGAAGAGGAACTGATTGAGCCAGAACCAAAACGCTCTGTTCGACCGCCCCAACGACTCACCAGGACATAGCACTGAAGAGGCCATCACCACAGTGCAGAGGTTGCCCGAAGTGTCTGCTATGCTAGCTGAGGTAGCCCAAAATATGAATCAACTTGAGGAAGTGTTCCTAACCCACTACATGTATGCTGCTGAACCTGTACATGTTATGTAAACTGTATTCAAATATTGTGGAAATGTAATGTAACTGTTGTACCTCCTTGGAGAGACCCATGAGTTCTAGGAGGGGGAGAGTGTAGCGCTGTGTTAAAATCTTGCTGCTGGCAGTACCTATTTTTGGCCACAAGATGGAGACAGTCGCGATTAGAGACACTGGACATTGGGACTACATTTCCCGGCGTGCTTTGCAAAGAGACAGGAAGTGGGTGGGACACAGGACGCTTACATCCCGAACCTCGTGGAGAACGCGCCAGAGCGCGCGAGGGAACGAGAGAGAGCAGACACAGTGCAAGACATCGCTAGAGGGCCTAGGCCAGAGCGCGAGTGAGACCTGTCAGTTCCTTTATCGGGTCATTCAGCCTAAGGAGAAGGAGACCTCCAAGTTCCAGGGATTGCTGCAGATCAAAGAAACCGAAGACCTCGAGTGAGGAGTTGCCGCGAGTTGATCGGATACGGAGAGCAGGCGGTGAGCTGGACAAGTCGTGGACAAGCTACGGAAAGTCAGACAACGGATCCGGCCGCAAGTATCCCCAGTCAATATCGAGCGGAGAGACGTCCTGGGTCAGCGGAGCCTAAAGCAACCGGTGGATGGGTGAGAGGCCTCCAAGGCTGTATGTAAATAAGGAACACGCTGCTGTTTTCTCTTTAAAGTCCACAGGGCCCCAACTTGACTAGTCGAAGACATTCCTTAAGTAAATTCACTGGCCAGTTGAACAGTACCCGGGTACCACACACACATACACACCTTTTACATTCCGGGACTTAACCTGTGCAGGACTCATTCTGTTACGAACCGGAACGGGAGTTAAAGATACGTTCCGAATATATTTTTCTCTTTTCCGCTGCGCGTTTATCGAAATACGAAGAGATTGTGTTTTGGGTTTCGCTACGTGTCCTTTTTTCCGAATTTTCGGGCAATTGCATTTCTTTTCTGTTCGGTTGCGAATATAATATTTTTCCAAAATACGAAGCCTCGTGTTTCGTTTCTTTCCCGCTACGCGTTTTTACCGCGATACGATAATACTGTAATAATACCTGTGAATACCGTGTCTCAACGTCTGCTTACCATTTTTTTGTAAACTATTTAAATTATAAAAACTCACAACGGTGTTGGAGTATATTTATTCCCTAGTGCGGGGAGACTGACCCGTGGTTCATTTTCAGCTGCTCCTCCGGGAGTGAGCGCTACACTAAAATAAGCCTTCAAAACACGTTTAAACAAGATGAGCGAAACAGGTAAAAATGAGCTCAGCACAGAGGTGTGAAATGCCTCAGCAGCGAAAGGGTTAAAAATATATTTTTTAAAAAAACACTTTTAAGTTTTATATAACAGTTATATTTTATTACAACAACAGAACAATTAATTAGTATTCTAAAACCTTACATTATGTTAGTCTTTGTATTTTCTCATTGTATAAAACTTTTTAACCCCTTCACTGCTGAGTCATTTCAACTCTGTCAGGGTTATTCAAAGAGATCTGAATTGTGGCCGAAAGGTAACCGAACACTGAAATTCAGCGTACAGTTACCTTTCCTGGCCATTTGGCTATTCAGAGAGCAGGCAGTTCGCCAAATGCTGGCGACTTGCCTGCACTTACGGTGCCTGTTCGGTGCCTGTTCGAGGGCAGTGAAATCCCCATAGAGAACACTATTCAGAGAACACCAAACAGCAGGGAAAAGTTGCCGAAATTCCCTGCCATTTGGTGGGTTCATTCGACAGATTTATTCAGGTGATTCCCATAGGCTTCAATGTTAAAAATATTCCCGTTTTAATTCAATATCTAATAGACCGTTTAATATTATATTCTGCAGTAAAAAGATTCTTTACTCATAGATTTTTTAAGATCTTTTAGGCATTTTTTAAGATTTTTATTGCAAAACTTTTTTCTTTTTTTTTTTATATTGAAAGTTTTTTATTTTGAAACAGAGTCATTAAAACAATCGTAAAGAAAATGGCCTCGCAGGGCCAAAGCTAGTCATCTGTAAATAGGATGGCCGCACAGGGCCGTACTTTGTCAGCTTGGAATAGTATATAGGGACTTCAAAGTTATGAATAGAGAAAATAAGAGAGAAATCACAGAGATCACCTTAAGACTGCTCGAAAATGGAAGAAAAAGATAAACAGCGATTACTCAGCAATAGTTAGAGATGGAAAATCAGAAAAATGTCAAAAAATGGGAAAGGGTCATAACAAAAGACATCAAAAATACTTCAGATAATAAAACCAGAAAGTCTCATATATGTCCCCAGCCGGGGAATGTCATCGGGAAAAAAGAAATAAAATAAAGTCTGAAGTGTCTCTGAATTAAGTGGGGGGGGGGAGAACAACAGTGAGAGAACATCAATTTGGCATCAAATAAGTAAAGGGGGAAAAAAATGCAGACCTGTTGTCAGCCAGTGTCTCGAAACTGCCCGGGCAGTGGGGCAGACAGGGTGATGCAGAGCAGGCGAGGTCTCGAAACACAGCAAGGCATAAGGGAAGGTTTGCAAAGGTGTTGCAGGAAAAATCAAACGTAAATGGGGGACAAAAATTTCAGTGTCCGTCAATAATAAACAAAGTGTCTCATATAACAAGATAAAATAAAATAAGGGGGGGGCACAGCAGAAGAAATGGTAGAAAGCGGCATGGGGGGTCATCAGATGAAAATCGCCCAGATCTGCAACGGAAAACCGGCCAAATAAGTATTTGAATGACAAGAATTCGTAACGCGGGAAAAACAACACTCAGCGGTAAAAGAAACGGTTAACCCCCTCAGTTCTGGAGTATAAGTCCCGTGAATAATAGCTCAAAAATGTGTATGTGTGTTGTCTCGGGTACCCGGGTACTGTATTCAACTGGCCAGTGATTGAAACAAACAACCTTCGACTAGTCACCGTTGGGGCACGGTGGATTTAAACAATACTGCAACGTGCGTTTCTTATTTGGGACTGCGGCCTGGAGGCCTCTCACCAATCCGATGAACGAAACTTTCCTGCACTTGATGCCTCGACTACAAGATCTTCTCCTCTGTGTACTGGGACTCCGTGCTACTGAATCTGCTCTCAGCTTGCCAAATCTCCACAACTGGAGAAACGATCCACCGCCTGCACTCCCAATCGATCAGCGCGGTCTCCTAACTCGGGGTCCTGCCGGATCTAACTCTTCCTCCAGACCTCTCAGCGCTGCGCAGGTAAGTCTTAATACGGTCACTGTCCCGATCTCCAGCACCAGTAAGACAGCGTCTGTACTCCGGCCTGGTTGCGATCCCTGACAGCTCCAACGTGCGTCCTCCACCTTTCACTGCTCCACTCACTCTGCTGCTCTCTTACACGAGGCTGCGGATCTCTTTCCTCTTCCTGTACCACCTCCTTCCTGTCCTCACGCAAAGGATGATAGTAGTTGTAGTTCAGTTTTGTCCAGCATATTCCACAATGTCTCTGTCTCCCTCTGGTGGCAGCAATAGTTCAATGCACCAGAATACAGTGTTTTTAAAACAGCGCTACACAAGCAAATAAGTGCGCGCTGTTAGCAAAGTCATAGGCCAGAGGCCTCTCACCCAAGCGGCGAAACAGCTTGTCCCGGACCGATGAAACTCTGGAGGAAAGTCCTTCTCTGCCGCCTGGAGCAGGATGCTGCCGAAGTTCACGCTCCCGAGCCAAATCTCCTCAGCCGGAAGTCGAATGTTGCCCGTACTCCGCTCCGCCTGCGGCCTCCTTACACAAGGTCCCTCTCGGACACACTCGCCACAGGAACAGTCCAGCGTGATATACTGCAGGTCGATGTACACTCTCCCCGATCACTCCAGCTATGGAAGCCGCCGATACTCCACGCTCCAACTTGCCCAGATCCCAGAAAGTGTCTCTCCAGCGACTGACTTCGTTCACCGATTTTGTCGTTCTGCCCACGCTGCACACGACGTTCTTCACTTCCTGGCGCCAGAGAGCTCACTTCCTTCCAGGGGTTTCTGGGGGAAGTAGTCCATAAGTCCATTATAGTCTTTCCCATACATTACGCTCTGGCTCCCCCTAGAGGCATAATGGTTGCAGTTCTCAGAGCTAACTTAAACACAGGGCTACAATTAATTCACCTTTTATCATCCACGCCTTTGTGGTTATATATTCTATGTGGTATGTTACTATTTGCCCTGGAACCTGCCTGGCCTCCTTATTACCACACACTGGACTCGCATCCACACACCACGCCTGACAAATTCAGTCAATATAACCATTGAACCTTATCCCTGTACAGCCTCAAGTGAACCTAGAGCACTCCCTGTAATCTGACCTCTTCCTGGCTGTTGTCCTCCAACAGCATTGTGTTTGAATTTATAACAATGACGTTTAGGGCTGCTATATGGAGCTTGTTTTTATTCTCTCTGCAGGATGCCTGGAGATAAAACAGTGGAATTAATTTCTCCACAGGGGGCACACTAAATTGCTTTAAAAAGGTGTGAAAATTGGGTTTTCATATGCTGATGATTGCTTTTCAATGTATTACAATACAAAATTTAGAACTCGAGTTTGGGAGTGAAGGGGTTAAGTAACTTTCCCAAGGAAGCATTCTTGCATACAAAGCCTGGCCCTAGGATGGCAGGTTGGACTCGGGCAGCATTTGTTTTAAAGAAATACACTAAAAAGTATCTGACACAGCGCACTAGGTTGCTATACCAGTGAGTACACGTACTGTATATCACACATATGTGCTACAATTTTATTACAAGACACGGAGGCTCATATTTAATGCCAAATCTCTTTATTACTACTTCACAGCAGCAAGAGTTAAACAAAAAACTATAATGGTATCTGCGGATCTCCCCATAGCACATAGTATAGTCCATGCCCATATTCGGACAGCGCTGCCTCATCTCTTCTCTCTTTCTTGCTGCTTCACTGGAGAGATAAGTATACAAAATTTTCTCTCTGCTAATTTAAAATAAATTGAGTTCCAATTAATATAGCGGTTTCCCCTCTCCCATAACGAAATAAGATGTATATATTTCGTTAGTGTGCCTCGGCGCCGGCTGGTACCGGGGGGGGGGGGGTTTAGTAAGGTAATACCGCCGTTTTTTTCCAACGGAATTTAACACATTTAATGGTTTAGGGATGTTTTTACATATAACCAGAACCTTTTCCTTTAATATTGCATAAAACCGCTAAGTTTTTTCTCACAGGAAAGGCTTGTTTCTCGACAGCCTGTTTTACAGTGCTAAACGCGCTTGTTAGTTCCCGCCCATTTTGCCCAGCAACAGCCACTTCAGTAGCTGCGCGTACTGGGCAGTGAAAAAAGAGCGCAAATCTCTTCATGTCGACAATGCGTCGCTCGCAATCCGGAGAAGACATGTCACGCTCCCATTCCCCTGCACGTTCGGAAACCTCCGATTCCAGAGAGATGCCTCCTCCCAGGTTAGATCCTGTGCTGCCCTTGCCTAATTCTATAACTCCTACCCATAGTACCTCCAGACCAGGGGAAACTAATTTACAAACTGAACCCTGGGTTATGGCTATGGCACAATCCTTTGCTAATTTTATGGCCTCACATGCAGGACCAATTTCTCCAATGCCACAGGAGGGCAATAAGATTACTGAGGTGACTCCCAGTACTGAAAATACTGACAAAAACCCTCAAAAATCGGGTAAAGCCAAAAATAAAACGAGACACTGTACCCCTAGAGGTCGGTCAGCATCTCACGATGATGGTGGTGATTCTCCCACAAATGAACGTGAGGGACGGTCCCGCAAAAGAGCCCACACTCGCAGGGCGTCAAAAGCGAGATCCTGGAAAAAAGCCAGGAATGCAGGCCCATCGGAATCAGATTCCGAAGCTTCAGGGGTTTCTGACAGTACAACCGCGGACCCTAACGAAGTGCAAGCCCCGTCCGAATCTCCTGGTTCCACGGGCGCTTTAGTTCCACGTAAATCTGTGACCGGTGATTCATCGGATGAAGATTTTTTTTAATCCGACTAAATTAAAACATCCAAGGTCATCAGACTGGGCTTTGACAAAAAAGGTTGAGAAATATCTTGATAAATATGTCAGAACGGCTTTAACCCGAAAAGACAGGTCTAATATGCGCACTGAGTGCCCTAGACCTTCTACAAAAAGTTTAATCTGTCAAACACCGGATGTTGAACCGGACATGATCCAATTCTTGGCTAATACCGGTTGGAACCCCCGTAAAGGGTTGGATTTCTCATTCCGTTTATGTCAAGATAAATTATTGGATGCATTGGGTCCTTTGTCCCAAATGCTAGAAATGCTTGAACACTCTCGTGTCACGGGAGTATCTCCTGATGTTCCCCAACTCAGAGGTTGGGCCCAAAGGACACTTTGTCTACTGGGCAATGCCAATACGGCCCTCTCTGCAGAGCGTAGAAAATCTATCCTACTCCGTATTGACCCTAATCTTACTTCACTGGCTACTAAAGATTTGGGCCCAGAAGCCAAAGGGGGTCTTTTTGGGGACAATTTTGCTATTCGCATGGGCAAATATGCGAAAACATTTAACACCATGACTAATGTACAAGCAACCATGAAAAAAGTTTTTTCACCACCCACTAGGGTTTTTGGCAGGGCCGGCAGTCGTAGGGGCAGACTGTCCGGCCGAGGCTCCTACAATTCCCAAAGAGGTTCTCCTGCCCCTTCCTTTAATCAAAGGAACACCCAACAAACCCCATTTTATCAACCGCAACGTTTCTACCCGCAAAGATCCTTCACCAACAGAGGACGTGGACAGGGATCTTATAAGTCCAGACCACAGGGTAAGTTTGACTTCTTACCCTTGTTCAATACCAGATACGCTTGTAGGGGGCAGAATAGCTAATTTTCTCCAGATGTGGAGACAAATAACGCTAGACCCTTGGATGCTCAACACGGTACAGGGTTTCTGGATAGATTTCGTTCAGACTCCTGTCCAGGAATGCCCTCCAGTTCCATTAACTTTTTCCTTACAAGCAACAGTATTAATTCAAAAAGAAATTGCCTCCCTTCTCGAGAAAGGTGCAATTCAAAACGTACCCTTCACAACTCCAGGTTTTTTAAGCAACCTGTTCTTAGTACCAAAAAAAGACGGCGGTTATCGCCCAGTGATAAACTTTTGCACACTAAACCAATTCATACAATACCAACATTTCAAAATGGAGGGTATACATTGCCTCAGAGACCTGCTATACCCCGGGGATTGGTTAGCAAAAATAGACCTGACAGATGCTTACCTAACGGTCCTCAATTCATTCCGATCAATACCATCTTCTGCAATTCATCTGGGAAAAACAGAAATTCCAATTCACATGCCTTCCTTTTGGCCTATCCTCAGCCCCCTGGTGTTTCTCGAAACTCCTCAAACCAGTAGCTACGTTCCTAAGAGCACGGGGTGTACGTCTGATAGTATATCTAGACGATATCATCCTGATGGCTCCCACGGAACACATGCTTACACAACACCTACACGGGTCGTTACAACTCCTGACCAAATTGGGTTTCTTGATAAATCAGAAAAAATCTATTTTACATCCCACACAGACACTAGATTTTCTGGGTTTCACAGTAGATTCCACCACAGAAACATTGAGCCTACCTCGTTCCAAACTCCGCAACGTTCGTCGGGAGTTATGGAGAGCTTTACAAACACCCACACTCTCAGTTCGACATCTTGCACGCCTCATAGGGCTTCTGTCAGCCTCCATACAAGCAATATTCCCAGGCCCCTTACACTATCGGGTGCTACAATGCCTAAAGGCGGCGGCCCTACGTCAGTCACAGACCTACGACGCCATCACGGAACTAGACGACGAGTGTCGTCAAGAAATCCAATGGTGGCTGGACAATATGGAGGCCTGGAACGGGCGCGCCATATTTGGCTTGGCTCCAGATATAGTGATAGAAGCAGATGCCAGTCAGCATGGTTGGGGAGCTCGGTGTGGGGACGTTTCGGCAGGCGGCCTATGATCACTGCAGGAACGTCGTCTACACATAAATTGTCTAGAGCTTCTAGCTGGATCGTTCGCGATCCGCAGTTTCTCCAAGACCAACTTCAATTGTTGCATTCTGCTCCGAATGGACAACATATCCGCCGTCCAGTACGTCAACAAGCTAGGGGGTGCTCGATCTCGGCCTCTAGCCATGCTAGCCAAAACCTTTTGGGATTTCTGTCTAGAACGAAATATACAAGTACAGGCAGAATACCTTCTGGGTCTACACAATGTGGTAGCCGATTGGCATTCTCGATTTCTGAGGGATGGCAGCGATTGGCGTTTAGATACACAGATTTTCTCAAAAATTCAGGATCTTTGGGGACCTTTTTCCATAGATTTATTTGCCACTCGGCTCAACACACAACTACCCAGGTTTTACAGCTGGCGTCCGGATCCAGAAGCTCTGGCAACGGACGCCATGCTACAGGTATGGAAAGGGGGGAGACTCTACGTATTTCCGCCCTTTGCTCTGCTAGGTCGGACATTGCTACACACTCGGCGGGACAAAGCATCAGTAGCGTTAATAACCCCATGGTGGCCAGCTCAGCCATGGTACCCCTTTCTATTAGCGATGACGACGGATTATCCTCGTCTTCTACCGACTCCTCCGTTTCTCCTAACGAATTCAGACGGAGAATTTCATCCCCTAGTGCAGACGGGCCATCTTCAACTGATGGCATGGTTGCTCTCAGGGGACCCCGCCCTGTCCCAAGCCTTTCACAGGGAGTTACGAGCCTCCTCGATGCCTCAAAGGCTCCCAGTACTTTCCGTGCTTACAAGAGTGCCTGGTCAGTCTGGGCTAGCTGGTGCTTGGGACGAGACGTGGATCCCATTTCAACCTCTGTAGAGAATGTGCTTCAGTTTTTTATCAGATGAATTTGACAAAGGAAAAGCTTATCGAACACTTAACCTATATCGTTCCGCTATTTCAGCACAACATGTAGGTTTTCAAGGCATTTCGGCAGGTAAACATCCTTTGGTCTGTAAGTTGTTGCGGGGAGCACGCTTATCGCGACCTCCTCAACCGAAGTTTTCTTCGACTTGGGATGTCTCGACAGTTTTCACTCTGTTCTCTGAGTGGGGCCCTAACCAAGATCTTTCCCTACAGAAATTATCTGGTAAATTAGTAATGCTACTTTGTCTGATATCTTGTCGCAGAGTTTCGGATGTGAGGGCCCTAGATGTTCACGCAAAAACTTTTTACCCAGAGGGTGTCAAATTCTCTATATCTCGTAGAACTAAAACAACCTCTACCTCGATAGTTTATCCAGTATTTCCAGGTCTTCCTGATCTTTGCCCGGTTGGTTGTTTGAGGGAGTGTGAACTTCGTACAGCTCCCTTACGCACTCAACCTGTTGGACCGTTATTTATTTCACATCGCCATCCTTTTAGGCCGGTCTCATCGATGACTTTAGCAAGGTGGATGCCTCAAGGTTATGTCTCAAGCTGGTATTGATACTTCTATGTTTGGCGCGCATTCAGCAAGGGGCGCGATGGCTTCTAAGGCCTTTTCCGCAGGATGTCGTTTAGAGGACATCATGAGGGCGGCGGACTGGTCTAGAGAATCCACATTCAAACAATTCTATTTTAGACCGATGGATCACTGGTCCACCAAAACTATTGCGCTGCTTTGAACTGGCATTAAATATGAGCCTCCATGTCTTGTAATAAAATTTAAGATTTTGTTAAGTCATGACATAAAGTCATGATTTTATTAAAGACACGGGGGCGAGTATTTCCCGCCCGTTTCATTGACCCACCCACACGGGTAATGTAGTATGTTGTTATTGCTGATGTGATGATCTGCATTTATTCCATTGTTTCTGGGGCTACTTGTTCGATCTCCTGACACACAACCCTGGCGTTCTTCACATTCTGTCTTCTCTTTCAGCGTTCTAAAGGGTGGATTCCATCTGCTGCATGAATCCTGTTCCAGTATTTTCTTCTATCCTGTTGGTTGACCAGTTCCGGGTTCCGCATTCTTGGTTTAGATTGTTCCAGATTCAGTTCGATTCAAGAAAGAGAGAAGAGATGAGGCAGCGCTGTCCGAATATGGGCATGGACTATACTATGTGCTATGGGGAGATCCGCAGATACTGTTTAACTCTTGCTGCTGTGAAGTAGTAATAAAGAGATTTGGCATTAAATACTCGCCTCCTTGTCTCTAATAAAATCATGTCTTTATGTCATGACTTAACAAAATCTTAAATTATGAATCATTATAAAAAGCATGCAACAATGCAGAAAAAAGTCCAGATAATGGTGATGAACTCACGTAACGAATAATGGTGTCTGAATCCCAAGAGTGATAACAAAGTTCAGTGGAGAGAAGAAAAAAAATATATATATAAGACATCCAGTAGTACTTAAGCCCTGTTCACACTGTGCGATTTATCGCGCGGATTTTGCCGCGACGTCGCAGCAAAATCCACGCGACGTCGCACTATGTAGCTTCTCCAATGCATTTCAATGGAGCTGTTCACATCTTGCCGCGCGACGTCGCATGTCGCGCGTCGCAGAAGCATGTCGCAGGTACATGACCCTTTTTTTGCGATTTGCTATCTGCGATTTTGCGATTTGTATTGGTGGTGCTTTGCAAAAATCGCACAAATCAGTGACGTCGCGCGACATTATCGCACCATGTCGCGCGATTTTCAAATCGCACAGTGTGAACGGGGCTTTAAGGGTGATCCTCGTGTTTTCTCAGCGTATTCCCTAGAGCTTGATATGTCTCGGTTCTGAGAAACAGGTGCCTACGGCCAAATAGAGGGTTACGCTCCCCTTCTTTATTGGTGCAGGGTACTTGAAATAAAACACAGAATACAGAGACACGGTGCTCCCATAGTAAAGTACAGCAAGGCCTTTAAATCACATGCAGTGTTAACGATTGCACTCATCAATTAGTTGTTCCATATTCATACATCCTGAAGTGCCATGAATCTCCCCTTCTGCTGCTGGAGACGATGCGCATAAGGATAGGAGCATCAAATATAATGACAGGCCAATTAAAATAAAATTTATTAAATATAACAACGGGTAAAAAATATCACTAAAAACAGGTGCTGAGACGCATCTCAGGGCACACCACATAACGTCAGCCATACTCAGCACTGGTGGCAGACGGCACACGGTGTGCCCTGTGACATAATCAGCGGGAGTCAGTCAGCTCCCAATGATTGTATCATAGGGCGTGCCAGATTGCTGGCTGCCATCTTTAAGGCTGGGGTCAGACTAGCGCATTTTCAACATGCGTTTAGGCGCACTTAATCACAGCTGCAGTAGCAGCAAATGACGCGCAATGACGGCCAATATACGAAGTACGCCCGCACAAAAGTCCGGCCATGCAACGCAAGTGGAAAATGAACGCATTTTTTCGAGAACGCAGAACCTCTAGTACTGACGTACAGAGTGCACTGCGTCCGCTAGCGGCGAGTGTGCGTGACTAGGAGATGTCAGACGCTGCTCATGTCCGACCAACATAACGTCCAGACGCAAAAAGTGTGTTATTGACGATCCGTAAAAAAATCACGCACGAAAATGCACATCGTATGACCGTTTTCGCGCATTCCGTGAAAAAATACGTCAATGCGTTCGGACGCACTTTTTGACAGTCGCTGCGAATAATGCATTTGTTTGACCCTAGCCTTAGTCCCAAGGGCTTGCTTGGCCTCCCTCTTTGCACTCTTAGGCCCATGTCAGACGAACACAGTGATCACGTCCATGTTGCCGCACAGTTTAACGTCCGTCGTAGCCAGGGCTGGGACAGGGACAAAAATTCAGCCCTGGACTTCATCCAGACCGGCCCACTTTAATTATGCAAACATGCACAAACATGGTATATAAAGCAACTGGATCGCTAAACCGACCAGATCGTTCTACAGCTACCAGAGTTGCTGCAGAGCGATTGGATAGAGCAACGCAGCGGCACTGAGGTTGAGTGCGCACCATGTCTTAAGTTAAGGCAGATGTGCAGTGGGTCTCACCAGCACGGTGGCCCCAATATGAGATTGCAGTAGACTACATCTGTTTTACAGACGGTGAGGAATTTCTCACCTCACACATTAAGGGCAGTGCGAACCGCGCAGTGAAACGGCATTCACACTGGCCCACTGAGCCATCGGCCCACCGGGAATCTCCCTGTAGTCCCTATGGTCATTACATACCTGGTCGTAGCATAGAATCATGAGTAATAGAGACCCACACACTAAGGCCCCTATTACATTCTTCACGCTAACGGTAGCGCTCACCTGCGTCAGCGCTACCGTTAGCTGCGGTATCTGCCGCATATTACAATCCAAACGCAAACGGGTTAAAAAACCCGTTTGCGTTTGGGACCTCGCGCTCCTCTGCGCGAGGTTAGTGCACTTTGCGCTCCCTATACTTAA
Organism: Leptobrachium leishanense; assembly: GCA_009667805.1. NCBI lineage: Eukaryota > Metazoa > Chordata > Amphibia > Anura > Megophryidae > Leptobrachium > Leptobrachium leishanense. Next base: position 192,191,956 of record CM019066.1, read on the forward strand.
CATGGGGAGCGCAAAGCGTTAATCAGCGCTGGATTACAATGTACCAGCGCTGATTAACGCCTGGCTCTGGTCAACCAAAAGTTAACCAGAGCCAGGACCTGGTGTTAACAGATTCCGCTAGTGCAGAATCCGTTAACACCAGCTTAAAAAAAAAATCCCATACTTACCCTCTGTCCCGCGGCGAGGACCGCAGCTCCGGTCGCCTCCTCCAGCCGGCAGGAGCAGGGAAAGAGGGGGGAAAAAGTCCCCTCTGTCTTTCCTTGCATATCCCTACGCTGACCGGCCGGATCTCGCAATGCGAGATCCGGCTGGTCACGTGACTGGCAGAGGGGAGCTCAATGGAGTCCTGTGCTGTGGACTCCATTGAGAGGATGCGCACGGCTGCGCTCAGCGCTGCCACGCGCATCCTGATTTTTAACGCTCGCTAACAATGCAGGCAGCATTTTCTGTGGCTTACCCCCGCTTTTCTTATTATTGTCCCCTGTATAGGGAACTCTGTGGGCAAGTTATCCGACAGCCTGCTGGCTAAAGGCTGGTTAACCAAAACCACTTCAGCGTTGGTTACCCTGGGCAAAAAATCTTTGGTCCACCTACAATTTTGGGTATTCTTTCCTCTCATATCATTGTGCTCCCCATAGGAGACCTGTGCGAGCTAATCTACCGGCAGTTTGTCGGTTAACCATTCTAACCATACAGCAGTGGCTTGTGGGGCGAGAACCTCACACCTGTCTGTAGCTCAGCTAGCTATTGCAATGATATTTGTCTGCAGCTTGTGACCCCTTAACACACACTCGTTTACTGGGTATTGTTTGACATTTCTGTGTGTGCCTCCTCCTATTACAAAAAAGTGTCTGGTATATATAAATCTTTTTGGGCACTTCAGTTTATACAGCGGTGGATATTTGGGGCAAGAACCTCATATCCGCTTATTCTGTGGTTTACCCCCGCTTTTCTTATTATTGTCCCCTGTATAGGGAACTCTGTGGGCAATTTAACCGACAGCCTGCTGGCTAAAGGCCGGTAAACCAAAACCACTTTAGCGTTGGTTACCCAGTGCAAAAAATCTTTGGTCCACCTACAATTTTGGTTATGCTTTTCTCTTTCATATCATTGTGCTCCCCATAGGAGACCTGTGCGAGCTAATCTACCGGCAGTTTGTCGGTTAACCATTCTAACCATACAGCAGTGGCTTGTGGGGCGAGAACCTCACACCTGCCTGTAGCTCAGCTAGCTATTGCAATGATATTTGTCTGCAGCTTGTGACTTCTTAATACAAATTATTGGTCCAATAATTCAAATATTGGTGCATGCAATCGTGGCACCTTTTGATCTGTTTACCCTACTTTTGTATAGGAAACATTACAGCTAACTTTAGCCGACCAGTTACATTGTATTTTAGAGACCTATTTACTGGCAACCAGTGGCGTAGCGTGGGGGGGGCTGGGGGGGCCGTGGCCCCAGGCGCAGTTTTCTTAGGGGCGCATAATTTCAAAAGAAATTTGCGCCCCTAAAACTTGTGGCCCGGATTGACCCGCCGGGCCCTCGGGCGCCGCCCAAGGGCCCGCGGGTTGAGGGGACCCAGATGCCAGGCAGCGGGAGTGCCTGTCGGCTGCCCGGTCCTGAACAGTGAGTCCGTCCTGTTGAAGGGGAGGTGGCTGTGTGCAGGCGCAGGTCACGTGGTCCGTCTAATCAGGTGGTACTGAGTCTCTGTACCACCTGACTGGCCGGACCGCGTGACCTGCGCACGCACGCAGCCGCTTCCCCTTCAACAGGACGGACTCACGCTGTTCAGGACCGGGCAGCTGGCAGGCACTCCCGCTGCCCGGCATCTGGGCCCCCTCAACCCCTGCTGGATCCGGAGCTGGGGCAATATCCAGGTGAGAGCTGGGGCAAATCCATGAGCTGGGGCATATCCATGAGCTGGGGCAAATCCATGAGCTGGGGCAAATCCATGAACTGGGGCAGTATCCATGAGCTGGGGCAAATCCATGAGCTGGGGCAAATCCATGAGCTGGGGCAAATCCATGAGCTGGGGCAAATCCATGTGTGAGCTGGGGCAAATCCATGAGCTGGGGCAAATCCATGTGCTGGGGCAAATCCATGTTTGAGCTGGGGCAAATCCATGAGCTGGGGCAAATCCATGTGCTGGGGCAAATCCATGTGCTGGGGCATATCCATGTGCTGGGGCAAATCCATGTGTGAGCTGGGGCATTTCCATGAGCTGGGGCATTTCCATGAGCTGCGGCCAATCCATGAGCTGGGACAGTATCCATGAGCTGGGGCAAATCCATGAGCTGGGGCAAATCCATGTGCTGGGGCATATCCATGAGCTGGGGCAAATCCATGAGCTGGGGCAGTATCCATGAGCTGGGGCAAATCCATGAACTGGGGCAAATCCATGTGTGAGCTGGGGCATTTCCATGAGCTGGGGCAAATCCATGTGTGAGCTGGGGCAATATCCATGTGTGAGCTGGGGCAAATCCATGTGTGAGCTGGGGCAAATCCATGTGAGAGCTGGGGCAATATCGATAACGTGTCCACAGGTTGGGGGGGGGGCGCACAATTCTTGGCTGGCCCCGGGCGCTGACAACCCACGCTACGCCACTGCTGGCAACATCTGAGATTTTGCTGGCATGGGATATAACGCATTTATGTTATGGAATTGAATATACATAGGTTACTGTGATAAATTCACCAATTACGTTCCAACCAGCAGGACAAGAGTGGTTTACTTCCAATAAGTCTATTGGCAGTAATTTTAAAGTATCTTTTCTTTCTCTCTTTTTTTGCTGTATATATGTATTTTGTGTGTTTAGGCTCTTTTTTTACCACTTTGCCACGATTCGAGCATTGACCTTTTCTTTAACCGTCCTTATTAGGACGCAATAAAAAATAAAGATTTTTTTTCTCCTGTTTTTTGCGATAATATTTTGCATTTTTACCCATTATTTTCTGCATTCTCATCCTGTAAACTACTCTTTACAATTTAGCATTTTTTGCGCCTGCATTGTAATCTGGCGTTAAAACGCGGGCGCAAGGGGCCTAAGTGTGTCCGCACCGAACAGCGCACACACAACGCACGTGGCAAACAGACGCAAGTTAGGCCAGAATGTCAAACCGCTAGAACGGACGCACAGAGTGCGCCACGTCCGCGCAGCGTCGTGTGTGAGTGATGGAACGACGTCAGATGGACCGCATTTGCGACGTTCAGCAAGGTGCTGAACGTCGCAAATGCGGTCCATCTGACTTCGTTCCATCACTCACACACAACGCTGCGCGGACGTGGCGCACTCTGCGCGTCCGTTCTAGCGGTTTGACATTCTGGCGTAATTTGCGTCTGTTTGCCACATGCGTTGTGTGTGCGCTGTTCGGTGCGGACACACTTAAGCCCCTTGCGCCCGCGTTTTAACGCCAGATTACAATGCACACAATGGCTTTTCATATCATGTATCAATTTGTATAATTTTTCATATTATTTTTATTTCCCATAGTTCCCTTTTTTTCCACGTAAGCAAGAAAAACGGATTGTGTGGTATCTACAGTATCTTATTCTTCCGTCAGTACGTCTGTCCGTTATGCACGCACGCACAGTGCACTCAGAATGCACGCGTCTGATATTAACCTGAGAGGGAGAGGATGGAGCTGACCAGGGGTCCACCTGTCAGGTAAGGTGACTCCTTGTTAAGCTGCCCCCGAAAATATGGTTTGTCCCATCCCCCAACTTACATTATTTGCCCATCCTCTATTTACCCCAATGAAATAGTAACAAAAATGTTTACTTTCCAAACCTACCTCAAAAAACAAGCAGAAAAAAAGCTCCACAGTAATGTGCAGTATGTATGACAGAGTTCCACAGCAATAAAACTTGCTCGTACACAGCGCATATCACTGTGAATTTTATTGCTGTGGAGCTCTGATACAGTAATGTGGTGTGTGTATGAGCGTATCACAGAGTTCCACAGCAATAAAACTAAATAAAAAATATAGATGTTCAGAAAAATAGACTTTTGAAAAGAATAAACAGTTTAATAAACAAAAATTAAAACGAGTTTGAAATTTTGCATGCGGCCCATGGCTCATAGGATATGGAAACTTGTCCAGCGGCTCTCACGTAATTTGAGTTTGAGACCCCTGCTCTAAACTATTATAGATGTGTAAATAGGTCCTTTAGCTTTTTTTTTTAATTGCATTTTTATTCACATACGGGGGCTGGATAGGTCATTTGTATTTTGTGTTAATTGCATATTGACATATTGATTAAATGGGGCAGGCTGCAGCAGAATTTGTGCCTAGGGCAGCAACCAGCCTAACTACATCCTTAAACTGAACCCTTTCAGCACCTGATCCATTTTTACAATATGCAGCAGCAATTTTTCCACACCTGCTTGGGCATGCAACCCCATAAAGGCCGCCTTGCTAATCACAAAAATGGATGAAAACTTCATAGACAACTATTAAACTCAAAACTGTCCAGAAAACAGCAGTTCAGGGGTTAAAACGGGAATGGGTAGGCTTCAGTATCTACTATAAATGATGGGCCTCTGGTACCCCTTAACTATTTAAATACCTAATCCCATTACTTAATCCTTAATTTACACTACCCACAACTCAAATTAACTCTGTTTTACCCAACCCCCCACTACTGAAATACATACATAGACATATTACTGCCACGGATCGGGAGATAGGGGGTTCATTGGAGGTGGCAGCTAGGGGTTAACTTCCGAGTAGGCAGGGGGAGATCCCGGAAGCTCGGCCGACATCCAAGATGTCGGCCAGCTCCGGGAGGGGACTGTGATACAATAACGATATGGATGCGCCTACCTCACAAAATACTTGTACATCTAATAGATTGCAAGTTCCCTTGGGAACAGGGTCCCCCTGAATCAGGTCATCCTCCATGCGTGGTATTCCAATGTATGAACCCCTTGAACACTGATCTTGTAAAGCACTGCGGAATTAGTGGCGCTATATAAATAAAGGATAATAAGGCTGTCAAGAGGCTATGGATTGATAGCCATCAAGGATTAAACAATAATTATTATCATCCTCATCATCATCATTTACATAGCGCCAACAGTTTCCGCAGCGCTTTACAATAACCAAAGGGAACTAGACACAAACAAACTAGCATAAAATGGAGACAAGAGGTGTAGAATTACAAGAAACATAGAAAAATGTCGGCAGATAAGAACCTTTCGGCCCATCTAGTCTGCCCAATTACATGGATACTTTACCTGGATTTATCTTTTACTTAGGATAGCCTTATGCCTATCCCATGCTTGCTTAAATTCAATTACTGTTTTGGCCTCTACCACTTCTACTGGAAGGCTATTCCATGTATCCACCACCCTCTCAGTAAAATAATGCTTCCTGATGTTACTTTTAAACCTTTGTCCCTCTAATCTAAGACTATGTCCTCTTGTTTTGCTACTTTGTTTCCTTTTAAATATACTCCCTTCCTCTACCTTGTGGATTCCCTTTACGTATTTAAAGGTTTCTATCATATCTCCTCCGTCTCGGTTTTTTTCCAAGCTATACATGTTAAGATCATTAAGCCTTTCCTGGTAACTTTTCTCCTTCAAGCCGTACACCATTTTAGTAGCCCTTCTCTGAACTCTCTCTAAGATGTCTATATCCTTCTGGAGATACGGTCTCCAGTACTGCACACAGTACTCCAAGTGAGGTCTCACCAGTGCTCTATACAGTGGCATGAGCACTTCCCTTTTCCTACTGCTAATACCTCTCCCTACACAACCAAGCATTCTGCTAGCATTTCCTGCTGCTCTATTACATTGACTACTTACCCGTTAGATCCTCTGAAATAATGACCCCTAAATCCCTTTCCTCAGATGTTGAGGTTAGACTGTATGAAATATTCTATATTCAGCCAGGGCCGTCTTTAATATTGACAGGGCCCTGGGCAAACATTTTCTTGGGCCCCTCACTTCCACACTAATATATATATATATATATACAAACACACACACACTTCCACACCATATATATATACACACTTCCACACCATATATATATTATATATATATATATATATATATTATATATACACACACGTCCACAATTTGTATGTAATATATATATATATATATAGTATATATAACACACACACGTCCACAATGTATATATTATATATATATAATAGTATATATATACACACACACGTCCACAATTATATATATATATATACACCACATATATATATATATATATATACACACAACACACTTCCACTTATATATATATATATACAACACTCCACACTAATTATATATAATATAATATATATATACACACTGCCACACTAATTATAATATTAATATATACACACACTGCCACACTATCTATATATATATATATATTGTAGAGGTCGGCAGGGCTGGGTCCTGGATGGAAAATATGTTTCACCCCTATTTGGGTTGTGGACCCTTTAAGGGCAACCACAGGGTTAATCTTCCTGTCCAGGAAGAGTTTTAAAGCCAGTAACTCCCAGAGAGGATTGTGGGATTTCAGGAAAAGGAAAGTAATCAGTGGAAGCTGTGTGTTTGTGTTCCAAAAGCAGGAGACGTGCTGTGCCTTGCTGGAGAGGCTTCTACATACTGGGGAAAGGATTCCCTAGGTTTGGGACGGTTTAAAGCGTTGGTGAGCCACTATATTTTCTCTGTGTTATTTGTGCTGAAGATCAGGACTTTGCTTTAATTTCGCTGAACCCAAGCAGTTCTGTACTTATTATGTTGCCTTTTGATTCCCTGAAAGGGTGAATAAAACTGTTTTGTTTGTGAAAGACATTGTGCACGTGCTCTGTGGGCCCCCAAACGTCACAACTGGTGTTTCGAATGCGGGCAATTTGCTACCCTCACACGCCAAGCAAGAGGAATTTTTGTGAAAAGAAAAAAAAAAAAAAAAAAAAAACTGACATTTTTAAAGGACAGTGTTCTGATTGCATGTCCTGGGCTAAGGCTGCACTGAAGTTCACAGCTATGGAGGAGCTCGTTAAGCAGATGGTTTTGTCAGTGTGCAGGCCCAGACTCGCCATGAAGAGGCAATGGCTCAGCAGCAACAAGCCCTGGCACAGGCTGTTGCTGCCCAACAAGAAAGCACCCATTTGCTGGCTGCACAACTTGCAGCACAGCAGGTAGCCACACAGACGCAGATCAATGCCCTGCGGGAGGCCATGCAGCAACTTGCACCTGGACGTGATCAAGCAGTGGTCACTACTGGTAACCATGTCTCCATAAGGGCCAGTCATTTCCTCCAAAAAACTGTCTGCCAGTGATGATGTGAAGCATTTCTTACCACGTTTGAAAGGACTGCTGAGAGAGAGGGGTGGCCCCAAGACCAATGGGCCGGTCTCATTGCCCCGTTTCTGACAGGAGACCCTCAAAAGGCATATTTTGACCTGCCCCTAGAAGATGCAAAGAATTATGACCGGCTGAAAGCTGAGGTTCTGGCCCGCCTTGGGGTAACTGTTGCTGTCCGGGCTCAACGTGTTCACTGCTGGAAGTACTGCCCTGACCAGCCACCCCGGTCCCAGATGCATGACTTAGGACAGCTGGTTAAAAAGTGGTTGCAGCCAGAGACCCTGACTAGAGAGCAAATGGTCGAAAGGGTGTGATGGACCACTACCTGAGGTCTCTACCAAAGGATCTACAGCGCTGGGTCAGCCATGGGGACCCCAAGACTGCAGCACTGGTAGTCGAGATGGTGGAGAGATACACCGTGGTGGAGGACCTGCTCAGACCAACCAGTCGTCGAGGACCAGTCTTGCCACCGCCTGTGAGGCCTGCTTCAGTTCCTCGAGGGAAGCGTCACTGGATCCGGGAACCAGCACCCCAAAATCATCTTCCTCGGTTCTGCAGAGGCCTGTCGCTACCCGAACTGCTGGCGATATACAGTGTTGGAGGTGTCGCGCCTGGGGCCATACCCGGGCACAGTGTCCGCTACAGGAGGAGCCCATGGAGTGTGGATCCGCTCGGAGAGTGTCTTTCTACACCCTCACAACGTGCACTACCCACCTTGACCTAGAGGGGGGTCAGTTTGAATGTACTGTGTGGGTGAATCACCGCCCAGCCAAAGCTCTCCTGGACTCTGGGAGTATGGTCACCCTGGTGCATGCCCGGGTAGTCGGAAGGCTCGGTCCAGTACAAAGAACCCTCCGGGTTGTCTGTATCCATGGGGATACTCGGAGTATCCGCTGATCCCTGTCACCATTTCCGCCAGGAACACTTCGGTCACCCAAGAGGTCGGGGTGGTGAGTACTCTGATACATGATGTGATTGTGGGACGGGACTGCCCCTTGTTTGCTGAACTGTGGTGCTTGGCACAAACTGAACTGCCCATCGAACTGGGGAACAATTCAGGGTCACCCCCACCAAACCTGACCGTGGACACTGTTGATGAGGAGTTGCTCAAATGTGTTCAAAATAAGAATGTTGTAACTGATGTGAGTGTCCTAGCTCCTCAACCTGAGTTGACACCCAAGGAGGGGGAATCCTCTCCCGTGCCGGTTATGGTAGGAGAGGATGAAGAGGAATTATCCCCTGTAGATATTACACTTGGGGTGGATGAGGGGAGGGTTCTAATTATCCAGTACACCCTGACTTAGATGTGTCCAGAGGTGCATTTGGCAGGGCTCAAATGGGTGACCCGATGTTGATAAATGCTCGCGAACAGGTAACTGTTGTCAGTGGGGTACCTCAAGCACCAGATGCAGAGAAAAGATTTCCTCACTTTGCGGTCAATAATGATCTGTTCTACCGGGTATCAGAAATTCGGGGAGAAATTGTGGAACAATTACTAGTACCCCAGCCCTACCAGAGAATGGTGCTGGATCTGGCTCACAATGATGCTCTAGGTGGTCACCTGGGAGCTGAGAAAACCGAGGCCCGGATAACAGACCGGTTTTACTGGCCAGGGATTGGTGCCGCAGTTAAGAGGTACTGTTCCTCCTGCCCTGTTTGCCAGTTAACTGCCCCAGCACCCCATTATAGGAACCCCTTGGTGCCTCTGCCAATAATTGAGGTGCCCTTTGAGCGCATCGCTATGGATATAGTGGGTCCCTTAGAGAAGTCTGCTCGGGGACACCGATATATCCTGGTGGTTCTTGATTATGCCACAAGGTATCCAGAGGCGGTTCCTTTAAGAAACCCTACATCAAAGGCCATTGCGCGGGAGTTGTTTTTTATGTTTTCGAGAACTGGCCTGCCAAGGGAAATTTTGACAGACCAGGGGACCCCATTTATGTCCCGGGTGATGGCAGATGTGTGCAAGTTGTTCCAAATCAAGCAGTTGCGAACATCTGTTTATCACCCTCAGACGGATGGTCTGGTAGAAAGATTCAACAAAACTCTGAAAATGATGCTTAAAAGGGTTGTGCAGAGAGATGGAAGAGACTGGGATCATTTGCTTCCCGCACTGCTGTTTGCAATTCGAGAGGTTCCTCAGGCCTCCACGGGGTTTTCACCTTTTGAGCTGGTGTATGGTCGCAGACCCCGGGGATTGCTAGATTTGGTAAAGGAGACATGGGAAAGTGAGTCCTCTCCACACAAATCGCTCATTGAACATATCTCTCAGATGAGAGAGAGAATTTCTAAAGTGATGCCTTTGGTACAAGAACATTTGCAGAAAGCTCAGGAGGCCCAGAAAAGGGTGTACAACCGGTCAGCCAAGCTGCGGCAATTTCAGGTGGGGGACCGGGTAGCAGTACTTATACCCACGGTGGAAAGTCGGTTCCTAGCCAAGTGGCAGGGACCATATGAGGTGGTTGAAAAAGTAGGGGAAGTAAACTACCGAGTGCATCAGCCTGGGAAAAGAAAACCATACCAGATCTACCACATAAATTTGTTAAAACCCTGGAGAGACCGAGAGGTGTCCGCCATGGTTGGGGTGGGTATAGAGTCTGATGGTGTTGACGCAGTACACATTGCTGCCACCCTGTCCAAACCCCAAACCCAAGAAGTTAAGGAGTTTCTGCAAAGAAACAAAGGCATGTTTTCAGGACTACCGGGACACGCGTCCGGGATTAAACATGATATTGTGACGGAACCCCATGTAAAGGTTCGGGTAAAGCCGTACCGCATCCCAGAAGCCCATAGAAAGGCTGTTTCTGAAGAGGTTAAAAAAAATGCTTCAGCTTAATGTCATTGAGGAGTCACAGAGTGAATGGTCGAGCCCCATCGTGTTGGTACCGAAGCCCAACGGCACTCTGCGATTCTGCAATGACTTCAGGAAACTTAACGAGGTGTCAAAATTTGACGCGTATCCCATGCCAAGGGTGGATGAATTAATAGAGAAATTGGGTCCGGCCCGTTATATCACCACCCTGGACCTTACTAAGGGATACTGGCAGATACCCCTGACCAAGGAAGCCAGGGAAAAGACTGCTTTTTCCACTCCAGAGGGTCATTTTCATTATAAGCGGATGCCTTTTGGGTTACACTCAGCCCCGGCCACCTTCCAACGAGCGATGGATAGGGTGCTCCGCCCCTACCTGAGATATACCTCGGTCTACCTGGATGACATTGTCATCTTCAGTCCAGATTGGGAGTCCCATCTTCCCCGGGTTCAGACAGTTTTGGACGGTTTGAGAAAAGCGGGCTTTACTGTTAACCCTGAGAAAAGTGCGGTAGGGATGGAGGAAGCTAAGTACCTGGGATATGTCGTAGGCAGGGGTCTGGTAAAGCCACAATTTAACAAAGTAGAGGCTATCCAGAACTGGCCACGCCCCCTCACGAAAAAGCAGGTTCGTGCTTTTCTGGGTATAGTGGGGTATTACCGGCGGTTTGTCCCCAATTTTGCCTCTATTGCTGCACCACTGACTGACCTGACGAAAGGTAGGAAGTCAGTGATGATTCAATGGAATGCCAATGCTGAAGATGCCTTCGAGAAGCTTAAAAATGCGTTGTGTCAGCACCCAGTGCTGGTAGTCCCTGATTTCATGAGGGAGTTCATTGTACAGACGGATGCCTCAAGTGAGGGTTTGGGGGCTGTGCTATCCCAAGAAGTCAATGGGGAAGAGCACCCCGTGGTTTTTCTTAGTAGGAAACTGACGGCAGCGGAGAAAAACTATGCTGTGGTGGAAAGAGAGGGCTTGGCCATAAAGTGGGCCTTGGATTCTTTGAGATACTTCCTGTTGGGCAGGAAGTTCCGTTTAGTGTCTGACCATGCCCCATTGACCTGGATGAGGCAGCACCGCCACGCTAATGCCAGGGTTACCAGGTGGTTCCTGTCTCTCCAGGAGTTTAACTTTGTGGTGGAACACAGGCCTGGGAAACAGCACCAAAATGCTGATGCCCTGTCCCGGATGCATTGTGGGCTGTCTACTGTTGCCTCGAACACCTCCGCGTTGAGACAGAGGGGGGGATATGTAGAGGTCGGCAGGGCTGGGTCCTGGATAGAAAATATGTTTCACCCCTATTTGGGTTGTGGACCCTTTAAGGGCAACCACAGGGTTAATCTTCCTGTCCAGGAAGAGTTTTAAAGCCAGTAACTCCCAGAGAGGATTGTGGGATTTCAGGAAAAGGAAAGTAATCAGTGGAAGCTGTGTGTTTGTGTTCCAAAAGCAGGAGACGTGCTGTGCCTTGCTGGAGAGGCTTCTACATACTGGGGAAAGGATTTCCTAGGTTTGGGACGGTTTAAAGCGTTGGTGAGCCACTATTATTTCTCTGTTTATTTGTGCTGAAGATCAGGACTTTGCTTTAATTTCGCTGAACCCAAGCGTGTACTTATTATGTTGCCTTTTTGATTGCCCTGAAAGGGTGAATAAAACTGTTTTGTTTGTGAAAGACATTGTGCACGTGCTCTGTGGGCCCCCAAACGTCACAATATATATATATACACACTTCCACACTATATATATACACACACACACACACACACTTCCACATCATATATATATATTACAAACACTTCCACATCATATATATATATAATTTTACACACACACACACACTTCCACATCATATATATATATATATTTTACACACACACTTCCACATCATATATATATATATATATATATTATATATATATATTACACACACACACACACATTTAAACATCATATTTCCACATCATATACATATTTAGGCAACATATACACATTATACATTAAGCATAAATACACTTAATTTGTCACAATTTAATTTTATTTGTTAATTAAGTGGGAGCTGGAGGGAAATTGAGGGGGGTGGGGGAGCTGGGGGGTCCTATAAACAGTGACTTGTTTAGGGCCCTGCTTCTTACCTGCATAATGCTGTATTTTTCAGGCAGGCAAAGCAGAGCACTGTCTGCTGTCTGTCTTCTCCATGATGGGTGGACACAGCATGGTGAGGAGGAGCTAATTACATCTCCCATGGGGCCTCAAGGAGAGCTCTAGACCAGCATGCCGCTGGATCACCTGCTCCGTTGGGATGATGTCATTTCCTCTCTGTGGTCACCTGACACTATGGAGAGGAAGCAGCCTGCAAGCTCCGGTCTCTGAGGGCTCAAGGGAGTGGAACAGCTGAGCTGCCAAACGGGCCCCTCTACAATGGCTGGGCCTGGGGCAGCTGCCCCTCTTGCCCCTCGTTAAAGACGGCCCTGTATTCAGCCCTTGGGTTTTTACGTCCCTGGTGCATTATCTTGCACTTTTCCACAGCTCCGACCATTTTTTTAGTTTACCTAAATCATTTGTCATTTGGCTGATCCCTCCAGGAACGTCAACCCTGTTGCAAATCTTTGTGTCATCAGCAAAAAGACATACTTTACCATTAATACCTTCTGCAATATCACTAATAAAAATATTAAAGAGAATGGGTCCAAGTACTGACCCCTGAGTTACCCCACTGGTAACAAGACCTTGCGCCGAATAAACTCCATTTACCACAACCCTCTGTTGCCTGTCACTCAGCCACTGCCTAATCCATTCAACAATATTGGAATCCAAGCTGAAAGATTTCAATTTATTGATAAGCCTTCTATGTGGAACAGTATCAAAAGCCTTACTGAAATCTAAATAAGCAATGTCTACTGCACCACCTTTGTCTATTATTTTTGTTACCCAATCAAAAAAGTCAATAAGATTAGTTTGGCATGATCTCCCTGAGGTAAACCCATGTTGTTTCTGATCCTGTAATCTATGTGTTTTTAGATGTGCAACCATCCTTTCCTTTAACATGTTTTCCATTAATTTCCCCACTACTGACGTAAGACTAACTGGCGTATAGTTCCCCGATTTCTCCCTACTACCCTTCTTGTAAATAGGCACAACATTTGCTAATTTCCAGTCTTCTGGGACGACTCCCGTTAACAAGGATTGGTTAAATAAATCTGTTAACGGTTTTGCTATTATACCACTGAGCTCTTTTAATAACTTAGGGTGGATCCCATCAGGCCCCAATGACTTATTTGTCTTTACTTTAGACCGCTGCTGTAGAACCTCCTCCTCTGTAAACTCATATGTAAATGTCTCTTTAGTGTTTCCTCCTAACTGAGGTCCTTTTCCTTCCTTTTCTTCTGCAAAGACTGAACAAAAATATTCATTGAGACAAGAGACTGAATTCATTTTCCTAAAGCCAATATATAGGAAGTTTTAAAATTATCATTATATATCTGTCATAGCTTGGTGTTTTGGGGTGTAGGTAATTATGATGGGATTGCATCGCAAGATTCAAATATAAGGCTACAGAGAGGTAATGCCAACTTTCTGATTAATAGAGGGCACTCACAGTTCCACTTTACCGGAAAAAGGAAATGGAGTTTATGACTGTTTAATGCTACTTTTTTTTATAGTTTTTTTTTATACAAAAAAATGAAACAAATTAAAAAAATGTTAATATGACATTGTGAATGGTTTTAAATTGCTATTTAATGACCAGGTCTCTGGAGATGATGGAGAACCAGGACACGTTTAAAAATATAGATTATCTTGTTTTTAGTAAAAAAAACAAAAAACTGTTGTATAGCGTATAAGAATACTAGACATTTTTAGTGAAATGAGCAATAGAGTGCAACAGTGTTTTGGGCTCTATTCCTGGTGGTACTTTCTGAAGATAGCACTACTTGTTGATAATTAGATAACATGCACTGTTAATACTTCTAGTGATAAATAATATTAAGACACACAGAAAAAATGTATACATCAATTGTATAATAGGGAGCGCTTGTTAAGAACCATTATATTCATGCAAAACACCAAGTAAGTAAATGGGATCAAACTTTTTAAATACTCTTCTCTTGTATCAAATGGAATTACCTCGAACTTGTACTATGTCATATAAAACAAAAAATAAAACCAATTGTGCAATATCAAAGTAACGCTTTCAATGATGCTTATAGGAACTATGTGGTATACACTCACAAGTCCGGAGCCTCAGTTGGCTCGTAGTTGTCGCCTGTAAGCCTCTATGAGGGGCTTCTCCCATCAACTGGCATATAGATGTGCCAAAGATAATCAATGGATGAAATATACCTCAAGATAAAAGCAACATATGGTGCAATCCTGTCATATACTGTACATGAGGTGAAAAATAGGGAGGGTGCACTCACGTGTTCAGGAGCCTCACATCTGGCGGCTCCGTACTGATAGCCTCAGACCGCTTCCGGGGGGTATCACCCTCTTTCTGTATCAATGGATGGACGTGGATCTCCAGTCAAATTTTACAATATTTTAAAAAATCTAAAAATTTCTTAAGTTGCACTGTTTGAGGTTGGTCTCCTTCATGAAATTTAATGGACCAGTGCTTATGGATATACAATTTTTTTTATTAAAATAAGACAAATGTTAAAAACACAATCCAAAATTACCTAAAAGCAAGAAGACCAAATAAAGTGGGGGGATTTTAACCGAAACGCGTTTCTCCTGCCAGTCCTGCAGGCTTCATCAGTTGGAGTCCGACAGTACAAAGCCACCAGATGTGAGGCTCCTGAACATGTGAGGCTCCGGACTTGTGAGTATATCACATAGGTCCTATACGCATCATTGAAAGCGTTAGTACAAGTTCGTGGTAATTCCATTTGATACACGAGATGAGTATTTAAAAAGTTTGATCCCATTTACTCACTTGGTGTTTTGCATGAATATAATGTTTCTTAACAAGCGCTCCCTATTATACAATTGATGTATACATTTTTTCTGTATCTGATTTACAACGGGTGAGGAATACACCCACTGGTGAGCTGTGTGTCTATTTATTAATATAATATAACATCTAGTGCCGAATTTTCATCTATAAACCCCTAGAGGGTAGCACTCATAAATAATATTAATGCTATCAGAAACTTCTCTCTGGATAATCTCTGTCCTCATTAAACAAATAACGAATTGAATTGAAGCCAGATAAAGAGCATTTCACTGAAACTCTACTTAAGAAAACATTTCTGTTTAAATAATATTACTGTGGAAAAAAATGCTTTATTTAACAGTTATGCTCATGCTTTACAAACTCTATACCCTTTCCGGACCCTTTATTGTTCAAGCAGCTAGGTGCGGTCATTATAAGTAATGCATTTTAAATTGTTTCTTAACTGCTTCCAGATTTTCTATAATGCATACTATGCGCGTCCCACGAGTTCATTTTTTTGGGGCATGCTAAGAATATGAATAGTTTAACCCCTTCAGTAATATCCATGTTAAAAATGTAAATTTATATCTTATTTTTGTAAATAAAGCAAAACTAGAATTTAGGATTCCTAAGACATAAAGAGATAGATTTTAGGCCTGGTGTCAAAGCAGCCTGAGCACTTGAACCCTGGAGCAGTCAGACAGAGGGGTCTCAAATGGACCCTTCACTTGACCCAGAGGTGTGGGAGGGTGGATGAATAAGGGGGAATGGGAAGACGTGTGATTGGGAGACGGAACTGAGGCTTGTGGCCATTTTGTGATTGCAGCCAGCGTCTCATCCACCCTTCTTTATTTTTGTGTTTTGTGGATCAGTGGGAGGCCCTCTAGGGGTTATTCACAGAGAGCCGATCTGGCCCCAAAATGTCACCAAACAGGGAATTTCCCTGTACCTTGCCATTTGGGGCCATTTGGCTATTCACAGTGCCTGTTCAAAGGCAGTGAAATCCCCCATAGAGAAGCAATGGTTAATTTATTCAGAGAACACCGAACAGCAGTTAAAATTTGCCGTACTGCCCTGCTGTTCAGTGTTTTCATTCGGCAGGTTTATTCAGGTGAACCCCATAGGCTTCAATGTTAAAAATATTAGGCCCCTATTACATTCCTCGCGCATTTGGTTTTGCGTGCGCAAATGCGCATTTCGCAAGGGGCAAACCCTTTGCACTGAACGTCGTATTACAACGTTCACGCAAACGATGCGTGTTATCGTTTAATGCGGATGGGCCTGCGCAAGCGTGATGGCACTGTGCGCGTCCTATACTTAACATTGTGAGCGCAAATTCGTTCGTGCGCTGGTACGCGGATGGTATTACAATCGATGCGCATCTTTTTACAAACGACATTTGCGCAAATAATTTAACGTCTTTGAAAAGCTGGTGGTAACTGCAAATCGGAACGTTCTGGCCAAAACGAAAAACACCAGCACAAAAAAAAAAATACAGCACAGTATAGTTACACATTCTACACGTACCCAAACAATAAAATTGTGGATTTGTGCGTGTTTTTTTATTGCTGCAGCATGTATACTCAGATTTACTCTGACAGGCGCAAAAACTTTAGTGAGTCAATTAAGGTAAATTGATGTCAATTATGGTTCTTAATTCTGATTGGCTGAATCCCGTGAAAAAACAGTCCGCACACTGATTTACGTGCGCTACGTTACTGCGCGCGCATTACTCTTCGTTTTGCGCGCCGTTTTTACGAATGTTATTTTTTGACGGAAGAGAAAATGCGTTTGGATCGTAAAACCGCTGTTAATTTTCGCGCGATTAACGCTGGACGATGCGTGCAAAAAAAATTGCGCTGCACAAACGAAATTGCGCAAAGAATGTAATAGGGGCCTTACTGTTTTAATACAATATCTAGTAAACCGTTTATTATTTTAATCTGCAGTAAAAAGTCTCTTTATATATTGATTATTTTAGGATCTTTTAGGCATTTTTTGGGCAATTTTTTTTTACCGGCTTCGCTGCGGAGGACACGCTCAGTGAATTGCCTGCACATACGGTGCCTGTTCGGTGCCTGTTTGAGGGCAGTGAAATCCCCATGAAAAAGCACTGCTTCGGCTATTCAGAGAACACAAACCAGCAGTAAAAGGTTCCCGAAATGCCCTGCCCAGGGGTGTGGGAATTGTATCGCCCGACGCCCGGGACATGAAGATCCGGGTGTGGCAGACTAGATCTATATTTCTATCTCTATATAAAGGTCTGCCTGTATATATGTGTTTATCTCCTCCATATAGAGTTATGTTCATATTTGTGTCTGACCATTTGGTAAATTTATCCCTGGGTTCACAGCTGTAATGTAATCAATATGTTTAGCTTTCTCCCTTGGGGGGAGGATATAACACGTAGCTGTAAAAAGGGAATTTCTTTTGTACACTGACATAGAGATCACACCTTGGCAGACAGGTCGGCCCCAAGAGATGGGCACACCATCTTCAAAGACAGGAAGCACATCCTTGATCTCCACGGGGGGTCTGGAGGGAAGAGGGACGCCTTTAGGCAATTAAAGATTAATTGACAAGCTACTGAGCATGCTCTAGAGAGGGGCATTCTGGGAATTGTAGGCAAAAGCCCTGCCAGCTAGGAGGCTGGACGTAGAAAAAAGCCAGCCCTATATATATTCTGAATCAAGCATGGCTCAGGGCTGATCACTTGGGATTCCTTCTAAATAGGACTGATCTGTCCATGCTCTATCTCCAGATCCCAGGAGGCACCGATGCCAGTTACTGGGTATTCCGTCGTAAGTAAGGCTCTGTGATTAACCCTTTTTTCTTTATATTTTGCTGTGTATTGTATAAGTAATTGATTTATTCTAGTTATGATTTTTTATGTAACTAAGCACTGCTTTTTCTATCCTAAATAAACCAAAAAATATTTAAGTTTTGACTCTGGCTGATCAAATCCACGCTAAGAGATTGGGAGAATTGCTATTTGCCTTAAGCTCGGTTATATATAAGAAATTGCGTGTTGCGGTCGTCAGGAAACGGCAGGGAATTGTGGGAATTGTACTCACTGTCTGAGTCTAGGATAGTGCGGCTGCTAAGCCCTGCGTCTCCTGTTGCGACGCGCATCGTGTCTGTGAGGACTGGTGGCAGCGTTACTAATAGAATAAGAAAGTGAGTTCCAGGATTGTGGGAGACGTAGTTATTTTGCGCTTCAGGAGAAGACTTGTGCTGCGTTGTAATCCTGGGATCAGTATATCGCGCTCTACGTGCCTGTTGTGAGAGGCAGTGTGGCCGGGACGGGTAGAGAGGTGCGCGTAATTATCTGGGTCTAGTATAGACAGATAGTGCGCGGCTTAACCCAGCGTCTCTGCGCAGCAGCGCGCGTAGCTAAGTCGTGACACCGGGCGCCGGGCGAGTAGTTTTTTTTGAGATGCAGTCCAGCGGGCTAGAAGCCCGCCAGACTGCGGACTGATTACAGGGACGCCCCCGATACCGGAAGCCGGCATTGAGCCGGCTTGCCGGCATCCGAGGGGCTTGGGCGGCTGTTTGAATGCTCTATCGGCATTCGGACAGCCGCCCCTGGAGCTCTCCGGCATACTTACCTTCCCGGGCGCCGGGAAAGTTTCCGTGCTTCCACACGTTGAAGGACCCAGCCGCGATCACGTGGGAGTCCCACGTGATTGCCGCTGGGGGTCCTTCAACGAGCGCAGGCGCAAAGACTTTGTCGGCGCCGCTCGGGAAGGTAAGTATGCTCGAGAGCTCCAGGGGCGGCTGTCCGAATGCCGATAGAGCATTCGAACAGCCGCCCCATGTCTGGTCTGGGGTCTGAGCTGGAGGGCAATATCCATGAGCAGGGGCATATATCCATGAGAGCTTGGGGAGCAAATATCCATGAGAGCGTGGGGGCAGTATACCATGAGCTGGGGCATATCCATGAGCTGGGGCATATATCCATGAGCTGGGGCATATATCCATGAGCTGGGGCATATATCCATGAGCTGGGGCATATTTCCATGAGCTGGGGCATATATCCATGAGCTGGGGCATATATCCATGAGCTGGGGCAATATCCATGAGCTGGGGCAATATCCATGAGCTGGGGCATATCCATGAGCTGGGGCATATATCCATGTGCTGGGGCATATATCCATGTGCTGGGGCATATCCATGTGCTGGGGCATATATCCATGAGCTGGGGCATATATCCATGTGCTGGGGCATATAGCCATGAGCTGGGGCATATATCCATGAGCTGGGGCATATATCCATGAGCTGGGGCAGTATCCATGTGCTGGGGCATATCCATGTGCTGGGGCATATATCCATGTGCTGGGGCAATATCCATGTGCTGGGGCAATAGCCATGTGCTGGGGCAATAGCCATGTGCTGGGGCAATATCCATGTGCTGGGGCAATAACCATGTGCAGGGGCAATATCCATGTGCTGGGGCAATATCCATGAGCTGGGGCAATATCTATGTGCTGGGGCAATATCCATGAGCTGGGGCAATATCCATATATCTCGGGGGGGATATATACATGTGAGCTGGGGGCATTTTTATGAGGTCTGTTCTTATTGGAAAGTGGTCACATGACATAAAATAAAAGTATCGGTACTCGGTATCGGTGAGTACTTGAAAAAAAAGTATCGGTACTCGTACTCGGTCTTAAAAAAAGTGGTATCGGTGCATCCCTAATATATACATACACACAACAAAATAGTGTTTAACCCCTTAACGCCGCAGGACGTACATTTACGTCCTGCATTAGGCGGGCTTTGACGCCGCAGGACGTAAATGTACGTCCTCGGCGTTTACAGCCCCCCCGGGAGATACTCACCTCCTCCGGTCGCTCCCACGCTGCTCTGACTCCCGCGGAGTCAGATCAGTGTGATCCCTCCTCCGGCGCTGATCCTTCGGATCCCTCTATCTCCCGATCGCCTGGTCCCCGGCGGCTGTGGCCAGCATCGCTGGAAGGGTCACAGCCTGACCTTTCCAGCGATGTATGGGGGGGTTAACCCCTTAGTTGCCAGGTCGCGACCGGGCACTAATTTGTGCCCGATCGCGGCCTATTTCCGGTGGGGGCCGCCACCTTGGATGGCAGCCCCCACCTCTGAGTCACCCCCCGGTCAACTGACTCATCGCGCCATGCGCGATGATGTCAGTTAACCGGGAACCCCCTAGCTGCAAAGGGATTTCCTATGGAAATCCCTTGCAGGAGATAGGGGGGTTCTTTGAACCCCTTTATCTCCTGATCGGTGGCAGCTAGGGGGTCATGGCTGATATTGCTGGAAAGGCCAGAGCATGGCCTTTCCAATGATATCAAACATGACCATGGTAAAAGTAAAATAAAAGTGTAAAAAAAGTAAAATAAAAATAATAAAAAATAATAAATTAAATAATAAAAAATAATAAATATAATAATAAAAAAAAATAGTTTTTTTTAATGCAGCACTATTGTTCACATTTCAATTATAATGTGAACAATGATGCTTCACTAATGATTTTTTTTTTTGGGGGGGTTTAGCTAAAATCACACAATTTCTCCCCAAAAAAAAAAATGGGTTCCCCGTTCTAATTTTTTTAACAAATCTACCCAATAGAATATGACCGCAGAGCCTCGGATAATAAAATTAAAAAAAAAAACACTTTACACACTGTGGAAGATTGAAATTTTATTGAAAATTCACATTTTTTTACATTTTTTGTTATAATAAACAGACAGGTCATGACATATACATATAATAATGATATATTATTAATCTGCCGAGTCTGATGGAAAGAAAGATATATAATTTGTCTGGGTGGTATAAGAATACGTGACTTAAAAATGGTCAAAATGAGCTCAGCAAACTTCTACTTCCGAAACAGCGCCGAAGTTGTAAAATTACTCCCGTCCTTAAGGGGTTAAATAAAGGTCTTTATTCATCACATGTATCTGACGCTGCCTCTATAGGCTGTTATGAATAAAGGATTACAAGAGTGGGTGTCTGTGGAGGTGCTTACTAGGTAACTGTGGTTCCTTAAAAAAGGGGGGGGGTGCTGCCTACAAGGGGTTGCACATAAATCTCAACCTAAATGTGCAAATAAATGTGTAGAAAAGGGTAAGGGTCCTAGTGGCGCAGTGGGTGCTTCCAAATATGGAGCAATCTAGATGAGTATTTCTAAATGCTGATATTATGGCTCAACTCTATTTATCAGGTGGTGTTAGATAAAAGTACTCAAGTGAGTCAATGTTACACTAGTATTGTGCAAATAGCAATTCTGTGCAAATGAACAACCTTGTGCAAAATAAGCAACAACAATGGTAATAAATCCTTAAATCATGCGTACAAATCTGCTCCTATAGCGCAAAGTGTATAATAATCCACATGTGCAAAATGCATATAAAGTACATATAAAGTGCATGTGCTCATATATCCTATTCCATTCGTAAAGTGCAGACACAAAATTTCTGTTGATGTGACATCAAAAATGTCATAAGACAGTCCTTTTATTAGGTTATCTGATAGTCTCTGGATGGCCTATGACTGTATAAAGTGCACGTGAAAAAGTGCAAATCTCAAAATGAACAAGGTCCGTGACTCCTAGTCACCATACAGTATGTAGGTCACACTTCAGACAAAATGTTCCAACGTTATGCTTCCTCTCCTCAGTTGGTAGATTCCGTAGCATATATGAGGAAGACAAAAGTAGAGACAATAGTGCAGACTGTAGTAATTTGTGAAGTGAATATATATATATGAAAATCACTCACAAATTATAGAGCCTAATAAGTCCTGGCTCTAGGTTGGAATGCCTCACGTCAGATACAGGGTGACGTTCCCCCTTTTCCTGGGTCTTCCAGTTATCCTCAAATAAAACACATACAGAGAGACAGCGCTCCCATAGCGTGACACAGTACGTATATTCTGAGTAATTACAATTTTTTGTTCAACTCACCGATGTTGGAGCCTCGGTTTTCTCAGGCTCAGCTTAAAGGCAAATGGTACTTCTTAGTTAGGTGAGTACCTTACCCCTCTCTCCTGCAATGCCTTTCAGCTTCTGTCTCCAGCTCTGTATTACCATACAGATGGGGACGAAAAAGGGAGGGAGGGGGGGGGAGAAAAATTCCTCTGCTTTCACCTTTAAAATATTTTCCTCACTCTAAAGGGATAAAATAGTAAGGGGGTATCCCATAACAGAGTAAAACCAGAGATGAGAATCAAGTTAAAATATCAAAAATTTATTCCCAAAAAAGTGTGTGTGGGGGGGTTACTGGACGCGTTTCGGCACTACACCTGTGCCTTCTTCAAGCAGTATAGCATATGATTTTTAAGTTTACTTATTTTTTCTGTAACAGCCCTTTTTATTATCATTCATTGGACCTCATATGTAAATTTCAGACATTTTCGCTCAGTAGTTTCTTTGCAAACAGCGTTTCACTTTTCAAACATTCAAAGCGAACTGTTTTCCTAATTTATTCACTTCACTCGTCTACGGTGTCAGCTATTTCCGACGACTAAGCTGTTTGTGATCGGCTCCTGCTCGGGTTTTTCCGTGGTTTTCGGTGGGTTAATCCAGATGTTTTTGAGGGTTTTCGGCGTACATTCGCCAGGTTTTGCGGTTAGTTTTCGGCAGGTTTGCGGTAGCCTTTCCCTGCAATTCGGGGACCTTGTGGTGCTTGCTGAATACACCGCAGGGTCACTGAAATGGGATCGGCAAAAATAACCAGATTGGAGAGAACGAAAAGTCACCGAACGTGCAGTGACTTTTCGATTCTCTTTGAATTACCCTGTTTGTGTTTGTTGCATTAATAAAATTATATTCTTTTATTGGTGTGCATCTGGTTCTTTTCTGGGTTTTACGGGGATTATTTGAACATGAGGATGAGGAAATCGAAGGTGTACTGGTACTCCTCAGGTATTAATACCAGAGCCGTTGAAATCTAAGGATTTGGTAAGTGTACAAGAGCTATGCTTCAATTCACACTATGCTTGGAATGAAGCCCTTGGCGTAAGATGTCGCAAACTTTGTAGGCCATACTCTGACTGAGCAGTTAACAAGTGAGGCCATCATAACTAACAGCTCACTTGTTAGCACCAATGGCTCAATCTGCTATGTCAGTCGAAACGGTAAACTTTGCTTGTGTCTTGGACGTAAAGGCTCCCTACTGTAAATTAACACTGACAATACTTTGTATATGATGCTTATTTTGCCAGCAGCTGAAGAATAATGAGCAAAGTAAATAATAAATCTAAAAGATTCACTTCTTATTTTAACACACTGAAATGATTTAGGTCCAACAAATAAAATATCCCTTTAATGAGTTTCCCGCCACTTTCCACTTTCCAATGCCCCATAAATTCTCTATACATGAAAACATTCATATACTGTGTTACTGTGAGTTGGTCATATACTTTTGAGGGTTGCTGACGTTTTATACATTACAGTGTAAAGCTACTCATAAAAAACATGAATATTTTCTATAAAGAGCTAGTGGGTTAATCCAATTCTTTACTGTTCATTCTTACTCAAAAAACCTATCTTACCTTTTGTCTACACTGTATAAACCTGCCACAATTTTATTAATGTCTCGAGTCTCTCTGGCTGTTCTTACTATATATGGCGATAAGAGCAGAGAAATCCATCAAACATAGGATATCCGGATATGACAGAAAAGGAGATGGAGCAGAGAACAGCAGTGTTTACACATCTTAATATTAACCAGCAATACAGACCAACTCAGACATAATTTGGTCCAAATAACTGTAGAGAAATTCACTGAAAATGCCTTTGTGATAAACAATAGCTCTCTGACCTCATTTATCTCCAACGTTACTATAACATACACACATTGTTAACAAAATTATTTCAGATTCTTACAAATCCTTTCAATGACATACACAGGGTTATTCAAAGAGAATCGAAAAGCCACCGCACGTTCGGTGACTTTTTCGTTCTCTTCAATTCGGTACGATTTGGCCACCCTGCAGTGTGTTCAGCAAGCACCACAGGGTTGCCTTAATACAGGGAAAAGCCGCTGTTAGGTGGGGGTTTCCGTCCACGTGCAGACTGCTCCCCTTGAAGTCAGTATTCCGCAGAAGTACCGCTTTTAACCCAGACGCAGGAAATATCACACAGGAGATCCTTGCTGTTTCAACCCAAAATGGAGAATGACTGTTTATTACACAGAGACAGGTTACAGTCAAGGACTCACACATTTGCATACAATCAAACAGATTACATCACAGATCAGATAGATGCACAGGACCTTCAAACAATGAGATTTCCTAGGAGGAGAATGGGGGAGGTAAAACAAAAGGAATTTCTTATAGAGAGAACATACACAATAGAGAGAGCAGGTACTAATACAGACATCGACACTATACA
The DNA here is from genome assembly GCA_009667805.1 of Leptobrachium leishanense. Taxonomy (NCBI): domain Eukaryota; kingdom Metazoa; phylum Chordata; class Amphibia; order Anura; family Megophryidae; genus Leptobrachium; species Leptobrachium leishanense. The sequence goes on from CM019066.1 coordinate 192,216,391, forward strand.
GAGAATAGGTACACAGAACACACATACACCCTGCATCTAGAATTGTAGATACAGGTTGACTTTAACAAAGGAAAGAGCAGGAAAACAATATAAAACATCAGGCTCGCACCTCCCAAATACATTTCTAGGCCCATGTATTTCAAGTCCAAAGTGACGCCTGTCACAGCCGCCAAAAACCTGACGAAAACTCACCGCAAAACCAGGGTGAACACACACCGAAAACCGCAAAAACATCTGGATTAACCCGCCGAAGAAGCCGGAGAAACCCGAGCAGGAGCCAGTCACAGCGCAGAGCAGCCGCCGGAAAAAGCCGACACCGCAGAAGAAGGAGGTGAAAAAAAAAACATACGCTTGAATGTTTGAAAAGTGAAACGCCGGAATCCCATAGGCCTCAATGTTAAAAATACAATATCTAATAAACTGTTTATTATAATATTCTGCAGTAAAAAGTCTCTTTATTTATAGATTATTTAAGATCTTTTAGGCATTTTTCTGTATTTTTTTGCCAAAAATTTAAAAAAAAAAAAGGAAACGTTTGTTCTTTTTTCTGTAACAGCCCTTTTTATTATCATTCATTGGACCCCATATGAAAATTTCAGACATTTTCGCTCAGTAGTTTGTTTGCAAACAGCGTTTCACTTTTCAAAACAGTCAAACAAACGTAAATTTGTCTGCGGTGTCAGGTTTTTCCGGTGGCTGTGATCGGCTCCTGCTCGGGTTTCTCCGTCGTGTTCGGCGGGGTTAATCCAGATGTTTTTGCGGGTTTTCGGCGTGCATTCGCCGGGTTTGGCGGGGAGTGTTCGGCAGGTTTGCGGCGGCTTTTCCCTGCACTTCGACGGCCCTGTGGTGCTTGCTGAATACACCGCAAGGTCGCCGAAATGGGATTGCCGAATCAAAGAGAACGAAAAGTCACCGAACGTGCGGTGGCTTTTCGATTCTCTTTGAATAACCCTGATGCTTTTTGTTTTCTTTTATAAACGTGTTTTGAAAGTTGCCTTTTTTATACCCCTGTTGGCTGGTCGGGTTCTTCTGGCGGCTGGTCGGCGGTCTGAGGATTGATTCGGTGGTCTGTTCAGTGTGTCGTTGGCATTGTTCGGTGTGTTTGCGGCTGCGTTTGGCGGTTTTTCAAATTGATGCAGCAGGGTTCACCGCAGGGTTGTCGAATTTAACTTGACGAAGTGCGGCGAACAAGAGAGTTCTCTGAATAATCCCGTAACCCCTTCAGTACCAATATCGAGATATCTCAGGCTTCAAAGGCTCCATCTGGTGCCCCAATATCGGGATATCTCGGTATGCTGATCTGCAGCCCAAAAGCAAATGAAATTTGTTTGCTGCAAACAAATTTCGTTAGCTTTTGGGCTGCAAACGGTGCCCCCAAAGTTTTAACACTGTGGGCATAATGCCCAAAGAGCTAAAACTGTAAAATCGGCAGCACAAAACTATGAAATATCGGCTTTCAGACTCTGTCATCAGCCGATGCAAGGAGAAATAGATGAAAATAGATCTGCTGTTTAAACCTCTGTAATTCTATTTGGCAGCAGATGGCGCCATCTACTGGCCAAATAGGTTATTACAGTAATAGATAGGTGTGATGGAACCGTTCCCTTCCATCTGTCCTGACTCTCCAGACACCCCTTCGTTGAGGTCAGCCCGGCTACTGGGAGCGCTGTCCTCAGCGCCTCGAGCAGCTTGACCCGCCTGCTTCTGTTCCTCTGCCCTGGAGCCGTTAGGAATTTCCAGAAGGCGGCTCGGTACCTTCTGAGGGTGATAGTGTAGTGTAGCGTCGCTGAATGAAACACCAGACGCGGCTGTATGTTCCAACAGGATCCTCTCTCTCTGAGCTTGAGAGTTCTCTTGGGGTTTGAAGCATGGAGCGTTACATCAGCTCCATGACAATAGGTATTACTGTACAATTTATTAAAAAAGATTTTTCAAAAAAACCCTGTTTTTTTGGAAAATCACTTAGTAGTGAAGGGGTTAAGGGAACACATCCGTACATTGGATACTGTTCAGGGTGTTCCACAATGGTGGCTGGTGAAGTTTTTAATTGGGTAGGGTGCTAGACTCCACCCAAATATTACATAAGCCATAACCCTAGAATGTATAGCAGGGTTATTCAGAGAAAGGTGAAAACTATGAGAACTGGTAGGAGAAGAGAATAATCTAGACCAAATAGCCGATTTGGAAAGAGAGATAAATGGGAGAATTTTTCTGGTTTTGGCTATTTTGACCTCGATTTCTCACTTCTCCAGTCATACACCTGAGTTTCACCTTTCTTTGAATAGACCTGTAAGTCTTCATACTTAATTAGTTATAATAAATTTCTAAATAAATTTTGAAAACAATTAAATACTTAATGTAAATATTTTTTCATCATATTTGCCAAGAATGGTGCTAGAAAAAAACCCACGAGTTAAAAATGTTTCCAAAATAAAAAAGACACTCCAATTTAGAAATGTCTGAAAATAATGCCTGTTCAATTTGGACTCATCCACAAATTACGTTTAGAAGTTAAATCAGGAGAAACTGACTAAAATCATTTTCAGAAGCTATAAAGTTCTAGGGTTGGGAACAGAAAATGGGGTTAGGTTACAATTTGTGCTTGGTTTAGGATTACTTTTAGGTTCACAGGTAGCCCTAACCTTAACATTCAGTTACATTTTTTGCTTCATTTTTAATCAACAAATTCAGCTCCCTGTTTTAAGGGAAGCAAAACTAGAGCAGAATGTTTAGGTTAGGGTTAACCCTAACCTTAGTCCTACATATAACCCTTAATCTAAACACCACTATAATGACAAATGTTAATAAAAATCACAAGGATTTCTTTCTTCTTTTGCTTATGGAAACACAAAATGAAACCTAAACCTAACTTTAAACCTAAAATGTTTTTGCTTCTGAAAATGTTCCAAATCAGGATCAATTGAAAATTTTCATATGGAGCTGAAATTTTAGAAAATTGTTGAATAAAGTTGATTTTTTTTCCCTGTAGTGCTCCAAAAAACCACCGCGAACAACATTCCCCATATAGTCTACTTTCCTTTCTGCCAGTCCCACACTGAGCAGAAGCTTCTTTCATCCTGAAATGGCCATACCGTATGGATGCTTGGAGGAAAGGGGGTCTTAATGCAGATCTGGATATGAAAGGGTGCTTATAGTGGTCTTTCTCAGCCTTCCTTATTTTTGGAGTCTTTCATATACTTTTTCTGGTGTCTTAGTTAATTAATTGCGTTTTATATAGCTTTAGATGGCCTGTATTACTATGTAATAGGACATGTGTTTTCTTTTTTATCTTATTGTGAGCTGATTTTAGGGTATGTGGATGTGATATATTGATCCCCAGATGATAAGGGGTTAATCTAAGGACCAATCTCTCCCTGAAAAATCACGTGTGCTGAAACCGCCATCTGGAGGACTTATACTACGTCCGGAGCTGCACACGTTATAGAAATTATGTCAAAGGTCCTGAGGATCGCGGATCCGATATGTCATTTCTGGGATTGGACTTCCGGACATGCGCAGTGGTTGACACGCACCGGACCGGATGAAAGAATCTACAGGACAGCTGCTAATCGGTGCTGATTGGGACAGTATTTAAGAACGGTGGAGGGATCAGTTAGGTACTCTCTCCCTGATGAAGTCCTTTATGATATAGGACAAAACGCGTTGGAGTTTTTATCGATTATTGTTACCAATAAATTTATTTTTACCGAAGAACCTTTGTTGGCTTATCCTGTGGTGGCGAGCTGAACCTGATCGAGAGGAACTATCGGTTTGAGTGGTAACATTTAATGATGTGCCTATATTTAACTATTATCCTGTGAGTGTGATTCTCTGGGACCTAAAATATATATGTAGTTATTGATTTGCTGCACTATGAGGTTCATTATTGTGTTTTACTAGGTCACACTCCCTTTATATTTATATACTATCCTGAAATGGCTGACAGAGTGCCTGGCCAATCCGGTGGAATCAACAGGGGTCAACTCGTCATGACGTCCGTTATACCCCCTTAACTCTAGTATAGCTGGATAGGATTTATTAGCAGATGCAGAGGTCGTTCGGATCTCTGTAACTCCACAAGTGGGATGTCATTGGACAGGTTATGGTCTGGCCTTTCCAATGATAATATCATGCCCCAGCCACGGACAGACCCGTGCCCACCCCTGAAGGCAGCACCTATGTATCATGTATTGTCTAAACTCCTGCTCAGCATTTGGGGTAGCCTCGTATTCCAGTCTAATCCTCAGCACACCAGCCCTTGTTTTTCCTGCCTTCAGCATCCTCGCACAGATGTACTATTAGCACTGACTAGGTCCCAATAAAGGACTCCTCCTCCCTTTGGCCAGTGCTCCATTATTGTTGCTCTCTTGTTCTCAAAGAAAAGACCTGTGCTTAACTGCTCCTGAAGACCTGCATTTACCCTGCATACCAACCTGTTCCCTCAGCCTGCTCCACTGCCTCCCTTGGTTCCAGATTCCAAGGTCCTCGTATCCTCTCAAGACCCCTGCTGTTCTTTAGATCCTCGCGTCCCCTCAGGGGCGTACCTAGAACGTTTGGCACCCGGGGTAGATCTTATTTTTGGCACCCCTCCCAAACATTAAAGTGTAAAGAAAAATCACCCTCATTGCTATTTAGATTGTAAGCTCCTCTGCACAGGACCCTTATTGCTCTTAGATTGTAAGCTCCTCTGCACAGGACCCTTATTGCCTCTTAGATTGTAAGCTCCTCTGCACAGGACCCTCATTGCTATTTAATTGTAAGCTCCTCTGCACAGGACCCTCATTGCTTTTTAATTGTAAGCTCCTCTGCACAGGACCCTCATTGCTATTTAATTGTAAGCTCCTCTGCACAGGACCCTCATTGCTATTTAATTGTAAGCTCCTCTGCACAGGACCCTCATTGCTATTTAATTGTAAGCTCCTCTGCACAGGACCCTTATTGCTCTTAGATTGTAAACTCCTCTGCACAGGACCCTCATTGCTATTTAATTGTAAGCTCCTCTGCACAGGACCCTTATTGCTCTTAGATTGTAAACTCCTCTGCACAGGACCCTCATTGCTATTTAATTGTAAGCTCCTCTGCACAGGACCCTCATTGCTATTTAATTGTAAGCTCCTCTGCACAGGACCCTCATTGCTATTTAATTGTAGCTCCTCTGCACAGGACCTCATTGCTATTTAATTGTAGCTCCTCTGCACAGGACCCTCATTGCTATTTAATTGTAGGCTCCTCTGCACAGGACCTTCATTGCTATTTAATTGTAAGCTCCTCTGCACAGGACCCTCATTGCTATTTAATTGTAGGCTCCTCTGCACAGGACCCTCATTGCTATTTAATTGTAAGCTCCTCTGCACAGGACCCTCATTGCTATTTAATTGTAAGCTCCTCTGCACAGGACCCTTATTGCCTCTTAGATTGTAAGCTCCTCTGCACAGGACCCTCATTGCTATTTAATTGTAGGCTCCTCTGCACAGGACCCTCATTGCTATTTAATTGTAAGCTCCTCTGCACAGGACCCTCATTGCTATTTAATTGTAAGCTCCTCTGCACAGGACCCTCATTGCTATTTAATTGTCAGCTCCTCTGCACAGGACCTTCATTGCTATTTAATTGTAAACTCCTCTGCACAGGACCCTCATTGCTATTTAATTGTAAGCTCCTCTGCACAGGACCCTTATTGCCTCTTAGATTGTAAACTCCTCTGCACCGGACCCTCATTGCTATTTAATTGTAAGCTCCTCTGCACAGGACCCTTATTGCCTCTTAGATTGTAAACTCCTCTGCACAGGACCCTCATTGCTATTTAATTGTAAGCTCCTCTGCACAGGACCCTCATTGCTATTTAATTGTAGGCTCCTCTGCACAGGACCCTCATTGCTATTTAATTGTAAGCTCCTCTGCACAGGACCTTCATTGCTATTTAATTGTAAGCTCCTCTGTACAGGACTCTTTTTTTTACCTAATAGATTGTCAGCTCCTCTGCACAGGACCCTCGTTGCTATTTAATTGTAAGCTCCTCTGCACAGGAATTAGGAGAAAAGAACCCAGTTGGCAAACCTATGGCTTGTCAGCTAATAATCAAGGAGTGGCAAGAAATGGTGAACCTTTATTAATTCAAAAGACACTCCCAGATTCAAATTGTTTAAAATCAACACAAGACAAACAAAGACAGCAAACACCGTGAGGTGTGAATCTGAACAATATAGAGCAGCTAGTAATCCAGTATGTATGCAAATGCAGTTGGCTCCTGCAAAACAGTTCCCCCAATTGTTAAATCACCACATTATCATTCATGGTTCATGCAACGGCTCTCAAACAAGGTTGCCCACATGAAAAAAACAGGAGAATGCTACAGCTTCAGCCATCAGTAGTTAACCACTAGCCCAAATGCTCATAGAGCTCATGCTCATAAATTCTATGCTTACCCTCACGTCTGTATTCACAAAAACATACATTGTTAAAAACACAGAGGATACATTAACTCTGCACAGGACCCTCATTGCTATTTAATTGTAAGCTCCTCTGCACAGGACCCTCATTGCGTCTTAGGTTGTAAGCTCCTCTGCACAGGACCCTCATTGCGTCTTAGGTTGTAAGCTCCTCTGCACAGGACCCTCATTGCCTCTTAGATTGTAAGCTCCTCTGCACAGAACCCTCATTGCGTCTTAGGTTGTAAGCTCCTCTGCACAGGACCCTCATTGCCTCTTCGGTTGTAAGCTCCTCTGCACAGGACCCTCATTGCCTCTTAGGTGTAAGCTCCTCTGCACAGGACCCTCATTGCCTCTTAGGTTGTAAGCTCCTCTGCACAGGACCCTCATTGCCTCTTAGGTTGTAAGCTCCTCTGCACAGGACCCTCATTGCCTCTTAGGTTGTAAGCTCCTCTGCACAGGACCCTCATTGCCTCTTAGGTTGTAAGCTCCTCTGCACAGGACCCTCATTGCCTCTTAGGTTGTAAGCTCCTCTGCACAGGACCCTCATTGCCTCTTAGGTTGTAAGCTCCTCTGCACAGGACCTCATTGCCTCTTCGGTTGTAAGCTCCTCTGCACAGGACCCTCATTGCCTCTTAGGTTGTAAGCTCCTCTGCACAGGACCCTCATTGCCTCTTAGGTTGTAAGCTCCTCTGCACAGGACCCTCATTGCCTCTTAGGTTGTAAGCTCCTCTGCACAGGACCCTCATTGCCTCTTAGGTTGTAAGCTCCTCTGCACAGGACCCTCATTGCCTCTTACCTCTGTCTGGAGTGGACCCGGCCGACCCAAATTTTGGGCTGGTCACTGCAGGCCTTGCTGCTTCTCTTGTGGCCGCGGACGATTGACTCTGACTGGGCGGGGCAGGCAAAAGACAGTGCAGGCTGAGCGGATTCACCCGCACGCCTGCGCACTGTCTGCTCTCTTCACGCAGCCTGCAGGCACGTGCAGGTGGGGCACATGCACATCACGTGTTGAAAGCCGCCGCTCCACCCTGATGTATGCTTACACACACACATTTGAAGGCCGGGCGGGCTGGATCCGGCGCCTGCCTCGGCCTCACAGCGTGCGGCAATGCCAGGCCAGCGAGCGGCTGCTCGTGCTTCTTGCCATGGCGCCCCCACTTCTGGATTGCGGCAGTCCTGTGGCACCCCCCTATCATTGGCCCCAACTGGTACCTGGGGCAGACTGCCCCCGGCCCCCTTAAGTACGCCCCTGCATCCTCTGAAGACCAGAAGCGTAACTAGAAACCTAATGGCACAAGTGCGGGAATCCATGAAGGACCCCACCCGTGGGAAACACATATACCCCCGTCATCCACATGCACTAGACCCCTCCAGTTCCACAATGTCGACTCCAGACAATCAGTGTCCCATTTTTTTCCAGGTCCACTACACCCACTTCAGTCCATCCCATTTTTAATGTAATGTGCACCATGCATATCTCAGAGCTCCACAGTAATAAAACTCACAGTAACGTGTGCTCTGTATGAACAAATCAAAGATAAGGCCCTTGCCAGGCCGCCCAGGTGAGGCCACGGCTGGCTGTATGTGGGCCCCCCCGAACACAGGGGCCCGGTTGCAGTGGCACTCTCTGCACCCCTGGTAGTTACGCCCCTGATTGTGCCCCCCCAAGCCTCCTGGTAAAGTCTGCAGTGTTCCTGTATCTTGAACTCTGCTATCTTGCAGTGAACTTCAGCCCCTCCATGACTCCCATCACGCTTAGCCGGCTCCTCTGTATCCTGTTCATCTTCTGGCTCCTGCACCACACCCTGCTCTCTATAAAGGTTCCTCAGCATCCTAATCAGTCCTATTCGTGTCCTGCCCCTATTACTATTGTATCTGGTTCTCCTGTTTCCTGCAGTCCACTACCCTCCACCCATTCCTGCATACCTGCACCACTGCATACCGGACTCATTACCTACAAGGCTAGTACAGATTCAGTACGGACCCTTACAGATACCAAACATAACCATGTAATTTCTAGCAATAAAAAGAAAGCAAAAAAATCCTTTTATTGTTTTTCTGTTCTACATTGTCCACTTTTTGCTCTACAAGTGAACAATGCCTCTGCCATTACTCACCTTCTCATTTCCCACACCGGCAGAAAGTATTTTTACATAGTCATATTATTCATGAAATGTGATGCACCAAAATACAAGAGAAAAATTCAAGCGGTTGTTCAAAGAACAGTGAATTGGCCACGGAATTGCACCGAATGATAAATTTCCCCGCACTGTGCAATTTCGTGGGCATTTGGCTATTCAAGAAGCTGGCAATTCGCCAAATATTGGCGAATATTCAGTGAAATATGGTGACCTCGGTGGCAGTGACATTCCCCATAGAGAAGTAATGGTTAATCTATTTTTTCAGCAAATTTTTTTTCCTGATTTTTTTTTTTTTCTTTTAAAATGGTGGGTTTTTTTCTGTAACAGACCTTTCTATTATTTTTCATTAATAATTTTAATGCAGTATTTTTTTTTTTTTAGAATGCCTTTTAAATGTTGTGGTGTTTTTGGGTTTTTTCCGGTACGATTTGGCAGTCTGTTCGGCAGATTGTCGGATGCATTCAGCAATTTTTTTTTTTTTTTTTTTTTTTCAGCGAGTTATGGGATAAATTCTGCAGTTTTATGGAGCTTTGAGGATGAGTTCGGCAGTTTTTCGAATCGATTTGGCAGTTTTAAAGATTCATTTGGCAGTTTTGTGGCTTTTTTTTGATTCAACGGTTTTGTGGCGGTTTGAAGATGGGTTCGGAGGATTGATTTGCCGCACTTCGGGGACCATGCAGTGAATGCTAAATTCACCGCACGGTCAGTGAATTTAATTTGCTGTAGTGCAGCGTAAGGAAGAGCACCCTTTACTTTTTCAAGTTTCTGTGAAAATTGCTTATTTCCTCGAAAAATACAGTAACAGTTTATCCATTTCTGTTTTTAAGTGTACCCTGTAGAATATATAACCACAAAGATTTGTATGATAAAATTTGGAAAAATAAATTTACATACCGGAAATGATAGACATCTGAACAGAAATTTACACTTTTTTTTACATGTTTTAAAATAGAATTCTGATGTGAAATATACTCAAAGCAGAGTCAAAATATATCATTACTTTGTCTGCTGAGAAAAAAATATATATATAATTTAGCCAGGACATACTTGAAAACAAGAGAAATCTCAATGTATCCTTTCTGGTAAAATCCTTTATAAATAAATCTGGGTTCTAAAAAGAGCAAGATTACCAAAAATGGTCAAAATGAGCTAAGAATATGGAGGGTAAAAAGGTTCAGCACTATAGGGGGCTAAAAGAATATTCAATGGTTAAAATGAGTATGGGATCTGGGGTGGAGTTCAGGAAGGTTAATATTAAACTCCTCTTCCTCCTTTTTATCCCATAATAGATTATTCCATTAAAGAATAGCCCATTTGGTTTTCACATGAAAAAGTCAGTATTGTGCCTTGCTAAGTAACCAGGAAAAAAAAAATCGACATCAAACTACGCTAATTTATTTATTTATTTATTTGCAAAGTATTTTACCAGGAAGGATACATTGAGATCTCTCGTTTTCCAGTATGTCCTGAGTTCAAGAACATTGAATTGTTACAGTTGTTACAGAAATACAAAGTAATAAAAGCAAGATATTAAAAACAAAACATAAATATACAGATTAACACAGAAAATAAATATGTAGGAAATATATCCACTATATTACATGTTTACAGGTGCATTCCGTATTGAGGTATGTTGATACGGAGCTCTTGAGTGACTTAAGACTGGGGAAGATTTGATGGCGCCTGGGAGGTTATTCCATAATTGCGGTGCTCTGTAGGAAAATGAGGATCAAGACACTTTCTTTTTGTATTGTGGTACTGCAAGTAAGGTGCTGGTCCTGGATCGGAGGTTATAGGACTAATCAACCACAACATAAAACCAATGGCCTAATAATGTGTAGGCCCACCTCGTGGTGCCAAAATATGCCTGATACATTGAGGCATGGACTCCACAAGACCTCTGAATGTGTCCTGTCGTATCTTGCATTAAGACATTAGCAACAGATTCATTAAGTTCTGCAAGTTGCAAGGTGAGGCACCACCTTAAAATCTTTGTCATGGTCCTCAAACCATTCCTAAACACATTTTGCAGGGTGCATTATCCTGCTTAACCCCTTTGCTGCGGATGACGTGTGGGGAAGGTCCGCATTGACTCCCGCTATATGCGGAGGACGTTCCCCACACGTCATCCGCTCAGCGGGAGCCCGGAGAGATACTCACCTCTCTCCTCCGAGGTCCCGCGGCAGTCTGACTTCCCCGAAGTTAGAGGTGTCATTTAAGGGCCGCCCCACGTAAATGACATCATCGCACCATGCGTGATGATGTCATTTTCAGGCGACCTCGGGACAACGCACGGAAGGGAGGGGTGATCCTTTCGGATCTCTCTCCCTCCTGATCGGGAGGTCGCAGCCGCTCAAACCAGGCACCCCTTAAAAAGGGGAGAGTCTCCCTTTTTAAGGGGTGCCTGGTTTTAACCCCTCACTTACCGGGCTACGATACAGCTGGGTCGCAGCCTAGTTCCGGTGGGGGCCACCATCTTGGATGGCGGCCCCACCTCAGGGTCCCCCCTGGCTACCTAACGTCATTGCGCATGGTGCAATGACATCAGTTAGCCAGGGAACCCGTAGCTGCCTGGGGATTTCCCAAGGAAATCCCCTGGTGGAGATAGGGGGTTCCTTGGAAACCACCGGACATCAGGACATTTCACTGACATTTCTCTGCTGTTCGTGTTCTCTGAATAGATTAACCATTACTTCTCTATGGGGAATTTCACTGCCGTTGCACAGCACCGTATTTCGGTGGCAATTCACCAATATTTGGCGAACTGCCTGCTTTGTGAATAGCCGAATGGCCACTAAAATGCACCGTATGGGGAAATTCACTGTTCGGTGCATTTTCAGGGTAAGTTCGGCTCTGTGAATAAACCCTATAGTCATTCAGCTCTTTGCTTGCCCATTTTTCCTGATTCACTGTTCTCTTGCTGCCTAATATATCCCACCCCTTGACAGGTGTTCAATGTAATGATATATTTAATGTTAGTCACTCATCCATCACAGTGGTTTTAACGTTATGGCTGATCAGAGTATGGACCCTACTCTGATCTAGTCATTTAAAAGACCCACTTGTTAATTAACTAGTCGCTATTTGAACTTAGCCGCATTCCTTGCTTGCAGCTAGGCTTTAACGGCTCTTTAGAGTTTATATAGAAACCATTAACTATAATCCAAGCAGACGATAATGAGACATTTCCTAGTAGCTCGTTATTCTCGTCTCAAAGCAGTATTCAAAACTGAACAATGGCTCAAAGACCCTGGCATTAAGTAATTTTAGACGATCTACATAGTAGGGCAATTCCACATATTTCTTGGTTTGCGGCGTATCAGCGACATCAAAATGTCTTTTCTTCCCTAAATACTGTACCTTTTCCAAAATATTCCAATTAAGTTGCCAAGCTCCTTTTTTAAGGCTTGAAGATCTACAGCATATTTTGGAGATATGTGTGCAACAGCCACTCGCCGCAGATCAAACTAAGTTTTCTTGGTACCCTGTACTCCCTAGGCAGCATGTCCCTGCCAAATGTTTGGCATTATTATTGTGCGACCCACCTGCAACTAATGGTGGAGTGGGGTGGGGCGAACACTCCCAAACAATGGATAGAGATTGAAAAAGTGTTTACGGGTCCTGCATTGGCCTCCTTGCCGGAGTTATTACTGCGTACAGTTCGTCTATCCCCCACCAATCTGGCCACACTCAAATATTAGCGCTCCCTACAGCTACACATGACTATTGCTCCCTTCACTGTTGATGCCACTACAACATCTCCCAGTTTTTCCCCAAGGATCAATCCCCTACTGTAACTCCGGATAACCTGCCTCTGCCTATCACGGGCCACTTTATTGTGGACAGGCAAAAGGCAGAAGAGGCTCATCTCCCCTTTCTTCAACCCCTTGGTTTCTTGAGCAAATTCCAAATGCACCGTTTGTTACAATATCTGCGTTCTCTAACCTCATTGGATAAGTACTCCAAACCACTCACTGGTTTCAAGGGCATCGTAAGAGAAGGGGTGGTTCCCCATCATGGTATATCTCTTCTATAACATGCTGCAATCTCTATCTACCCTTCCCACTTAGTTCTGCATTAAATGGGAAGGGAACCTACTAATTACTCTGTCGCATACTGACTGGTCTAAAGTTTACTGTCTTGTGCATTGGTGCTCTCTATCCACCACAATACAGGAAGTTAAAAATTTTGGACTCTTGGTATCGCACTCCAGACTGAATGTGACATATTTCATATAATACCTACCACACAATATCGGCTGTGGAACCCAGTGGTAACATCGCTGCATTTCGACCGTGGAGAGGCAAGTCAAATCCTGTTCAGCACATCCCTCCGATACAACTGTGGAGAAGTCTCGACTTTCGGAGAAATGATGAGCATTGATGAGCTCTCTCTTCGTACTCCTGATCATTATGAGGAATATTCCTGTAAATGGTACTACTGGTTGACCGAGGTCTTGCAAAACGCCAGACCTCCATCGCAGCCTGAATGAGCCACTGGTCTTGCATTTGCATTTTAGCCATAATTGACTTCTAAATAAAATAACAAACTAATAAAATGGTGATGTAACAGGGTCTATATATTTTCAGGAACTCTTCAACGTCTTCTGAAGCCTCTCAGCTATGTTATTATATTATTGTTTCTGATGCACAGCTTCCGATACACATCGTATGACTGACTAGTAATATCTGAGAAATGTGCCACTCTCCTCAAAATATTGCCGATTACTGTATTTTTCGCACTATAAGATGCACCTCAGCATAAGACGCACCTAGGTTTTAGTGGAGGAAAACAAGAAAAAAAAATATTCTTAACCAAATGGTGTACATTAATGGCAGAGTAGGTCTTCAAGTGCAGCTTGGCTGTGATCACTGATTTGTACGTTTCAGCCTCAGCTCAGGTAATCACACAATGAAACATCAAACAGGATCAGTCAGTAAGCACAGCGAGTTGTCAATATTCACTCCATAAGATGCACAGACATTCCCCCCCAATTTTTTTGCGGGGAAAAAAGTGAGTTTTATGGAGCGAAACATACGGTACCTCCTCCCCCACTGTACCACGTTCCTATTGTTTTCTCTGTAATGTAGTCTATATATATTGGAATACGAATCTGGTAAGCGCGAAATGAACGCTAGGGAATATAGGCGGCTCTCACGGTGACATCATCAACATAGGTACATAATGTAACAAAAAAGGAAAAAGAACACAAGATACATTGGTGTAGTATATCTCATCAAGTCTGCAAGATGTAATGTCCTATCACTGATACACTCACAAAAGAGGAGTCCCAACACTGGCTCTGAGCGGGTTCAAGCCTCCAGGTTGTTTTTTGGAAATTTCTCAGGTAACCCACCCCTTAGCATCAGAGTTTTCTCACCACAATCGTTAATATGCAGGGAAGTGGAGAAACAGAAAATCTCTCTGTGTATATCTGACGTTTTCAAGGGTAATAAATGTATCATAGAAATGGCAACTCACATTTGTTGGAGCTTCTCCAAGCTCGAGGTAGAGCGAACATGGATTTAGTTAATGATCAAATCCAGTAGAAAATACCAATTAGCATGCAGGAACAGGTTCTATAAAAATTTAGTAAAACAAATAGAAATTAAAAACTAGACTGAGGTCCAGAACGCGTTTCGCCGCTAGCATGCGGCTTCATCAGCTGGTTTTACACACTAGAACATCCATGCATGTTTATATAGTAAATAAAATTAAAACAAATAGTCCCACATGTCCTTAATTGGTGGTCAGCGTGCATATCACGTCTCTTATATATGGCTGTATCACGTCTATATATATATGGCTGTACCTTTTTACATAATAATGTCTGTATGTACTATTTGCTCCTTTTAATAAACCTAAGTAAAAAAAAAAGAATAAAAAGGTCTGTTACCAAATAAAGTCTTTTGCAAAACAAGAAAAAAAGTCTTTTAAAAAATACAAAAAGGTCTACAAAATAAAAAAGGGCTTTTGTTGAAAATAATAAGAATAAACAGTCTTAATGAAAATTTAAAAAAGATATTGTTACCAGAATCCACTTGGTTCACTCGGGACGAGGCCGGACCGGACACGAGCAAGGATTGTCTGGACACGAGTCTCTTCAGGAAAGGCAAACTTTATTGTGATATCACAGAAGATGCTCAGACAGGATTGAATCGCAAAGACTGAGCCCCGAGTTTACCCTGACAAGGGGTCTTAAACCCCGAATACATAATTAGGTACATCCCAATTAGCCCACCTCCCTGTGACACTATCCCACTCCACGTGGGTTAATACCTCCCTTAGTCTAATACAAAGACATTCCATTACATTGGCCGTAAATTGGCAAACTTCATGTTAGTTTCAACAGATCATGATTAGTTACTACATCCAGTCCGGGCTGTGCTCGCCTCCCTAGCGCCTGTGTTCATTTGTTGCGGGTAGCACCTGGTCTATTTTCTATGCTTCCCTTTGTCTTGCTGGGGCCTCTGTGACCTTGATGTATCCACTTCTCATTCTATCCCTTCATGCCAGGAACAGCCTCGATCTTTCTCAGGTTTTAATTGCTTTTCTGCTAATCTAACACATTCCTAAATTTCTACGTATGCTTCATTCTAGTTTCAGCTAAAACCTACCTAGTTGTTTTCAAGTGAACCAATATTCTGAACAAGATGGCCGCCTGGCTTATAATGGCAGCCAGCTTCCAGCCTGATTCCACTTCAATATTACGTTTTTACATTGAATCCTATGGGATTCGCCTGTTTAATCCTGTCGAACTGAAACACTGAAAATCAGGGCATTTTGCCAGAATTTCGGTGCAGTTCGGCATTCAGTGAATGGAAGACACAATAGTCTTTAATGGTGCAATCTCGGTACCAATGAATGCATTGTATTTTTCTGTCAATTCACCAGTATTTGGCGAATTGACAGCTTAAGTAGAATGGCAGGGTTATTCAGAGAAAGGTGAAAACCAGTGAGATAAATAGAATTTTTCTGGTTTGGCTATTTTGACCTAGAATTTTCGCTTCTCCAGTCTTTCTCCTGGTTTTCACCTCTCTCTGAATAACATGTATCTGAAATTGCACCAAACGGTGAAATTAACCATCCGTTACAATTCAGGGCTAATTTGGAGGATAGGGAATAACCCCTTTGTTTTCTTCTAAAATATATAATTTATAAAAAAATGGGGCTGCAGAGACAGTGTTCTTGCACAATAACCACTCTAAATTTAAAGAATAGTATTTCTGTACTTTTTTTTCCTTTTACAATTTAAGATCATCGCAATCTATTTGTAATATGGGGACAATATGCTTTGGGCCAGAAACGCAGAATTCTCTGGATTACAAATTATGCCAGAAAGTGTTTACTCAGCGGATCTGAGTCCGGCTTGGGGTTCCCTATATTTTATCCAATAAACACCCTTTGCATTCCACCCTCTGCACTTGAACCTTGCTTCCTCAAATAATGTGGGAGGGAAAAAACATCCCTATTACTGTCAGCATAGAGGGCGGAACTGTTTTCTCAAGGTTCGCTTCCGCCCGGAGTCTTTTCACAGCTGCAACGAGGTGAGTGCGCGTGGGGGTTCTCCGTGTATTCCGCCTGGCTGAATGAGCCAACGCCCAAATGCGTACTGAGCATCAGAGTCAGTTGGTCATTACACAGAGTGACTACATTCACACAGTACGCGTGCGTTCAACAATGACACACTGCAATCCCACAATGCCCCTCTGCTAATGGCAACTTGGCAAGCAGTATAGCTGAGCCTCCAATGCTACGCATGTGATATGCAGAGTAATAAACAGGCTGCAACTGAATGCGCAATATATGGTGGCAATTCGTGTTATTTGTGAATTATTACTGTAGTTTAAAGGAAACTTCTAATAAACCTCCCTGCTTCCCCCCCCCCCCTTAAATAGTTCCTCAAACGCTGATGACGGTTATTCAGAGAGCGGTGAAAAGCAGGCGAATGACTGGAGAAGGCAAAATTCTAGGTCAAAATGGCTGGTTTGGAAAGTGAGATAAATGGGAGAATTTTTCTGGTTTGACTATTTTGACCTAAAATTTTCCTTTCTCCAGTCATTCTCCTGCTTTTCACCGCTCTCTGAATAACCCAGAGCAGTTTTTTTAAATTGTAGCAGTAAATCCAGCCCTTTCTGTACATATTGCTGTGCCAGACAGCTCAGGGATAAATCCTTGCAGATTATTTTTATGCTATTTCTGCACCTACACAGATGCGCAATTTACATATGGTTTTTACAGGTTCTGTAGCTAAGGTGGCCAGATCAGCCATGTTTTCCTGGACATATTTTATTTATGAAGGTTACATTGAGATTTCTCTAGTTTTCAAGTATGTCCTGGGTTCAAGAACATGTTACTATTTCATGCAGAGGGAGAGCACAGGGAAAAGTGCTGCCCTGCAACATTTCATTTATATGCTGCAGGAAGAAATTAAGGCAGGTCACCTGGGATTCCTTTTTGACTTCTTAACTGCAGCGTTCAAATTATACATGCTGTGGGTTTGGTGTCTTTCATGCACTGCCCATCAGCATGAATACTTTATATGTGTCCAGGAAAACATGGCCGACCTGGCAACCCTGTACTGTAGCGCTTGTTTAGAGCGACGGCTTGGAGGTGTAGGTGTGTAGGCGGACAAAAACAGATTCACTTTCAAGACGGCGCCGGACCGGGCACAAGTAAGGATTGTCAGAACACGAGTCTCTTCAGGAAAGGCAAACTTTATTGTGTCGTCACACAAGTGCCCACACAGGATTGAATCGCAAAGAGTGAGCCCCCCCTTTCACCCGTGCAAGGGATCTTATACCCAAAAATACGTAATTAGGTACATCCCAGTTAGCCCACCTCCCAATGACACTTTATTCCACCCCACGTGGGTTAATACCTCCCTTTGGCTAATACAAAGACATTTCATTAATTGGCTGTAAATTGGCAAACTTTGTGTTAGTTTCAGTAAATCAAAATTAATTGCTCTTACTGTTCCGGGCTGCGCCCTCCTCCCTTGCGCCTACAATCACTTGTTACAGATGGCACCTGGCCTGATCTCTACTCCTTTGTCTTTCTGCGGGCCCCAACGACCTTGGAGGATCTACTTCGCTTTTCTCCTCCGTGCCAGGAACAGCAGAGATCTTTCATAAGGCTTTAATTGCTTTTCTGCTAATCTAAACGCATTCCTAAATTTCTACGTATACCTCATTCTAGTTTCAGCTACAAACCTGTCTAGTTATATACAAGTGAACCAATATTCTGAACAAGATGGCCGCCTGTGTACAATGGCGGCCATCTTCCAGCCTATTTCCACTTCAGGTGCACACACAACAATCCGGTGGCTGCTTCTCTCAGGACGTTGCTATTACAAGTGGTTAGAGAGGAGATGATGTCCTCACCCAGAGCCTGCTGACGTGCGAAATTGGCTGCAGGAGACGGCCTGAGTTCAGGCCGTCCCGCAGCAGCCAGCAGTGTGCGTTGAGTGCTGGGAAGGGTCAAGGCAGCCCATAGACGTCAACAGGGGCGTATAAGTACAGTCCGCAGCTTCAAAGCCCACCCGGTGTAGGGACAGCACAGTACGCCCTGCAGTGGGAAAGGGTTAAAGTGGTCAGGGTGTGTAGAGTGACACTTTAAGGCAGGGATTTCACCCCCCTCCATGTTGATGGGTTACAATTCCCAGAATTCTTTGAATGAGATAGAGGACCAGTGAATTATGGATGTTGTAGCTCAGAAACATCTGGGGGGGGGGGGCAGAGTTTGAAATCCTACTCTAAAGGATTTTTTTAGGGCGAAACTGGATTATATAAACACCCCTCCCTTTTTAACATTTGAGTGTCTGTTATACTGTACTTGCCTTTATTTCAGCATCCTGTTGTCTTGGCACTGTGCCTAACGTGGTCGCTTTTAAAAGCCATTGGCTAGTCAACGATGTGCTGAACAGTATTTTAAATTGAATTTTTCTCAAACCTGAAGAATCATTCAGAGCTACTATACATCATACCATTCCGTTTTAACACATGGATACAACTCTGTGAAATCCATTGGGAGGCATTGGCTGGTCCCAGTGGCGTAACCAGAGTTATGGGCGCCCGGGGCAGAAACCCCCCCCCCCCTCATTATATAAACATCCACTCCGGTTATAAGCAGGCCCGGACTGGGACAAAATATAGGACCCCCAGAATTATATACACA
This sequence comes from Leptobrachium leishanense, assembly GCA_009667805.1. Classification (NCBI taxonomy): domain Eukaryota; kingdom Metazoa; phylum Chordata; class Amphibia; order Anura; family Megophryidae; genus Leptobrachium; species Leptobrachium leishanense. The sequence goes on from CM019066.1 coordinate 192,235,139, forward strand.
GGCACAGGAGGACCCCCCCAGAATTATATACACAGGCACAGGAGGACCCCCCCAGAATTATATGCACAGGAGGACCCCCCCCAGAATTATATACACAGGCACAGGAGGACCCCCCCCAGAATTATATACACAGGCACAGGAGGACCCCCCCAGAATTATATACACTCTGCGCGTCCGTCTTAGCGGTTTTACGTTCTTGCCTAATTTGCGTCCGTTTGCCACATGCGTTGTACGTGCGCACGTACTTTGTGTGTGGGTCTCTATTGATCATGATTCTATGATATGACAGATGTTAAACTGTGCGGTGACACGGACATGATCACTGCGTTCGTCTAACGCGGGCCTAAGGCTGGGTTCACACCTGAGCGTATCTCATATGCGCGTTTTACGCGTGTTTTTTGTCAGGCGTTTTATGAGCGTTTTTGACAATTAGAAAAGCACGTCGTATGTGTGTTTTTTGAAGTCTATGGCCGCAAACGCTCTGTAATACGCCCAAAGTAGCTCCTGTACTTTTTTGGGCGTAGGGCGTTTTACAGCACGTTCCTACGTGTTGAAAAATGCCAGGTGTGAAACATGCCCATAGGAAATAATGGGATTTCAGTGTTTGAGCGGTTTACAGCGCGTAGGAACGTGCTGTAAAACGCCGAGGTGTGAACCAGGCCTAAATCTTTGATTTTAATCCAGCCAGCTTTCATTTGTTATTGCCAATTTTTTTAGTCATCAGAAACTCTGTACATTGAAAATTCTACATAGGAAGTATTATGTGACAGAAAATACAGTCTAACAACTTTAAAAAAAAAAAATACAGTACCAGAACATAAATATGTGGAGGAAAAAATAAATAAGTTCCGCTATTTCATCCATATCTTCAAATATATTATGAAACAGGGATCAAGTGTTGCGATTCTGGTCTGTTAATTATATTGTATTTTTATCAATATGATTTCTTTATTTGCAGATATGGCAATTTCAGTTTGGAGGTGTTCACTGACCAGAGTTAGAGCCATGTGGCTCAACAAAAGATGTCTCTCCCTTTATAATAGCAGTCATGGTTTTAATGAGACTGAAATTAAGGAGAAACTTGCAAACTTCCCAGGTGGCTCCGTAGACCTCACCAAAGGTGCAAACGGTATTGCAGAACTCTGTGTAAATAATTCAAGCCGTATGAATGCTTTTACAGGTATGCTATCTTTTCGTTTGAAAATCAAAGTAACTTGCATATGTAGTTTTAGGTCACATGTGTTTTAAGCACTTATGGTGCAAATTTCTTATAGGGCTAAATGGGACAGGGGAAATTGAAGAGTTACACATGACCCCCTTCCCACCTCCCCGTCCATTTTTACTCTTTAGTTTCCTTTTTAAAAACACACCTGCATCCAGCACTGGTTTACCTCCGAGCTCCGCACAACATGTCTTGTGGACCGCGAGTGGGTTGGGCGCTCCAGTCAATAAAGTGGCTCTCAATGCTGGAGGGCATTGAGAGTGTTGTTGGAACCTAATGAGTGTCCCTTTTAATTTTAGAATTCATAATCCATCTCCTCTCTGTAGGATATGTTTAACTAAATTGGAGTACTTTTCAGCTTTCACTTATACTCTATGGGGAGCGTTGAGAGCAGAAACCTGAAGTGTTAATGCTTAAGTTTCCCTTATTGAATTGCTAAGAGACCGGTCTTACCAATTTCTTCACCGTGTTAGGAAAGCGCTGCATGCATGAGGATTATAAGATGTATTCCTACTTTTTAAAAAATTTCTGCCATATGAGCTTTAGCAGGTCGAGCGCTGTCATACACTCATACACACTGCACATTACTGTGAACGTTATTCAAAGAGAACTGAACTTGCTACTGAATTAGGGATGTGTGTTTCATACCAATTCGTTTTTCTCACGAAACGGGCCGATTCGGTGCTTCGGATTCGTCTGATGTTCCAAACCAGATCGGCAATGAAATGCACACCATCTGAAATATTTCCCGATATGAAACAAAAAAATTCGTTATTTCGTATGGACATGAAATTTGTAAAATCGCAAGTCATTTTCGTTCTATTCTGCAGCGCAGTACAATAAAAATACAAGTATAGTAGAAATCCCTTATAGCGCATCAATATAACTCTGCCTATGAACAATACAAATATTTGTGTAAATAATGCAATAAAGTGCAGTAGTGCTTATCGCTGCTTTATCCCTACATTAATGCAAGATTAGCTAAGCGCAATAGACCCAGGACATACTTGAAAAACGAGAGAAATCTCAATGTATCCTTCCTGGTAAAATACTTTATATGCACTATTTATTTATAGAGTCCAATACACACAAAGGACTGTTCGACAGGCAACAGCCAATAAAGTGCAGAAGTGTTCAGTGATAAGCAAAAAAAAAATGTTCAATCAAGTGCAGTAGCGCATGCAGTATCCAATAAAATGAAAAGATACTCAAAGTCAATCCGCTTGGTCCTCATTATTCCAGTGGTGAGTCCATGCCGTCCTTAGCGTCTTACTGGTCAGTCTGGTCTTGCTGGTGACCCTTTACTTCTTACAAAATAAAAATTTTAACTACAAAAAAATATATACAGGCAGAAGCTTAATTTCCTCTTTCCCTCTTCTCTAATATGTACTTGCCCTCTCCTGCATCCCCTCCCCTCTTACTCTGATTACTAAGGGACGTTATTATGCTAAACTAAGTTATTTTTTTCATTATTGTTTTGTCTGACAGCCAATCACATCCATCATGTCTGCGGAGACCTAAATTGTCTGCTGCCATCTGCCTCACATCAGAAGTAGTCTGCAACAGCAATTTTGACTCAATCCCAGCATCTCGCCTTGAGAATAAATTGCTTTTTTTCCCTTTTTTTTCTTACTCATTATGTCCCATGACAGTCACGTGTCCTCTAGGGACTGTTTTTGTGGCCGCCATAGCACGTCACTCAGTTTGAAGAGGTTAAAGGTAATCAAGAAGCCCCCCCCCATCAGAGAATTAACAAATATACAGGGTTATTCAAAGAGATCCGAATGGCTGGAGAAAGGTAACCGAACGCTGAAAATCAGCGTTCGGTTACCTTTCTTGGCCATTCGGCTATCCAGAGAGCAGGCAATACGCCAAATCCTGGCGAATTGCCTGAACATACGGTGCCTGTTCGAGGGCAGTGAAATCCCCATGAAAAAGCACTGCTTCGGCTATTCAGAGAACACAAACCAGCAGTGAAAGGTTCCCCTAATGCCCTGCCATTCGGTGGTTTAATTCGGCAAGTTAATTCAGGAGACTCCCATAGACTTCAATGTTAAAAATATTCCCGTTTTAATTCAATATCTAATAAACCGTTCATTATAAAATTCTGCAGCAAAAAGTCTCTTATTTATAGATTTTTTTTAGGATACTTTAAGCATTTTTCCGAATTTCTTTCTTTTTTTTTTAAAAGTCCGATATTTTTTTTTATTTTTTTTATTTTTTTTCAGTTTACTTATTTTTTTTGTAACAGCCCTCTTTATTATCATTCCCTGCACCTCCTGTGAAAATTTCAGACATTTTCGCTCAGTAGTTTCTTTGCAAACAGCGTTTCATTTTCCCAGATTCATACAAATGGTTTTGCTAATTTATTCACTGCCTCCTCTATGTCACAGTCACAGCTTGCTTCGGCTCTGTGTGATTCGGCTCCTGTTCGGGTTTTTCGAAGGTTAATCCAGATGTTTTTGCTTGTTTTCAGCGTGCATTCGGTTAGTTTTCGTCAGGTTTGCGGCAGCTTTTCCCTGCAATTCGGGGACCCTGTGCTGTTTGCATTTCGGTGACCCTGCGGTGTATTCAGCAATCGGCAAAAGGAACCGAATTGAAGAGAACGAAAAGTCACCGAACGTGCAGTGACTTTTCGAATCTCTTTGGATAACCCTGATAGTTTACTGTATAAACTTTTTACTTTGCTTCTACATAATAAACTAAAATAGTTTCATTATAATAGTGTGACCTAAATGTGGCAGACGCTGAAAAATACTATTTTTGCTCTTGCTTTTCCTGTTTCTCAACTGATGTTTCTAGCTGTGCTTTGTTTTGATTACAGATGTGTTATTGTGTCACAGGAACAATGATGATACAGTTAGAAGAACAGATGAGTGAACTGGAAAGTTGGCAGGATGGGAAAGGACTCATTGTTTATGGAGCTGGGAACACCTTCTGCTCTGGCTCTGATCTAAAAGCTGTCAAAGCCATTTCCAGCCCACAGGCAAGTATGAGAGACCATAATATCATAGATTCCATCACTGAACACTTGTCTTGAAATTAAGTTTATATTTTCAAATTCAGACATAAGTTAACAAAACCTTAGCACATTTTATTTTAAACACGCATTTCCATAATATATAATATTTGCCATTAGGTTTGTGAAGCTATGGGATCTTTGGGGAACCACTATACACAGCGCAAAACTGGTGATTTTCTCGAGCAGCAGCATTAAAGGGAAGCAACCAGTTTGTCTGGGACAATGTTTTTTTTTACTCCCATGCAACCCCATGGCTGGTGTGTTGCTACCTGTTGCACATGCTGCCAACCATTCTAAGCAACTTTGTGGACAACCAGTACATGTACAGTGTACATTCTCATGCCGTATAGACCCCCACCCCACACTCACTCATCACCCCCTGAAATCCACCACACACATACCACTCAGCCAATCCCATGCACACTCCCATGTCTGTGTGACAATGCCACACACAGTCATCCAAACACTTTTACTCCACACACACATTGCTAAAATGCTTATTTTTCTAGGCTTCATTTATTAATGCTTATGTTAAAAATCACTAGCGTGCCCTTTTAAAATATGTGTTGCAAGAGGTCACCATTATCCACAGTGCTTTGGGGGCATATATCTTCAGTCACATCAGCATGTCTACAGTTTGACTTGGGGAAAACAAGCAAACTACTGTCATGCCTAGAATTAAGGCATTACTAGTAGGGCTGCAACTAACTATTATTGTCATAATCGATTAGTTGACTGATTTTATTATTATTTTTCAATTAAATAGATTCATCTGATAAACCTACAATTTTATGTTTTCTTAAAAGGATCATTATGTAAAAATCTTTTGTGCGCACATACTCATATTGTGGATCTTGGTAACTTTTCACACAGAAGGTGTACGAGCGCCTGGTCAGAGTGAATTGATGCTGCTTGTGGAGCTCAAACCTATGTCTGCATTCTCTCTGAACGAACGTTGTTACGAGCACTCTAATGCTGGAATCCTCATGTCTATCAAAGCAGGGTGTGAAGGGGGGTACTCCACGCAGCCTGACCGCTTAATTATAAAATGTGGTCAGAGTGCGTAGAGTATCCCTTTAAAAATAATTTCATGATAAACTGAACAGGAGGAGGATCCAGAGTGGGGAGGGCGTGCGTTTGGGGAAGGGACCGGACCAAAGGGAGAGATGGCATCTCCAGACCAGATAGGGGGAGGCAGGGAGGGTGGGGTGGTAGCACGGGACTCTAGCTCCAAGTAAGGAAAAAACATCCAGTGGCAGTACCCCAGGGTTTATGCTATAGTTATATTATTGTTGAAACTAAATAAAACCAAACTGGTTATGTCTAACATAACCCTAGAACTAAATCATACAGTGAAAGCAGCGGTACGCCTTCTCCAATCAGTTTAGACGTGGCTGAGGTAATTAACATTTCACTCAGTCTTACTCTAAACGGTGTGAGTGCTATACACATGCCGATTAAGATTAATCGACCATGAAAATAGTTGTCAACTACTCTCTATCGATTAGCTGTTTCAGCCCTAATTACAAGTCAACAGCAACCACTTGAGTGTGACACTCACATATTTTAAATCTGAACATTGTGTAAGCGTGGTTTATTTACAATTTACACTGCTGAAAAAACATGACTAAAAATTAAGTCCTATTTATAGTTGAACTGCTATGAGATAGTAAGTGTACTTGCAGGACGTTTTCCTTATCATTTGGTTTATTTTGTTATCAGGAGGGGATCATGATGTGTATGTTCATGCAAAATACACTGACAAGGCTACAGAGGTAAGGCTGCTCAGTATTCTCTAAAGTCTATTGTACAAAATGGCCCAAAGACTCCCCGCCCCCAGATTTAGAGTAATTTTCCCATATATGTGGCATTCGTTGTTGTGTGCCAAGAAAACAAGTTATTGTACATTCAAAAACATAACTTGGGCAACTGTTAGTCCCTGTTCACACCTGGGCGTTTTACAGCGCGTTCCTGTGTGCTGTAAAACGTCTAAACACGGAAATCCCATGATTTTCTATGGGGCCCGTTCACACCTAAGCGTTTTACAGCGCGGAGGAACGAGCTGTAAAACGTCCTACGCCCAAATAACTACGAGCTTCTTTGGGGTGTATTGCAGCGCGTTCGCAGCCATAGACTGCAGTGCGAACGCGCTGCAATGCGCGTTCACATGTTTTTTTCTTCTTCGAACATAACCAAGTAAGATTACAGAACTCGTTTTTTTTTTTCTGGGGAAACGGACCTTGAGATGTTTGAGTGCCTTGTGAAGGAAATGCGCTGGCAAAACTGCCTTTTCAGCAGCAGTCTGGATGCCAGCAAGTTGGGCCATGGAGCTTAGAGTAGTGGTCATTGCGTTCAAGATGTTCTGAATCTCCTTCGATGTCCCTCACTTTTTAAGGCCGAGTTATAATGCTTGATCAGTTTGTCCACCTGGAATGCGAAAAGTGGGAGATGTTAAAAATTTTACAGTATATATTCTGTATAAATTGTGGCAAGAATAAGAATGAATGCAATTCGAATGACATGCCAAAAGATGGTTTGCAGTGACCTCACTCTAAGAAGTAGAAGTTTCTATACTGCTTACCCTGCAGATCTGTTCTTGGAACGCTCTGCCACTGAACCGCTACTGTGTGATATAGGATTATTGGGGTTGTGAAAAGAAATAGAATCGCTGCATTTTTCAGAAAATAAAGCTAATTACTTTGTCTTGATGAGGAAGCGCAGGTAAGTAAGAAGATCCGCCACAAAGGTCACTTGCCACTGTAGGAGATACTCATCTTAACGGTGAGCACATCATGTAGATAAATGGCAGCTGCATTGGCACATGATTACAGAAAGTCACCACAGGTTTCAGGAATATGGAGAAACACTAGGATGCTGAGGCAAGGCTAAATGGTAGGCATTTCACACTCCATTTTAAAGGAACACTCTACTGAAAAGTAGAGTGTCCTTTATTTTGCCCTTAAAAATTGGGCGGAGGCAGCTGACAGCCTCTGCCCAATTATTCTTTTTACTTTGGTAATATTACTCTCCTTTTGTCCTCTGCTGAGTGCAGCTCTTCCTCTTTGGCTCAGGGACTCCTGAACCTGGAAGTCAATGAGACGTTTCTGCGCAATCTGCGCTACTTGACTAGAATAGGAAACACAAATTGCGCATTGCAAACAATGGGACCAGAGGTAAGTATTCCATTTTGTTATGTGTATGTGTATTTTTTTTAAAAAAATAAAAATTTTATAAAAGCAAAGCTGGTATTTTTATTTTTGTCACAAGCTGTAAGCAGGAATAAGAAGCGACATTGGAATTGCTTGTTGTTCTCTGGCTACCTTTTATATTAGTACTTATTATACTTTGTATAAAAGCATTACTGTACAGTAACCTGGTACGTCCTTGGCAGTCAGTACTGGCCATCCTCATTGGGTGAGAGCAGACTGATTTGCATATGGAGCATTCATCCCTGTAATGGCACAAGCAAGCTAAAACCTTGTGAGACCTGAGCGGGCCCCACCGTAGAGCAGGCCATTAGTACTGTTGCTCGTCCTCAGGATCCTCGCACCCCCCCCTTTCTATTACTGTACAGTAACCTGGTACAACAGCCAAACCGCAAGATAAGTTTCCAGTTCAACTGGAATAGGACAGAAGCAATTGCCCTTCGTGAGTGGGTCCATTATACATACAACAGAGACCCCAAAATCAATTGGACACAATCTGTGTGCTAAAGTAGAGGAGCAAATTCCGTTGCAAGAGTGATCGCCTCCCTCCCTGTCTGTGAATGACAAACATTACATGTATAAGATGTTAGTTCGGGTGTTATATATGAGGACACTGGATGCATACTTTGAATGTAGGATGCTCTTCAATCTGGAAGTCTGAACTTGCACTATGTGATTTACTTTTCTTGCAGATTACCTTTGATTAGTGTTGCATTAGTCCAAGGTAAAGCCCTGGGTGGAGGATCTGAGCTGTGCACTGCCTGTGATTTCAGGTTAGTCGTATTTATTTCTCACTAGCAAAAAACAGTATGTTTGATATCGATAGTTGCATATGCCAAGCATCGACCGTTCAAGGATACAGGATGTGACTTTAAAACATTCCTTAAAAGATTTATTCACGTATGTACACACTAATCAATCATTATTTTTTTCTTTCTGGATTTGTAAAGTTCAACAAATACTTTTCCAGTTACCTCCTTGCCTGATCATTTTATGTCATATTCTCTCTCAGGAGTCTTAGCAGTTAGTAAAAACAAGGATGGTGTAGCAGGTGGAGATGTGTCTTTCTCAACCAAAACCTAACTATTGAAATTAGATTTTCTCTTTCAAATTAAATAAGCTACAAGAAAGTAAAAAAGGAGAAATGGGTAAACCAATAAACTTTCTCCTAAAGAGGGAGATGGAATCAGCCTTAAACCATAGGGATTAAACCCAACAAAGTATTCGTAGATGAAAGCCACAGAGTTCTCAGTGGAAGCTCCACCGAGAAGGAGGTTGATTCTTTGCAAATATTTAAAATCAAAAATCTTTAATTTAGATTAAAGGAAACATTTAGCATATGTGTGGTGTTTGTGCTTCTGTTTTTGCAAACTGTTTATTTCCTCTCCGTATAAACCCAATGGGGGTACAGCCACGCGCAGTTGCACTTCACACCAAAACAGAAAACATCCATCAAAACAATAATAACAACAATGAGCGGTCACTAAAAATGCTTTGTACATTCCTAACACGCTCTCATCTCCACCCCTTTGTTATTATTTGCCTTGATTTGCGCCAATCAAGGCAAATCATAACAAAGGGGTGGAGATGAACTGTCCTCTTTGATCGATCCACTGAATGTGTGCAATATTAGAAGAACAAAAGTATCATAATATTTTGTGCTACATTAGTAGTTATATGCCCAGTCCATTGAGAGCGTGTTAGGAACGTACAAAACATTTTTAGTGACCGCTCATTGTTGTTATTATTGTTTTGTTGGATGTTTTTTGTTTTGGTGTGAAGTGCAACTGCACTACCCCCATTGGCTTTATACGGGGAGGAAATAAACAGTTTGCAAAAATAGCGGCAAAACACCACATATGCTAAATGTTTGCTTTTAATCTAAATTACTACAAGAAAGTAACTTGTGGAATGGATTTTTCATTCTGTCAATGTTGCAATTTTCCGTAAAATTAATTAACATTTACTGTAAATAAATCTTCTGCCTGCTTGTGTAACAGCCAGATATGTCGACATTAATTTTATGTGTAAATTTATACACATCTGAGACGGTGTGTCCAAAAAAGTGTCACTGTTTAACAGGACCAGGCATCAGCATTAGGTACTGTGACCTGTCATTAACCTTTAGGGAATGAACCATTTGAACTTGACGGATGTGTGTGGAGTGTCCTTCTGTTTTACACCCATGCGCGGAGAACGCTCCATGAACGTCTTCACATTGCCCCAGCTCTGCGTCTATCTGGGGCTTCAATCACAGCGGGCTGACCTCCTGCATGTCAGCCTTCACTGTGGGAATGCCCCCCCCCTGCTGCGGCAGTCATCCCGCATGTGCGGATGATGTCATAAAGAGGGAGTCCCATCCCAATACAGGAGATGCAGGGGTCATTAGGGGTCAAGTGTATCTCCCTCCAGGACTGTGCAACATAGGAGGTCAGTTGAGGTGTCATTGGAAAGGCCAGAGAGCATTTTCATTGATCCTAAACATGACCAGGAAATCTGTAGAAATGAAAAATTAAATAAATAAAAAATTGGAATATTTCTATTTTCTTCAAAAGTGTCAGTATTGTTAACTTTTCAATAATAAAGTGATTTATATTGCTGCACTACCTCACCTCATTTGCCACATCAGCAGCAATTACGGAGGTTATGCATTATTACACATTGTTTAGCGGAAACAAGACCGCAGGAGGGGGCTTTTGGACCTCTGAATCACCGTTCTGTACTCCCCACAAGGTCAAGTGAGGTGTCATTGGAAAAGACAGTCTAGCATTTCCAGCGATACCAAACATGACCAAATAATGTGTGTGGGGGGGGGGGGAAGCAGTAAGGAGAGGTGGATGCCATTTTGGCCCCCATATCACCATTTTTTTTAAACCCCCAAGTTAAGTGTCATTAGACTGATCAGAGTCTGGCCTTTCCAATGATATCAAACATGACTATGTAAAATATTTAAAAAATAAAAACACATAGAGAATTTTGTTTAAAAGGCTGTAGAATTGTCAATTTTTCACGTATACAATGAGTAATACCACTGTCATTGCTCACACCTTCTCTTTTCCCGCACCGGGAGCAAGTTCATTGTTTTATATATACCGTATATACTCGGGTATAAGCCGAGTTTTTTGACTCAGATTTTGAGTAAAAAAAACGTGATTTGGCTTATACCCGAGTCAACAGCGTGAGTCCGTCCGTATTGAAGGGGATGCAGCTGCGTGCAGGCGCAGCCGGTCACGTGGTCCGGCTAATCAGGTGGTACTGAGTCTCTGTACCACCTGACTGGCTGGACCGCGTGACCTGCGCACGCACGCAGCCGCATCCCCTTCAACACGGACGGACTCACGCTGTTCAGGACCGGGCAGGCACTCCCGCTGCCCGGCATCTGGGCCCCCTCAACCCCTGCTGGATCCGGAGCTGGGGCAAGTATCCATGTGAGAGCTGGCTGCCGCTGGGGCAATATCCAGGTGAGAGCTGGGGCATATCTATGTGTGAGCTGGGGCATATCCATGAGCTGGGGCAAATCCATGTGTGAGCTGGGGCATATCCATGTGTGAGCTGGGGCATATCCATGAGCTGGGGCAAATCCATGTGTGAGCTGGGGCATATCCATGAGCTGGGGCATATCCATGTGTGAGCTGGGGCATATCCATGTGTGTGCTGGGGCATATCCATGTGCTGGGGCAAATCCATGTGTGAGCTGGGGCAAATCCATGTGTGAGCTGGGGCATATCCATGTGTGAGCTGGGGCATATCCATGTGTGAGCTGGGGCATATCCATGTGTGAGCTGGGGCATATCCATGTGTGAGCTGGGGCAATATCCATGTGTGAGCTGGGGCAATATCCATGTGAGAGCTGGGGCAATATCCATGTGAGAGCTGGGGCAATATCCATGTGAGAGCTATTTTATTTTTTTTGGTATCTATTTTTATTTTTGAAATTTACCAGTGGCTGCTGCATTTCCCACTTAGGCTTATACGCGAGTCAATAAGTTTTCACAGGTTTTTTGGGAAAAAGTAGGGGGGTCGGCTTATACACGGGTCGGCTTATACCCGAGTATATACGGTAATCATATTTTTCATAATGCGCAATGTTCCAAAATACTAGCAAAAAATATTTTTTTTAAGTTTTGGTTAAATTTGCATTTTTATATGGGGGTAACAGGTTCTCCATTTATGATTTTTTTTTTTTTTTTTTTTTAAAGAATAACCCATATAATACATAACCGCAAAAGTTTGACAAAATGTGGAAAAATAAAATTGCATGCTGCAGAGATTTGAAATCTGAATGAAAATTTACAGGGTTTTTTTTACATTTTTTTGTTATAGCGTCTGACTGGTAATGATGTAAACACAGAGAAAATGTATATTTTGCATCTCCTGAGTTTGCTGAAATTTTTTTTTCGAGGTTCTACAATAAAACATGACTTTAAATCACATTTAAACATTATGAGCAAAAAATTTTGAAAATTAGCTGAGCAGTGAAGGGGTTAAAATGTATGACTTATGATATTACTTATGATAAACGGTTATACATTGTTTAGAAAGGATAGGAAACATAAGAAAGGGGGTGGAGTGTGTTTATATGTAAATCAGGATTTAAAGCCTAATATTACACAACTGGAAAGCGATGAGGGAAATGTGGAATCCTTATGGGTAAATATTTTGTTGGGGAATAAACAGGGAAGTCAACTATTGGTTGGCATATGCTATAAACCACCTAATATAGATAATGATGAGGAAGAACAACTGTTAGAGCAAATTAGGAAGGCTGCAGATCATAGTAGCACTTTAATTATTGGAGATTTTAATTACCCGGACATTAATTGGGATAGTGGGACTAGTAATTCAGCAAAGGGAATCTGGTTTCTGAACATTTTAAATGATACCTTCATGTCACAACTGGTAGAAACACCAACTAGAGAGGATAATTGTCTGGACCTGGTTATAACAAATAATGTGGATCTTTTCTCAAATATTAATGTAAAGGAACAGTTGGGAAACAGTGACCATAATATGGTGACTTTTGAAATCAACTTAAAAAAACACATTCATAAGGGGCATGCTAAAACATATAATTTTAAAAAGGCCAACTTTATTAAAATAAAAAGCTCTCAATGGCATTGACTGGCAGAAACTCTTTCACGGGAAAAACACTGAGGATAAGTGGAATATCTTTAACCACTTCAATGCGGTGGACGTGCTCAGCGCGTCCAACCGCATTGCTACTTGGCTGCGGAGGACGCGCTGAGCGCGTCCTCCCTTTGCAGCCCGCGATCAGCCGGTATTCCGGCTGATCGCTCGGCCCCCCGTTGTGGGCTGACATCATCGATGTCGGCCCAACCTCCGGGACCCCGGCGGGCACGATAGGCGTCATCGCGCATGCGCGATGACGTCTATTTCAGGCACACCCCCCCCCCGCGCCATTGCAGGGAAGGTGCCTGAATGGGAGGGGGAGGTCCTTCGGACCTCTCCCCCTCCCCATCCGTGCATGCCAGCGGTTAAAGGCAGGCACCGCCTGGAAGGGCACAGCCTGCCCTTCCAAGTGGCGGCTGTCTTTAACCCCTAGGGGGCTGGATCGCGATATGGCGCCAACATGCGCCGTATCGCAGTCCCCTCCCGGAGCTGGCCGACATCTTGGATGTCGGCCAAGCTTCCGGGATATCCCCCTAATGACTGGCGTCATCGCGCAGAGCGCGATGGCGCCAGTTTTCAAATTAACCCCTTGCTGCCAGCTATAGTGGAGATAGGGGGTTCATTGGAACCCCCTATCTCCCGATCCGTGACAGCTAGGGGTTAATGTTTACTATCATTGGAACGGCCAGAGCGTGGCCGTTCCAATGATACCAAACATGACCATGTAAACTGTAAAAAAAAAAAAAAAAAAAAAAAGTTTTTTGGGGTTTTTTTTTAGATTTATTCGTGCAACAATATTGTTCCCATTTCAATTATAATGTGAACAATGATGCTGCACTAACGATTTTTTTCTATGGGGGGCGTTTGCTAAAAAACACGTAATTTCCCCCAAAAAAAAGTAACGATTCCTCATTTCTAATTTTTTTAACAAGCGCACCCCATAGAAAATATAACCGCAAACGATCGCATTTTAAAATGTGAAAAAAAACACTTTACACATTGTAAATTATTGAAAATTCAAATTTTATTGCATATTTTGTTATAATATACAGACATGACATAACGTATACATATAATAATGACATATTATGAATCTGCACAGTCTGCCGGAAAGAACGATATATATGATGTCTGGGTCATATATTAAAATAAGGCTTCAAAACGCGGTTAAACATGATGAGCGAAACCGGTAAAAATGACCTCAGCACAGAGGTGGGAAAAGGCTCAGCAGCGAAAGGGTTAAACTAACACTAGAAAAGTACACGTCTCAATATATTCCACTGGTTAATAAATATAAAAGAAACCGACTGAAACCAATGTGGCTTAGTAGGAAGGTAACTAAGGAAATGAAAAATAAAAAGAAAGCATTTAAAGCTTTTAAATCTGATAAATCTGAGGCATCCTATAAAGCATATAGGGCAGCCAATAAGGCTAGGGTCAGACTAACGCAGTATTAACGTGCGTTTAGACGCACGAAATCACGGCCGTGCTAGCAGCAAATGACGTCCAATTCCGGGGAACACACGAAGTACGGCCGCACGAAAGTTCGGCCGCGCAACGCAAGTGGCAAACGAACGCATTTTATCTAGAACGTCAAACCTCTAGTACGGACGTACAGAGTGCGCTGCGTCCGCTAGAGGTGTGTGTGCGTGATTGGGAGACGTCAGACGCTGCTAATGTCCGGCCAACATAACGTCCAGACACAAAAAGTGTTTTATTGATGATCCGTACAAAATCACGGACGAGAAGGCGCATCGTATGACCGCTATCGCGTACTCCGTGAAAAAATGCGTCCATTCGTTCGAACGCACTTTTTCACAGACAACGCGAAAATGCGTTCGTCTGACCCTAGCCTTAAGCATGTAAAAATGCGATTAGATGGGCTAAACTAGAAAATGAAAAAGAAATAGCCAAAGAGAGCAAGACCAACCCTAAAAGATTCTTTAGGTACATAAATTCCAAAAAAAAACAAGAGTGAAAATGTAGGTTCACTAAAATCTGAGTCAGGGTTATTGTTAACTGAAGATCAGGATAAGGCAGAAATTTTAAATGATTATTTTTCTTCAGTATTTATCAAAGAGAAACCTATAACAGGAGACATGCAATTCATTAATAAAAACTTACTAATACAAAGTGACTGGTTGACTCAGGACAAGGTTTTGCAGAAATTAAACAATGTGAATAAAGCCCAAGGGCCAGATGGAATTCACCCGCGAGTACTGAGCGAGCTATGTGTTGAAATATGTAAACCTCTGTTCTTAATCTTTCAAGATTCTTTTCTTTCAGGAATAGTACCAGAGGATTGGAGAAAAGCTGACGTCGTCCCTATATTTAAGAAAGGTTTAAAATTTGTGCCTGGGAATTATAGACCTGTGAGCTTAACATCTGTGGCTGGGAAAGTATTCGAGGGGTTACTAAGGGATAATATTCAGGAATTTATTGGGAGGTATAATGTTATTGGCAAAAATCAGCATGGTTTCATGAAACACCGATCATGTCAGACTAACCTAATTACGTTCTATGAGGAAGTAAGTAGAAGTATAGATCAGGGGGTCGCAGTGGATGTGATTTACTTAGATTTTGCCAAAGCTTTCGACACAGTTCCACACAAAAGGTTACTATTTAAATTAAGAAAAATTGGTCTAGATGAAAATACTTGTTCTTGGATAGAAAACTGGATAAAAGATAGGGTACAGAGAGTGGTCATAAATGGTACATTTTCAAGATGGACACCAGTGGTAAGCGGTGTCCCTCAGGGGTCTGTTATAGGACCAGTACTGTTCAATTTCTTTATAAATGACCTTGAGATAGGCATTGAAAGTCATGTATCAGTGTTTGCAGATGACACAAAACTAGGAAAAGTAATACAATGTGAGCAGGATGTTACTTCGCTGCAGAGGGATTTAGATAGATTGGGGGACTGGGCACTTAAATGGCAGATGAAATTTAATGTAGATAAATGCAAAGTTATGCACTTTGGAGTGAAGAACACACAAGTAATTTATACCCTAAATGGTACGGAGTTAGGGAAATCCAAGCAGGAGAAGGATTTGGGAATAATCATAGACTTCAAACTAAGTAACAATGTGCAATGTCTAAAACAGCAGCCGCCAAGGCAAGCAAAGTATTGGCATGCATTAAAAGGGGAGTTCACTCACGGGATGAAAACATAATTTTGCTTCTGTATAAATCAATGGTCAGGCCGCACCTTGAATATGCCATGCAATTTTGGGCACCGGTCTTAAAAAAAGATATTATAGCGTTAGAAAAAGTGCAGAGACAGGCAACTAAATTAATAAGGGGAATGGAAGGGTTAAGTTATGAGGCAAGATTAACAAGCTTAAACCTGTTTAGTTTAGAGAAAAGGCGCCTTAGAGGGGATCTGATAACCTTATATAAATATATACGGGGCCATTATCAACCATTGTCTGATAACCTATTCATTAACAGGTCTATACATAGGACAAGGGGTCATCCATTTAGACTGGAAGAAAGAAAATTTAGCTTAAAGCATAGGAAGGGTTATTTTACGGTGAGAACAATAAAGCTGTGGAATTCTCTGCCTTTTGAGGTGGTTGGGTCAGAGTCTGTACAGACTTTTAAAAAACGACTGGATGACTTCCTGCAGACACAGAATATTAAGGGTTATAATATTTAATATGTGGGTAAAAGCTTCTTGATCCAAGGAGAAATCTGACTGCCATTCTGGGGTCAAGAAGGAATTTTTTTCCCAGTATGTTGCATATTGGCAAGCATTTCAGACTGGGTTTTTTGCCTTCTTTTGGATCAACAGCAGTAGGTTATGTGGGAGAGGCTGAACCCGATGGACGCATGTCTTTTTTCAGCCTATATAACTATGTAACTATATTAAGGTCCAACCATCATTCGAGCAAAGGAGACATGCCTAGCATTTTCAGTTGAATCATCTGATCTTATGAAATACATTTCCATTGTAATGGCACAGGTGACTGGCTGCCCATTCTTCATGGTCCCACATTTTCTTTTTGAACTTATTTGCAAGTATTTTATTGCCAACAAACAGAATGTCTAAATAAAAAATATATACCTTGATCTGTTGAGTACAATATTAATTCTGCTATATTAACCCTTGCAATACCAAATTATCCCCCCCCCCCTCAAAAAAGCCACTGGCTGAGCTTGATGGTCTTAAAGAAAATCACTTTCCCTTACACAAACTGTAAAAATATACAGAAGCATTCTAGTATATATTTTCACGGTAGATAAGCCCTATTTCTGTTTGTCCAGCCTTGTTAGAAATGTTAAGTAATGTTTACTGTAACTGTCTAATCTAACTGACCTAATATAAATAGATTTTACCTTCCAAGAAGTCAATGTTTGTGCAATTATGTTTCAGTGTAATTGGGTCCCCCAGTGGTTTCTAAGGGGGTTTTGTATATGCAAATGACCACATAAATGTCTGTGTCCCTGATTAAAAGTGAGTTCCATCTCTACCCTGAAAGACTTCAGATCTACAGCCTCGGGGGATGCTAGCAGGCTCTAAGGCTGGGGTCAGACGAGCGTAGTGTTCACGTCCGTGATTGCGCCTAAAAGTACGTCCGTGATAGCATGAAAGTAAGTCCATTGGAGCCTGACACATGAAGTACGTCCGCACTGAACTGCGGACGCACAACGGCCGCGGCAAACGGACGCAGGTTAGGCAAGAACGTAATACTGCTAGAACGGACGTGCGGAGTGCGCCACGTCCACAACGTCTGCATAGCTTTGTGTGTGAGTGATGGAGCATGGTCAGACGGACTGCATTTATACGTCCAGCATTTTTGACGGACAGAATGTTTTTTCATTGTAATTTATTTTCCCCTCCTACATCCGTCAAAAAATAGCTTCAGTGAAAAAACGGACTGTGTGACCACTACTGCGTCATCCGTACTGACGATGTCCGTACTGCACGGACGTACAGCCCGTAGAAATCACGCTCGTCTGACCCTAGCCTAAGTGTCCCAGTCCTTAACATCGCTGGCGGTCTGTTTTTTTGATATTTTCATGTCAAAAAGAGCTCTATTTATTCCTCCTCCCCCCCCCCCCGCGGCATCCCGAGTGTTGCTCGGGGTTAAACTCCTATGCTGGAAGCGGTAACCCCGAGCAACACTCGGGTTGCCGCTGGATACATCCCCTCTCCCTGCGCTCCCTCGATGTCCCCGCAGCCTCCTCTGGCGATCGCGACCCTCATACTTCCTGGTTCCATCCTCGTGAGAAGGAATCAAGGAAGTTATGAGGTCGCGTTCGCCAGAGGAGACTGCGGTGATCAGCGAGGGAGCGCAGGGAGAGGTAATGTATACAGCCCGAGTGCGTCTCGGGGATACCGCTCTCAGCGGTGAAATTTAACACACTCGGGAACACTGTCAGGAAGGTACGGGAGTCTGCTTGGGTAGAACAAGGGGGGTCCTGCGAGGCAGTGGCAGATGTGACACTGTTGGGGTACAGAGATCTGTCACAGTATTGCTCTAGAAAAATACTAGATGGAGTATACATTCTCGGGGCACCTATTGGTGCTTTTGAACATGCATGAGCATGCATTCTATATGAATATGTGTTAATATGAATCTACTGCTTTACTTACAGGCTAATGGCACCAGAAAGTGAAATTCGATTTGTTCATAAACAGATGGGTCTGGTTCCAGGTTGGGGAGGAGCAGCCAGATTAATCCATCTGATTGGAAGCAGAAACGCTTTTAAACTTCTTTCCAGCACTGCCAAAGTTGACCCGGAATATGCATTAAAGATTGGACTTGCAGATGAGGTTTTAAATTGTGTTGACGATAGATCGCTGGAGGAAGCTCATAAATGGTTGTCGACGTACACCAAAGGTTCACCGGCTGTAAACAGAGCTTTGAAAAAAGTTATACTTTCTGGTAGAGAACAGAAGCTTGAAGATGCCTTGAGGACAGAGAAGGATATTTTTGGAACTGTGTGGGGTGGGCCTGCCAATCTGGAAGCCTTGTCAAAGGCAGCTAAACATAAGTAAATTATATTTGGCTTCTTAGTGCATTCGTTCATTCTTTGTGTGTGGGTCCATGAATTTGTGGGAGGTGCTGCCCAACATCATGGGAGACCAGAAATAAACACCTTTTGTCTATGTATTTTGGGGATTTTAAGCATCGAAGACTGCAATCTAATAAAATAACTTTTATTAAGCTGACATTTTTCAATGACTAAATATCCTCTTTTCAATGGACACTCTAACCGAACATACCCCCCACCTTTCTTTTGCCTGAAAATACTCCTTTTCTCCCATTGGAGCGTGCCACTCCTCTCCTTCAGCTCAGGGCTTCCAAAATGTGGAAGTCCCTGCAGTGTCTAACAAAGTTTATGTAGTGCAGTGCAAATTGCGTTTCGTCCAAGATGTGTACACTTTTGTACAAAATTTCTGCAGTGCCTGTGCAGACGATAGATTGCCGCTGCAGACAAAAAACCAATCCATTTGCTACCTTCTCTAAACGCTTACTGTTGCAAGTGTTCAGAAAGAGGATGTCCGAGGAAAAAAGTGTCTGATTTGGTGACAGGCAGCCGGGAAATTAAAAATCCTATCTACCTGAGGAGTAGGGATAGACTGATACAATTTTTTTCAGAGCTGATACCGATTATCGGCAGCCTTTCTGGCCAATAGTTGCTATCTGGTGCCGATATTCTGTACATTTAAAGTTGTGGGGAAAAAACAACTCAAAACTGACATTATGCCATTACCTGAATAAGTTTAATAAAATTTTAAACATTGGGCCGTGTCCTTTTCATTTATTCTAGTTTAATTAAAAAAGAGTGAGGAAAAGGTTGGTTTGTGAGGGTCCGGAGAATGAGCAACGGCACTAGTGGCCTGCTGTACGGTGGGTGCCCGCTCAGGTTTTACAAGGTTTTAGCTTGCGTGTGCCATTACAGGGACGAATGCTCCATATGCAAATTGGCCTGCTCTCACCCAATGAGGGTTGCCACTACTGATTGCCAAGGACGTCATCCCAGCACGAGAGGTGAAGCAACCCCTGACGATCATTTCGGCCTTAGCTATACCCTCCTGACGAGGCCTAATGACACCACGCTAGGCACATCAAGCAAGTGGTCCACGTCTGGATAACCCTGTAAACTTATAGTGAGGAGCGGAAGAAAGGAGAGCAGGCCGCTAGTGCTGTTGCTCATTCTCAGGACCCTCATAAACCACTCCTTTCCCTCACTATTAGTTTACAGGGTAATCCAGACGTGGACCCCTTGCTCGAGGTGCCCAGAAGGGTGTCAGCTATACCCTCCTGACGAGGCCTAATAAGGCCGAAACGATCGTCGGGGGTTGCTGCACTTCTCATGCAGGGATGACGTCCTTGGCAATCAGTACTGGCCACTCTGTACAGACAGACCACTTTAAAAAGATAAAGTGGTCATGTGAGTGTGTCCCTTAAAGACTAGCCACTCTGAGCAGGCCCATATCTTTCTAAAGTTCTGCAAATTTGTATGAAGTATACATGCCGTGCACAGAACTGTAGTATAGCACTGTAGGGTGTGAGTGTGACAGAGTATGGTCTCTTAACATACGGAAAAAATTAGGGCATAAAAACGATTTCTTAAAACACTATAAAAAGAATATATGTATATGCTGTTTTTGCATATATTGCTGCTGTACATATGTTCAGAATGCAATTTCTGAAAATTACTTCCCTTGTGTTTAGTGTTGCTTTTCTAACGAATGTTAAAATAATGAATTTATCCTTATGATCCATAGAGAAGCGTAACGCAAACTCATTCCACATAGCTTTTATAATGTAAGATCCTTAGAAGGTGGAGCGGACCGTGCTTTCTATGTATTATCCTACATTAGTGTAACCCTTGTGCTGTGCTGCAGAAACAAAAATATAATGGGCCCTATTATGTGCTTCATGTTGAAATGGGGACACTAATGAGAATACCTTTGCCTTCGTTTTAACGCTGAGCACGGAATAGGGCCCATTATATTTTTGCAGAAAGCTGATCAGCTTGAACTAGTAAAGGAGATCACAGAGCATCGGTGACAGAAGAGTTAAAAGAAAAAAACTTTATTAGGGCATAAAGCCAATATTAAAAATCCAAATACAACATGATCATGTCAAACAGACACACACAAATAAAACCGTGTTCCATTTACTTGGACGTCTCTAGATATGTTGAACGTTTGAGAACCTATATTCTCTTTCAAATCTACTGGTATTGATATATACACTGGAAGAGCAATGCTCAAATCACAATAGAAAAACCAATGAACAGATATAAATGAAAAACCGGAGCAGAGAGCCTTAATATTAACATGTGTATGTATATATATATATTGCCCATGGTAAGATATACAATTTTGAAGGCCATATAAACCACCACACTCCCTATAATGCGCTGTCACACAGTATTTGGGTACAAAATTAATTAACTTTGCAAGTCCTCGAACAGTTTCTGATAGAAAGTATCAATTGATGCTACTTTCTATCAGAAACTGTTCGAGGACACTTACTGAGGAAGCCAGTAGGCGAAAGCGCGCTTTGAGTGGCTCTCGATTTAGCTGTTACTCTTTTAATATAGTTTACCATATGGTCTATTCATGTTGATTTTATTTATTTTAATCAGAATAAATTTTGAAAATCATTATTAGCACTTCGTCCCGTTGCTTAAACTATTTTTTGATCAGTACTTTAAGGCATCAGGTTTACCTCTTCCCCTTTCTGGAATGCACACACAGCAGCTCATTCCATTTGCAAGAAAGTTATACCTTTTAAGCTACACTAAGGAGAAGAAGAAACAACATCATCAACAAAATATAAGTATTCCATTCTTATTTTGAATTTTATTTCAGGAGTGTTTTATTTAGCGTCAGATAAAAAAAAAAAAACATATATACATACACGTCTGAAAAAATTCAGCGGTGTTCATATTTGCTCTAATGTAGAATGTATACTGGTGTCATACACATTGTATTTCAATAATTTTTGTTTCTACAGTGAAATTCAGTGTACGGTTACCTTTCCTGGCCATTCGGCTATTCAGAGAGCAGGCAGTTCGCCAAATGTTGCCGAATTGCCTGCACATACGGTGCCTGTTCGAGGGCAGTGAAATCACCATAGAGAAGCAGTGCTTCGTCTATTCAGAGAACAAAAACCAGCAGTGAAAAGTTGCTGAATTGCCCTGCTGTTGGGTGGTTTCATTCGACAGGTTTATTCAGGCGTATCCCATAGACTTCAATGTTAAAAAATATTCCCGTTTTAATACAATATCTAATAAACCATTGATTATAATATTCTGCAGTATAAAGTCACTTTATGTATAGATTTTTTTGGATCTTTTAGGGAATTTTTTTTGTGAATTTTTTTTTAAATCGTTTATTCTTTTTTCTGTAACAGCACTTTTTATTTTCATTCATTGGATCTTACATGTAAATTTCAGCCATTTTCGTTCTGTACTTTCTTTGCAAACAGCGTTTCACTTTTCAAACATTCAAGCGTACCTCCTGATAGTGTTTTGTTGTACATAGAAATATATAGAAACGAGCACAGATGACATCTTTTTTCTCTTATGTTTTATACATGAACTGGGCTGTTACTCCTGGCTGTTGCAGCTGCTCTGGTGAGTACAGGCGCGACGCCATTTTTTCTGTATAAAGCATAGGATGGGTTATTTTACGGTGAGAACAATAAAGCTGTGGAATTCTCTGCCTGTTGAGGTGGTTGGGTCAGAGACTGTACAGACTTTTAAAAAAACGACTGGATGACTTCCTGTAGACAGAATATTAAGGGTTATAATATTTAATATGTGGGTAAAAGCTTCTTGATCCAAGGAGAAATCTGACTGCCATTCTGGGGTCAAGAAGGATTTTTTCCCCAGTGTGTTGCATATTGGCAAGCATTTCAGACTGGGTTTTTGCCTTCTTTTGGATCAACAGCAGTAGGTGATGTGTGAGAGGCTGAACCCGATGGACACCTGTCTTTTTTCAGCCTATGTAGATAACTGGTTGATATGGAGTTGCCAAGTTTACCAGAGCTTTAGTTAAAATGAAAGATTTCTTTCAAGTCTAGTGTAAATTTATGTATGCAAACTCGATAGTCATTGATTCTACATTGTTCTAACCCAATTGCTAAAATCTCTAAGGACAGGGGTGAGTGGGAAATTTAATATAACCTACTTGTCAACAGACTAAAGCATAAGACCAATCTACTCGTCAGAATACGTAAAATAATTCAAAACGAAAACTGTCTATGACGAAACGGCCACCCCAAAGTTTATTTTACATTTATTTTCTTTACCTTACATACAGACAATAAACTGTAGAGTGTTATATTAATATTCCCTTATGTGGTTATTGTAGAGTATTGTTTTTGTGTACCCTCTCTCTGTATAGTGTACATCTCTGTATTAGCTGTCCTCTGTCTTTATACTGTACTTCTCTGTACAGAGCTACCCCCTCTCTGTAAATTGTATTTTCCCTGCAGTAAGAAGATTCTTTTAAGATGAGGGGGCATGTGTAAACACTCCATTATGTTAGATGAGTCTTTCTATTGTTCTCTGACTGGAGTCTCTTGATCTTATCTATAATGTATTCTTTAAGGGTGGGGGTTGTCTCAATTGTTAACTGTGTGTATTGGAAATAAAGAAGCATTCTCCATTTGGATTTCAACCAGCAACATCTACTCAACAGTATACGTGTCGTCTATTCTGTGGGTTTGTACGAAAATCTCCTGTGTACAGCGTAAAGGGGCGCTCAGATGGAGGGTACAGAGCTTGGGGTAGACAGGATCCGTAACCCTGGTTGGCAGCAGGGTGGGATTGACCTTTCCAGCTGGAGGGAGCCGATGGACATCTGAAATGCTGAATGGAGAGCGTTTACCTGCGCCTGAAATGGATAACGCTTAAAGAATTGGCAGAGGTTCGAGGACTGACCACAAGCAGCAAACCAAAAGCTGCCCTCATTGCTGCCTTAATGGAGGACGACCACGCCAGGTCAACCGCGTCCCAAGACTCCGTAGAAGAGACGGGGTTTCAAAAAGAGATGCGGATGAGGATGGCATACTTTGGCCCTAACCCATCTGCGGAAGTCATTCGAGCTATCATGGATGACGTCCACACTTATTTGCTTTCAGAAAGAGATCGCCAGCCAGGGATGCGACCACCCGGGGGAGCAGCACCAGCTTCCCTGATCCAGGTGCCCGCAGCCCGTAAAGTCCCATACCAGGCTTTTCAGCCGTTTTTGGAGGCAGACGACGACATTGATGGGTACCTGCAGGATTTTGAAAGGCAATGTAATCTGCAAGAGATTGTTCCGAGAGACTGGGTTCCCATACTGGCCAGCAAACTCACTGGTCGCACAGCGGATGCCTACAGAACTGTTTTGGATGCGGACGCCCGCAAGTACGACCGAGTCAAGGAAGTCCTACTGGCCAGGTATGCACTTACACCAGAGGCATACCGCAGGCGTTTCCGAGACTTAAAGACTGAGAAAGATACCCATGCGGAATGGGCTTGCAAACTGCACCGAGCGGCATCACAATGGATACAAGGGTGCCAGACTGCTCGGGAGAGGATGCAGTTAATGCTGCTGGAACAATTTTACAATGGCATCCCAGCAGAAACCCAGGAATGGGTCCGAGACCTACCGCCCCTCACAATCTCGGAGGCTGCCCTCCTAGCGGATGAGCATCAGGATGCCAGGAGGCACCAACGCCAGACCCCGAAGCTTCAACCCCGTCCGTCTCCAATGCCCAGTGGGGCCACCGAACAACCAAGAATGGAAGATGAACCGCTCTCATTGGGGTCCCATTTGGATCCCAGATCAGGGGTTCGGTGCTACGCTTGCAACCAACTGGTACATGTGAGGAGTCAATGTACCAGGGGTAACCAGCTCCCTCTCGGGGCTCGACCCGGTCCCCCCTAAAAGCCTCGGGCCGCAGTTCATTGTTACCACAAAGTGCCTGAACACCACCCCACTTTTGGAGTATCTACAGGGGGTGAAGAAACTTGGGCCATCCTACACGAAGTGAACCCTGTGCAGGCCGCCACAGAGGACAACCGCCAACACCACCGACAACCGGTGTGGATTAACGGGAAACCAGCCCATGGTCTTCGAGACACCGGAGCCACCATCACCATGGTAAAACACCATCTGGTCCGGGATGCTGACAAAACCAATGGAGTAGTCGCAGTCCAGGTGGCTGGAGGAGCAGTGCACACAGTCCGGGTCCACCTGAACTGGAGCGCCAGAGCAGGCATGGTGAATGTTGGTCTGATGAGAGACCTACCAGCGGATGTACTACTGGGAAACGATCTTGGCCAGCTCACATCGGCTTTTTCCCTTTGTCCTGCCGAGGAAACCTGCCCAGTGACCTCCTTTGAGGTTTATAGGAGTAGGGCAGAGGAGGGACGAGGGGGGTTAGAGGGGGAATGTTTTATTTGAGAAAAGGGGCGGTTATATCTGGTACCAGAGAGGAGAGGTTCAGGTTCCAGCCCCACTGTCACACATCAGCTCATAGTGCCCCAGAAATATAGACAAGAGTTACTGAGGATTGCCCATGACATACCCTTGGCCGGACACCTTGGGGTCAGCCGTACCAGACACCGGCTCACCCAAAACTTTTTCTGGCCAGGGATATCCAAGGACATCCGACAGTACTGCCAGACGTGCGACAGCTGTCAGCGTGTGGGTAAGAGAGGAGACCGCCCCAGAGTGAAGCTACACCCCCTCCCCATTGTTGAGCGCTTTAGCCGGGTTGCTGTCGATATCATAGGGCCCCTGGCCAAACCCAGCCCGTCGGGGAAGAAGTACATTTTGACCGTAGTGGATTATGCCACCCGGTACCCTGAAGCAGTTGGCGGATGCTTTGGTCGGAGTGTTCTCCAGGGTGGGATTCCCCCAGAAGATACTCTCGGACCAGGGCACCCAGTTTACCGCAGACGTTACCAACCAGTTGTGGAGGCTGTGTGGCATAAAGTCGATCAGGAGTTCCCCTTATCACCCACAAACCAATGGGTTATGCGTGCGATTCAATGGCACCCTGAAACAACTTCTGGCTACCTTTATCACCAAGTGCAAAAATTGGGAGAAGCTCCTGCCGCACCTTCTGTTTGCCTACCGGGAGGTCCCCCAAGAATCCACTGGGTTCTCCCCCTTTGAATTACTGTACAGGCGGAGGGGGCCCCTTGACCTGGTTAGGGAATACTGGGAAGGGGAGGAGAGTGCAGAAGGGACCCCTATTCTGCAGTTCGTCCTGGAGTTGAGGGACCTAATGGGAGAGCTCACCCAGGCCGTCTGTGAGAACCTCCTATCGGCTCAGCAGCGCCAGCGCAACTGGTATGATAGGGGGGCTCGAGACCGCAGCTTCCAGATGGGCCAAAAAGTCCTAGTGCTGGAACCTATGAGGCAAAACAAACTGCAGGCAGCTTGGCAAGGTCCCTATGGAGTCGTAGAACAAACAAACGAACGACACAACATATATAGTGGTTCTGTGCACTGATGAGAGGGTCAGACGCATGTTCCATGTGAACATGCTGAAAGCCTACCATGAGCGGCCTGAGGAGGTGGCAGCCATTTGCGCCCCTGCCTCCGAAGATCTAGAAGGGCTTCCCTTACCTGACCTCCTGGGGAAGGGACCCCATCAGACAAGGTGGAATCTGTAAAGCTAGGAGAAGCGCTTAGCGACCTGGAAAAAGAGCAAGCCCAGGCTCTGCTAGCCAGGAACCAAGGAGTCCTGTCTGTGGAGCCCGGCTACATGCACAAGGTAGAAACACAGGGCCAGACCCCCCCTAGGCAACCTCCTTTTCGCATCCCTGAGTCGGTTAGTCGGGATGCGCAAGGAGCTGGAGGAGATGCTCCGCCTGGAAGTCATTGAGGGCTCAGACAGCCCATGGGCCTCCCCTGTAGTCCTAGTACCCAAACGGGATGGGACTACCCGGTTCTGTGTGGATTACAGGAGACTCAATGAAAAAAGACTGTAACCGATGCCTACCCCATGCCTCAAGTAGAGTAGATGAGCTGTTGGACCGGATAGCTAGGGGGAATTATTTGACCACTATCGACTTATGTAAGGGATACTGGCAGATCCCCCTGGCTCCCGATGCCATTCATCACCCCATTTGGCCTGTATCAATTTAAGGTAATGCCTTTCAGAGGATGGTGGACAGATTACTAGATGGCCTCCAAGGCTTTGTCGGTGCCTACTTAGAGGACATCGCCATCTACAGCGCGACCTGGGAGGAGCATCTCCACATAGAAACTGTACTAGACAGGATCCATCAAGCTGGGCTGACTTTAAAGCCAGAAAAGTGTCACATCGGTATGGCCGAGGTACAATACTTTGGTCACCGGGTAGGTGGGGGAAAACAGCGGCCCAAGCCAGAAAAAGTTGAGGCAATAGTCAACTGGCCCACACCCCGCACTAAGACCCAAGTGATGGCTTTTCTCGGGACGGCAGGCTACTATAGGAAATTTGTCCCCAACTATAGCAGCATAGCGAAGCCCCTGACCGATCTGACAAAAAAGAGCCTACCCAGTCAGGTGGCCTGGGCCTCAGAGTGCGAAAAAGCCTTCAAACAGCTAAAGCGTGCTCTCACTGATGCGCCTCTGCTATCTGCCCCTGATCCATCTAAACTTTTTCTCGTTCATACAGACGCTTCTACATTTGGACTGGGGGCAGTACTGAGCCAAGTTGGCGAGGATGGACAAGAGCACCCTGTGGCCTTTTTGAGCCAGAAGTTACTGCCACGGGAGGTTGGGTATGCGGCCATCGAAAAGGAATGCCTCGCTGTTGTGTGGGCCCTAAAGAAGTTGCAGCCCTACCTCTATGGCCGCCCCTTTAACCTGCTCACAGACCACAACACATTAGTCTGGCTTCACCGTGTCGCAAGAGACAATGGCAGGCTATTGCGATGGAGCCTAGCCCTACAAGCCTTTGACTTCACCATCCACTATAAGCCAGGGAAGCAGAACGGCAATGCTGATGGGTTGAGTCGACAAACTGAACTTGAACTCTGTGAGCAGGCCCGAACATTCCCCGAGCCGACCCGTCGGGGTCTGGCTGTGTCTGCCAGAGTGCTGATCATGCGGGAGCATTGTGACGAAACTGCTGCCCCAAAGTTTATTTTACATTTATTTTCTTTACAGTTTATTGTCTCTGTATGTAAGGTAGAGTGTTTGTTCTGTGTGCCCGATTACCTGATGTCTGTGTTATATTAATATTCCCTTATGTGGTTATTGTAGAGTATTGTTTCTGTGTACCTTCTCTGTAGTGTATAACTCTGTATTAGCTGTCCTCTGTCTTTTTACTGTATTTCTCTGTGGCTAACCCCCCCCCCCTCTGTAAATTGTATTTTCCCTGCAGTAAGAAGATTCCTTTAAGATAAGAAGGCAGGTGTAAACACTCCATTGTGTTAGAGGAGTCTTTCTATTGTTCTCTGACTGAAGACTCTTCTTGATCTTATATATAATGTATTCTTTAAGGTTGGGGGTTGTCTCAACTGTTAACGGTGTGTATTTGAAATAAAGAAGCATTCTCCATTTGGATTTGAACCAGCAACAACTACAACAGTATACGTATTGTCTATTCTGTGGGTTTGTATGAAAATCTCCAGTGTACAGAGGAAAGGGGCGCTCAGACGGAGGGTACAGAGCTTGGGATACCCAGTATCCATAACACTGTCTTTATATAAACCCCCAAAGTACACTGCCAGGGATACCCAACAAATGGCAATACACAGACATTATGCTAGACACTGTAGTCCGGGGACTGGCTAGTAGAGGGCTGTGGGCAGGTGCGGTCAGGGCTGCATTTTGAAGTTTGTTTAGTTGCAACAATAACCTGAATTCCATGTCTTGCTTTCATAGGACACTTCCCGTTGCTCAAATAAACCCATGCATCTACCTACACGTTTGAATATGGATAGACAGATTATCGGTTTTCCCATTATCGTTAATCCACTTTTGATTTGCAGATATTGACCTAGAGGCACACCGCACACATGCCGCGTGGAGCCCAGCAGCTTGGCACCGATCCAGGGCTTCTCATGCAGCAGGCTTGCATCTCGGATGGCACCCCTCGCTGTGTTACTTCTCCCACCCACTGACTTCACAAATGGGCGCAATGATATCAGAAACTGGACCCCAGCCAGGAATCCCCTGTACTGGAGATGCAGGGGTCATTTGAACCACTATCTCTAGTACCTTATGTTCTACAGGGTCAGGCCAGACTAACTTTTTCACGGATTCCAACAGTGACCATGTTTGTGGAATTAAAAATATAAAATTTTAAAATCTTATTAAAATGCTCATTTGGTTAGAAAAATGGAGAAACAAGTTATTGCGGCAGGGATTACATTACTAAACTGAATAACTGAAATGATGGTGCAAGGTTTAAAATAATAAGCCTATTTGGTTAATACAATATCTTACACAAATCCGACATTATGGTGACGTGTTCTCACAACTTTAAAGCTAGGGTCAAATGAACGCATTATTTGCAGCGACCGTCAAAAAGTGCGTCCGAACGCATTGACGTATTTTTCCACGGAATGTGCAAAAACGGTCTGACGACGCACATTTTCATACATGATTTTTTACGGATCGTCAATAAAACACTTGTGTCTGGACGTTATGTAGACTGGACATTAGCAGTGTCTGACGTCTCCTAATCACGCACATTCACCGCAGCACACTCTGTACGTCAGTACTAGCGGTTCTGCGTTCTCAAAAAAATGCTTTAATTTTCCACTTGCGTTGCGCAACCGGACTTTCGCGCGGCCGTACTTCGTATATTGGCCGTCATTGCCCATCATTTGCTACTGTGGCCGTGATTAACGTGCGTGTAAGCGCACTTAAAAATGCGTTAGTCTGACTCCAGCCTAAATGTACAGATCACCTCCAGATCTCAGCTGTCGACCAGAATGGCTGCCACTAATCTGCATCTGACCTGAAATAAATTATATTGGTCTACTCTACTCCGTTTTAAAATGATTTACAAACACTGAACAGATCGGAGCACTCATTTAAAGCTGTAAGAGGGAGGTGTATATTAATGCTGTTGACAGGAGCAACCTACGCAGTTAATGCTCTCCAAATGATTACACATGCAGGAAGAATTGGAGAGTGATTGCAGGTCTGAGCTCTCACTGAATGTGATAAACTTACATGGGCCCAGGGCCGGCCCAAGACATTGTGCTGCCTGGAGCGAAGGATGAAATGCTGCCCCCCCCCAAAAAAAAAACCCGCAGTGCGTATGAGTGTATCACAGTGCACCACAGCAATAAAATTCAAACACTCATACACACCGTACATTAGAATTTTCTTGCTGTGGAGCTCTGTGATACAGTAATGTGAGGTGTATATAACTGAGCCCAGCGTCACATACCCAGCAGTGCCCACACATGGATATATTTGCCCCCCAGGCTCACTCTTGTATATATTTGCCCCCAGGCTCACCTCTGCCAGGCCCAGACTCCGAGGGGCGTATCGTGCGGCCGCCGCATTCCTTCCTTCAACGAGCGGCAGCCTCATGAGTATCTGCCGCTCGCCTGGGATCCACCCTCCAGCCTGCCGCGATCTCGATCACGGCAGGATGGATCTCAGGCGAGTGGCAGATACTCATGCAGGCTGCTGCTCGTTGAAGGAACGAACGTGGCGGCTGCACAAGCTGCCGTCACCACCGATTAAAAAAAAAAGTGCGCCGGTGGCTGAAATTTGCCACCACCGAATTTCTGGCGCCTGGCGCCGCTGCTCTGCACCATTGTCGGCCCTGCCCTGCATGAGCCCATGCAGCATAGTCACAGGAATTATGCCCAGTTCTGGGGATGTGGAGCTGCATAGTTTAGAATAGCCGTCAGGTTTAATTCCCCTCTCCCGGGGAGGGAGAGCTTGTGCTCCTACACCTGTATAATATATATCCTAAGCAAAGCCTACAGGCAGTGAGTTGAGGTAGGGGGCTGTGCTACCATTTATCCAAAACATAGCTCAACTAGAACTGCATTTCTACAGCATAGTGAAATGCAAAAAGACCTGTGCTCTCCCTGCTGCAGGGTTAGAGAGAGGTTGCTCCTGTCCAGCACAGAGAATTACATGTCCCGTGCGTCTGCTGATAAGGGATGTGGAATCCCTTGAGGATCATGCCTGTACACATTCCCTTGTGAGCAAGCACCAATCTCACATGAATGTTTTTAAAATTTTGTTATTTCACGGCCCTTCCTTTAAGTCACTCTCTTTTTCTCCTGTATAGATTTTTTTTTTTTTTTTTTTTTAAAAATGCTCTTTGTAGTCACATTTTGCTGTTGATAAAATGTAATCTTTATTAAATTACAAACCTTGTAACAAAACCAAGACAACTTCAGGAGGAGGGAGGGGAATCTAAGTACAGACTAGACGACAAAGTCTAAGGAGAGGTTTAAAAAAAGTCCCAACAAAGCAGTATTAGCTCTTTATACATAGAATGCTGGAAGCGTATTTTAATGGTTTACTATTACTCAAACGACAACCTTTACATCAGATTTACCAATATATTTTATTAAATTATTTTCCCAACCTCAGGGGTTTTACAGTTTTTCACATCCTCTCTCACATTCAAACACATGCAAAAGAAATTAAAATACATCACCACTTCGATGGCATATGAGGTCCCTTTACAATTAGTTGTATCGGTCCTCTATCACTGAAGGAGTAAATTTAGCAATCACTGTGACGATTGCTCATGAAACATGCCAAGTTACACAATGAGGAAGATAGTTATACCACAGTTGGAGTGTTTATTTCCTGTTAAAATGAACAGTCTATTTTAGACTTCATATGGAAGAATTTCATTTTTTATTAACAATTTTGTATCAAGGAACCATGAGAAGCAGTGACAGAAAACACACGTGAAAGCCATGTAGAGACAGAGTGGGACAGGAGACATTATGCCTGTAGTTGTCAAATGGTCTGAGAGGGAAGACTGTACATCTTTTACTTCACAGTACAAAAGAAGGGGTGGGTAATTTGGAGTAGGATGTGTTTTCTGTTGTAGGAAAGCACAAAACGAAATAGTGCAAGTGGGTGGAATTGGGAGAATTCTTGAAAACAGGGCCTGAAAATACACATTAAATTTAGGTGACAATTACTAAAAAGCCAATGGCTTATTGGCACATTGATCCGTCAAGTACTACCTTCAGACATAGATATTCTTTGCAAAGAAAACCGACACCTACAACTGATTTTAGAGCTAGAAGGTCACATTTACCAAGAGCGGTGATCAATTCATTTTTAAAGTTTGGTTTAGAACTACTTAGAAATACAGCCATCGTCTTACGACCATTTAGCACCCCAAAGATGTGGCCACTTCTGTCTCTTCAATGCTTTACATATAAATAGATTTTCCAGCCTAAAAACAAAGTTTAGTTCATATTAAGGGTCAAAATTTCTAACATCAATTTAAATCAAACCAGGTATCTACATCTGGATTCTAAAGCAATGAGTGTTACAAAGATCATTAAAAGTACAAGACTTTCCTTCTCTCTGCAGTCCACTGCTTAGACCTCTGTGATAGTGCATTGTCCGTCAGGCCGTCTAGATCTCACATTAATGTTTTGTGCAGCCCCTCCTGGAGCTGCATTGTCTGAAGCTGGCTGAATGGCACCTATTAATGACAGTCTCGGTGGCACAACTAATGAGCTCTGTTGCGTAGAGGAGACGTCTTGGTCACTATTCTCGTCAGACTCTGGGTCATCTTCTGCTGCATCAGGAGATGCCACCCTGCCGCCTAACACTGGCAGCTCCTCTTCACCCTCACCAATATTATTTCTTCCAGATACATCTCCAATTTGAAGCTGTGAAAGGGAGATCTCCAGTTGAGTGCTCCCATCAGAATGTGGGAGGACTGGACTCGTGGGTTGGCCTCCCAAGGAAGTGGGCAACGCTGCTGTTGCTGGACCTGAGGCAGCCCCAAGGGCAGCCAGATTGTCTGCACCATCGGCTGAACTTTCTCGTGTTGAATTTAGATTGGATGCATCACAGTCTAGTCGAAGTCCAGCAACACCTTTTTTTGGTATGTCTACGATGTCCCTTTTTATCTTTCTGCGTCGCCCATGTTCATTACGTCTATATTGTACCATATTCTCAAAGTCTGCAACATACAGAAAGCCTGCAATCAGCATTTCTGTGTTCTTTTTGCCTTTTGTGAAAGCATCTTCAAGCTCTCTGGTTGTCCTCTCGTCGTATTGCCACCATCCATTTCTGCCCTCATAATACCAGGCATATTCCCCATTCCCTCGGCTAGCCGATTTCAGTTCCTCTGGTGATAACAAAGTGGGCTTGTCCATGAAGTCCTCTGGAATTTCTTGCCGGCATAGGGCACATCGTCGCCCAAGCCATGAGGCTCCCTTCACACACAGGTAGCAGAAGATGTGTTTGCATGGAAGACTAACTGGATGCACACAGGTTTGTAGGCAGATTGCACATTCAGGCACTGCAAGGGAGTGTGCACCGCTGGAACAAGGCTCACCCAGTTTCTTATTTGTGGGCAGCATGTTTGTAGAGTGGCCAACTTCACTACAACCAGCCATCCTGCAGAAAGGAGAAGATATAAAACAATGTGTTAGTGTTGCTTGGATATTGCACTAATCAAGTTGGGGGAACAAACATAGTCCATTGAATATGCCATTCCTCCAGTTAAGTTCACTAACGCAGCCGCTTTTTATTTTATGGCCGACCTGGAAGGGAGTGTTAGGTTCCCGCCTCGGACAAATCGGAAGTCATTTTAACGCTCAATGCACCACTCGCATGCAACTGGCTAATGAGGTCAGTGATCAAGGACTCAGCTGAGACCTCACTCTTGCGCCAGACACGATCATTGCTGCGTGCGCACCCGTGGTTCAATGCACCACCAGTGGAGGCAGTCCGAACTAAGGAAGTGCTCACTCTGTCACAGTTAACAATTCCCTGGGCTGAACCAAAGGCTTACAAATAGTTGTTTCTGAACTACAAATCCCATGAATCTCTTGCCACTTATTGCATTCAAAGAGTTCTGGAAATTTTAGGCAACATCCGGGGGGCCTGAGTTTGGCATCCCTTAAAAAGGAAACACGACCACTTACAGAAGCTGTAACTAGATTACTTGTGCTTTGTGCATTACAAATTAAAACCCATGCTGCTGCTGTTTTTTTCTTTGAAGAAACTGAATGTAAAAAGAATAAATTAAGTTATGTTTTTTATCTGTTTCCATTCAGTGGATATTTCACATGATACATCATTTCCCAAAATCTGTGCAAACGTTTTACTTTGTGGCAGTGCTTTATCTTATACAGTATGTAACAGTTAATGAGGTGGAGGAGGGAATGCTTACATAAGGCAGCAGGGGGCATATGATGCTGTTATGGCTACTAAGAAGAGATAAACCGAGGATTAAAAGACTAACAGGGTTATCCAAAGAGATTCGAAAAGTCACCGCACGTTCGGTGACTTTTCGTTCTCTTCAATTCGGTTCCTTTTGCCGATCCCATTTCGGTGACCCTGCGGTGTATTCAGCAAGCACCACAGGCTCCCCGAATTGCAGGGAAAAGCTGCCGCAAACCTGACGAAAACTAACCGAATGCACGCTGAAAACAAGCAAAAACATCTGGATTAACCTTCGAAAAAGCCGAACAGGAGCCGAACATGAGCCGAATCACACAGAGCCGAAGCAGCTGTGACGTAGAGGAGGCAGTGAATAAATTAGAAAAACCATTTGTATGAATCTGGGAAAAAGAAACGCTGTTTGCAAAGAAACTACTGAGCGAAAATGTCTGAAATTTTCACAGGAGGTCCAGGGAATGATAATAAAGAGGGCTGTTACAAAAAAATAAGCAAACTGAAAAAAAAAATAATAAAAAAAAAAAATCGGACTTTTTAAAAAAAAAAAAAAATTCTGAAAAATGCTTAAAGTATCCTAAAAAATCAATGAATAAAGAGACTTTTTGCTGCAGAATTTTATAATGAACGGTTTATTAGATATTGAATTAAAACGGGAATATTTTTAACATTGAAGCCTATGGGATTCTCCTGAATAAATTTGCCGAATGAAACCACCGAATGGCAGGGTATTAGGGGAACCTTTCACTGCTGGTTTGTGTTCTCTGAATAGCCGAAGCAGTGCTTTTTCATGGGGATTTCACTGCCCTCGAACAGGAACCGAACAGGCACCGTATGTGCAGGCAATTCGCCAGGATTTGGTGAATTGCCTGCTCTCTGGATAGCCGAATGGCCAGGAAAGGTAACCGAACGCTGATTTTCAACGTTCGGTTACCTTTCTCAAGCAATTCGGATCTCTTTGGATAACCCTGTTAATCTACTCCCTGTTGATGTCCTTTGACCAAATCCCTCACAATACTATGATTTGAGTCAGTGATTGACGCATAGACCCCATTCTATGGCCAAATCCACCCAGCGAGGAGCAAGTGATGGAAAGATACTGTGGGGGGCAGTTTACAACAAAAGATCATATAATGGGTGCACCCAGTGACAGTAAAATATATTCTCTTACACATGTAAGGTATCAGCAACATAAAACAAAATAAGGACATTTAATTTGTTGGTGGTAGTGGCCCTTTAGGCTAGGGTCAGACTGAGGCAGTGCGAACGCGCGTTCTGGCGCACTTAATCACGGCCGTGCTAGCAGCAGATGCCGGGCAATGACGGCCAATATACGAAGTACGGTCGCACAAAAGTCCGGCTGCGCAACGCAAGTGGAAAATGAACGCATTTTTTCGAGAACGTTAAACCACTAGTACTGACGTACAGAGTGCGCTGCGTCCGCTAGCGGCGTGTGTGCGTGAATTGGAGACATCAGACGCTGCTAATGTCCGGCCAACATAACGTCCAGATGCAAGAAGTGTTTTATTGATGATCCATACAAAATCACGGATGAAACTGCGCATAGTATGACCGCTATTGCGTATTCCGTGAAAAAATACGTCCATTCTTCGAACGCACATTTTCACGGACAACGTGAAAAATGCGTTAGTCTGACCCTAGCCTTAATAGTGGGATGTACCTTCTAAAGCTCAAACCGGGAATAACGTTTTACTTTGGTTAACCCATTCGCTGCTGTTGACCTGAGGGGGGGGCAACCTGGGAATTCCCCGCTAAATGCGGTGGACGTCCCCCACACGTCAGGGTGTCTCTGCAGCGTGGGGGGGGGGAGAGAGAGAGAGAGAGATAAGAGACGCCTTTCCAATCATCTACAGAGTGTAAAGTGATTTTTTTCACATTTTACCATACGAGCCTTTTCAGTTATATATTACATGACAGAGGTTCCCAACCGCGGTCCTCAAGCACCCCCAACACTTCAGGTTTTCCAGATATCGAAAGCATAGCACAGGTGATATAATTTGCTGCTTAGTGATTGCAGGATTCGGTCTGCATTTCCTAAGGTGATCTGCAAAACCTGGCCTGTTAGGGGTACTTGACCATGGTTGGGAACCACTGTTAGAACTGGGAACCCATTACTTTATTTTTCTGGGAAACTACGTGATTTTAGCTAAACCCCACCACCCCAAAAAAAAATTGTTCACATTGCAATTATGTGAACAATGACGCTGCTTGCTGCTTTAATAAAACAGAAAAAGTCCAACTTTTTCTTTTCTTTACTAATAATATGGTCACATTGGTATCATTGGAAAGGCCATGCTCTGGCCTTTCCAATGATATGAAACATTAAACCCCCTACCTGCCACGGATTGGGAGATAGGGTGGATCAATGACCCGCTCTCAACCATCATGGCAGCCAAGGGTTAAATCCCAAACTGACGTCATCGCGTCCATGTGAGAGGGTTCCAAAAAAGGAAAAAAACAAAAACTCAAATTGCATATTTTTCGCATACAATAAAAAGGTACAGTACACGAACACCTGGTCAGTGATGGATTGATGTTGCGTGCGCAGCTTAAGCCAGAAGGGTCTAGAAGTAGAAGGGAATAGAGTTTGGGCAGGGGACTTGACCAGAGCGTGAGTGGGTTTGGGCAAAAGACAGGACCTGAGAGGGAGTTTGTGGGAAGGGATCGGACCAAAGGGAGAAAATAGCATCTCCAGACCAAAGAGAGGGTGACAGGCAGGTTCAGGTGGTGGCACAGGACGAAGCAGAATCTGAGGTTAAAACGTTTAACACAGTCTGACTCTAAACAGTGTGTACTGTACACAATTAATCGACAGCTGATTAACCGATAGTTGACAACTATTCTCATTATCATTTGTTGTTTCAGGCCTAGTGGGATGTATTCAAAGGACATAGGGGGTAGATTAGAAGTCTTTTAACCCTTTCGCTGCTGAGGCTTTTCACACCTCTGTGCTGAGATCATTTTTACCGGTTTTGCTCATCATGTTTGCACGATGACGCCAGTCCTCAGGGGGAGTTCCCGGAGGCTTGGCCGACATCCAAGATGTCGGCCAGCTCCGGGAAAGGATCGCGAACCGGCGCTTTTCAGCGCCGATTCGCGATCCAGCTCCCCAGGGGTTAATGCCAGGCACCATTTGGAAGGGCAGGCTGTGCCCTTCCAAATGGTGCCTGGGTTAACCCCCGCAACGCCGCCGATCGGGAGGGAGAGAGGTCCGAAGGACCTCCCCCCCTCCCTTTCAGGCGCTTCCTCCGCACATGCGGGGGGGCGCCTGAATTAGGTGTCATCGCGCTCCCGCGATGACACCTAATTTCAGCGGCTGCGGTTCTGGATGCTGGGCTGACATCGAGGATGTCAGCCCGCACCGGGGGGGGCCAGCGATCGGCCGGAACCCGGCCGAACGCTGACCCCAAAGGGAGGACGCGCTCAGCGCGTCCTCCGCATACCAGCAGTAATGCGGAGGACGCGCTGAGCGCGTCCTCCGCATTGAAGTGGTTAAGCCCCCCTGTCACATCTCATTCAGCAGCCATCTCTTATCTCAGTTAGCCTGAAGAACAATACCGTCCCGCTGCCTTATCTCAACATTCACTCCTCCACCTCATTAAATAACGTAGATTAACTAAAGAGCCACAAAGCAAATCTTTTTTGTAAACGATGCATCATGGAAAAAAATACACAAGGAACTAAGATCAAAACCTTTATTTTTCCTTTTACCTGCAATTAATTCAAAGAAAAAAAACTGCAGCATGTATTTTATATGTTGTTTTAATTTGTAATGCACAAGTAATCTTGTTACAGCTTATGTAAGTGGTAGTGTCCCTTTAAATCATTTCCGCATACAAAAACACAGTTTATGAGATAACCCTGTCTTACACATCCCCATCTATCCTCTAATTTTTCACTTCTGTCTCCAGTTTCACTTGCAACTAACTAATGAAATCATGTTGCATATTGGCAAGCATTTCAGACTGGGTTTTTTGCCTTCTTTTGGATCAACAGCAGTAGGTTATGTGGGAGAGGCTGAACCCGATGGACGCATGTCTTTTTTCAGCCTATATAACTATGTAACTATGCTGCCAGGTTGAAAAGTTATTTTGCAACACAAAAGTAACTGTTTCCTGCTGTGCAAACACCACAGCCTTAAGGCTGGGTTCACACCTTTTTAACGCGCGGCAATAGACGCATTTTTGATGCGCAACCGTAACAAACGCACATTGCAGCGCATTCGCAGCCACAGACTGCAGAGTGAACGCGCTGCAAATACGCCCCAAAGAAGCTCCCGTACTTCTTTGGATGTAGGACGTTTTACAGCACGTTCCTGCGTGCTGTAAAAACGCCCAGGTGTGAACGGGTCCCATAGGAAATCATGGGATATCCGTGTGTCGGCGTTTTACAGTGCGCAGGAACGCGCTGAGGTGTGAACCCAGCCTTAGTTTTTTTCTTTTTGTATTTAAGATTTTTATTTTGTAAATGAAAGGTCATAAACCGACCAACAAAGCAGGCCTCGCAGGGCCAAATAGACATAAAAACACACAGAACATTAAAGGGGGGGTGGGGTTCTTAGAGGAAAAACCTTGAAGTGGCTCAAAATGGCCAAATACATCGTCCCCAGCCGGGGTACGACAACAATTGAAACCAGCACCGACAGTCCATCAAAAAAGGGCAAAAATAACTCCAAACATATAAGAAGGGGGGGGGGGGAAGTAAAAAAAAAAAAAAAAAATATCAACTCAGTAATGAAGGGCATAAAAGTAAAAATAAAGCCCCAAAGTTACTGCGGGAGGTGAAGGGATACAGAACAGTGAAGAGGATCCCAATAAAATGGGAGCCCCTACCAGTCTAGCCCGGGTCAGAGACAGCAGGCAAAAGACCCTCAACAGTCGGTGAGAGGCCCAGTGAACGCAATACCTGCTATGCCTCCTCAGGAGAGGTCACCAAATGGGTCAGGTTCTCATAAGTAATAGTCATGGTACCCACCACCGGTAGCGGATCTCGTTATTCCGCAGAAAAGACGAGACCTCCCGAAACCTTCTCCGAGCCATTAAGGTCAAAAATGGTAGGTCGTTAAAGAAAGAAACCGAAAGGTCCTCAAACACAAACGGGGCACAGAGGACGACAGCAATCGGCGCTTATCAGCTTCCTCCAACGCCACCGCCAGCACGTCGCGCCCTCTGGTGCCGTAGCCGCCTTCCGCAGCTGAGTGACGGCGCCAAAAATGGCTGACTCTCCCAGCCGTGACCAAGACATGCGCAGCAATTCTGTTGGTGAATGGCAGCAACCCGGCCATAGAAATCTTCTCTGGGATTCCTCTGATCCTGACATTCTTCAGAAGGTGGCTGGCCTCCGCCGTCTCCACCGCACCAGTAAGCAGTGCCACTTGTGCCTGCAACGACTCCAGCTGTGGCTTAAGAAGGGCCTGCGTTGCCACAACTCCTTCCACCTGCGTCTCTGCAACCAGTAGCCTCCCCTGGACAGCCGTCAGCTCCGTCTTCACGTCGGCAAAGTCAGCTCGCCAGACCGCTCTCATCTCACCTAACATCTTTTCAAACAAACGCTGAAGATCAGCTTTCATATGAAGTGGGAGGCCTCTGCTGGATCCAGGATCAGGTGAGTTTGGGGAGTCTCCGCCTAGTCACACAAGGCCACTGAAAGCCTCCGTGCCGGCGTAGTTTTTACACCACCATGTCCGTCAGCTTTCCCTGACACCTAACCCACCTTCCGGGGAGACTTTGAAGGTGCTGAGGTGTTCCCCCGAACTAGAGCAATCCTCATCATCCGAGGATCCTCCCTCAGCAGCCAGATATTCCCGTAGGTCTCCTTGATGCCGATTCTCACCCATCGCCTCACGAATGTCCCGCTGCCGTGGGCCCTCCGGCAGCAAGGACTTCTTCCCGTTTTTCTCGCCCACAATCCGACGAGCAGTGAGCCTGGAGTCAGCACACGGGTATCCCAGGATACAGAAGATACCGCCAAATGGCTGCCCGATAAGGTCGGTGCAGCAGGCCGCGTCCGGCCAAATCCTCAAATCGGCTCCATAGAGAAGCAATGGTTAATCAATTCAGAGACCACCGAACAGCAGTGAAAAGTTGCCGAATTGTCCTGCTGTTCAGTGGTTTCATTCAGCAGGTTTATTCTGGGGAACCCCCATAGGCTTCAATGGTTAAAAATATTCCCATTTTAACTCAATATCTAATAAACCATTTATTATTTTAATCTGTTATATAAAGTCTTTGATTTTTTTAATGATCTTTTAACCTCCCTAGTGTTCCAATTCTAACATTTTATATGTCAGAATCGGAACAATTTAGTTGGCCCCCTAACGGTATCAGAGTGTGGCTCGGGGTTAAATGCATTGCAAAAAGCGTTAACCCCGAGCCACACTCAGGATGCCACTGGATACTTACCTGTCCCTGCGCTCCCTCACTGTCCCCATTCTCCCCTGGTGATCGCGACACCCTATTTCCTGGTTCCCTTCTCGTGAGAAGGAAACCAGGAAGCAAAATGTTGTGATCGCCGAAGAATGCGATTGCGGAGGTCAGCGAGGGAGCGCAGGACAGGTATGTAATGTATACAGCCCGAGTGTGGCTCGGGATTACCGTGGAAGGCCTGTGAGAGTGGTTAGTGACAGTACGCTTAGTGCTTGAGCCCCCGTCAACGTGTGTCCTAGTGCTTCTACGGGGAGGCTTGCTGCACGGACACAGCAGCGGACACAATTCATGCACGCGCAACAGCGTGTGGCCAGCCCAGTCACAACGTTGCGACAGACGCTGGAAGGCACATCAGTACAGGCGCAGATAATGCGCTTGTCTGACCCCAGCCTAAGGTTAACCCCAAGCCTAAAAAGTAGCCTTAAAACCAGCACAAATACTAACCCTAACAGGCTGAATTCTGCTATAGGGAATTACACATACAGTACATACGAAGATAAAATGACCCTGCTTCTGCTGTGTGACTGAATCTTGTCTTGTCAATACGTCGCTGTTGGTATAGCTCACCCCTTGCAAAGTATATCAGCGCTATATAAGTAATGGTAATTACACAGCTTCTGTCAGATAACGGAGGCTTGGATTTCACAGGTTCCCTTATGCCTCCTGCTTGGCGGGTTTGTAGCTGTGAATCTACTGTGGATTATTCAAAGTGGATCGCAGAAGTGAGACGTCTAAGTGTTGTGTGAAAAATTAAACCTCTTGATAGTCAGCGCTAATTCACAGTGTTAGAATTCTACAAGTTCACCTTTCCATCGGTTTCAGGTCACCAGAGCAACGACCAGAAAAGTGATGGGCTATTCCAGTTTTCATAAATCTCCCCCAGTAAAACGCCTGCCAGCAATCTGCCTCTCTCTCCCAGCAACAGGAGAAAAACCACATAACCACCTCTCACGCCGTGTCTCTAGGGATGCGTTAGATTAATGATCATTAAAACCACAGCAGATACACGTGGAGATATAATGCCACCACACACACATAGGACAAACATCATGCAGAAAAAAAAGCCGTTGGAACATCTAAGCAGCAACATGTACTAAAAATGAATACCTAGTCAAATGATGTGATAAATCACATTAAAAATCAACCTACATGCAAAAAGCATCAATGAAGGACAGAGCGCACAGCCAAACATTTAAAATTAGTGGTCAGTATCCCCCCCCCCTCCCCAGGTGCTTTGGAACTGCATTTCCCATAAGGCTCATCCTGGCTGCTGAGGGGCCAAGCATCAGGGGGGATAAAGTGCCATAACATCTGTAGGGCCAAGGCTGCCTATCCCCAGTTTAGATTTTTTTTTTGTGCCTGGGCTGCTCTCCTGTGATTTATCTAAGACATGTGCCACAGCATTATATTGCAGCAGTAAAGGTAGTGATAATGCGTCAGAGCTGTAACATGACGCAAATACATGGCACATTTGCCCTGCTGGTACCCGTGCTCGGCTCCCCCTCGCGGATATCGTGTGAGGAGGGGTAATACAGATGCTGTGCCCTCGTCAGGACCCTCTCACAGGGAACATACGCACTGTGCCTCCTGACCGAGCTCTAGCACTCGGTGCTCTACAGACAGACCAGCCCGTGGAGTATGAGAGAGGACCCCGCAGGATAACACCATTACCCCGTTGATACACGAATCGGACTCCATCTTCCCCGCTGTGCGAGTCACTACGCGCTCTGTGAGAGGCGCTTCCTCCCTGTTGAGGTGACCCTGGCAGCTGGGGGAAGCAAGGGTGGACTCCCCTGTGCCAACAGGTAAACACTCACCAGTACGCTCTCTCCCCTTTCTCTCCGGCTCTATGTTGCTTCGCGGAGACTGCAGGCCCCAGCTCAACCTTCCGGCGTCACCTTGTCACGTGACAACATGGGACGTAAACACGCAGGGTGTGGTCGTGGAGAGGCTGCTGCTAGAGCTCTAACTGCTAGAGAGCGGAGAAGCTATTTTTGACAAACACAGTTTCGAACACTATGGCGGCCATTAAAGTGGAGACCAAAATTAATGTTAAGATTAGCGTGAATTGCCTCTTTTATGTACAGCTCTTTCCTTAATGCTTTGAGATGGCCTTTCTAACGACCTAGCAGTTCAAGTTACAAGTATTTATAAGGCACTAACAAATTCCTTAGCGCTGTGCAATGGGAGATACAGAATAACAAGTGTACATACACATTACACACATGGAA
The DNA here is from genome assembly GCA_009667805.1 of Leptobrachium leishanense. Lineage (NCBI taxonomy): Eukaryota > Metazoa > Chordata > Amphibia > Anura > Megophryidae > Leptobrachium > Leptobrachium leishanense. The sequence goes on from CM019066.1 coordinate 192,277,721, forward strand.
CAGAAGGAGAGAGAACCCTGCTCCAGAATTTACAATCTTAGAGGGGAGGGGTGATCCATTAGGTGTCAGTGAATAGTGTAAGTGAAGTAGCGGGTTGCAGGAGGGCTGAATGGGAAGAGGAGCAGGAGATGACAGTGGGGTGATCATGGAGTGAGCTGATAGGCTTCTCTAAAGTAATGTGCTTTCAGAGACTTCTTGAAGGACTGGAGAGCTGGGGAGAGTCTAATGTTGCAGGGGAGGGAGTTCCATTGAAAGGGGGCAGCTCAGGAGAAGTCCTGAAGGCGAGAGTTTGGGTCATAGCATCAGATCATTGGCAGAGCGTTGTGGTCAGAGCAGGATATACCTGCTAATAAGAGAGGCGATGTAGGCAGGGGTTCGGTTATTGAGAGCTTTGTATGCGAGCACCAGTATTTTGAAATGGATAACAAAGCTAGTGTAATGATGCGTGTTATTGGACAACTTTTATATGTAGCAAAAATAAAGAAAACAGGTTCATGTCAACCATCCTGCTGCTTGTGTCAACTAGCTCACATTAAAGAGATACTCTAGACCAGCCCTCAAAATTTCCACTCGCCTGCTCGCATTTTGCGAGAGGAAATTAACTGCTGGCGAGTGGAGATGCCCCCGCAGACAGCACGATAAATTACATCGAGCTGCCTGCGCTGTGTATTCCAGCGGCAGGGTTTTTTTTTTTTTTTCTTCCTGCCGTCAACGTGCTCAGGGCCAGCCAGTGTGCTTTTTTACTTTTCTTTCAGCGACAGCCGGACTTTGCCTGAGTCATTTCCGGCGCGCTGACCGGCTGCTCAGCAGCCTCTTAGTTTTCATGCTGTAGCTGGCAGAGAAAACGTCTCAATGCTGCAATCAAACTTGTCGGCTACATCATGGAACAGGGATGGGGAATGTCCCTGTAAGGAAAAAAATTGGGGGGCGGGTTGCAAATTCTCTCTCCCGCAGCCCCTTTACCAGACTTTACTGTCTCTCTGGATTTTCTTCCTCCACGCTGCAGGATGAGGGGGCGGGGATTATCCACTCGGTGATTCATGCTGCTTCCTGCTTCACCTCATCTTCCAGGCACAGCGTGAAGGAGGATCCAGCGTGCCTCAGAGTGTGGATAATCCCTGCCCCCTCATTCTACTATTCGCAAGGTAAGGGGGGGTGTCACGACCCACTACGTGCGCTGCTGCGCAAAGACGCCGAGTTAAGCCGATCACTATCTGTCTATCCTAGACCCAGATAATTACGCGCGCTTATCTACCCGTCCCGGCCACACTTTCTCTCACAGCAGGCACATAGAGCGCGATATACTGATCCCAGGATTGCAACGCAGTACAAGTCTTATCCTGAAGCGCGTACTAACTACGTCTCCCACAATCCCTGCAGTCTCTTTTTCCTATTCTATTAGTAACGCTGCCACCAGTCCTCATGGACACCACGCGCGTCGTGACTGGAGACGCAGGGCTTAAACAACCGCACTGTCTCCTGACGACTGCAACTCGCAATTTCTTATATATAACCGAGCTTAAAGCAAATAGCAATACTCCCAATCTCTTAGTTAGCGTGGATTTTATCAGCCAGAGTCAAAACTTAAATACTTTTTTGTTTATTTATGATAGAAAAATCACAGTGCTTTGTTACAGAAAAAATTATAACTAGAATAAATCAATTAATTACACACTACACAGCAAATAAAAGAAAAAGGGTGAACCATAGAGCAACTACTTACGAAGAGCTATTCAGTAAGCTAGCATCAATGGTCTCCTGGAGCCTGGAGATAGAGCATGGACAGATCAGTCCTCTTTCGAAGGTACCCCAAGTGATCAGCCCCAGCACATGGCCAGTTTTCAGAATTGATACACTTCCTGATCCTTCCAGCCCCCACCCACAAATGGCCCAGTGTCCTGCACTACATTTCCCAGAGTCCCCTTTGCTACAGCGCATGTCAATTAATCTTTAATTGCCCAAAGGTGTCCCTCTTTCCCCCAGACCCCCCTAAGAGATCAAGGATGTGCTTCCTGTCTTTGAAGATGGGGTCTAGATCTTGGTGCCGGGCTGGCTCCCAAGGTGTGACTTACTATGTCAGTGTACAAAAGAAATTCCCTTTTTACAGCTACGTGTTATATCCTCCCCCCAAGGGAGAAAGCTAACCATTTTAGCAGGTCTTTCTCAACAGCTGAAATGTAATCAAAATGGTCATACACAAATATGAATATAACTCTATATGGAGGAGATATGTATAAACAGGCAGATAGACACATATATACAGGCACTTAGACACATATATACAGGCAGACCCTTATATAGATAGAAATACAGATCTAATCTGCCACATCTCCCATACAAAGGAGACACAGAAAGGGAGGGGCTAACTAACATGCCTCTCACGTGCATCTTAACACGGGTTCGCCAACGGGCATCTGGCACCTGCACCAGTCGCCGGCGCTATGACGGAGTGGGGGACGCACAGGTGTCTGTGCACTTTGCCCACCAAAGCGTGCATTCTCTCTCGCAACCGCATCACACATTGCCCCATGTAGGCCTTTGGCGACTCCACCATTCTCCCCCACCTCTCCCAAGCCCGGGAAAGGGGGTCACTCGCACCGTACTCGCAGCATGGCACAGACTCGGAGAAGCCCCTGTGCTTCTGCAGCCCCTCCGGGTGCAGCACGTGTGGCTCACTCTCAGCTTGCACCTCAGTCTTACTGGCAGCAGAATCCTCGTAACCCGTAGCCTGCTCTGAAGCCATTCTTACAGCAGGGGGTATGGAGAAACAGGGTGAAGCGCCCCGCTCCCCAGTAAACGTCCCCCCTGCATCTGCCAACAGAGTCAGGCATCGTACCTGGCTCTGGGCAGATGGCTGGGAGGTGACAGGAGCTACACCAGGACCCGCTGCCTCCCCGTCTCTCACTGTCCCCACACATTCAGAATTTGGGGAACCATACACAGGGGTGTGGAAATTTTAAAAAAATCTACTTGTCCAACGGACTAAGTAGTAGTCCAATCTACTTGTCCCTCAGGACGATCAACTTGTCCTGATAATTTCTCAGCTCATGGATATATGCCCCAGCTCATGGATATACTGCCCCAGCTCATGGATATATGCCCCAGCTCATGGATATAGCCCCCGCTCATGGATATACTGCCCCCGCTCATGGATACTGCCCCAGCTCATGGATATACTGCCCCAGCTCATGGATATTGCCCCAGCTCATGGATACTGCCCCAGCTCATGGATATACTGCCCCAGCTCATGGATATACTGCCCCCACTCATGGATATACTGCCCCTGCTCATGGATATTGCCCCAGCACATGGATATTGCCCCAGCTCATGGATATTGCCCCAGCTCACACATGGATTTGCCCCAGCACATGGATATTGCCCCAGCTCACACATGGATATTGCCCCAGCTCACACATGGATATTGCCCCAGCTCATGGATATTGCCCCAGCACATGGTTATTGCCCCAGCACATGGATATTGCCCCAGCTCATGGATATTGCCCCAGCTTACACTTGATTTGCCCCAGCTCATGGATATTGCCCCCCAGCTCATGGATACTGCCCCAGCACATGGATATTGCCCCATCTCATGGATATTGCCCCCCAGCTCATGGATATTGCCCCAGCACATGGATATTGCCCCAGCTCACACATGGATTTGCCCCAGCTCATGGATATTGCCCCCCAGCTCAGACCCCAGACCAGACATGGGGCGGCTGTTTGAATGCTCTATCAGCATTCAGACAGCCGCCCCTGGAGCTCTCAGCCACATACTTACCTTCCCGAGCGGCACCAACGAAGTCTTCGCGCCTGTGCTCTTTGAAGGACCCCCAGCCGCGATCACGTGGGACTCCCACGTGATCGCGGCTGGGTCCTTCAACGTGCGGAAGCGCGGAGACATTGTCGGCGCCGCTCGGGAAGGTAAGTATGCGGCTGAGAGCTCCAGGGGCGTCTGTCTGAATGCCGATACAGCATTCAAACAGCCGCCCAAGCCCCTCGGATGCCGGCAAGCCGGCTCAATGCCGGCTTCCGGTATCGGGGCGTCCCTGTAATTAGTCCGCAGTCCGGCGGGCATCTAGCCCGCCGGACTGCATCTAAAAATAAACTACTCGCCCAGCGCCCGGATCTTCATGTCCCGGGCGTCGGGCGATACAATTCCCACACCCCTGCATACAGATGGGGCACAGGATTCTCCACGCTCATCTCGCCCTCCATTGCACACAGTTTCCCCACTGTGTCCCACAGTTTATCAAGCACGCCTTGCTTCGTAACCGATGGGCATACAGCCGTATGCCACCTCCTCTACAGGGAGGTTGCTCAGTACCAGTTTCCTGTGGTACTGGGAATCTGGTTGGCTTTTCCCCAGGGCAACACGCGTCCACCCCAGGCCCTTCCTCCTGACCACACAGCATGCGCTCGGTGTCACCCGCAGCCTCAGACACATGTGACACAGACTGTCATACCACAGTATCCTGCCCATCCAGGATGTTCTGCCCTCCACTCCTTTCACCTGGCATCGCCAACCTGGATGGTTCAGGCCCTGGATAACCCTCTGCCACCCTAGGCCTCTCCTTCCGACCACCCAGTATGCCCTCTGCGCCATGTACAGTCTCAGACACCCGCGACACAGGCTGGCACACCGCAGTATCCTGCTCATCCCAGGCCTTCTGATGCCCACACCTTCCCTCCAGCACCACCGACCCAGTTGGTTCAGCCCTAAAGGAACCTGCCTTGGTCCTTTGTTCTCCCTCCCAACCGCGTGGCGTCACAGACACACCTGAGTCTGGTCTAGGCAGGCACACCACAGTATCCTGCCACCCCTCCCAGGCATTCTCATCCACACCATTCTCACGGGGCACTAGAGTCCTGGTTGGTTTAGGCGCAAGCAGACCTGCAGTCATCCCTTGCCCTTGCTCCCAACCATATGGCGTCACAGACACACCTGAGTCTGGTCTAGACAGGCACACCACTGTATCCTACCACCCTTCCCAGGCATTCTGATCCACACCATCACACGGCAGAGACGGGCCTTGTGCCCTACTCCCCGCGGACTGCCAGCGGGTACCCACTTCCACCATGGGCACCGCGGCCTCCCCACTCATGGGGTCCGGGGAACCAGCTGACTCGGGGGCAGACGGGCATTCACTCACCCCCTGCCTTTCCTCCCAGTCACACTGCCCCCTCATGCTACCACACAACACCTCGGGCACACCTGGCGCAGGCGCAGACTGACTCACTGCCATCCCCTGCCCTCCCGTCCAGGAATCCTGTTGTGCATCCCCACTCACAGCCCTCCCCACTGTAGAGCCACTAGTGGGCCTGGGTAAATCCCCAGCATCCCTTTCCAGCACATACTGTGACACCAATTTACCCAAATCCGTGCCCAGTAACACATCTGTAGGAATATTTTCAGACACTCCCACCTCCCGCAGACCTCTCCCAGCTCCCCAGTCCAGATAAACCCGCGCCATTGGCACCGCAGGACGTACCCCACCAAAACCCTTTACTGCTAGAGTCCTGCCAGGAATAAAGTCTGCAGGGCTGACTAACCCTGGATGCACCAAAGTTATTTCAGCCACCGTATCTCGTAAACCCACAGATACCTGAGTCCCGACAATGACTGCTTGCTGGTTCACGTTGGCACTGCCCTCCGATCTGGTCACAAACAGGACAGAGGGTGATGTTGAGGGGTGTCCTCCCCCAGCTGTGAATGCAGGCTTTTTCCTCTGCGGGCACGCTGCCAGGAGATGGTTGGCACTGTCACAAATAAAACAGCGACGGCGCACACTTCTTCCAGGCAAAGAAGGATTCGCTCCCCCCTCCCCAGCAGAGACTGGCACAGAGGGGGGCGCTGCCGCCGTGATGTCGGGGGATCGTGCTGAGTTGGGCTTCCATCCTGATGATCCTTTGGGGGAACCTCTGCTCTGGTCCACAGACGCTCTGTTGGCCGCATGGAAATCAGCCATCTCACCAGCTTCCATGGCCGTCTCGGGTTTGCGATCCAGAAGCCATTCCTGGATCTCCGGTGGGCACAGCTGCACGAACTGCTCTTTGATTAACAGGTCTTCCAGGGCTTCCAAGGTATCAATCTTCAGCCCCCTGACCCATTGTCGAAATAGGGTGGTCAGGTGGCTCACAACTGCAGAGTAGCTCTCCGCGGCCCGCTTCTGCAAGTACCTGAACTTTTTGCGATATACCTCTGGCGTGAGGTTATACCGTCTCTGCAACGCGGCTTTAATCGCCTCATAGTCCTGGTCGCTCTCAGCTGGTAACTCTGCAAAGGCTTCAAGCGCTGGACCTTTTAGTCCAGGAGTGAGGTACCTGGCCCATTGCTCCTTGGGCAGCTGGTACTGTCGACAAGTCTTTTCAAAACTTCGCAGGAACACATCCAGGTCCCCATCTTTGTCCAGAGTGGGAAAGTTCTCGGCACGAGGTCTGGGCGTAGAGAGCTCTGCAGCGCCCGCAGGGGCAGGAGATAATTGCGTTCTGCTTGCCTGTGCCAGAGCGAGCTGATGTGCCCGTTTGGCTTTGCGCTCCGCCGCTTCTCGGTCCGCTTGGCGCGCTGCCGCCTCTTGCTCAGCTCTGCGCTCCGCAGCTTCGCGTTCAGCCTCAGCTCTGCGCTCCGCAGCTTCGCGTTCAGCTGTGCGCTTCGCAGTTTCGCGTTGAGCCTCAGCTCTGCGCTCCTCTCGCTCTTGGTACTGCAGGATGAGCTGAAGCCGCATCTGAGAGTCCGCAGAGTCCACATGTTTTAAAACAGTCTGCAAGTAAACATCCAGGGCAGTATCACCCTTGGGCGAAGCACTTGACACTGTCCTTTCCACTGGACTTGCGCTTCCTTCGGCTGGGTCAAGCGTGGTACCCTGCTCTGCTGCGTCCTGGACTGCTTGCCTCGCCTCATAATCCTCGAGAGCTTGCAAAAGTCACTCTTTCTTTTTATCCTTCGTCGAAATATTTTTGTCTCAACATAATTTTTAAGGTCTTTTTCGATGGTTGTTGCGACATTCTCACTCCAGCCAAATAAAAGATAGAAAAGAAAAACAAAGAAGGGGAAGGGAACTGCTGTGTATTTGTGTAAATTCTAATAAATGCACTGAGTTCTGCTCTGGAAATTGGAAAACCAATTTCTTTAGTATCTGGATCTACAGTTGTGTTGAAAATTATTCAACCCCCAATACTGTAAAGGGTTTTAGGGAATTTAGGGTACATTTGTAATTGTATTCAGAATGAAATCCTACAAGGACTTTTTAAAGAACCATATGCAACTAAAATGACATCAATTGGTTTTGTAATACAGTAGCAAATGTTTCTTTTGTGAATTCTTCATTGACACAATTATTCAACCCCTTAAAGACTACCACTCTGAAGAACAGAGGTTCATTCAAGTGTTTTCAATCAGGTATTGAAAACACCTGTGGATGTCACGGAGCAGCAATAAAGCATAATAAGCACCAATTAGGCAGCTTTAAAATGACTGTGATACTCAGCTCCTTCTAGACATTTACTGGTGTGGTTACAAACATGGTGAAGTCAAGAGAATGGTCCAGGAAGACAAAAGAAGAGGTGATTACTCTTCACAGGAAGGGCAATGGCTATAAGAAGATTGCAAAGATGTTAAACATAGCAAGAGAGACCATAGGAAGCATCATTCGCAAATTCAAGGCAAAGGGCACTGTTGAAATGCTACCTGGCCGTGGCAGAAAGAAGATGCTGACTTCGACTGCTGTGCGCTACCTGAAGCGTAGAGTGGAGAAAAGTCCCCGTGTGACTGCTGAGGAACTGAGAAAAGATTTGTCAGATGTGGGTACTGAAGTTTCAGCTCAGACAATACGGCGCACACTGCGTAATGAAGGCCTCCATGCCAGAACTCCCAGGCGCACCCCCTTGCTGTCTCCAAAGAATAAGAAGAGTCGACTGCAGTATGCCAAAAGTCATGTGGACAAACCAAAGAAGTTTTGGGATAGTGTTCTGTGGACTGATGAAACAAAATTAGAACTGTTTGGGCCCATGGATCAACGCTATGTTTGGAGGAGGAAGAACAAGGCCTATGAAGAAAAGAACACCTTGCCTACTGTGAAGCATGGCGGGGGGTCAATCATGCTTTGGGGCTGTTTTGCTTCTGCAGGTACAGGGAAGCTTCAGCGTGTGCAAGGTACCATGAATTCTCTTCAGTACCAGGAGATATTGGATGACAATGTGATGCAGTCCGTCACAAACCTGAGGCTTGGGAGACGTTGGACCTTTCAACAGGACAATGATCCCAAGCATACCTCCAAGTCCACTAGAGCATGGTTGCAGATTAAAGGCTGGAACATTTTGGAGTGGCCATCGCAGTCACCTGACTTAAATCCGATTGAGAACCTCTGGTGGGACTTAAAGAAAGCAGTTGCAGTGCACAAGCCTAAGAATGTGACTGAACGGGAGGCTTTTGATCAAGACGAATGGGCGAAGATACCCGTAGATCGCTGCAAGACACTTGTGTCAAGCTATGCTTCACGTTTAAAAGCTGTTATAACTGTAAAAGGATGTTGTACTAAGTACTAAGATTGAATGTCACTTGGGGGTTGAATAAAACTGATAATGATGTGAGCACAGAAAAGACATTTGTGGTTATTTCATTATAAATGTTATGTTATATTTGTCTGACCTACACGTGCCTCTTTGATTTAATTGTAAGCAAGATGACTGAATGATCAAAATCAATGTCAAACTGGCCAAAACACTCAATTTCAGTGGGGGTTGAATAATTTTGAACACAACTGTATGTTGCTTCACAGATCCAAATACTAACCTGATATCCCACCGCTTGCCACCAGTTGTCACGACCCACTACGCGCGCTGCTGCGCAAAGAAGCCGGGTTAAGCCAGTCACTATCTGTCTATCCTAGACCCAGATAATTACGCGCGCTTATCTACCTGTCCTGGGCACACTTTCTCTCACAACAGGCACATAGAGCGCGATATACTGATCCCAGGATTGCAACGCAGTACAAGTCTTCTCCTGAAGCGCGTACTAACTACGTCTCCCACAATCCCTGCAGTCTCTTTTTCCTATTCTATTAGTAACGCTGCCACCAGTCCTCAAGGACACCACGCGCGTCGTGACTGGAGACGCAGGGCTTAAACAACCGCACTGTCTCCTGACGACCGTAACTCACAATTTCTTATATATAACCGAGCTTAAAGCAAATAGCAATACTCCCAATCTCTTAGTTAGCGTGGATTTCATCAGCCAGAGTCAAAACGTAAATACTTTTTTGTTTATTTATGACAGAAAAATCACAGTGCTTAGTTACAGAAAAAATTATAACTAGAATAAATCAATTAATTACACACTACACAGCAAATAAAAGAAAAAGGGTGAACCATAGAGCAACTACTTACGAAGAGCTATTCAGTAAGCTAGCATCAATGGTCTCCTGGAGCCTGGAGATAGAGCATGGACAGATCAGTCCTCTTTCGAAGGTACCCCAAGTTATCAGCCCCAGCACATGGCCAGTTTTCAGAATTGATACACTTCCTGATCCTTCCAGCCCCACCCACAAATGGCTCAGTGTCCTGCACTACATTTCCCAGAGTCCCCTTTGCTACAGTGCATGTCAATTAATCTTTAATTGTCCAAAGGTGTCCCTCTTCCCCCCAGACCCCCCTAAGAGATCAAGGATGTGCTCCCTGTCTTTGAAGATGGGGTCTAGATCTTGGTGCCGGGCTGGCTCCCAATGTGTGATTTACTATGTCAGTGTACAAAAGAAATTCCCTTTTTACAGCTACGTGTTACATCCTCCCCCCAAGGGAGAAAGCTAACCATTTTAGCAGGTCTTTCTCAACAGCTGAAATGTAATCAAAATGGTCAGACACAAATATGAATATAACTCTATATGGAGGATATATGTATAAACAGGCACTTAGACACATATATACAGGCAGACCCTTGTATAGATAGAAATACAGATCTAATCTGCCACAGGGGGATGAAATAAACGGCAGGGGGGGTGAAATGGAGAGAGCTGAATTGGGGGGAGAGAGCACTGAATTGGGGGGGAGAGAGCTGAATTGGGGGGAGAGAGCTGAATGGGGGGAGAGAGCTGAATTGGGGGGAGAGAGCTGAATTGGGGGAGAGAGTGATGAATTGGGGGAGAGAGAGATGAATTGGGGGAGAGAGAGCTGAATTGGGGGGTAGAGATGAATTGGGGGAGAGAGAGCTGAATTGGGGGAGAGAGACGAATTGAGGGGACAGAGCTGAATTGGGTGAGAGAGATGAATTGGGGGAGAGATGAATTGGGGGAGAGAGGGATGAATTGGGGAGAGAGATGAATTGGGGGAGAGATGAATTGGGGGGAGAGAGGGATGAATTGGGGGAGAGAGATGAATTGGGGGGAGAGAGATGAATTGGGGAGAGAGAGCTGAATTAGGGGAGAGAGATGAATTGGGGGAGAGAGAGCTGAATTGGGGGAGAGAGATGAATTGAGGGGAGAGAGCTGAATTGGGGGAGAGAGATGAATGGGGGGGAGAGATGAATTGGGGGAGAGAGGGATGAATTGGGGGAGAGAGATGAATTGGGGAGAAATTAATTGGGGGAGAGAAATGAAATAAAATAAATGGGGAGAGAGATGAATTGGAGAGAGAAATGAAATAAATGGGGAGAGAGAAATTAAATAAATGGGGAGAGAGATGAATTGGAGAGAGAAATGAAATAAATGGGGAGATGAATTGTAGAGAGAAATTAAATAAATGGGGAGAGAGATGAATTGGGCAAAAGAAATGAATTAAAGGGAGGAAGAAATTAAAGTGGGGAGAGAAATTAATTAAAGGGGGTCCTTGGCAGAAAAAAAGGTTCCCCACCCCTGGTGTAAACTAAGGGAAAGTAAAAAGCTGCTGAGCTGCCAGTGCACCGGAAGTGACACCAAAATCAGTGCCGCTACTACAACTCCCGTGAGGGGCCATAATTGGTGAAGTGGAGGCATAGGCTTTTGAGGGTATGCAAAATAAATCTATAAAGAAAAATGGGTGATACAGAAGGAGCAAAAAAAGAATGGGGATGGAAGTATCGCCCACAAATATTAATGGATCCATCTGTATAAGCATCCAAGGGGGAAACCTGACTTTGGGGTCTAACCTCTAGTGATCACCTGGCCTATGAATAATGAGAGTATTAGGTTACACTTGATATATCGGATGCGTAAACCACAAAATAATTTGGTCCTAAAAACTGTTGAAGAGGAGTCTGTACTTCATGGATGATACTACTTATCTGGGGCTGATGCCTGGGTATTAATGTTATTTATTTTTGTAACTTTATTCTGAATAAAACCTTTAACGGTGAAATTTCATAAGATAATTTAAGGAGTGTTTAGGGGTGAAGTTTAGCGCAGGGTATGTGGGGCAACTGGTGGCGAGTAACTCTTAAGGTCTGGCTAGTAGCTTGGTACTTGAAATTTTGAGCCCTGCTCTAGACACCATGACTAATCTAGACATTCCAACTTTGAAAGTTCCAAGCTCGGGTCGGCTATGTTTTCCTAGACACATATAATTTATTTGTACTGATGGACAGCGCATGAAATACGCCACCCCACAGTATGTTGAATCCATATGCTGCAGGTAAGAAATCAAATAGGAATCCCAGGTGACCTGCCTTGATTTCCTTCCTGCAGCATATGAATTATACATGTTGCAGGGCAGCACTTTTCCCTGTGCTCCCCTCAGTATGAAATAGTAATATGTGTCCAGGAAAAACATGGCTGACCTTGCACCTCTAGTGGAAGCATGTTCGTTGTCAGCCACCATTTGTGTCACTGGTGATGCCCATCCTTTTGCAAAGGGGCATCCATAGTGGTGTTCACGTGTTTCAGTTTGGTTGCATTAGCTCAATTGGGCATAGAAAGCCCAGATTTCAACTATTTCAGTACTGTATCATTAAACAGTACTCATAGGGGCCCTATTCCCTTTTTCGCACTAACGTTAGCGCCTCGATATGTAAATGTTAGCGCAAGGATAAGTGTGTTTAACACATGACCCCCCTAATACATTCCTGATGCTACCTGTCACGTTTCCACCTTCCAGCCAGGTCCCCTGGTGAGAGGGATCCGGGCCAGCTCTTTCCTGTTTTGTGATAGCCATTCCACCCTGTGCCGCCCCTGGGTTCCTCTGTGGCTTTTCAGGTCTGGGATTACATGTCCCAATTGCCCAGACCTGCTCACTACAAAGATGCAAGCAGCAGAGAAGCTGACTGGTCTTGTATGGATGCCTATTCCTGAGAGGTCCGGTGACTAGCATCTTGTTCCCAAGGGTACATGTTCCTGGTTCCTGAGTTGCTGCATTCTTGTATCGTGTCTTGGATTTTCTGCTTTGATCTTGGCTTGTATTTCCTGACTATTCTTTGTCTGCTCCTTGTACTCTGTATATTTGAGTTATGTGTACCGACCTCTGCCTGTCTATCATACTATCCCGGTTCTTGATCCTTTGGTTCTGGTTTAAGACTATTCCTCTGTATGTTCATTGTGTCGTGTATTCCCAGTAGCTTTAGATCTGTGTTAGGCCAGTGTAAGCATCTCATTGCTATTCAGGCTTCCCTGTCTTGCTGTTTCTTGTTTAACCCTCACCCTTCCTGTTTCTCCTGTCTCTGTTGTTTCTTGTTAGGTTTTCATTAGGCAGAAGACCATTCAAGGATCTTACCCCAGTGTTCATGACCCCTTTTAGAGTTCTCTTGTGTTCTCCTGCCTGTTACAGTCATGTTATATATTTTGTCCTGTGTTCCTGTTGTATATTTATCTTGTCCTGCTGCATCCTGTCTATCATTGTGTTGGTCTGTCCATGCAGCCAGCAGCTACCTTGCCTTAGGCTGGTGTCAGACGAGCGTAGTGTTCACGTCCGTGATTGCGCCTAAAAGTACGTCCGTGATAGCATGAAAGAAAGTCCATTGGAGCCTGACACATGAAGTACGTCCGCACTGAACTGCGGACGCACAACGGCCGCGGCAAACGGATGCAGGTTAGGCAAGAACGTAATACTGCTAGAACGGACGTGCGGAGTGCGCTGCGTCCACAACGTCTGCATAGCTTTGTGTGTGAGTGATGGAGCATGGTCAGACGGACTGCATTTATACGTCCAGCATTTTTGACGGACAGAATGTTTTTTCATTGTAATTTATTTTTCCCTCCTACATCCGTCAAAAATAACTTCAGTGAAAAAACGGACTGTGTGACCACTACTGCGTCATCCGTACTGACGATGTCCGTACTGCACGGACGTACAGTCCGTAGAAATCACGCTCGTCTGACCCCAGCCTAAAGGGCTAACTATCCTGAACAAAGGCCCAAGCCTGGTGCTGCCGTGACCCTACCCGATTAGTAATCCATTAGCTCACTGTTTATTGTACTAGTTTCTGTGCGCTTACTGTACATTGTGCATCCTATACTTATGAGCAGAGCCAGATTTGCATCTCAGGAGCCTGTAGGCACAGGAATGTGAAGTGCCCCCACCCCCAAACAAAAAAAAGGAAACATGCCAAAATAACATTTAAAATTTTTGTTTTGGGCCAAACTAAAAAAAAAACAAAAAACTTTAAAAAGAAAATGAAACATTGTTTCTGTGCGCTCAAATCAAAAGGGGCAGAATCTGTTGCCTCAACTAAGGTTGAGGCATGTCATGTTTGGTATTATTGTAAAGACCCATGGGAAACATTACGGAAGATTCTATGTCCTATAAATCCAGTGGGTAACATGAGCGTCCGCAGAAATTTTTCCAGGGGGGGGGGCAAAATTTTAATGGCATCCATATTCTGCCGTTTTGACAATGTCATGAAGGGAACAGTCAAAAAATAAAGCGTATTAATACAAAGGCTGCGAAACATGAAGCAAGTCTAATAGAAGAATAAAAGGTGTAAGTGTCTGACCTGAGCGTTGCATTTTCTAGTCTGTTAATGCCATTCAATGCACCGAACTAGTCACACACCCAGGATCAAGGCACTAAGGGAAGTGGTTTTTAAGGCCATCTCTGTATACACAAACCATGACACACACCAGGCTCCCCACTCCAAATATAAATATATATAATATATATACATACACACACACCAGCCCCCCTTCCCACACACACACATACTAATTATATATATATATACATATACACACTCACCTTCCCTGCACACACACACATCCTCTCCTCAAGCCTCGCTTAGATTGTAAGCTCTGGAGCAGGGTCCCCTCTCCTCTTAGATTGTAAGCTCTGGGGCAGGGTCCCCTCTCCTCTTAGATTGTAAGCTCTGGAGCAGGGTCCCCTCTCCCCTTAGATTGTAAGCTCTGGGGCAGGGTCCTCTCTCCTCTTAGATTGTAAGCTCTGGAGCAGGGTCCCCTCTCCTCTTAGATTGTAAGCTCTGGAGCAGGGTCCCCTCTCCTCTTAGATTGTAAGCTCTGGGGCAGGGTCCCCTCTCCTCTTAGATTGTAAGCTCTGGAGCAGGGTCCCTTCTCCTCTTAGATTGTAAGCTCTGGAGCAGGGTCCCCTCTCCTCTTAGATTGTAAGCTCTGGAGCAGGGTCCCCTCTCCTCTTAGATTGTAAGCTCTGGAGCAGGGTCCCCTCTCCTCTTAGATTGTAAGCTCTGGCGCAGGGTCCCCTCTCCTCTTAGATTGTAAGCTCTGGAGCAGGGTCCCCTCTCCTCTTAGATTGTAAGCTCTGGAGCAGGGTCCCCTCTCCTCTTAGATTGTAAGCTCTGGAGCAGGGTCCCCTCTCCCCTTAGATTGTAAGCTCTGGGGCAGGGTCCCCTCTCCTCTTAGATTGTAAACTCTGGAGCAGGGTCCCCTCTCCCCTTAGATTGTAAGCTCTGGGGCAGGGTCCCCTCTCCTAATAGATTGTAAGCTCTGGAGCAGGGTCCCCTCTCCCCTTAGATTGTAAGCTCTGGGGCAGGGTCCCCTCTCCTCTTAGATTGTAAACTCTGGAGCAGGGTCCCCTCTCCCCTTAGATTGTAAGCTCTGGGGCAGGGTCCCCTCTCCTAATAGATTGTAAGCTCTGGGGCAGGGTCCCCTCTCCCCTTAGATTGTAAGCTCTGGGGCAGGGTCCCCTCTCCTCTTAGATTGTAAGCTCTGGAGCAGGGTCCCCTCTCCCCTTAGATTGTAAGCTCTGGGGCAGGGTCCCCTCTCCCCTTAGATTGTAAGCTCTGGGGCAGGGTCCCCTCTCCTAATAGATTGTAAGCTCTGGAGCAGGGTCCCCTCTCCCCTTAGATTGTAAGCTCTGGAGCAGGGTCCCCTCTCCCCTTAGATTGTAAGCTCTGGAGCAGGGTCCCCTCTCCTCTTAGATTGTAAGCTCTGGAGCAGGGTCCCCTCTCCTCTTAGATTGTAAGCTCTGGGGCAGGGTCCCCTCTCCTCTTAGATTGTAAGCTCTGGGGCAGGGTCCCCTCTCCTCTTAGATTGTAAGCTCTGGAGCAGGGTCCCCTCTCCTCTTAGATTGTAAGCTCTGGAGCAGGGTCCCCTCTCCTCTTAGATTGTAAGCTCTGGGGCAGGGTCCCCTCTCCTCTTAGATTGTAAGCTCTGGGGCAGGGTCCCCTCTCCTCTTAGATTGTAAGCTCTGGGGCAGGGTCCCCTCTCCTCTTAGATTGTAAGCTCTGGGGCAGGGTCCCCTCTCCTCTTAGATTGTAAGCTCTGGGGCAGGGTCCCCTCTCCTCTTAGATTGTAAGCTCTGGGGCAGGGTCCCCTCTCCTTAGATTGTAAGCTCTGGGGCAGGGTCCCCTCTCCTCTTAGATTGTAAGCTCTGGGGCAGGGTCCCCTCTCCTCTTAGATTGTAAGCTCTGGGGCAGGGTCCCCTCTCCTCTTAGATTGTAAGCTCTGGGGCAGGGTCCCCTCTCCTCTTAGATTGTAAGCTCTGGGGCAGGGTCCCCTCTCCTCTTAGATTGTAAGCTCTGGGGCAGGGTCCCCTCTCCTCTCAGATTGTAAGCTCTGGGGCAGGGTCCCCTCTCCTCTTAGAGCTTACAATCTAAGAGGGGAGAGGGGACCCTGCTCCAGAGCTTACAATCTTTCTCCTCTTAGCAGGGTCCCCTCTACTTAGATTGTAAACTCTGTAATCTCTCATAAATAAAGACACTGGCATCAAGCTTAGTAAAAAAGTATTTATTTGACAATCATTACCTTTTTTCCTGTGGCCCATAGTAGCAGCTGCATCTCCACCCTGCCTCTCCCAGCATGCAAAGTGAGGGAGAGCAGTGGTGGATTGGAGGTGGAGTGGGGATGTGACGCTGGTGCAGTCTAGTGGAGAGCCCAGGAACTGCAGCGTGAAGTGAATAAATTATAATTTAAGCCTGTTGATCCAGGGGGGGGCGAGTGCCCCCCCTTGCCCTATGCTGTGGACGCCCATGGTGGGTAATACCAAATGGTAATAAATGAAACACTCACGAAATGCTTGAAAGAAGCGCGTTTCTGGAGCATAGTAGAGTGGGTCTGAGTAAGTGCCACCTCCGTGTCACACTAATACGGATCTCTCTTAGAATATTGTGCCAGGAAATCGCCACAAGTAATCCAAGTAAAAAAACGATTTATTATTTAAAAAAAGCAAATGTATTAAAACAAATATAAAATGCCCATAAGCCCAACGCGTTTCGTCTGGGAAACCAGACTTCCTCAGGGGCAATATACAGGTCAGTACAAAACAATAAAATTCTACATATCCTGTACATTTTTATACACCCCCAATCTATTCTCATTGGTTACAAATGGCCTTTCTGTTGGCCCTGACATTTCCCATATATGGCAATTTCCTTTAACCTCTATCCCTTACTCCAATCAGGTAATCCGTTTCATTTTTAGTGTCCACAAATCCACAGACCCACTGTGGAAAGTCCCGATACGTGACTTCCACTCCTTCAAACGGAAGTTAATAGTGTAATCACAATTTAGATTGTGAGTTCCTACGGGAATAGGGCCCTCATCTCCTCCTGTACTGTTTGTCAAATGTTGTTCAATGTATTGTAACCCTGTCTATACTGAGCTTATTGTACAGCGCTGCGGAATATGCTGGCGCTTTATAAATAAAGAATAATAATAATAATAATAATCCAGGTACCGTAATTACCAGTGTCCTCCATAACGATCAGTTCCCGCACTTGTCAGTGTCCTCCATATGAAGCCGTTTCTTCCCCTTCCAGCGTTCCCTGACAACATTCAGTTCTTCTCCACCTCCGGTGCTCTTCACACCCCGCTTGAAATCTTGATCCGCAGCCTTCTTTCAGTTCCGGAAATTTCCCAGGACGGACTGGATATAAGCAGTTTCGGTTTCTTTTTTACAGATCCTGTTTCCCATTTTTGGCAGTTTCCATTTATTGTAAAGTCCACTTCATAGAGAAACCTGCTTGAACATAGCCCCCAATTGATATAGATAAAGACATGAAAAAGAAGGAAATCTCATCAATCATCTTTGAAGGCAAAATAACACTTCCAATCAACTATATAAACCAATATCAGGCTTAATAAAGACAATTTTTCTTATAAATGTTATAATCTCATTAATCAAAGCATACCAAATCTAACTCTTCATTAAGCTCCCCTGGGGATAGCGTTTTTAATTTATATATCATGGCAATATATCCATAAGCTGGGGGCAAACATATCCAAATGAGCTGGGGGCAATTATATCCATATGAGCTGGGGGCAATTATATCCATATGAGCTGGTGGCAAATATATCCATATGAGCTGGGGGCAATATATCCATATGAGCTGGGGGAAATATATATCCATGAGCTGGGGGCAAATATATACATATGAGCTGGGGGAAATATATCCATAAGCTGGGGGCAAATGTATCCATATAACCAGTGCTGGGTATATTATTCTGGGGGCTCAGTGCTGGGTATATTATTCTAGGGGTCCAGTGCCTGTGTATATTATTCTGGGGGCTCAGTGCTGGGTATATTAGTCTGGGGGTCCAGCGCCTGTGTAAATAATTCGGGGGGGGGGTCTGTGCCTGTGTATATAATTCTGGGGGGGTCCAGTGTTGGGTATATAATTCTGGGGGTCTGTGCCTGGATATAGATATATATATATATATATATAATATATATATATATAATATATATATATATATATATATATAATATATATATATATATATATATATATATATATAATATAAAACGTGTTAGACCAGTTGCCAAAATCACGAGTATACCTGTACGTAGTGATACCTT
The DNA here is from genome assembly GCA_009667805.1 of Leptobrachium leishanense. NCBI lineage: Eukaryota > Metazoa > Chordata > Amphibia > Anura > Megophryidae > Leptobrachium > Leptobrachium leishanense. The sequence goes on from CM019066.1 coordinate 192,295,883, forward strand.
TCACTGATCAGTATAGTTTCCAGAACTGAAGAGGAGAGGTTACACTCTCGAAAGCTTGTCTTTTAAATGTAATGTTAACCCAATAAAAATGGTATCACCACGTACTGCTATACTCGTGATATATATATTTTTTCTTCGGGTAATAGGGGTTGTGGAATTCGTGGGTGAGTTCCCTCACTTTTTTCCCCAGGACTTGACCCCTGCTCAGACCCACTCTACCTGCTCCAGAAACGCGCTTCTTTTCAAACGTTTCGTGAGTGCTTCATTTATTACCATTTGGTATTACCCACTGGATTTATAGGACATATAATCTTCCGTATTGTTTCCCATTTGTTGTGTAAGGAGAGTTGGAACTAGTTATAAATCTGGCCCTGATTACACCCATGGCCGGTGCTGCCGCTAGGCCAACTAGGCGGGCGCCTAGAGCGCAGCACCCGCCTAGGGCGCAGCGGCAGCCGGCCCGACCAATTGTAAAAAAAAAAAAATTGTAAATAAAAATGCCCGCGGGGCACCCTGGGGCGGCCGCGTGCTGTAGCCAGCCCCAATACGAGCCGGCGTCACTGCCGGCGTCAAGGAGATGGAGGCGTGGACTTGGTGCTTCCAGCTTCCTGGACCAAGTCCACGCCTCCATCTCCTTGACGCCAGCGGCGACGCCAGCTCGCAGAGACTGGCTACAGGAAGGAAGGAAGACAGCGCTGGAGGAAAATATCCATGTGTGAGCTGCTGGGTAAGTATCCTTGTGTGAGCCTGGGGCAAATATCCATGTGTGAGCCGGGGGGCAAGTACCCATGTGTGAGCCTGGGGGCAAATATCCATGTGTGAGCCTGGGGGCAAGTACCCATGTGTGAGCCTGGGGGCAAGTGTCCATGTGTGAGCCTGGGGGCAAGTGTCCATGTGTGAGCCTGGGGGCAAGTACCCATGTGTGAGCCTGGGGGCAAGTACCCATGTGTGAGCCTGGGGGCAAGTACCCATGTGTGAGCCTGGGGGCAAGTACCCATGTGTGAGCCTGGGGGCAAGTACCCATGTGTGAGCCTGGGGGCAAGTACCCATGTGTGAGCCGGGGGGCAAGTACCCATGTGTGAGCCTGGGGCAATATCTCCATGCCATGTGTGAGCTGGAGGCAATATATTCACCATGTGAGAGCTGGGGGCAAATATACCCATGTGAGCTTTTTTTTTTTTGGGGGGGGTGCAAGTAGCTGGTCTTGCCTAGGGCGCAAAATAGTCTAGCACCGGCCCTGGTTACACCCCACAGTCATGTTAGATGTCAGCGGGCATGTCAGAGTCTGGCCTTTCTAATAATATCAAATCAGTGACGTAACTAGAAACCTGAGGGCCCCGGTGCAAGAATCCAAGAAGGGCCCCCCCCAAAAAAATCGAGTACGAGTACCGATACTTTTTAAAAGTACTCACCGATACCGAGTACCGATACTTTTCTTTAATGTCATGTGACGCTTTCCAATAAGAACAGACCATATAAAAATGCCCCCAGCTCACATGTATATCCCCCCGATATATATATATATATATTCATACTGCCCCAGCTCATGGATTTGCCCCAGCTCACACATGGATACTGCCCCTCAGATTATGGATTTGCCCCCCCAGCTCACACATGGTTATGCCCCCCAGCTCACACATGGTTATGCCCCCCAGCTCATGGATATGCCCCCCAGCTCTCACATGGATATGCCCCCCAGCTCATGGATATGCCCCCAGATCTCACATGGATATGCCCCCAGCTCATGGATATGCCCCCAGCTCATGGATATGCCCCCAGCTCATGGATATGCCCCCCAGCTCTCACATGGGTATGCCCCCCAGCTCATGGATATGCACCCCCCAGCTCTCACATGGATATGCCCCCAGCTCATGGATATGCCCCCAGCTCATGGATATGCCCCCCCAGCTCTCACATGGGTATGCCCCCCAGCTCATGGATATGCCCCCCAGCTCATGGATATGCACCCCCAGCTCATGGGTATGCCCCCCAGCTCATGGCTATGCCCCCCAGCTCATGGATATGCACCCCCAGCTCATGGGTATGCCCCCCAGCTCATGGATATGCCCCCCAGCTCATGGATATGCACCCCCAGCTCTCACATGGGTATGCCCCCCAGCTCATGGATATGCACCCCCAGCTCTCACATGGGTATGCCCCCCAGCTCATGGATATGCACCCCCAGCTCTCACATGGGTATGCCCCCCAGCTCATGGATATGCCCCCCAGCTCATGGGTATGCCCCCCAGCTCATGGGTATAAGGGCCCCCCAGCTCATGGGTATAAGGGCCCCCAGCTCTCATGGGTATTTGGGTCCCCCAGCTCTTACCTCTGCTGGCCCCAGGACAGGCTCCGCCGGCGTTGTTCTTCTCCTTGGCGAGCGGCCGCTGGAAACATGCGTCTTGGCCGCTCGCCGGAAACCACCTGATCAGCGCAGAGGTCTCGCGAGAGGATCTCGTGCGCTGGTCAGGTGGTTCCTCTCCCACATGAGCGGCCAAGCTGCATGTCAGTGGCCGCTCGCAGGGAGAGGGACGGCCAGTGCGCGGCTCCCAGATTCCGGCGCTGATTGCCGGAATCTGGCGGGCGGCGCCGGGCCCCCCTCCAGTGGCGGAATGCCAGGGCCCGGTCGCAACTGCGACCGCTGTGACCCTAGTACTTCCGCCACTGTATCAAATATGACCTTGTAAAATGTAATGTATGAGAAAAAAAAACTAGTAGAAAAGTTTTTTTTTATTATTTTGATTCAAAGAAATAGCATAGTCCATTTGTCACATATAAAATGAGCAATACCACTACCGTTACTCACCTATTCATTTCCCGCGCCGCGAGTAAGGTCAGTGTTGTATACATAATAGTCTATTCACTAAAAGGTGAAAATTTGGAGAAGTGAAAATTCTACAAGGGTTATTCAAAGAGCTCCGAATTGCTGGCAAAAGGTATCCTGGCCATTTGGCTATCCAGAGAGCAGGCAGTTTGCCAAATGTTGGGGAATTGCCTGCACATACGGTGCCTGTTCGGTGCCTGTTCGAGGGCAGTGAAATCACCATAGCTTCGTCTATTCAGAGAACAAAAACCAGCAGTTAAAAGTTGCCGAAATGCCCTGCCATTCGGTGGCTTCATTCGACCGGTTTATTCAGGTGAATCCCATAGGCTTCAATGTTAAAAATATTCTCGTTTTAATTCAATATCTAATAAACCATTTATTATAAAATTCTGCAGTAAAAAGTCTCTTTACTTATAGATTTTTTAGGATCTTTTAAGCATTTTTTGTGATTTTTTTGCTAAATAAATTTTTCCTTTTTTTTTTTTTTTTTTTTTAATCGTTTTCTTTTTTCTGTAACAGCCCTTTTTATTATCATTCATTGGACCGCATATGTAAATTTTAGACATTTTCACTCAGTAGTTTGTCTGCAAACAGTGTTACACTTTTCAAACATTCAAGCGTACTGTTTTTGTTTTCTTCACTCCATTCGTCTGCGGTGTCGGGTTTTTCCGGCGGCTGCTCTGCGCTCTGATCAGCTCCTGCTTGGGTTTCTTCGGCGGGGTTAATCCAGATGTTTTTGCAGGCTTCGGTGTGCATTTGCCTGGGTTTTACGGTGAGTGTTCGGCAGGTTTTCAGCGGCTTTTCCCTGCACTACGACGGCCCTGTGGTGCTTGCTGAATACACCGCAGGGTCACCAAAATGGGATCGCCAAATCGCACCGAATTGAAGAGAACGAAAAGTCACCGAACATGCGGTGACTTTTCGATTCTCTTTGAATAACCCTGTAGATCAAAATAGCTGATTTAGAAAGTGAGATAGATGGAAAAAAATTCTGGTTTGGTTATTTTGACCTAGAATTTTCACTTCTCCAAAAGTTTTCGAATTTCATCTTTTAGTGAATAGACCTGATAGTCATTTTATTCATAAAACACAATGCACCAAAATACAACCAAAAAATATAGGTTTTTTTTCAGTTTTAGTTCAAATTTTGTGTTTTTTCTCTCAGAAAAATGTATTAACCCCTTCACTGCTGAGCCATTTCACCTCTGTGCGCTAAGCTAGTTTTGCTCATGTTTAAAGCACAACTTAAAGTAATTTTTTATTATGCGACCCAGACAAATTATATATCTTTTTTTTCAGTGGATTCATAATGTATCATATTATATGTAGACGTCATGTTCTGCCAGAATGCTATAACAAAAACTGTGAATTTCCATTAAAATTTCAAATCATCTACAGCGTGTAAAGTATTTTTTTTCACATTTTATCATCTGAGCCTTTGTGGTTATATATTCTATGGGGTACGTTTGTTAAAAAAAATTAGGACTGGGAATCCGTTACTTTATTCGTTTGAGAAATTACGTGATTTTAGCTAACCCCCCAAAAAAATCGCTAGTGCAGCATCATTTTTCACATCAGGGGTGGATCCAGACACAGGTTTGGGGGGGCATTCTACCAGTTTTGGCCAAGAGCTGGCGTTGGGTTCGCAGTGACAGGCGGATATATTGGTCCCCAGCTCACATGGATATATTGCCCCCAGTTCACATGAATATATAGCCCCCAGCTCACATGGATATATATAGTGCCCCCAGCTCACATGAGTATATTTGCCCCAGCTCACACATGGGTATATTTGCCCCCTGCTCACACATGGGTTTATTGTCCCCAGCGCATACATGGGTATATTTGCCCCATCTCACACATGAGTATATTTGCCCCCAGCTCACACATTGGTATATTTGCCCCCAGCTCACACATGGGTATATTTGCCCCCAGCTCACATGGATATATTTGCCCGCAGCTCATACATGGGTATATTTGCCCCCAGCTCACACATGGGTATATTTGCCCCAGCTCACATGGATATATTTGCCCCAGCTCACACATGGGTATATTTGCCCCCAGCTCATACATGGATATATATTGCCCCCAGCTCATACATGGGTATATATTGCCCCCAGCTCATACATGGGTATATACTGCCCCCAGCTCATACATGGGTATATATTGCCCCCAGCTCATACATGGGTATATACTGCCTCCAGCTCATACATGGGTATATACTGCCTCCAGCTCATACATGGGTATATACTGCCCCCAGCTCATACATGGTATATATTGCCCCCAGTTCATACATGGGTATATACTGCCCCCAGCTCATACATGGGTATATATTGCCCCCAGTTCATACATGGGTATATACTGCCCCCAGCTCATACATGGGTATATATTGCCCCCAGCTCATACATGGGTATATATTGCCCCCCGCTCATACATGAGTATATACTGCCCCCAGCTCATACATGGGTATATATTGCCCCATCTCATACATGGGTATATATTGCCCCCAGCTCATACATGGGTATATACTGCCTCCAGCTCATACATGGGTATATACTGCCCCCAGCTCATACATGGGTATATACTGCCCCCAGCTCATACATGGGTATATACTGCCCCCAGCTCATACATGGGTATATATTGCCCCAGCTCATACATGGGTATATACTGCCCTCAGCTCATACATGGGTATATATTGCACCCAGTTCATACATGGGTATATACTGTTGTGGAAATTTTATTATGTGGACATTATATTCTAGGATGTGTGTGTTTTATAAATTGTCATCTGTCTCCCTGTGTTGGATTAAACGGATATACGCTCTAGCAGAGTGTACTTGGGTTTAATCAGAACCCGCGGCAAAACCGTCAGTATGAAAACCTTCTTTTGGGTTTAGAGACGACATACCTGCTTTTAAGACATTTAAGCCTTGTCTGTACACTCGTACCGTGTACTGACAATAACTGTAATGTCTCCGCAGATATGTCTCAAATCTATAAGAACAAGTAGACTGGTCTTCACTAGATACTGATCTCTCTGAGCAGTGTTAAATGGGGTTGAATACTGACAGTGATGGGGGATGGTCGGACAGACATGGCTGATGGAGACAATGGACATGACTCAGGGATGAGTCATGTACAGGGGGCTGGTCGGTCATCCTAGTACACTCCCCTGTCCTTTTGATATGTAAATGTACTTACTGGGATAACTGGTTTCTGTTGTAAAGCCATTCAGCCACTGGGCTTTGTCCTATTGTCTAATAAATTAAGCGGACCAGAGGCAAGGAGGGTCTCTTGGTCAGATGAACTCCAGCTAGAAGCAGCGTGTGTGTGTGACTCTTTCTGAGCTAGAGAAGGCATCCATTATACAGGGAATGAGGATCCAACGAGACAACAGCAGAGTCTCTGGGTCTCTTTACTGCGCGAGTTCAGGTAAGTATGGCAGGGAGAGCAGAGAGCTGCTTGTAAGTGCAGCAGATCAAACTACACAGAAATTAAAAGTAGATTAATTTCTACAACATTATGGTGAGCCAGGTTAAACAAGGGAACCAACAGATTTTTCCTCTGCACAGTAGAAAAAAGGAGAGAGGAAGTAAATTGTAATTTTGTCTCCTGTGTCGAGGAAATTTCTGCTTGGTAAAAGAAAATTTTTGCTTGTTTTGTGTAAGGACGAGGTAAGTAATTTTCTGTTGTGTAGTTTTTTGGTGGATCTGAGCTGATTGTACAGAGAATGTATGGTGAGATTGTGACGTGTGTGCTGACCAGTACAGGGTATCGGGGTTTTTGTTGTAACCTGTTTAACCAGTTTTTGTGTAACTTTTATGTTACTGTGGTTTTGTAAGAGGTGATTCTAGTTTGTAGAGGCAACTTTTTGTTTTAATGTTTTTACAGGAGAGACAGCATTTAGAGAGGATTTTTATACTGTTAGCCTGTAAATCACCCCCTGAGAGGTTTGCTCTGGTTTCGGGGGTGGGGCACAGGGAATAGAGAAACTGTTTTGTTTAATTTGGTTTCTCTATTGCTGGATTTTGGAGACACCATCTTGTCTTCCTTTGTGTGCCCAGCCATGTGCTCTTGTCGGCCATCTTTGATTACTTTTCTGTGAAGAACATGTGCTTTGGCAGACATCTTGGTTAGTTTGGTGCTGCAGGTTTTTAACAAGGAATTCAGTTTTAGATGGAGCTGGTTCACTTTTAGTTTTGGTGTCTATGGAAAGCAATTAGTTTGTTTTTGCCTCAAATGTTAGTTTTTGTCCTGAAGTTACTTTTGTCTTTTTTGTAACTTTTCTATGTATGGCTTGATTTTGTTGTACGTTTTGTGCTGGATATTGGTTGAGTGTTCGGTTATGTTATAGCCCAGTGACCAGCCTGATAGGAGAATCATTGTGTGATGGTTAATGATTCTGCTTAAGGTTTGTATATCTGTGGCTGTTACACTGAATTGTAGAATTGTTCGGCATAGTTAATACGGGTACTACAGTGTAGAAGGGTGGTGCTTTGTAGTTCTGTGCCAAAAGTATTGAGACAACTCATAGAGATTGATAGCAGTGTCTTTTTTGTAGTAACCATTGTAGTGTTTGTATTCCTGTACAATGGAAAGCATTTTTAAGGAAGTAGCTAAGGTAGAACACACAGTGGCCATTGTTCAAGCTATGCAGGGATCTACTGATCCATGGCTGCAGGCTCAGAATTGTGTAGCAGACCTGATAGGTAACGGAAAGTTCCGCAAACGGAAAGGCAAGTATGCTCTGATTTTGGCTGCTGGTTGGATAGCCGATAAATTTCAGGAGTCTTGTAGGCTGAAACTGAGTTTGGAAGGCGAGATGGAAGATTTAAAAGTGGAAATTGGTAAATTGAGAGCTCTTGTCCAGCAGGCAGCTGAAGCCAGCACAGAGTATGAATGTACTGTGAGGTCTAATACTGAGCCGTGCAAGGAGAATGAATGGTTGTCTGAAAGCCCGACGCATGCACAGGGGGCTGTAAGGGAATTGCCTGGTCCCTGCAGGAGGACAGAAGTTGAACATTGTGCTGTAAGTATGGAGAAGTCTGAGGACTTTGGGTCAGATACTGAAACCGACTCAGGGATGGAGATGGACAATTTGTCTGACCCTGGAGTTGGAAATGTTGGTGCAATGGCGGAGGATACCTCAGGTGAGTCTGTAGTAAAAGGACTCCATTCAGATGGTAGTGTGGGATCTAGTCATACTGGGATGGTTAGTGTTGTGCAGCAAGGCCGATCACCATGTGCCCAGAGAAGGTTTTGTGCAGGGAGACAAGCTATTTGTTGTTTTGCATGCAGGGGATTTGCGCACATTGTGAGGTACTGCGCGGTAACTAATGGCAACAGACACAGAGATTTTAAGTATCCCAGAACCACACCTAGTAGTAAAGCGGTTTATTCAGCAAGGTGGGGTAATGGTCCCAGACATGGATCTTTGCAAAGCTATAGAAGCCAGGGACAGCCAAGGTCATGGATCCAGTAAACAGATTTAAAATACCAATATGAACTGCTGAAATGTGAAAATGTGAAGCTTAGAGAGGAAAGAGATTGTTTCTGGGAATTCAGCAGAGTTCCTAATTTTGGGTTCCAGAGAAGGGGAAATGAAGAGATGTTATTGAGGTCTTTGTAAACCATTTTACTGTTTGTATTTTGCAGAAAAAAATGGAGGAACTTTTAAACCTAATTTAAATTGACTTTTTCCTTTCGCTGGAAACCTGTTTGGGGATCTTGTTGTAATGTTAAATCCTGTTTCTATGGTAATATAACCCTCCAAGACATTGATGTGTTAATTCAGTCCTATACAATTGTATGTGTGTGTCCCAAGGTTTTTTTTTGTTTTGTTTTTTGGTATTTGCATTGAGTTTTGGTTTTAAGTTAAAAGTTACTTTTTACTGAATCTCAATGTATATAGCAAGACTTCCTGTAACTGAAGTTTTTGGTAGAGAGTGTACTTCAGTTGTGTTTTTTTCATGTTATTGTTTTGGGTTTTAGAACCTTGCTGCGTTTTGCATAGTATCGCATTACGGTTGGTTTTGCGGTAGAAAAAGAAAGAATTTGGTTTTAAAACTTTCTTTTTATATTTACTTTCCATAGGCGGATTGTGCAAGCTAGAATAATAGTTGCTTTGCGCAGCGAGTAGCTTATTTCGGTTTTAAGCTCAGACTGTTTGTTAGGTTTTTTGAGAAGTTTTTACATTTGGTGACAGTGATTCAGGTGTTGTACTGAGACATCGTACAACTAGGAAATAGACAGCAGAAGGCTATCCCCATTTATCAATTGTATACTGAAAGAAGCCACATTGTTCTGTAGAGAAAGGATAGTCATTATGCTGTGCGGTTTAGTCTGGCGACGCAGTGTACGGTATGCATACACTGTGAGGGATAGAGACATAATTCGGGGGGGTAATCTGTGGTTGATGACTAATCGTTTGGGGCATAGTTCTGTACCAAACCTGTTGGGACAACAAGCCATAGAGTTACACGTCACCTCGGTTAGGGTCTCTAGTTGGGGGACTATAGTGGTATAGTGGTTATAGTCTGACAATCCACCGTAGAAGAAAGCACCGGGCGGTGCTCTCCTAAATTGGTGCAAGGTTTTCCCTGGACACAGGGGTAAGACGATAAGCCAATTCGAATCGCCATGGGCAATGTGCCGTCCATGCAAGGGAAGGAAAGCGAGGCTTCCACAGTCAGACGGCTGCGCAGCACACAAAATCTAGTTTTGGGGCGAAGGCCATGAAACCCCTTTAAAGTATGGCATAGATAGTCCAATGGTACCGCTTGGGGTATTAGCTCAGATGTGGCTTCAGAAGTCTATTAAGGTAAACCGACAGGGTATATAGAAGGCGGTTTCAGTCCAGAAGAACCGCATTATGTACACCTGGCCAGAGGGGATAGCCGCGATTGGTAATCCAATGATGGAAGCGGAAGAGGCTCTTTCTGGGCTAACTCTGCTAAGGCAGGCTGGATCCACCAACACTGGATCTGTTGTAGTTCCCTCTGATGTTTCTGTCATCACCAATGTAACTAACTCTGCTCTCTCCAGTTTTTGTGTTTTTACATTCCAGGGTCAACACCTAACATGGACACGTTTCCCTCAGGGGTCGGTGACTAGTCCCTCGGAATACAGTTGCAAGCTGAAGATCGTGTTAGATTAGTGGGCCCCAATCAATCCAGGGGTGGTATGTGGATGACTTGCTACTTTGATGTCCCACACGGGAGGTTTGTTATCGGCATACTTTATCACTGCTTAACCATCTGGCGCCCACAGGTAATAAACAGTAACGTGTGTGTGATGGTTGGCGCTAAAGAGAGAAGAAAAAATAATTTTTGGACGGGTGCTGCCAATAAACTCCTCCAGGTAGTCTGTCCAACTGCCCAAAAAAGAACAAATATAGAAAATAAATGGAGTTGGAGGAGGGCGCGCCCAAACTTCAAATGGAGTAATAAATAAGAGAACAGTCTATGTAACTGATCTCTAGATAGTCTTTATAAGATGGCTCAAATAAACAGTCTTGGCCGCTGGGCAGGTCTCTGCAAGCTCCGTAGCAAACCAGATGGTTAATAAGTAGTAATAACTTGATACAAGTCCCGTGGTGCTGAGCCAACGTGGGTGAATAAAGCCAACAAATGTTTGTTTTTTTTGTTTTTTTTGGTTTTTTGTTTGTTTTTTCAAGCCTGGATCTTACCCAGTCAGAAGGTTCACCTAAATCATTTGTCATTTGGCTGATCCCTCCAGGAACGTCAACCCTGTTGCAAATTTTTGTGTCATCAGCAAAAAGACATACTTTTCCATTAATACCTTCTGCAATATCACTAATAAAAATATTAAAGCGAATGGGTCCAAGTACTGACCCCTGAGGTACCCCACTGGTAACAAGACCTTGCGCCGAATAAACTCCATTTACCACAACCCTCTGTTGTCTGTCACTCAGCCACTGCCTAATCCAGTCAACAATATTGGAATCCAAGCTCAAAGATTGCAATTTATTGATAAGCCTTCTATGCGGAACAGTATCAAAAGCCTTACTGAAATCTAAATAAGCAATGTCTACTGCACCACCTGTGTCTATTATTTTTGTTACCCAATCAAAAAAATCAATAAGATTAGTTTGGCATGATCTCCCTGAGGTAAACCCATGTTGTTTCTGATCCTGTAATCTATGTGTTTTTAGATGTTCAACAATCCTTTCCTTTAACATGGTTTCCATTAATTTCCCAACTACTGACGTAAGACTAACTGGCCTATAGTTCCCCGATTCCTCCCTACTACCCTTCTTGTAAATGGGCACAACATTTGCTAATTTCCAGTCTTCTGGGACGACTCCTGTTAACAAGGATTGGTTAAATAAATCTGTTAACGGTTTTGCTATTACATCACTGAGCTATTTTAATAATTTAGGATGGATCCCATCAGGCCCCATTGACTTATTTGTCTTTACTTTAGACAGCTGCTTTAGAACCTCCTCCTCTGTAAACTCATATGTAAATGTCTCTTTAGTGTTCTCTCCTAACTGAGGTCCCTTTCCTTCCTTTTCTTCTGCAAAGACTGAACAAAAATATTCATTGAGGCAGTCAGCGAGACTTTTATCCTCTTCTACATACCTTCCTTCCTTTGTTTTTAATCTAACTAATCCTTGTTTTACTTTTCTTTTCTCGTTTATGTATCTAAAAAATGTTTTGTCCCCCTTTTTTACTGACTGAGCTATTTTCTCTTCTGCGTGTGCTTTGGAAGCTCTTATAAATTGCTTTGCCTCTTTCTGCCTAATCTTATAGGTTTGCCTATCCTCTTCACGCTGAGTTTTTTTATAATTATTGAATGCTATCTTCTTGTTCTTCACTATTTAGGCCACTTCTGCAGAGTACCACAGTGGTTTCTTCCCTTTTTTGTTTTTGCTAACAAGCCGAATGCAATTTCCTGTGGCCTTCAATAATGCTTCCTTTAAATAATCCCATTTCTCCTGGACTCCCTTTAAACTCCTCCAGTCTGATAATGACTCATTCACACAAAATCTCATTTTAGAAAAATCTGTTTTTTTAAAGTCTAAAACTCTTGTTTTTGTGTGGTGCGGCTCCATCCCTGTTCTTATATTAAACCATACTGACTGGTGATCACTAGATCCCAAATTTTCACCTACAACAACGTCCGATACCAAACCTCCATTTGTGAGTATTAAATCCAATATGGCCTCTTTACGGGTCGGCTCCTCAACTACTTGTGTTAGAGATAATCCCAGTAGGGAGTTTAGAATATTTGTACATTTGTTGAGTTTTAGATTTCTGCAGGCTAAACAATAGCCACATCTATAAAAACCTTCCTTAATCTGAAAGGGATTCCGAGTTGAATTATTTTTCTGAACACACCTAACAACCTTTTGTTTAATATTTGATGCACCATGATTAACAATTTGGGGTCTATCCTCCAAAAGTTCTCGTAACGACGGGTCTTCCAAGAGGATTTTCCAATTCCTCTGAATACTCCTATTATTGTCTTTTGATTGACTGTTAAAATTATAAATGAATGGTATAATCGGTGCTTTTTCCACCAATTTGGTTTTATATTTAAGAAGATCCCCTCTATCTGGCTCTGAATTTCTGGCTCATCTCCTGGGATCAGCCAGATAACCCGATTGCGGAGGAATTGCACGGATGTTGTGTCTTTTGAAGCTCAGTCCCAGGAGATGAGCCAGAAATTCATCGAAAAAGGGTTCAATAAAGATAAAATTGACTCTCTTATCCTTCAAACTAAGGAGAAAGATAGAGGGGATCTTCTTAAATATAAAACCAAATTGGTGGAAAAAGCACCGATTATACCATTCATTTATAATTTTAACAGTCAATCAAAAGACATTAATAGGAGTATTCAGAGGAATTGGAAAATCCTCTTGGAAGACCCGTCGTTACGAGAACTTTTGGAGGATAGACCCCAAATCGTGGTGCATCAAATATTAAACAAAAGGTTGTTAGGTGTGTTCAGAAAAATAATCCAACTCGGAATCCCTTTCAGATTAAGGAAGGTTTTTATAGATGTGGCTATTGTTTAGCCTGCAGAAATCTAAAACTCAACAAATGTCACTTCTCCACCTTTGAATATAAGGAAAGTTTTAGGCTGAAACAGATTATGAGCTGTCAAACTAAAAATGTTATATATGGCTTAATATGTCCCTGCATTCTAGTTTATATTGGAAGGACAACGCGCCCATTGCATGTGAGAATCATGGAACATGTAAGAAATATACGTAAAGGGCATGAGAAACATCCTTTATCTGCTCACTTTTTACACAAACGTAACAAAGATCCATCAGGTTTAAATTTTTTTGCACTGAAAAAAAATTAATAAAGATTGGCGAGGAAAGGACTTTGTTAAGAAAATTAATAAGGAGGAGATGAAACTAATATTTATGTTTGATACGTTAATCCCAAAGGGTTTGAATTCTGATTTCGAGCTGTGTCATTTTCTCTGATTATCCTCCCTTCATCTGGTTCTACAATTTAGCCGTTTTTATGTCTATTACAGTTCATATTACTGGACAAATTTTGTTCGTTATTAACCTCCATTGAGAGATAAGCCTCCTTTCACATGCTGGTTCCCTGCAGACACTTTTAGTTCCTTTAGGCACCTTTTAGACCAGGTAGCCGATTTCAATTTTTATTTTTTTATTCCCCCCCCCCCCCCGGTTTTAATATCCAACCACCCCTCATTTTTCTTCTTGTCTATGTCCACATGGACGTTTCTCCGGCATTCCCCACATAGTGGCATGTTCCTATTAGGAGTCTCGTAGCCTTCGAGTTTTTTTTTTTTGTTTTCTGCTATCAAGAGGCATTATCTTTTGAGAATTGATTGCTACCCCATGGAGATGCGAATTTTTTTTATTTTTTTACCCTCTTTTGAACGTTTCATGTATGGTTGCATTTAACCAAATTCTTACTCTCGCCCTTTGGCACAATTTTATCTATTTTAGATTCAAATTTTACGGTTCGTCACGGACCATTTAAATTTTTCCCTCTAATCTAAGTAGAAATATTATGTATGATAAGGGTGATATTATCTTTCATTGTCAAGCGTGTATTTTTGCACTAGCATATTCCCTAGACAATTTAAATCCTGATTTTGAGGTATTGGATTCAGAATAGAGTCCTCTGTATCGCCCTTGAAAACTCGTTTGCTTCTTATTATTTTTTACTTGTGATACACTGTTGAAGTCTCTGTATTGTCTTTTATCAATTAGATTTTATTTATTTTACTATATCAATGTGTATATCATAAGGTTCATTCAAGGGAAATTGTCTGATCTTGTTTAGAACACCTCTGCTAAAAGGCTTAATTGCAGTTTGTGTCTTAATTGTCCACACCGGTTGGTAATGATTAACTTGCTGGTGTCTTTGGATGCTGAGAGTATATTAATGTGTTTAAAGCATGCAAGTCCATTTGTCTTTTCTATTGCCACTGAGGAAGCGCCAGCGAGGCGTGAAACGCGTTTGGCTTGTTCATTTTTTGTTTTATTTTATCTGGAGCATCATATTGATGTAAGGTGTTATTTTATTGAATTTCAATAAATTCGTTTTTCAAGCTATCCCATTCAAGTATTTTTTCCCCCATCTGCGGTGGAGCTCAAAGGAGGCAGACGTAAGGAGCACATCTTGGAAGTACTGCGTGCCCCGTGAGAGCGGACTCCAGGTCTAAGACTCTTGTGTCTGGTCTATTTATTTGAAGTTTCCTGCGGACATCCTAAGGAGGATAAAGCGCATTTCGGAGACCAACCCTGATGATCTTGTGACATCTTGAGGGACGGAACTACCGAGGGGTGAACCTTCTGACTGGGTAAGATCCAGGCTTGAAAAAACAAACAAAAAAACCAAAAAAACAAACATTTGTTTGCTTTATTCACCCACGTTGGCTCAGCACCACGGGACTTGTATCAAGTTATTACTACTTATTAACCATCTGGTTTGCTACGGAGCTTGCAGAGACCTGCCCAGCGGCCAAGACTGTTTATTTGAGCCATCTTATAAAGACTATCTAGAGATCAGTTACACAGACTGTTCTCTTATTTATTACTCCATTTGTAGTTTGGGCGCGCCCTCCTCCAACTCCATTTATTTTCTATATTTGCCCACAGGTAATAAGGCTAGCAAGGAGTAACTACAGTTTTGCAAGGAAAAGGTTATCTTTTTAGGACATTGCATCTCTCAGGGTACCCGACATTTAACCACCCAGAGAGTAAAGACATTAAGTGGCTCTAACACCCAATAAACTGACTCTAAGACGATGCACCATTTTGAACCCAGCGTCTCTTCTTCCTGTTATGAAGGAGGAAGAGAAGGGGGGAGATAATGGTGTGAAAAACGTAAATTTTCCAACTTTTACTAACCTCTCAACCTCTAATCAATTTTCCAACCTAGTAGGGAAACATTTTGAGGACCATCATGATTGCTTTTTCTTGATGAGCTCAAAAAAGTCCACCAGGTCCGGGCGTCTCTCCCAGACCCAAACTCAATAACCAGTGTTCATTCTAGTCAACCAGGTGATTGGATCATGCTAAAGAAACATCCGAGGACGGGACTAGAGGCGAGATATCGTGGGCCATTCCAGGTGCTGCAGACGACGACAACCTCTCTGAAGTTCGAGGGAAGAGACAACTGGATCCACGCCGGTCACTGCAAGAAGTTTCTCAACTACGTCAAAGAGTGAAGAGTATCATTTTCTTCATTTGTTTAGTTTAGTTTTTAGCGAGGGAATTGTACCTAAGACTAGCAAGGGCCACAAGGAGACATTTGTAATAGTAACTCTGGCTCCTGCCGTTTGCTTAAGTTCTTGTGCGGTGTTGTAGTAAGGGAGATCACCAAGGAACAACGACAGTAGAGCGTCCAAAGGAGGGGTTTACAAGGGTCAGGTACACATTGATGGGAGCAGGGCAGAGGCGGAGCTATGACTAGTGAGAGTTGGAATCCTTTTTAAAGCTTTGGGAAGCTTCGGGGATTTCTTGTTTTCCATTGGATCCTGACTAAAGGAAATGGGAGTATATATACTTATGGTGTTTCTGTCTCTATTTCTTCTATATGCCGGAGTGAGATGTTCCTGATGTCTAAATCGAGCGAGTTACCGAAGCCCGAACCGACGAGACGCCCTGAAGACCAACCCATGGACTGGATACAGAGGATTCCAGACCGACCGGCTACCGACGCAACCCACCACCTCATGTCCTCCCTCTGAGTCACCTCCCCTAAAGCAGATTCTACGTGTCAAGATTTGGTTTTAGACTTGCTTTATGATCCATGTGTCAAGATTTGTTTTAAGACTTGCTTTAAGATTCTACGTGTCAAGATGGACTTTCTGTTTTCTGGCTTTTTGCATTCAGGACTTTCCATATACAAGAGGAACGGTTTCTTTCCAAGGAAGATCGAGATTCATCGAGGGACACTGGGGAGCAAATGACAAAGAGGAGGGACTGTTGTGGAAATTTTATTATGTGGACATTATATTCTAGGATGTGTGTGTTTTATAAATTGTCATCTGTCTCCCTGTGTTGGATTAAACAGAGATACGCTCTAGCAGAGTGTACTTGGGTTTAATCAGAACCCGCGGCAAAACCGTCAGTATGAAAACCTTCTTTTGGGTTTAGAGACGACATACCTGCTTTTAAGACATTTAAGCCTTGTCTGTACACTCGTACCGTGTACTGACAATAACTGTAATGTCTCCACAGATATGTCTCAAATCTATAAGAACAAGTAGACTGGTCTTCACTAGATACTGATCTCTCTGAGCAGTGTTAAATGGGTTTGAATACTGACAGTGATGGGGGATGGTCGGACAGACATGGCTGATGGAGACAATGGACATGACTCAGGGATGAGTCATGTACAGGGGGCTGGTCGGTCATCCTAGTACACTCCCCTGTCCTTTTGATATGTAAATGTACTTACTGGGCTAACTGGTTTCTGTTGTAAAGCCATTCAGCCACTGGGCGTTGTCCTATAGTCTAATAAATTAAGCGGACCAGACGCAAGGAGGGTCTCTTGGTCAGATGAACTCCAGCTAGAAGCAGCGTGTGTGTGTGACTCTTTCTGGGCTAGAGAAGGCATCCATTATACAGGTTATGAGGATCCAACGAGACAACAGCAGAGTCTCTGGGTCTCTTTACTGCGCGCGTTCAGGTAAGTATGGCAGGGAGAGCAGAGAGCTGCTTGTAAGTGCAGCGGATCAAACTACACAGAAATTAAAAGTAGATTAATTTCTACGACAATACTGCCCCCAGCTCATACATAGGTATATACTGCCCCCAGCTCATACATGGGTATACAATGCCCCCAGCCATAGGCGACTCTACAGGGGGGCAAGGGGGGGCAATTGCCCCCCTAGGTTGTTCCTTGCCCCCCCATGTGCCCCCCCACCAAAAACCATCATCCAGCTTCCCACACTTCTTCGGACCAACGTATCTCCGTAGCTATGCATCGTATATGGATGAACTAGGTGTCATTTGAAAGGGCAGATTCTAGCCTTTCCAATGATACCCCACATGACCATATTCAGTGTGATGTAAAAGTCATAAAACATCAAATAAAAACGTGCACTTAAACGTAAACATTTTCACAGGGTTGAAATGGCTCAGCTGTGAAATGGTTAATGTTCAGACTATACATTACATTGTGTATTACGTTAGTTTATGCCTTGGTTTAGTTGTATATTAAGGGTTAATGGGCAGGCTTCATCCCTCACAGTATACATTTGTTTTTTCCTTGCTTAATGGCATTTTAGGGGTTAATGGGTTGGCTACATGCCTCAGTGTATTCATTTCATGTTTTCCCTTGATTAATAGCATTTTAGGGGTTGAGGGGTAGCTAAATGCCACATTGTTTATTATTTTTATTGCATTTCTCTGGTTTATGGCATTTTAGGGGTTATTATGGAAGTTAGAATCTAAAGGGTCTAATGATCTGTAGATCCTCTGCTTTCCGTCACATTTCGGGGAATTTATTTTGCAGAAAATAAGGTGAATTCCCTATTTAGCGAATGGTCACTGTAATTTGCTAAAAGTGGAGTCGCTGAAGCAGCAATCAGACATTCAGCGGAAACTGCCAAATTGCGTCAAATAAAATATTGAATTTAAGTATTAGGTTAGTACAACAAAAAGGCATCATTGCATCACATTCCTCTGGGGTTTTGTAATCTTATTTATATATATACTTATTTAGGGCACTATTACCTGGTGTGAGTTAACCCTTGCGTCGGCGTGATTTTGCGTTAGCGCCAGGTTAATTCAGTCTAGCGCCTGACCAACAGATCGTTTGCCTCCCGCTACAAATGGAAAAAAATCACTTAGCGCGTCGCTATTAGTGATTTGTACCGCGAGCTTACTGTACTTTCCGCATCCTATACTTAACACGGGGAGTGCTAGATATCTTTACAGATCACTTGGTGCCAGCACTAAATTTTTTGAGGTGCACTAATTGCAACATTTTACCTACTGCTCAGCCCTGGTGCTAACTCCAAAAAAACAGAGAAAACAGGTCCTCGTCCAAAATTAACAGGCAATTGAAAGGAATGCAACACAGGTGTTCTCTTAGCCCCATACACCATAGTAATGGATATGGTCAGCGATGTCGCTGCTGTTGCAGTCGGCTCTATTATAAATGTATCCTTTATCCACATATATCCTAATTCTAATATATTGCCTAATTTTAAACATTTTATGCTGGGGGCTATTCATAGTATGTAAGCAGTTGATTATTAGGGTGACTGTGTGGACCATGTTTAAAGGAACACATGGATAAGTCTTGCCCTGAAACATGTATTGTTTATATGCTATAGCAGGGAAATTTTTGTCGCTCACCTGGCCTTCCTTTTGGATCTATTAAATGCAGTGTAATGATTCTACATGCTGTTGGGTGGCATTTATCATGCAATGCCCATCAGCCTTAATATATGTGTGCATCAAAACATGGATGATACGGCCACCGTGGAGGATTTTAATAATGCAGGAGTGAGAGGTTATTCACTGGATGTGTTCATATTCAAGCTTGTGAGGGCGGGGGATAGGTATGACCCGGCACTCTGCACTGGAAAAAAAACCGTTCTATCCTGTACACAACCGCATTAGCGCTGGGTCTCAACTTGGGTCTTAGAGTTTCCCAAGCGTGCGCCAAACGACCTTGTTCATGGACTACTGCAGTCAAGGTGATCTGTTAGTAGGTCGTCAGGCACTAACAGGGTTATTCAGAAAGCGGTGAAAAGCAGGAGAATGACAGGAGAATGGAAAATTCTAGGTCAAAATAGCCGATTCTTTGACCAAGAATTTTCCATTCTCCAGTCATTCTCCTGCTTTTCACCTCTCTCTGAATAACCCTGTAAGTTTTAGCGACTCGCACTAAATTTTTCCTTTAGTGATGGTGTTTTAGTTCACACTAGGTGACTGGGCCCTTACTTTTATTCAGTGGTATGATTTAGTGGTGAAAATTATTAGTGCCCCCCCAGTTTTGACTGTGGTATCTTCTGTGCCCCCCCTAAATATTGTTCCTAGAGTCGCCACTGTCCCCAGCTCATACATGGGTATATAGTGTCCCCAGCTCATACATGGGTATATATTGCCCCAGCTCATACATGGGTATATATTGCCCCCAGTTCATACATGGGTATATACTGTCCCCTAGCATGGGTATATACTGTCCCGAAGCGCTGTACAATGGGTGAGACAGAATAACAAATATACATACATGTAAAACCCACAGAACAGTAGGAGAGAGGACCCTGCTTGAGAGCTTACAATCTAAGAGGAGAGGGGAGGGGTGACACTCTAGGTGAAGGTGAAGAGCTGGGCATGTGAAGTAGTGGGTGCGTAGGTAGCTGAGTGGGAAGATGGCGCAATAAATGACATTGGGGAAATTATGGAGTGAGTTGCTAGGCTTCTTTAAAGTAATATGTTTTCAGAGACTTCTTGATGGACAGGAGAGACGGGGAGAGTCTAATGCTGTGGGGAGCGAGTGCCATAGGAAAGGGGCAGTTCGGGAAAAGTCCCGAAGGCAAGAGTTGGGGGTGCGTTTTATTGTGTGTGAGATTTATTGCTTTGGAGCTCTGTGATACGCTCATACTCGCCGCACATAACTGTGAGGGTTTTTTTGCCCCCAAGCTCTCATGGATATTGCCCCCATCTCAGACCCCAGACCAGACATGGGGCGGCTGTTCGAATGCTCTATCGGCATTCGGACAGCTGCCCCTGGAGCTCTCCGTGGCATACTTACCTTCCCTGAGCGACGCCGGCAAAGTTTCTGCGCTTCCGCACGTTGAAGGACCCCAGCCGCAATCACGTGGGAGTCCCACGTGATCGCAGCTGGGGTCCTTCAACGAGCGCACGCGCAAAGACTTTGTCGGCATCGCTCTGGAAGGTAAGTATGCAGCGGAGAGCTCCAGAGGCGGCTGTCCGCATGCCGATAGAGCATTCGAACTGCCGTCCCATGTCTGGTCTGGGGTCTGAGCTGGGGGGCAATATCCATGAGAGCTTGGGGGCAAATATCCATGAGCTGGGGGCAGTATCCATGAGCTGGGGGGAAAATATCCATGAGCTGGGGGGAAAATATCCATGAGCTGGGGGGAAAATATCCATGAGCTACGGGGCATATCCATGAGCTGGGGCAATATCCATGAGCTGGGGGCAATATCCATGAGCTGGGGGCAATATCCATGAGCTGGGGGCAATATCCATGAGCTGGGACATATCCATGAGCTGGGGGTAATATCCATGAGAGCTTGGGGGCATATCCATGAGCTGGGGGCAAATATCTATGAGCAGGGGGGCAATATCCATGAGCTGGGGCATATCCATGAGCTGGGAGCAATATATGAGCTGGGGCAATATCCATGAGAGCTTGGGGACATATCCATGAGCTGGGGCAAATATCCATGAGCAGGGGGGCAATATCCATGAGAGCTTGGGGGCATATCCATGAGCTGGGGCATATCAATGAGCTGGGAGCAATATCCATGAGCTGGGGCAATATCCATGAGAGCTTGGGGGCATATCCATGAGCTGGGGGCAATATCCATGAGCTGGGGCAATATCCATGAGCTGGGGCAATATCCATGAGAGCTGGGGGCATAATCCATGAGAGCTGGGGGCATTCTGTATATATATATATATCTCGGGGGGGATATATACATGTGAGCTGGGGGCATTTATATATGAGGTCTGTTCTTATTGGAAAGTGGTCACATGACATAAAATAAAAGTACCAGTACTCCGTATCGGTGAGTACTTGAAAAAAGTATCGGTACTCGTACTTAAAAAAGTGGTATCGGTGCATCCCTACATATCACTAATCAAATATAGTGAAATATAGCAATATATGTATATATAAATATTCAGATTAAAATGATGATTAAACACTTGGTAAGAAAAATTAAAAGAGACCAAGGTGACAGGTACAAATAAAATCCGCAAATATTGCAATGTTGTATAGCACATATGAAGAGTCCAGCAGCTTATCTCCTTCACCTGGTGGTATATATCCCATATCCACCAAAAAGTAAATGCAAAAGTCCTGGTGTTGTGGTTTAAGAGTCAGCGCTTCCTTCAAAGCATATAGTCAGATGTAAAGATGGAGCCTCTTATAAATGCTGGTGTTCAGCAGACATGTGCCTCAAATAAAACAGAATAAAACACAAAATAGTGCAATTTGTCTCATGAGAAATAAATAAAGAAAAAGGTGCACTCACATGTGGGGGTGTCTTAAGTCAGAGACTAAACGAACAGGCGGCTGGTGTCATTATGAGGGGGCACCAGATCTCCCTTCTTTAAGTGGTAGTTGTCCACCTCCTTCCTTACAGGATATGTAGAATCCCTGCAGCAGGAGAATGGATCAGTCTTGATGTTCTCCTGGTGGGTGAAGTATCCTGGGCATAGGCGACTCCCCCCCCCTAGGTTATTTCTTGCCCCCCCCATGTGCCCCCCCACCAAAAATCAGCTTCCAGCTTACCACACTTCTTCGGACCAGTGTATCTCCGTCCCTGTGCATCGTATATGGACGATCTAGGTGTCATTGGAAAGAGCAGATTCTGGCCTTTCCAATGATATCCAACATGACCATATTCCGTTTGAAATAAAAGTCAAAAACATTAAATAATAACAGGCACTTAAACTTAAGCATTTTCACAGGGTTGAAATGTCTCAGCAGTGAAGTGGTTAATGTTTAGACTATACATTACATTGTGTATTATATTAGTTTTTGCCTTGGTTTAGTTGTATATTAAGGGTTAATGGGTAGGCTTCATCCCTCACATTATACATTTTATTTTTTCCTTGATTAATGCATTTTAGGGGTTAACCCCTTAAGGACCGAGGACGTACCATGTACGTCATTGCAGCGGGTCTCTCTTAGACCCGCTGACGTACATGGTACGTCCTGCCGTTTTTGAGCTGCTGGAAGCGATCGGATCGCTTCCAGCAGCTCAAACGCCATTGCAGGATGCCTGGGAGTCCAGGCATCCGTGCAATGGCCGTTAGAAGTGCCGGGGCACCATGTGATCGCTCCCCGGGAGCGATCTACATCCGGTTGCACCGGAGAGGTGCCCGGCACTTCTACAGAGCGCTGGAAGCGATCGGATCGCTTCCAGCTGCTCTGAGCATATTACAAGGATGCCTCGACATCGAGGCATCCTTGTAATATACTTACCTGCCGCGGTCCGTCCGTGATCGCTCCCCCCGAGCGATCACTTCCGGTAGCGGCAGGAAGTACTGAGTGCCACGAGGTATCGTGGCACTCAGTACAAAAACGATCACATCAGTGATCAGGTGCTCTGCTGGGTGCCTCGAGGGATCAAGGCACCCAGCAGAGTAAAAAAAGTTAAAAAAAAGTGTAAAAAAAAGTAAAAAAAAAGTGTGTAAAAAAGTGTAAAAAAAGAAAATAAATAAAATAAACTGACAGTTAGGGGTAGGGTTAGGGTTAGGGTTAGGGGTAGGGTTAGGGTTAGGGTTAGGGGTAGGGGTAGGGTTAGGGGTAGGGTTAGGGTTAGGGGTAGGGGTAGGGTTAGGGTTAGGGGTAGGGTTAGGGGTAGGGTTAGGGGTAGGGTTAGGTAGGGTTAGGGTTAGGGGTAGGGTTAGGGGTAGGGTTAGGGTTAGGGGTAGGGTTAGGGTTAGGGGTAGGGTTAGGGTTAGGGGTAGGGTTAGGGTTAGGGTTAGGGGTAGGGTTAGGGTTAGGGGTAGGGTTAGGGGTAGGGTTAGGGGTAGGGTTAGGGTTAGGGTTAGGGGTAGGGGTAGGGTTAGGGGTAGGGTTAGGGTTAGGGTTCTAAGGGCAGGGTCAGGGGTAGGGTTAGGGTTCTAAGGGCAGGGTCATCTTGGGGCTGAGTGGGATGTTCCTAGCCTGCCTCATCAGAGAGGCAGGCTAGCAACATCCAATCAGAAGTTAGAAAAAATCAAAATAAAATTTCTAATTTGTCAGGTCAGGCCAATATTTTGTAAATATTGGCTCTGACCTCTGTGATTCTCCCTCCCTCTCCTCACTTGTGTTTTGGTGAGCGAGAGAGAGAGATCAGATTTGACAGGTTAGAGATTTTAGTGAGATTTAGTGAGATTAGAAAAATTGAGGCAGATTTAGAGAGATTTTAGGGAGATTTAGAAGAATTGAGGCAGGTTTAGAGGGATTTAGAGAGATTTAGGTGTTTATTTGTATTTTCTTGTGAAACCCAACGGTTCTTCTAAGAACCAACATCCGCTTATATATATATAATAATTATAAAATTTTATAATCTATTATATATAATGTCTGAGAGGGTGTACAGCGCCGAGGAGGCATATGCCATCCTGGCGTCAGAATCTGAGGCATCTGCGTCAGACTCAGACCCTCATTTCGACCCCGCTAACTGCTCAGAGGCGTCGCTAGATACATTATCTATGCTGGCTGATGTATCTAGTGATGTTTCTGATGCAGATCCTGGGTCACCACCTGCCAGCAGGAGACGCACAGCTCCAGCTGAGGAGTGGGTAGTGCCTCATCGCCAGAGGCCAGATATCCCTCCTTTCACGGCAAATCCTGGCATCAATATTGATGTTGCAGGATTTACCGCCACACCAGTTTTTGCAGGTGTTTATGGGGGATGATTTGTTGGGCCACATCGTGGCCCAATCAAATCTGTATGCCCATCAGCATTGTGCTGCGAAGCCAGACTCCTACTTGGCAAGGCAGCAATGGACCCCGCTAGATGTGCCAGAATTTCTGAAATTCTGGGCACTTACTATGCTGAGGGCATCATAAAGAAGCCCTCAATTCGCTCCTGCTGGAGCAGTAGCCCCATCTGCTCTACCCCCATTTACCTCCAATCAATGTCACGTAGAAGGTATGAAAACATTTTGCGTTTCATGCACTTCAGTGACAACAGCCTGTGCTCCCCTAGAGAGCATCCCCAGTTTGACAGGCACCAGACTTTTACATTTTATTCGTACATTTTTATGTTCTACAATTGGTGCTGTATTTTGCCAAAATCTTTGCACACCTATGCATGGGGGGCATGGGTGTACTCAGGAGATCTTGCAGAAAACAACCTGGAGAGTTTTCATGCAGTAACAAACAACAGTGTCTGCTAAGGCTAGGGTCAGACGAGCGTGATTTCTACGGACTGTACGTCCGTGCAGTACGGACATCGTCAG
Source organism: Leptobrachium leishanense (assembly GCA_009667805.1). Taxonomy (NCBI): domain Eukaryota; kingdom Metazoa; phylum Chordata; class Amphibia; order Anura; family Megophryidae; genus Leptobrachium; species Leptobrachium leishanense. The sequence continues at coordinate 192,320,341 of CM019066.1, forward strand.
TACGGAAGACGCAGTAGTGGTCACACAGTCCGTTTTTTCACTGACATTTATTTTTTGACAGATGTAGGAGGGACAATAAATTCAATTGCAAAACCATTTTGTCCGTGAAAATGCAGGACGTATAAATGCAGTCCGTCTGACCACGTTCCATCACTCACACACACAAAGCTATGCAGACGTTGCGGACGCAGCGCACTTTGTGCGGCCGTTCTAGCGGTTCTACGTTCTTGCCTGCCTTGCGTTCGTGGGCCGCGGCCGTTGTGCGTCCGCAGTTCAGTGCGGACGTACTTCGTGTGTCGGGCTCCATTGGACTTTATGTCATGCTATCACGGACGTACTTTTAGGCGCGATCACGGACGTGAACACTACGCTCGTCTGACCCTAGCCTAAATCACAGTCCAAAACTACTGTGGGCGTAAAAATCTGAAATTTGAAAAATTACCGCCACACACCTTGTTGCCAAATGTTTTGGGCTAAAACCGTTGCATCCATGGCATCAAAGCACTCCATATGCAATACCTTGGGGTGTCAACATAACAAATATAAACAATTTTCTGGCAATAATTCAAACTGGGGTATGCGGTAGACCCAAAACCAAAGATAGGCCTAGCTGAAGAAATAATCTCAATTTCAACTCTAATGACAAAGTCATAAAAATTGTATTTGAACCTTCCCAAAATCCTGGCAAACCTAGGCATGGGGGGCATGGGTGTACTCAGGAGATCTTGCAGAAAACAACCTGGAGAGTTTTCATGCAGTAACAAACAACAGTGTCTGCTAAATCACAGTCCAAAACTACTGTGGGCGTAAAAATCTGAAAATTGAAAAATTACCGCCACACACCTTGTTGCCAAATGTTTTGGGCTAAAACCGTTGCATCCATGGCATCAAAGCACTCCATATGCAATACCTTGGGGTGTCAACATAACAATATAAACAATTTTCTGGCAATAATTCAAACTGGGGTATGCGGTAGACCCAAAACCAAAGATAGGCCTAGCTGAAGAAATAATCTCAATTTCAACTCTAATGACAAAGTCATAAAAATTGTATTTGAACCTTCCCAAAATCCTGGCAAACCTAGGCATGGGGGCATGGGTGTACTCAGGAGATCTTGCAGAAAACAACCTGGAGAGTTTTCATGCAGTAACAAACAACAGTGTCTGCTAAATCACAGTCCAAAACTACTGTGGGCGTAAAAATCTGAAAATTGAAAAATTACCGCACACACCTTGTTGCCAAATGTTTTGGGCTAAAAACGTTGCATCCATGGCATCAAAGCACTCCATATGCAATACCTTGGGGTGTCAACATAACAAATATAAACAATTTTCTGGCAATAATTCAAACTGGGGTATGCGGTAGACCCAAAACCAAAGATAGGCCTAGCTGAAGAAATAATCTCAATTTCAACTCTAATGACAAAGTCATAAATTGTATTTGAACCTTCCAAAATCCTGGCAAACCTAGGCATGGGGGGCATGGGTGTACTCAGGAGACCTTGCAGAAAACAACCTGGAGAGTTTTCATGCAGTAAAAAACAACAGTGTCTCCTAAATCACAGTCCAAAACTGATGTGGGTGTGAAAATGAAAAATGACACCAAACAGTATCTAATTTGTTTGGAGCAAACGGATGCATCCATAGCATAAAAACACTCCATTTACAATACTTTGGGGTGTTAGCTTACCAAATATATGCACGTTCATAAAACTGGGGTATGTAAAAAGGCCCCTAAAAAGAAGATAAGCAAAGAAGATACTGTATGTCAAATTAGAAAATTGACAAGCACATGTCAAAGATTGGCGTAGCACCCCAAAAACAACAGAACAAATCTATATATGGGTGGTATCAATTTACTCAGAAGATGTTGCTGAACATATTTTGGGGTGTTTTTTGGCAGTAACCCATAACTGGATTTGACAATTCATGCCTAAAGTACAATGTGTGTGAAAAAATAACACAAAAAGTGACTACCTGAAAGATTGACAAAGAGCTAGTGCATGGAAAGTGTTAAAATACAACTCTTTGAAGCACCCTAGGGTGTGCCCTTTCTAAAAATATATGGTTTGATGGGGGTAAATTACTTTGGCCGGCTTCAAAAATGTCCCAATAGGACATGGGTGCATGATGACGAAATGTGAAAATTCCAAGTTGGAAAACTGAAATGCGCACCCCCCAAATAAGGCCTTTTAGCCCCCAAATGACCCGACATACCTATACATGGGTGGTATCAATTTACTCAGAAGATGTTGCTGAACATATTTTGGGGTGTTTTTTGGCAGTAACCCATAACTGGATTTGACAATTCATGCCTAAAGTACAATGTGTGTGAAAAAATAACACAAAAAGTGACTACCTGAAAGTTTGACAAAGAGCTAGTGCATGGAAAGTGTTAAAATACAACTCTTTGAAGCACCCTAGGGTGTGCCCTTTCTAAAAATATATGGTTTGATGGGGGTAAATTACTTTGGCCGGCTTCAAAAATGTCCCAAATAGGACATGGGTGCATGATGACGAAATGTGAAAATTCCAAGTTGGAAAACTGAAATCCGCACCCCCCAAATAAGGCCTTTTAGCCCCCAAATGAGCCGACATACCTATACATGGGTGGTATCAATTTACTCAGAAGATGTTGCTGAACATATTTTGGGGTGTTTTTTGGCAGTAACCCATAACTGGATTTGACAATTCATGCCTAAAGTACAATGTGTGTGAAAAAATAACACAAAAAGTGACTACCTGAAAGATTGACAAAGAGCTAGTGCATGGAAAGTGTTAAAATACAACTCTTTGAAGCACCCTAGGGTGTGCCCTTTCTAAAAATATATGGTTTGATGGGGGTAAATTACTTTGGCCGGCTTCAAAAATGTCCCAAATAGGACATGGGTGCATGATGACGAAATGTGAAAATTCCAAGTTGGAAAACTGAAATGCGCACCCCCCAAATAAGGCCTTTTAGCCCCAAATGACCCGACATACCTATACATGGGTGGTATCAATTTACTCAGAAGATGTTGCTGAACATATTTTGGGGTGTTTTTTGGCAGTAACCCATAACTGGATTTGACAATTCATGCCTAAAGTACAATGTGTGTGAAAAAATAACACAAAAAGTGACTACCTGAAAGATTGACAAAAGCTAGTGCATGGAAAGTGTTAAAATACAACTCTTTGAAGCACCCTAGGGTGTGCCCTTTCTAAAAATATATGGTTTGATGGGGGTAAATTACTTTGGCCGGCTTCAAAAATGTCCCAAATAGGACATGGGTGCATGATGACGAAATGTGAAAATTCCAAGTTGGAAAACTGAAATCCGCACCCCCCAAATAAGGCCTTTTAGCCCCCAAATGAGCCGACATACCTATACATGGGTGGTATCAATTTACTCAGAAGATGTTGCTGAACATATTTTGGGGTGTTTTTTGGCAGTAACCCATAACTGGATTTGACAATTCATGCCTAAAGTACAATGTGTGTGAAAAAATAACACAAAAAGTGACTACCTGAAAGATTGACAAAGAGCTAGTGCATGGAAAGTGTTAAAATACAACTCTTTGAAGCACCCTAGGGTGTGCCCTTTCTAAAATATATGGTTTGATGGGGGTAAATTACTTTGGCCGGCTTCAAAAATGTCCCAAATAGGACATGGGTGCATGATGACGAAATGTGAAAATTCCAAGTTGGAAAACTGAAATGCGCACCCCCCAAATAAGGCCTTTTAGCCCCCAAATGACCCGACATACCTATACATGGGTGGTATCAATTTACTCAGAAGATGTTGCTGAACATATTTTGGGGTGTTTTTTGGCAGTAACCCATAACTGGATTTGACAATTCATGCCTAAAGTACAATGTGTGTGAAAAAATAACACAAAAAGTGACTACCTGAAAGATTGACAAAGAGCTAGTGCATGGAAAGTGTTAAAATACAACTCTTTGAAGCACCCTAGGGTGTGCCCTTTCTAAAAATATATGGTTTGATGGGGGTAAATTACTTTGGCCGGCTTCAAAAATGTCCCAAATAGGACATGGGTGCATGATGACGAAATGTGAAAATTCCAAGTTGGAAAACTGAAATGCGCACCCCCAAATAAGGCCTTTTAGCCCCCAAATGACCCGACATACCTATACATGGGTGGTATCAATTTACTCAGAAGATGTTGCTGAACATATTTTGGGGTGTTTTTTGGCAGTAACCCATAACTGGATTTGACAATTCATGCCTAAAGTACAATGTGTGTGAAAAAATAACACAAAAAGTGACTACCTGAAAGTTTGACAAAGAGCTAGTGCATGGAAAGTGTTAAAATACAACTCTTTGAAGCACCCTAGGGTGTGCCCTTTCTAAAAATATATGGTTTGATGGGGGTAAATTACTTTGGCCGGCTTCAAAAATGTCCCAAATAGGACATGGGTGCATGATGACGAAATGTGAAAATTCCAAGTTGGAAAACTGAAATGCGCACCCCCCAAATAAGGCCTTTTAGCCCCAAATGACCCGACATACCTATACATGGGTGGTATCAATTTACTCAGAAGATGTTGCTGAACATATTTTGGGGTGTTTTTTGGCAGTAACCCATAACTGGATTTGACAATTCATGCCTAAAGTACAATGTGTGTGAAAAAATAACACAAAAAGTGACTACCTGAAAGATTGACAAAGAGCTAGTGCATGGAAAGTGTTAAAATACAACTCTTTGAATCACCCTAGGGTGTGCCCTTTCTAAAAATATATGGTTTGATGGGGGTAAATTACTTTGGCCGGCTTCAAAAATGTCCCAAATAGGACATGGGTGCATGATGACGAAATGTGAAAATTCCAAGTTGGAAAACTGAAATGCGCACCCCCAAATAAGGCCTTTTAGCCCCCAAATGACCCGACATACCTATACATGGGTGGTATCAATTTACTCAGAAGATGTTGCTGAACATAGTTTGGGGTGTTTTTTGGCAGTAACCCATAACTGGATTTGACAATTCATGCCTAAAGTACAATGTGTGTGAAAAAATAACACAAAAAGTGACTACCTGAAAGATTGACAAAGAGCTAGTGCATGGAAAGTGTTAAAATACAACTCTTTGAAGCACCCTAGGGTGTGCCCTTTCTCTAAATAATATTGGTTTGATGGGGGTAAATTACTTTGGCCGGCTTCAAAAATGTCCCAAATAGGACATGGGTGCATGATGACGAAATGTGAAAATTCCAAGTTGGAAAACTGAAATGCGCACCCCCCAAATAAGGCCTTTTAGCCCCCAAATGACCCGACATACCTATACATGGGTGGTATCATTTACTCAGAAGATGTTGCTGAACATATTTTGGGGTGCTTTTTGGCAGTAAACCTTAAAGTTCACAGTACATGTATTCTTAAATTGCGTTCAAAAAAAAAAAAATCACCAAATTTTTTTTTTTTTCTCAAACTTTGGCATAGATTTGTGGTAAAATGGTTGCATGGAAAGAGTCAAAATACCCCAAGTTTAATACCTTGATTTGTGTACTTTAAAAAAATATGTATATGTGGAGGGTTATTCAGGAATTAGTGACAGATATCAGTGTTACAATGTCACTATCACTAGTTTTGAAAATAAACTCTTTGGAAATGGCAAAGTGCTACTTGCACTTATTGTTGCATAAAATAAGGAAAAAAGCGAGGAATATGTAAACATTGGGTATTGCTAAACTCAGTACTAAATTTAGAAACTACTAAGGAATAAATTTTTTTTGACGGTTGTTTTGATACATAAGAAATTTTGGGGGTCAAAGTTCGAAAAAGTGGTGTTTTTTCAATTTTTGTGTCATATTTCACAATATTTTTTATAGTAAATTATATGAAATGATGAAAAAATGGTATCTTTATAAAGTCCATTTAGTGACGAGAAAAACAGTGTAAAATATGTGTGGGTTACATAAACGAGTAAGAGGAAAATTTGACGTAAACACTAAGAGCGCAGAAACATAAAAACAGCTGCGGTCACGGACGGATTTGTGTAAAACCGCCCGGTCACTAAGGGGTTAATGTGTTAGCTATATGCCTCACAGTGTATTCATTTCATGTTTTACCTTGATCAATGGCATTTTAGGGGTTAATGAGTAGGCTAAATGCCACATTGTTTATTATTTTTATTGTAGTTCCCTGGGTTTATGGCATTTTAGGGGTTATTATGGAAGTTAGAATCTAAAGGGTCTAATCATCTTTAGATCCTCTGCTTTTTGTTACATTTCGGGGAATTTATTTCGCCGAAAATAAAGTGAATTCCCTATTTAGTGAATGGTCACTGTAATTTGCTAAAAGTGGAGTCGCTGAAGCAGCAATCAGACATTCAGCGAAAACTGCCGAACTGCGGCAAATAAAGTATCATGTTAGTACAATAAAAAGGCCTCATTGAGTCACATTACTCTGGGGTTTTGGAATCTTATTTATATATACTTATTTAGGGCACTATTACCTGGTGTGAGTTAACCCTTGCGTCGGCTGGTTTTGCATTAGCGCCAGGTTAATCGAGTCTAGCGCCTGACCAACAGATCATTTGCCTCCTGCTACAAACGGGAAAAATCACTTAGCGCGTTGCTATTAGCGATTTGTAGCTCGAGCTTACTGTACTTTCCGCGTCCTTTACTTAACATGGGGAGCACTAGAGATCTCTAGCGCTTTTGCAGCTAGCAGATCAGTTGGTGCCAGCGCTAATTTTTTGAGGGGCACTAATTGCAACATTTTACCTACTGTTCAACCCTGGTGCTAACTCCAAAAAAAACAGATCTTCGCCCAAAATTAACAGGCAATTTAAAGGAATGCAGCACAGGTGTTCTCTTGGCCCCATACACTATAGCAATGGATCTGGTCCGCATTGTCGTTGCTGTTGCAGTCGGCTCTATTATAAAAGTATCCTTTATCCACATATATCCTAATTCTAATATATTGCCTAATTTTAAACATTTTATGCTGGGGGTTATTCATAGTATGGAAGCGGTTGATTATTAGGGTGACTGTGTGGACCATGTTTAAAGGGGCATGTGAATAAGTCTTGCCCTGAAACATGTATTATTTATATGCTGCAGCAGGGAAATTTGTGTCGCTCACCTGGCCTTCCTTTTGGATCTATTAAATGCAGTGTAATGATTCTACCTGCTGTTGGGTGGCATTTATCATGCAATGCCCATCAGCCTTAATATATGTGTGCATCAAACCATGGATGATACGGCCACCTTGGATGATTTTAATAATGCAGGGGTGTGAGGTTATTCACTGGATGTGTTCATATTCAAGCTTGTGAGGGCGGGGGATAGGTATGGCCCGGCACTGGAAAAATAAAAGTTCTATCCTGTACACAACCGCATTAGCACTGGGTCTCAGCCCGGGTCTTAGAGTTTTCCTAGCGTGCGCTAAACGACCTTGTTCATGGACTACTGCAGACAAGGTGATCTGTTCGTGGGTCGTCAGGCACTATGTTTTAGCAACTCGCGCTAAATGTTTCCTTTAGCGATGGTGTTTTAGCTCACACCAGGTGATAGGGCCCTTAGTTTTATTCAGTGATATGATTTAGTGGTGAAAATTATTAGTGCCCCCCCAGTTTTGACTGCGGTATCTTCTGTGCCCCCCTAAATATTGTTCCTAGAGTCGCCACTGATCCTGGGAGGGCCTCCGGTGAGTGGTAGGTATGGAAGTGTAATGAAAAATCGTTCTCCCGTAAAGGTAAAAAACGATTTATTGGCATAAAATATAAAACAATATGGTAAAATAAACCAAAACGCGTTTCACGGATGTCCTCCTTCCTCAGTTGGAATATCTAGTGCTGTCTCTCAGTTGTGCCTTTAAATAGCGTGGCAAATGAGCTGTGGAAGCTACAGCTTCCTCTACACCCTGAGGAGATCTCAACTTCCTGTGCAGCAAGCAGTATGCAAGTGGCGGAGTTACCGTTACAGTTAGCCAATATTTGGCAACTGCCTGCTTTCTGAAAAGCCGAATGGCCACGAAATTATACCGTATGGAGAAATTCACCATTCAGTACAATTTCAGGGGCCAGATTGGCTCTCTCTGAATAACCCTGACAGCTTTTGCCACAGTAGTTTAGTGTAGAGTTCACCTTAGTTTTCACCAGTGTTTCAGTTGAAGCTGTCTAACATTGTTATTACGGGAGATCTATGGAGATTGTCGCTTTATTTTGTTGAGGTGTATTGACTGGTGTGGGAAACACTGGTGAAAAATGGTAAATAGCGACTAGCTGCAGTTTACGCTCTTTTTGTAAAAACAATGCTGTTCACCATTATTTACAGCAACTTTGCTTGACAGTATTAGATTATCCTGTGGATATCCAAATATTAAAATAGTTGCAAAAATGGTGAAAATTAGAGCTTTGTGAATTATCCCTTAAGTCCATTATACTTAAGGATATTTTTTTCAAAATCTTAAATGTATGTGTCTCAATGTGAGGAAGTATAATTTTAATTAGCTTAACACTTCTCATACAACAAAATGGTTCTGGCACTACCAAAAATGAACAAAAATAAAATCATAATTAATAGAATACATATGTAATTACTAAATAAAAAAATGCACAAAATAGAATCTCACATATTTAAAAGCATAAAATTGTGTCATTTTTCACCTTTACATATGTATTGATTTCATTCTACAAACATTATCATAGGATTGTGAAGTTGTGTTAATTTTTCGTAATGACTGAACGTTGTTGTATATGTTTGCTATTAATCCTTTCTAGGGTTAAGTAGGGTTTGAAGGCAACTCAATTCATCGTGTATCTGTTGTTTGAAATATTGACTTGTGTTTTTAGTGTATTGTAGAATTGTCTTGTCTTTACTAATTGTACCTTGGCTTTTGTACAGCACTGCAGAATGTTTTGGTGTTTAATAAATAAAAATAATAATATGTAGATCATTGGCCCTAGGATTTGGTGACATCTGGTTTTTCCCAGAGTCTGACACTTCTGTTTTAAGGACTGGAAGAAAAAATGTCAGTGCAATCTGTGTTGAATTAGTAATGCCCCCAGTTAAAGGATTAATACATTCGGCCTAATACCACAATATTTCAAATAGCCCATAAGGATACAGTGTGTAGTAATAGGTTAAAAAATCTCAGAATTATTGATGTATTCCATGATTGGAGCTACATACTGCAAACATGACAGGTTCTCTCCCAAAAAGAGCTTGAAATACACCAACAAAATAAATCTTGTTGTTTCATTCAGTATGATTCAAGTATGAGAATACTAATCTGAAAATATATAGCTAAAATTCAAACAGTTGCAATTTTTTTACTTTAAATCAGCAATTTTATAATTAAGCTCCCTGGCGGTATTCCCGAGTGTGACTCGGGGTTAAATTTCACTACCGCGAACGGTAACCCCAAGCCACACTCGAGCTGGATGCATACTCACCTCCTCCTGGCTCCCTCGCTGTCCCCCGCAGTGTGTTCGCGGCGAGCTACTTCCTAGTAAGGCTCCCTGCGAGTCACACGATGCAGGGGGCGGGACCAGCAGCAAATTTAGAAAAAATCATTTTACACTGTATAATCCAAAATGCAATGTTTATGAACAGCCACTAGGTGGCACTACAGGATAAGAAACAGAAATACATCGTCTCACCCTTCTTTTCAGACAGATTTCAGTGTTTTTTGTTGTATTTTATTGAATATCATTTATTTGCATTATTTGAAAAAATTATTTTTGGGATAATAAATTATTATGTCGTGTTTCAAACTTTAGCAGACTCAGTGTATTTACTATTTTTTATTTATTTATTTATTATTATTTATAATGGATTTTACCAGTTAGGACTCTTGATTGCACGGATTTCAGTGCGTGATTCCTAATTATTACAGGCTAACTATGTACAAAAACACGTTTCCTTTAAAAAAAAATTGAGATGCTTTTAGACACAAAATTTTGAAAAAATTAGACTGCCAGGGAGATTAAGTACTCTATGAATACATTTTTTTAATAAATGTTTTTGTTGAATATATTTTTTAAAATATATTTTAAAAATGTTATTTAAAAAAAGAATATATAAACAAGGAGGAAAATGGTAATATAAAGCCATAAAACAGAATGAAATATGTGAGACAAGTTGGTGAAACAAGGGGCTCCTCGACTACATCCAAGTGGCACACCATCTTCCAAATGGAACTGAATGCGCAAATATGCAGATCTGTTCAGCCTCACCAATCAGGAAAATGTCACTGCCCAGCAGATACCCCCATGATGTTATCATGATGACCAGGTATGTGGTATCCTTGCTGCGGTTGGCGCTGTGTGCCGGAACACTTATGCCTCCAGATGCATCACCGTCTAGAGCTTTCCAAATGTTTTGTGTTGGTGACACACTTTTTAGAGATGCATCATTTGGTGACATGGTAATTCGGTTTTACTAGCAAACTTAGTTTAAACCAACTCGTTATAATAGATACAGACACGCATTATAAGAACGAAATATATGGAGACACAACATATGTATCTCATGAAACCTTTTCGTTTAGATTTTTCTAAATACATAATTTGTAATTATTGTTATAATTATTACTACTCACACTCTGTTCCCCCTTCCGTACACATTATTTCCCTCTTTTCTATTGTCTTCTTCTGAAAAAGTCCCTCAGTCTCCCCCTGCGAATCACTACACCGACCTGCCGGATCGAGGCGAGATCCTGCAGGTCATGTTACCGTCAGAGGAAGCCTCAATGGAGTCCTATGGCCTCCATCGAGGGGATGCTTGCAGTGGCGCTTAGCCATTTTACCGTGCTGGCTGCTGGATTACCGCCTGCACCGTAATGTCACGCTAAAACGGAGGACTCTAAGGAGAAACCTGCAGGCGCAGATTTTTCTCCTTAGTGTCCCCGTTTTAGCGTGAAGATTGTAATATAGTCCCATATGTTTAATGGTCCTCCACATTGTTTATAGCTTTAATGACAACCTTGCTCATCTGATTGTACACTTTTATAATTGTACATCTGATTACAATCTGTATGAAAAACACTCAAAATAAAGATGGTAGAGTAAATTACTTTGCAGAGTTGGTGGAGGGCAAAGAAAAACTTCACATTTAAATCCTATTTGAGGATTAACATGCAGTGCATCACCCTCAATATGTGCAAAAGTTTTCCTTTGCGCTCCACCAACTATACAACCTGGTTCTATGTGGGATGAGGTGTACCATCTATTGCGTGTGAGCTGCATAAAGTATTCCCTACTTAATATCCCTATTCTCTTAATTGTGAAGCACTGTATCATACCATATACCGTTTCTCTTTGCATTGTGCTAAGAGTAAATTACGTGTCTTCTTCACTGGTGATTTTTTTATGAAGGGACACTACCACCAAAAAAAAGGAAATGTCCTTATATTTAATTAATATTTGGCAATTCGCCAAATATTGGCGAATTGGCAGCGAAACACGATGATCTTCGACTGCAGGTCCACAGGGGAGCATCAGGGAAACCAAGGGGGGGGGGGTCCAGGAAGGGTGGGAGACTGCCCAAGGGGAGGAGGAGGGAAAACCCGACTGTTGCATAGGCAGTGGGCAGAAAAGATCACCAGCTCGTCGGACCACTCTCGGGGTTCCGCCCTGACCAGCAACCTTCTCCGATCTAAAGGGGTCCACAGCAGCCACTCCGGCAAACCGCCCTCCAAGAGGCCCCCCGCCAGCAGCCAGGAAATCCGCATTGGGCACAGCAGAGGCCTCCACCGAAGGCTGAGAGGTAGTAAACAGTGAGTCTTACACATCACTGCTCGTCTCCACCTCCACTTCGACCAGAGAGCCCTTCGCGCCACCCACCAGAAAAGCTGCACTGGGCATTCTCCCGCTGGAAGCCTCTGGTCCCCGGCAGACCCGTAACTCCTCCAAAAGGTGACGCCAGTCAGCTCTGGTAAATGGACACAATCCTCCCTTGTCAATAGTGACAGGCAAACATCGAGACCGGACATCAAGGCCTCAGTGCCCTTCAGGGGGAGGGGGGCCAGCCCATTGTCAGTCTACGCAATCCTCCATCGCCCCCACCACGAGGAAACCCCCAGTGACCAGGAAACAGGGGCCCTCCATCTCCACAGCTGAAGCCAGGCGATCTCCTCAGGGGGAACCATAGGGAAGCAGAGGACTGGCAGAGCGTGGGTCCGCCGAGCACCAGGCCGCAGACCTCAAGATGGTCACCGGATGATCGCACCAGCCCGAGGAGAGCCTGCGGTGTGGCAGCAAAGCTGGTGAAAGACCTCAGAATGTCAGCAAAGGGAGTGGGGGCAGCACCCAGAATGTTAAAAATCCGAGGAGAGAGAGGTAAGAATCCAATTTCAGCCAATAAACACCGAAAGGTCTCTATCAGGATGGAGCTTCTGTAACCAGTATCTTCTCTCTCCTCGGCAGTCAGCCATGCCCCTTTTTTTTTACCTGTTCGTCGGCTTGTCGACTTTTCCTGGTGGCTGGTCGTGGCTCTGTTTTGTGGATTGTCGGCTTTTTTCAGATGCGTTTGACGGTCTTGACGCAGATCATCGAGTGTGTTCGGCATTTTGTCAGCAGCTTATCAAATTGCTTTTTGGCGGTTTTTGCAGCGTTTTTTCCATTCGATTTGACGGTTTTTGACTAAGTTTTTCAGATGTATTCGGTGGCTTTGCCATGCACTTCGGAGACTCTGCAGTGAATGCTGAATTCACCACAGGGTCGACGAATTTGACTCCCCGAAGTGTGGGAAACGAAACAGCACTGAAATTTCACCATAATTTCGATGCTCTTTGAATAAATGTGTTAGGATGATATGTTTGAACTTTGAGACTATTTAAACGGTGACCACACACTCAGTAGGATCACTCCTGATGAAGTCGTCCTGAGTGACGACGAAACGCGTTGGGTGGTTCTTTACCTTTTAAACTGCTTTGTCCATATGTCCATATGTCTTGGCTTCTGGCAACTAAGTGATGGGGCCTGTATTTGGTCATACATATTTGATTTGGTCTTGATGGGCCGATTTGGTGCCCTATGACTCTTCTTTGAATCTGCCTAAATCTCCTATTGAATGAGTGTGTTTGATTAACCTAAAGGCTATTGCACTAATTTTCTGTGACTATATGGTCTCTCTTTGTGTTATAGAATAACCTTGGGAAGGAGAGGGCGTGAATCTGTTTAGTCAGTTTTAATCAAAGAACCTCTTTAACCTCATATGGTGTCACTCTAATTAACGTGTGTACTGGATTTCAATCTTGAAGTGGACACCTGTGAAGTTTATTGAGGTAGTTATATGTTGATGGTTGAGTCTCTATACCATAATGTGGACCTTTAAATGATTAAACAAAAGAGTTCCTTCTAAAATGATTTAAATACCCATCCATTGCCAGAAAATTTGAATTTTCACTTCATTGGTTTTAAAAGAATTGTCTGTTTATCGTGTGTTTAATTTTGAATAAAATTTACTCATAACTTGAACATATTCTATGTTTGAACTTTGAATGTTTTGCAATCATTGCAATCACTATGAAAATTCTTAGGGCTATATTACATAGTTGGTGCTAACTTAACCAGGGCTGTTGTACAGTAAACTGAAAACCTCCATAGGCTATAATGGCTCTGTGAAGTTTACAACAGCTCTGATTAAGTTAGCACCAACATTGTAATACTGCCCTTAGTTTGCTAAAATCTATATTTAATGAACCTAGCAATAGGTTATAGTTGCTATAATTAGGAAATACTATCAGGTCTATTCACTAGAGGTGAAACTCAGGAGAATTGGCAGGAGAAGTGAAAATTCTAGGTCAAAATAGGTAAACCATAAAAATTCTCCCATTTATCTCACTTGGATAAATTGGTTATTTGTTCTAAATTATTCTCTTCTCCTGACAATTCATCCAGAGTTTCACGTTTAGTGAATAGACCTGTATGTGACATTTCACTAACTTGTAGGGTGTCTGAGGTATAAAATGTCAGATCTATATTTGTTCATGGTTGTTAATAGGGATGAGCTGTTTGGGTTCGGACGGTTCGGAGTTCGACCCGAACTTTGGCAGTTCGAAAGTTCGCGAATTTCAAACTTTTTGGGCGTGTTCGGTTCGGGTTCGGAAAAAAAAAGAAATTTTGAAAAAAGTATAGAAAATGCTTAAAAAAATACTAAAAAATCTAGAAATAAAGAGACTCTTTACTGCAGAATATTATAAACAACGGTTTATTAGATATTGAATTAAAAACTAATGTGTACGTGGAAAGATTATCAACTCTAAATGACCTCTGTTCACAAACGGGCATAACACCAGGTGTTTTTAGTCTGGTAATCAATTTGATACATTGTACAAGTGAGGGGGTGGGGTGGTGTCTGTTTCTGATTGAGATTTGAGAATTAATTTCCCTCCTAAAACATCCTAATATGCTGCATTTAACCCTTTCGCTGCTGAGGCTTTTCACACCTCTGTGCTGAGATCATTTTTACCGCTTTCGCTCATCATGTTTAACCGCGTTTTGTAGCCTTATTTTGATATATGACCCAGACATATTATATATCGTTCTTTCCGGCAGACTTGGCAGATTCATAATATGTCATTATTATATGTATACGTTATGTTATGTCTGTATATTATAACAAAAAATGCAATAAAATTAGAATTTTCAATAATGTATTATGTGTAAAGTGTTTTTTTTCACATTTTAACATGCGATCGTTTGCGGTTATATTTTGTATGGGGTGCACTTGTTAAAAAAATTAGAAATGGGGTCTCGTTACATTTTTTTTGGGGAAAAGTTTGCTTTTTTTAACAAACGCACCGCATACAAAAATCGTTAGTGCAGCATTATTGTTCACATTATAATTGAAATGGGAACAATATTGCTGAATTAACAAAACAAAGACAAACAAAAAAACTTGTTTATTTTTTTTTTTAAATATATATATATTTTTTTAAAAAAAAAAACATTTTTCATGCTCATGTGTAGTATCCTTGGAAAGGCCATGCTCTGGCCGATCCAACGATATCAAACATTAACCCCTAGCTGCCACGGATCGGGAGATAGGGATTCATTGGAACCTTTATCTCCACCATTGGTGGCAGCTAGGGGTTAACTCCAGGACTGGCGTCATCGTGCAATGCATGATGACGCCAGTCCTCAGGGGGAGTTCCTGGAGGCTTGGCCGACATCCAAGATGTCAGCCAGCTCCAGGAGAGGATCACGATCCGGCGCTTTTCAGCGCCGATTCGTGATCCGGCTCCCCAGGGGTTAATCACAGTCACCGTTTACATTTACCGTCATTTGAAATGTCATTTTTTGGTTTTTACATATTTCTATACATCCTAGAAATCCGCCACTTCACGGGCAGGTTACGGGGACTTCCTAGGCACGATATTTGAAGGAATTTTTCGTTTTTATTTTTAACCCTTATTTCATGGAAAACTCACTGTCCTTTTAAAAACTTTTTTTTTTTACTTTTTGTCCTTGTTTCCTGTCCCCCAGGGCACTACCCGGACCCCCATACACCTTTTATGGCAAATATGTAGCATATATGCCCTCTTGGAGGGCACTCTAAAAACCGAATTTTCAGCCCCATTGACTTGCATGGGGTTCGGGTTCGGACAGAACAAATGGGAAGTTCGGGTTCGGGGAGTGTTCGGCTCATCCCTAGTTGTTAAAGCAATTACTTCATAGTAACATATACCCCTAGAAATTTTAATACAGTTACAAAAAGTTCTTTCACATGACGAAAAAGGATTGAAGAATTAATCTGTCCATTGAAGGCAACGTTTTTGGATATAGCATGGGATAACCTGGCAATTTGTTGAGAAACAATGGCATCAAAGAGATACTATATCTAAAAGTATTTTAAGTCCGAAAATGATTTATCAAAAGAGAAAAATCGACTCATGTGGAAACATTTATATTGTAATTTTGTAGAAAGGATATGTGTTGATGCCATGAACAAAACATCATAGCATAGACAATGTTCTTTATAACAATGGTTTTCATGGTAATGAGTTCAGTGTGAGGAAGAACACCAGGAGACCTTATGTTCTAGAAAATCCCTTTAAACATATGTACTGTATTTGTGAGTCTATTGCTATGTCATGTCCTTACATTGCCAAATCTATAAATATTACAGGTCATAATTATTATTGTAGTGTTTAACTTTCTCTGTTTTATTTATTATTATTATTCTTCTTTATTATTATTATTTATTATTATTCTTTATTTATAAAGCGCCAGCATATTCCGCAGCGCTGTACAATAAGCACAGTATAGACAGGGTTACAATACATTGAACAACATTTGACAAACAGTACAGGAGGAGATGAGGGCCCTATTCCCGTAGGAACTCACAATCTGGGAGGGTTGGGGTTGGAAACAGGAGGAGAGGACTGTAAGGTGAGAGTGATTGATGGTTGCGTCAGTGAGTTGGGTGGTAGGCTTCCCTAAATAGGAATGTTTTCAGGGAGCGTTTGAAGGAAGAGAAGTTAGGGGAAAGTCTGACAGTACGAGGGAGAGCGTTCCAGAGAGTGGGGGCTGCGCGTGAGAAATCCTGCAGTCTATCATGGGAAGAGGTGATGCGGGGAGAAGCTAGGCGCAGGTCACTGTTTGACCTTAGGGAGCGGGCTGGGGTGTATTTGGTGATTAGTGAGGACAGGTAGTGGGGAGCTGAGTTAGTGAGGTTTTGTAGGTAAGGATAAGGATTTTGAACTTAATTCTGCAGTGGATGGGGAGCCAGTGAAGGGACTCACAGAGGGGAGCGGCAGAGACAGAGCGGCGGGTGAGGTGAATTAGCCTGGCGGAGGCGTTCAGGATGGATTGTAGGGGGGAGAGGTGGGACAGAGGGAGGCCAGATAAGAGATTATTGCAATAGTCGAGTCGGGAGATTACCAGGGCGTGTATGAGTTGTTTTGTGGCGACAGCGGTAAGAAATGGCCGAATTCTGTAAATATTACGCAGTTGATATCGGCAGGAGGAGGAAAGAGACTTGATGTGGGGGATGAAGGAAAGAGCAGAGTCAAGTGTAACTCCAAGACAGCGAACTTGGTTTGATGGGGAGATGGTGATACCCTCCACCGTGATCGAGAAGTCAGGAGGTGGGGCGGCATTAGAGGGAGGAATAAGTAGGAGCTCAGTCTTTGACATGTTGATCTTTAGGTGGTGGGAGGCCATCCAGGAGGAGATGCCAGATAAACAGTCACTGACTTTGGAAAGGACAGGGGGAGAGAGATCAGGGGTAGAGAGGTAGATCTGAGTGTCATCAGCGTAGAGGTGGTAATTAAAGCCAAAGCTGTTGATGATTTTGCCCAGGGAGGAGGTGTAGATGGAAAAGAGCAGAGGACCAAGGACAGAGCCTTGAGGTACACCAACAGATAGAGGCAATGAGGAGGAGGAGTTACCAGCAAAGGACACACAGAAGGACCTGTTGGATAAATAGGAGTCAATCCAAGCAAGTGCAGTGTCACCGAGACCCAGAGAGTTGAGGGTCTGTAGAAGGAGGGGGTGGTCAACAGTGTCGAAAGCAGCCGAGAGGTCAAGCAGGATGAGAATAGAATAGTGGCCATGTTTTTTAGCAGTTAGGAGGTCGTTGGTGACTTTGGTGAGGGCAGTTTCAGTTGAGTGTAGCGGACGGAAGCCAGATTGCAGGGGGTCAAGTAGTGAATTGGAGGACAGGAAGAGGGAGAGGCGGTTGAAGACTAGTTTTTCTAAGAGCTTAGAGGTAAAGGGAAGCAGGGATACAGGACGGTAGTTGGATGGAGAGTTGGGATCTAGGGATGGTTTCTTTAGTAAAGGGGTAACTAGCGCGTGTTTGAAGGCAGATGGAAAGGAGCCAGTGGAGAGAGATAGGTTGAAGATGTGTGTGAGAGCAGGGGTGAGGGAGGAGGAGAGGGGAGGAATTAGATGTGAGGGAATGGGGTCGAGCGGGCACGTGGTGAGATGTGAGGAGGACAATAAGGAATTGACTTCCTCCTCAGTGGTTGGGAGGAAGCGGCAGAGGGTGGCAGATGGGACCTGTGGGAGTGGAGGTGGCAGATAACTATCTTGTGTTGGGATGTTGCTTCTGATAGTTAAAGTTTTACTGAGGAAGTAGTCTGCCAGCTCTTGAGCGCTGAAGGCAGCTGAGGGGGGAGGTGCAGGTGGGTAGAGGAGGGTGTTGAAGGTGGACCAGAGCCGTTTAGGGTTGGAGGACAGCGTAGATATAAGAGATGAGAAGAAGGATTGTTTGGCCAAGTGGAGGGCAGAGGTGTATGACCGGAGAATAAACTTGAAGTGAACAAAATCAGCTTCAGAGCGGGATTTCCTCCAGGCACGCTCTGCGGTGCGGGAGCATCTTTGCAGGTAGCGAGTCTGGAGGGTGTGCCAGGGCTGAAGCTGGCGGCGTGGGGCCTTACAGAGTCGAAGAGGAGCAAGAGTGTCTAGAGCAGAGATAAGCGTAGTGTTGTAGTGATTAGTGGCAGCATCAGGGCAGGTAAAGGATGAGGTATGAGGGAGGTGGTGAAGTAGGTTGGAGAATTGATGGGGGTCCACAGCCTGTAGATTTCTGCGAGTGTGTGTGCGGGGTGGGGGAGCAGGGTGTTTAGGAAGTCCAGATAGGTTGAAAGAGAGAAGGTGGTGGTCAGAGATGGGGAAAGGGCGACAGTTGAACTCAGAAATGGAGCAGAGGTTGGAAAAGACAAGGTCAATAGCGTGACCATCGCGGTGGGTAGGGAGGAGGGAGGATTGTGTGAGTCCAAGGGAGGACGTGAGTGAAAGAAGTTTGGAGGCAGCAGGGGCGGAAGGATCGTCAATGGGAATGTTGAAGTCCCGAGAACTAGGCATGGAAGATTAGAAGACAGAAAGTGAGAGAGCCAGGTAGCAAAGTGGTCAAAGAACTGGGAGGTTGGTCCCGGTGGGCGGTAGATGACTGCCACCCTGAGAGCCAGAGGAGAGAACAGGCGGATGCAGTGTGTCTCGAAGGAGGAGAAGGAGAGGGATGGGGGTGGAGGGAGATGCTGGTAGGTGCAGGTGGGAGAGAGCAGGATTCCGACCCCGCCACCATTTCTCTCACCCGGTCTGGGGGTATGACTCAAGTGTAGACCGCCATGTGAGAGAGCAGCAACGGAGGCCGTGTCAGAGGGAGTTAACCAGGTTTCAGTTAAAGCTAGGAGGTTGAAGGAGTTTGAAAGGAAGAGGTCATGGATTGCTGTGATCGCCAGCATATTCCGCAGCGCTGTACAATAGGCACAGTATAGACAGGGTTACAATACATTGAACAACATTTGACAAACAGTACAGGAGGAGATGAGGGCCCTATTCCCGTAGGAACTCACAATCTGGGAGGGTTGGGGTTGGAAACAGGAGGAGAGGACTGTAAGGTGAGAGTGATTGATGGTTGTGTCAGTGAGTTGGGTGGTAGGCTTCCCTAAATAGGAACGTTTTAAGGGAGCGTTTGAAGGAAGAGAAGTTAGGGGAAAGTCTGACAGTACGAGGGAGAGCGTTCCAGAGAGTGGGGGCTGCGCGTGAGAAATCCTGCAGTCTATCATGGGAAGAGGTGATGCGGGGAGAAGCTAGGCGCAGGTCACTGTTTGACCTTAGGGAGCGGGCTGGGGTGTATTTGGTGATTAGTGAGGACAGGTAGTGGGGAGCTGAGTTAGTGAGGGTTTTGTAGGTAAGGATAAGGATTTTGAACTTAATTCTGCAGTGGATAGGGAGCCAGTGAAGGGACTCGCAGAGGGGAGCGGCAGAGACAGAGCGGCGGGTGAGGTGAATTAGCCTGGCGGAGGCATTCATGATGGATTGTAGGGGGGAGAGGCGGGACAGGCGGTTTGTAAATTTTACCGAAGTTCAGATTATAGACTAATTGTGACTAATTGTGTCTTAAAATATTGTACAGCAAACAACTATATTGTCCATGATGTGCTTTGTGTAGACTTGACTGTATTACAATAGCATTTTAAAATTATGTTCTTATGAATATCCAAGAGTTATATTTAATTCTGGCACTAGTAATTAGTGATTACTTATCCTCTTCTGTGCTCTAGAGTAAATAACTCTAAAAAAAATAAGTCAGTAGCTACGGTATATCTTTGGCACACACCATTATGAAACAAGCATTTCTAGTTTGTATATTGAAAATGGTGATATCCTAAACGTCTCTCCTTCATACTTAAAATTTTCCATACCTCTGAAATATTGGGGGGGAAAAATGAAATTATCTTAATAAACATATACAGGTCTATTCACTAAAAGGTGAATCTCAGGAGAATTGGCAGGAGAAGAGAACAATCTAGACCACATAGCTGATTTGGAAAGTGAGATAAATGGGACAATTGTTCAGGTTTGGTTATTTTGACCTAGAATTTTCACTTCTTCTGCCAATTATCCCGAGTTTAACCTTTACAGGGTTATTCAAAGAGATCCGAATGGCTCCCGAAAGGGAACCGAACACTGAAAATCATCATTCGGTTACTTTTCTTGGCCATTCGGCTATCCAGAAAGCAGGCAATTCGCCAAATCCTGGCGAATTGCCTGCACATACGGTACCTGTTCGGACCCTGTTCGAGGGCAGTGAAATCCCCATAGTGAAGCAATACTTCAGCTATTCAGAGAACAAAAAGCAGCAGTGAAAAGTTCCCTAAATGCCCTGTCATTCGGTGGCTTCATTCGACAGGTTTATTCAGGCGAATACCATAGGCTTTGAAAAATTCTATTTTTCATTATAATTACCATAAACCTTTTCCAAGTTTCTTCTTATATATCAAAACCGAAGTAAGAGCTGCGCTACGCCATGGCGGAGACCCCCAAAAAGAATCAATCACAAATCTGTGTTGGTCTTTTCTCAGAAGTCTAGCTTTCCTCATTAAGCCAGATCTACTTATTAAAATTCACAGAATTTATAGCCAATCAGTGTACAGATACATTACAACATCAAAGTTTAGCCACTCAGTTAACTTACTACCATATATGGTTCACAAGAAATCCTTTTCCCATCCTGCACTGAACATAACAGGAAATCGGCCACAGCTCATATCCTATAGAAGGAACAACGGTCTATGCAGTATTGAAACTAACAAAAATGGAGGGGGGGGGATTTCACAGGCTTTTTAAGACAAAATATTTATTATATTTACAGGAAATTAAAATCTAACAGGCTTCAATGTTAAAAATATTCCCGTTTTAATTCAATATGTAATAAACCGTTCATTATAATATTCTACAGTAAAGAGTCTCTTTATTTATAGATTTTCTATGATATTTTAAGCATTTTTCTGGATTTTTTTTTTTTTTAAAAAATTCAGATTTTCATTTTTTTTTTTTAACTGTACTTATTTTTTCTGTAACAGCCCTTTTTATTATCATTCATTGGATCTCATATGTACATTTCAGACATTTTCGCTCAGTAGTTTCTTTGCAAACAGCGTTTCACTTTTCAAACATTCAAGCAAACAGTTTTCCTAATTTATTCACTCCATTCGTCTGCGGTGTCGGCTTTTTCCGGCGGCTGCGCTGCGTGTGATCGGCTCCTGCTCGGGTTTTCCTGGCATTTTCGGCGGGTTAATCCAGATGTTTTTGTGGGTTTCGGTGTGCATTCGCCGGGTTTTTGCGGTGAGTTTTCTTCGGGTTTGCGGTGGCTTTTCCCTGCACTACGATGGCCCTGTGGTGCTTGCTGAATAAACCGCAGGGTCGCCGAAATGGGATTGCCGAATCTCCCCGAATTGAAGAGAACGAAAAGTCACCGAACGTGCGGTGATTTTTCGATTCTCTTTGAATAACCCTGATAGTGAATAGACCTGTTTGTCTAATATTTATATATAGATTTTCGACACTGTTTCTTGTTTTTTCAAATTAAATAAATTACTTTCAATGAACAGAATTTGTTGAATTGGAAAAATAAGCTGGAGTAACCTTAGTACCTACGTATAAAGTTGATTTCCATATGTTTCTTATTCTACAGTGCCCAATCCTTACCATTACTCAATATATATAGTGTAGGAATACATCAGACAAAATTTAAACCACTCCACCTAAACATATATCCAAAGATTTAAACAGACCTAACTTAAATTTTAAATTGAGGGTTTAGTTACTAAATGTGATTATACATTGCATAAGCCAGTCACAGTGTCAATTTACATTGCATTTGGCAAGCTTATTATGCAATATATGTTCATATTTTGTAACTAACCCTTCATCAGTTTAAAACGACGTAAGGTGTTTTTAAATATTTGGATGCATGTTTAGGTGGAATGCTCTGAATTTTGTGTTTGTGCTTATTGGTCTCAGTAGCGTGGTTATGAATAGGGATGAGCTGTTCGGTTCGATCAGTTCGGAGTTCGATTCGAACATCGGCAGTTCGAAAGTTCGCAAGCTTCGAACTTATTGCGTGTTCGGTTCGAGTTCGAAATATTTTTTTTGAAAAAAAAGTATAAAAAATACAAAAAAAATCTAGAATATTATAAGCAACGGTTTATTAGATATTGAATTGAAAACTAATGTCTAGGTGCAAAGATTCTCACCTCTAAATGACCTGTGCTCTCAAACGGCGTAAACAACAGGTGTTTAATTAGTGTTTGGAAATAACATGTGCTTCTAATTAGTCCGGTCTCATGAATTTGATACATTGTATGCAGACTGGGAGTGCTAGGTGTCGTGTTTTGGTCTGTGATGGCGATGTTTCCATACATCCTACAAATCCGCCACTTCACGGGCAGGTTATGGGGACCTCCTAGGCACGATATTTGAAGGAATTATTTGTTTTTATTTTTAACCCTTATTTTATGGAAAACTCACTGTTACTTTAACCCTTTCACTGCTGATGCATTTCACCACTGTGTGCTGAGCTAATTTTTACCGTTTTCGCTCATCGTGTTTAAACACGATTTGAAGCCACATTTTATTATACGACCCAGACATATTATATATCGTACTTTCCGGCAGACTCGGCAGATTCATAATATATCATTTTTATATGTATACGTCATGATCTGCCTGTATATTATAAAAAAAATGCAATAAAACTTGAATTTTTAATCATGTGCAGCGTGTAAAGTGTTTTTTTCACCTTTTATCACATGAACATTTGCGGTTATATTTTCTATGCGGTGCGCTTCAACAAAAATTAGAAATGGGGACTTATTAAATTTTTGGGGGGGAATTATGTGATTTTTAGCAAACGCACACCATAGAAAAAAATCATTAGTGCAGCATCATTGTTCACATTATAATTGAAATGTGAACAATATTGCTGCATTAATAAAAATAACACAAAAAAAATACATGTTTTTATTTTTTTACTTTATACCTGGTCATGTTGGGTATCATTCGAAAGGCCATGCTCAGGCCTTTCGATTGACACCCTCCATGACCCCCTAGCTGTGGTTCTGGAGATATCGGGGTTCAAATGAACCCCCTATCTCCACCAGGGGATTCCGGGCAGCTAGGGGTTCCCCGGCTATCTGATGTCCTCCAGCTATGCGTGAGGATGTCAGGCAGTGAGGGGGGACCCGGGGGTGGAGCTGCCATCCAAGATGGCGGCCCCCACCGGAGCTAGGCCGCACTTCGGCACCGAAGTGCGACACAGTGCCTAAGGGGTTAAAGCCAGGCACCGCTTAAAAGGGGAGACTCTCCCCTTTTAAGCGGAGCCTGGCTTTTTTTTGTGGGACCTCCTGATCGGGAAGGAGTGGGATCCGAACGGACCGCCCCCTCCCTTCCAGGCGATCTCCCAGCATTGCCGGGGGTCGCCTGGAAATGACGTCATCGCGCATGGCGCAATGACGTCATTTACGCCGGGAGGAGCTTGACTACAGCGTCTGAGGACGCTGAAGTCAGAACGCCGCAGGACCCCAGACAGAGAGGTGAGTATCTCCGTCGGGGGTCCCGCAAAGCTGATGACATGTGGGACATGTCCTCCTCAGCATACAGCGGGAGTAACTGAGGACGTGTCCCACATTGTCGTCAGCAGTGAAGGGGTTAAAAACATATTTTTTAAAAAACTTTTTGTCCTTGTTTCCTGTCCCCCAGGGCACTACCCGGACCCGGACATTGTTTTTAAATGTTTCTATACATCCTACAAATCCGCCACTTCACGGGCAGGTTATGGGGACCTCCTAGGCACGATATTTGAAGGAATTTTTCGTTTTTATTTTTAACCCTTATTTCATGGAAAACTCACTGTCCCTTTAAAAATGTTTTTTTTAAAACTTTTTGTCCTTGTTTCCTGTCCCCCAGGGCACTACCCGGACCCCCATACACCTTTTATGGCAAATATCTAGCATATATGCCCTCTTGGAGGGCACTCTAAAAATCGAACTTTGAGTTCCATTGACTTGTATGGAGTTCGTGTTCGTGTTTGAGTTCGAATTCGAACTTTTGAAAAGTTTGAGTTCGAATGTGAACCGAACCCGGGGGTGTTTGGCTCATCCCTAGTTATAAAATATGTATATTTAGGTGTTTGAGTGCTTGCCCTATTATTGTGTGTATAGATATACATTTTCTTTGTTATTAGAAGAATACTTTTTGAAATCTAAAAATCATATTGATCTATATAATTAAAAATAAATGATCTTTGAATTTCACACTCAGAAATCATAAGACAACATTGTCAACAAGTATATTTATTGAAGAGGGAATTTCTTTCAATAGATACACAGCATTATTGAAGTTGTATCCCTTTTTCCTTTTATTCCTCCATGCCATTTGACAAGCAGATTAAAAAAAATATATATATATATTTTCCAGGGAAAAACAAAATCACTATTCTTCCATGATGTACTCATTCCCTGCTTTTATATTTGCAACCAGGCAACATAGTTCTTCAATTGCCTGGGGGTCTCTACAACCAGATACCACAGCAATGCTTTCATGACCCCTCCAGCAGCAGAAGGATTAAAGGTGATGGTCAGTGGAATATTATCTTTTTGAACATGCAGACAGAGGCATGATAGATATAGCAGTAAAAATCAAAGCAAAGGAAAAGAACACAGTGCCCTGCACAGAAAGCAGTTATGTCTGGTACACCACGTTCGTTTAGAAACCATTCTGATGTCCAATACATTAAACAGCATCCCTTGCTACTCACAATAACCTTTCCTTCCATATTTTCTAAGAGATTGCACAAAACGTACCGCAAGCTCTTCATCATGGCTATGAAATGCCTAACTAAAATACTTGCACATATCATATTTCTTTTCCTTTGCTCAAAGTAAAAAATGTTGCTAGGCAAGGACTAAATGTATTTGGGGATGTTTGTAGTTGCTCAGTAACATTGTGCAGTAGAAAAAACACAGCCCATAAGCAAAAAACAAAAAAAAGCCAAGAAATGGTTTAATTTTCGAAAAAATGTTGGACGTTGTTATCTTTGGAATAGTGATTTATCTATTCACTCCTCAAAGTGAAATATACCCTCCTCAGATATACAAGTAATTTTCAAAGGGTTTGTGTTAAATAAAATAGAAAAAGATATGAAATCATATTAAAAAATTCACCATTTATTCTGTTTTTTTTTCTTGTAGTGCATGTGTCTCACGGTTTTATAAGCTAAAAAAAAGTGGGAATGGAAAATTTATCAAAGTAAAATGTATTTTCTAACTGGAAGCAAGAATGGTTTTGATTTCATTTTATTGTTGAAGTTTACCTTTACAATATTTGAATGAATCATCATTCTTCTTCAATCACTACATGCTGGTAAATTGATTTTATGTAAAGCAGCAACAAAGCGCTCCAGTATAAAAACTTGCTGCAAAAAAATGCATGGTACAGGGAAGGAAGGATATCAGAGAATGGTTTTTACGTAAAGGACCCGAAGGACCCGAAGAATGTATAACAGATAGTGATGCACCGAAATTTCGGCCACCGAAACATGTCGGCTGAAAATGGACAAAAGCAGAAAACCAGCAGAAAATGCCACCCGAAAATAGAGGATCCCAGCTGACAATGAACGGGTGTTCTTCCAATGCTGCTCAGAGTTAACTGGCTGCTTGTGCAGGGCTTCCTCAATCCATAGCGTTATGTCGGAGATAAGAATCTCAACCAGCCGAGACACCGGGAGGCAGGGAAATGATGAGCAGAGACACACAAAGAACAAGGTGAAGGAGCGGTGTGTGTGTCTAATGGAGGAGGCCACACCATGTAAAATAATGTTAAAAACGAAGGACAGAAGACTGTAAGGTTTATAGACCAGAGAGAAGCTCAATACAAATTAAGAGTGGCTCAGGGGGCATTGTGCTACAGATATTAAGCACAAGCAGAGAGGTAAAGGCATAATGCACAGGGACAGAATGGACAGACATGAGACACAGGGAGAAATATATATATATAAAGTTTTTACACATGAATGTATACACTAGGGGCTATATTACAATCTTCGCGCAAAAACCCTTGCGCAAAGTGAAAAATTTTGCACCAAGCGTAAAAGTTTTGCGCGCACAAATCACCGCTGGAATTACAATCCTTGCACGTCTTTTCATCCGCCGATCAATAACACGCGCAAACAGGATGTGCCCAAATGCTCGTGCAGTACTGCCGCGCGCAAAAATCTGTGTGTGCACAGTTTTTTTCTCGCGATTCAGCCAATCAGAATTAAGAACCACAATTATCTCACATTAAGAAATTGCGCCTGTCAAAGTCAATCTCAGCATATATGCTGCAGCAATAATACATGCACACACAACTTCTCAATTTTATTGGTTTGGTATGAGTTGAATGGGCAACTATACTTTGCTGCATTATTTTTTATGGGCTGGTGCATTTGGGTTTGGCCAGATTGTTCAGATTTGCCTTTAACACCAGCTTTTAGAAGTTGCTAAAATTATGCGCGCAAAGGCTATGCGGTAATTACTGCGAAATAGATTGTAATACCATGCTTGTACCAGCGCACATTTGAGCTCACAATGTTAAATATAGGACGCGCAAAGTACAGTAAGCTCGCACAGAGTTTGTGCAGGTTCACCCGCAGTAGCCGATAGTCAGCGCAACACCCGCTCACAATGTAATACGTGATTCGGCGCAAATGGTTTTACCCCTCGCGTTAATGTTTTTTTGCGCCAGCACAAACGTTTGCGTGAAGAAGATTGTAATTTAGCCCTAGATGTAAAATAACCACACCAAAATAGGACAAAATATATTTTAAAAGGTTTAAGTATTAACGTGGATTCATTTAAATTCATGAAATTAATTTAAAAAAGTCTAGTATTAATACAATTATACAAAAAACAATCAAAGAATAAATTGGAAGTGAAAAAAGTCATTTCTGGTTTAGTTTTGGTTTTCGGCCAAGCGAATCATGAATTATCAGTTTTGGTGTCGTTCCAAAATTTTAATTCGGCGGATCACTAATAACAGAGATTGGTAACTATTTTATACAGTCAGTGTATTATATAGATTGAGACTGTGTAGGACAGGAAGAGGACTGCAAGACAGAGTGCTGGACTGAGAGAGATAGGAAGAACAGGGTTGATAAGGATGAGTAGGATAAATATGGTCACTACAGACCTGAGAGGTGGAAAGCAATGTGTGTCACGGAATTCTCTCTGTGCATTAGGCACACTATTACATGTTTACAATTTATAATGAGCTGTGATTTTTCTGTTAGCAGCCTTTGTATCAAGTCATGTAAACCACTCACTTTTCACCATCGAATGCTGGTTTATGCAAAACATTTGCAGCAGAATTGGAGGATAAATCGTCATTTGGGACTGAGTCAATTGTACAACTGGCACAAAAATTGGTAACCATGATTTTACTGAGTATGTAATTACTATTTTAATAGCAACATGGGCTAATTGTGTTTTTTTTTATGACATAACCACAAAATTGTGTTAAGAGGAATGGTGCCATTGAGTTCAGCATATAACTTGCTTATATTTCTTTAAAAATAAAAACAGCTTTTTACAAAATAAAGGAAAAATGTTGCTCATCCAGGTGTCATTCATAATAATGATATATCTTCTATACTATTAATAATTACATACAAAAGTCTCAGTTGTCTTTTAAAGATGCAAAGGAAGCATATAAGGCGAAGCATCCACTGCGCACTGTTTTGTTTTCAGCATTTTACAAATTCCTTCTTGGTTCTTGTTTCTTGTTCTTGTCCTTTTTTTAAAATCTTTTTTTTTTTCATCATTCCCATATTAAGGATGAAAGAGGCTTGGAATGTGGCACATGCCTTATATGTTATATGTATATGAGCAGTCCTTTTCAATCAGGACTAAAGTCTAATGTGGATGTCATCAATATAGCAGCATCAGAAGCCAGTCACACTTGTGAGGCCAACATTGTCCTTCTGTCCTTCCGCACTTCCCATCTCCTAGTTTTTGACTTCTCTCGGTTTTTCATCTCCTCTCTGATTTCTCTCTTGTTTTCTCTGTCTTTGTTTTCTTGGTACATCACCATCTTTTCTCTTTTGTTTGTTCTTTTTTGTTTCATCACCTTTCCCCTTTTGCCTGGAAGTGAAAACAAGAATCCAATTATAGAAAGCTAAATTATTATAGTTGAAGTTAATAAAAGCATGAAAAATGGCATGTACACTTATTTATTCATTTTTTAATTATCTATGATATAATTCTGCACAAAGCCTTTTCTTAGTAAAAAATCAGTAAATCTTCAAAAACGTAACAGGACACTATAGGGGTAAAACAGGTGGGGGACAGAAACAGAGGAGTTAAAAGGAACTCCTACTGACACCCTCTCAGTGGCGTCACAAGGGGGGGCAGGGGTGCAGCCCGCACCGGGTGACATCACCCCCTAGGGTGACACCCTAGAATTTATTTTTTATATTTTTTTCACGCAAAAATATTTTTCCATCATTACTTTGATCTAAACATCGGTGTTATGTAGGTGCCAACAAGGCAGATACTATGTTGGCTAGGATATTACGCCCCAGGCACCCTACAACGATGATTCCCGTGATTAGGGATGAACAGGGTAAGGTACATCGGTCTCCCGAGTCCATTAGGGACGCATTTACAGCGTATTTTGCAAATTTGTATAGGCATACCTTAGAGAATACTTTATTATTAGAAAAAATAGATGCATATTTAAACCGCCTTGCTCTTCCTTCTCTTAGTGCAGAGCAGATAGCCACGATGGCATTGCCTATTACTGAGGAGGAGTTAAAGAGGACACTGGGTTCGATGCAGCTTCACAAAGCCCCAGGACCGGATGGTTTTACGGGACAATATTATAAAACTTTCATGCCTAATTTGTCACCTTTTATGTGCCGTCTCTTTAATGAGGCCAGGGAAGGGAAGCCCTTCCCAGCAGAGTCTCTCTTGGCTTCAATAGTGCTAATCCCTAAACCAGGGAAGGATCCTGAAGGTATAGCTAATTATAGACCAATCTCTCTTATAAATACTGATATAAAAGTGTTAGCGAAAATCCTGTCTCTACGCCTGGACCCATACCTATCTTTATTGATCTCACCAGATCAGATGGGGTTTGTTATGGGACGACAGGCGTATGAAAATACGCGTAGAGCAGCAGATCTTATTTGGTTGGCTCATGAGCAATGCATACCCTCATTGTTTATATCATTGAATGCGGAAAAGGCTTTTGATAGGGCTGAATGGCCGTTTCTATTTACCTTGTTAGCACATCAGGGGTTCCCATCATCTTTTATTCGACTTATATCGGCCCTGTATGATTCTCTGGGAGCACAGATATTGATACCTGGGACAGAGAGGGTCCCCTTTCGTGTGTGGAATGGTACCCGCCAGGGGTGCCCATTATCCCCGGCTCTATTCGTTCTTTTTCTAGAACCTCTTTTATAGACTATTAGGGATGATCCGGGCATAACTGGGTTCGAGGTGGGAGAGTTACAATTTAAACTGTCAGCATATGCAGGTGATGTTCTTATCTCTCTGACGAACCCCCAGAAGTCTGTTCCAAGGGTAATGGAAAGATTGCAGGAGTTCTCAGAGATATCGGGATATAGAATCAATGTGGGGAAGTCGGAAGCTATACCAGTTGCGCTTCCCGCGTCCGTATTGTCTGATATCACTGCCTCTACTCCGATACAAATGGCTGAGTCAGAAATTAAATATTTAGGAATACGTCTACCAACATGCCCAAATAAACTGTATGATGCAAATTACCCCAGATTAATAAAGAATATAAAAAAGGACCTGGAGTCCTGGATAAACACAATATTTCGTGGATAGGGAGGGTTAATTGCATCAAAATGAATGTGCTTCCTCGTTGTTATATTTTTTCAAACTTTACCTATTCCTCTCGTTATTACTGAATTCGATATGTTACAGCGTGCAATAGACCAGTTTGTATGGGCCGGGAGCGCCGTCGGGTGGCAGACATACACTCTATCGCTCGAGAGCATTGGGTGGGCTAGGGTTGCCCTCACTCCTTTCATATTATTGTAGCGCTCACTCCCGGAGGAGCCGCTGAAAATGAACCACGGGTCAGTCTCCCCGCACTAGGGAATAAATATACTCCAACACGCTGGACAGTTTCACAATTTAAAAAGATTACTAAAAGGTTTGCAGCTCTTAAGACACGGTATATGCAGGAAAATTTACAGTACTTTCGTAACACGATAAACGCGTAGCGGTAAAAGAAACGAAAACACGAGGACTCGTATTCGGAAAAAAAGGACCGAGCAAAAATTAAAAGATACGAAATTCGAGGAAAAACCCGTAGCGAGAACACAATAAAATAACCAGTTCTCGTATCACGGTGAACGCGCAGCGGGAACAAAAAAAGGAAAAAATGTTCGGAATGTAGCTTTAACTTTGCCCCCTGTCCGGTTCGGAAGGAAAATGAGTCCTGCACCGGTTAAATCCAGAACATGAGGTGATATGTATTTGTGTGTGTAGGTACCCGGGTACTTCTCAACTGGCCAGTGAGTTTACTTTAGCGATGTCTTCGACTAGTCAGTTGGGCCCTGTGGGTTTTAGAAGGAAACAGCAGCGTACGCTCTTATTTAAACACGGCCTTGGGCCTCTCACCCATCCAGCGCAAGCTTGAGATTCGGCTGCCCAGGACGCCTCTCCGCTCGATATTGCCGGGGATGCCGACCACCGATCTGTTGTCTGGCCCTCTGTCTGTCAGCCGCGACTCATCCAGCTTACCGCCTGCTCCCCGCTTCGATCGACGCGGTACTCCTCACTCCTGGGGTTTTCTCTCCTTCAGCTGCACTTGAATAGCATAGAGGGTGAGGTCTGTGTCCGCAAGCTGAGTGAGCCAATCCTGAAGGCCCCGATCCACTCTGTCTGCGCTCCGGCCTATCTTTGGTCTCTCTCTTTACTTTGTGCATCCGCTCTCCTTGACTCCCTGGCGCGCTCTGCCTGTTCTCCACGAGGTGCAGGATGTACAGCTCTCCACAAACCCACCCACTCCTGTTTCTCGCAAAGCATGCATGGACATGTAGTTCAAGTGTCCAGGGTCTTTAATCGTGATAGTTCCATCTTGTGGCCAAAATGGTACTGCCACAGTAAACTTTAACACATCGCTACATTATTATGCCACCCAACTGGCCCAAATTGTAGCATGGCATTCCCCGAAAGGCTCTCGAAGATGAGTGGACTTGGAGTCGGGCCTTATGAGGCCCAATGCTCTCGATCAATGGTTATGGATAGGTCGGGAACACCGCCCATTGTTATGTACAGCCTGTCCTGCGATTAAGAATTCTCTTCGCATCTGGTATAAGTTAGCGGAGAAATGCAATTTAACCTCCTTTCCATCCCCATTAACCCCAATTTTTGGTAATAAGGAATTTGTGCCGGGTCTTACTATAGGACCGCTTCGGCACTTTCTGGACCTAGGTGTGTGCAGACTATACCAACTTTACCCCAATGGGTCACTAATCTCTATAGATGAAATGGCTACTAGATCAGAAGTGAGAGGGCTATCATTCTTGCATCTGCGGCAATTACAATCTTTGCTACGCGCCCCCATGTCCAAGCAGCAGCTGTGTCTAATCCAACATTTTATGAGCGCCTTTGTAAGAATTGCACATATCCGAAGGGACTAATATCTATTATATATAGAGAATTGACATCGTTGTTGGACTGGAGAGAATTATCATATATTCGAGCATGGGAAAAAGATATAGGCGAAACATTGGACCCAGAGGACTGGCTCGATATATGGGACAGGTCATGCTCGGTGTCTGTATGTGCCTCCTTACAAGAACAGTCGATTAAGACTATTATGCGATGGTGCGTTACCCCTGATAAAATAGCGCATATGAACCCAAATATCCCAGATGTCTGTTGGAGGTTATGTGATATGCGTCGGTTCTTATTTTCATATGTGGTGGACCTGTCCGTTTATGGTATATCATTGGAGGGAAATACGGATTTGCTGCAGTCAATATTGCATAAATCTGTTCCTATGGACCCTTGGGCATTCCTGCTCTCCAGACCGGTCACAGGGTTTACGTTTCATGAGAATAGGTTAGTGGCCAAAATCACATTGGCTGCTAGACGAGCGCTGGCAGAGGTTTGGCGACAGCCACAAGTACCAAAGATGGCTAAAGTCTATGCTAAAATTAGGGATACCCGGATTATGGACGAGCTGACTGCGTTGGTCCACTTTACATTACCTTCGTATAATAAAACCTGGGGGCCATGGCTGGAGTCAGGACTGTAGCGGGTTTATATTTTTTATTTTGCCTATTTTTCTGTTTTGGGTTGTATTTATATATATGTCTAATAATATTATAGATGTGTATACGGATGTATATATATTTAGATATGGGTTATTTTTGTTATCTGGCTTGGGCTGAGCCTCTTTCTCCCTTTTTTTTTTCTTTCTCTCTCTTTCTTTATGCTCTTTCTTTAGTGATGTTAAAAAAGAAAAAATGGATGCTTATGTTGTGCCTTTTGTAAGATAGTATGAATTATTATACTAAGGCAGGGTGATGTTTGTATAGAAGTGATATACTTTGATATGATGTGCATTCAATAAACTATGTTGAAAAAAATATATATATATTTTACCAGGAAGGATACATTGAGATTTCTCTAATTTTCAAATATGTCCTGGTTAGGCAAGGCCTAGGCTGGCACTTTCCAGGGGGCAGCAAAAAAAACACCATTAAGGCTCGGGTCAGACGAGCGCAGTGTTCACGTCTGTGTTGCCGCACATTTTAACGTCCGTGGTAGCATCCAATTATGATCAATAGAGACTCACACACAAAGTACGCCTGCACAGAAGTGAGGACACACAACGGACGCAAGTTAGGCAAGAACGTAAAACCGCTAGAACGGACGTGAGGAGTGCGCCACGTCCGCAACGACGGCATAGCTTTGTGTGTGAGTGATGGAATGTAGTCAGACGGACTGCATTTTTGATGTCCAGCATTTTTGACGGACAAAATGGTTTTTCATTTTCATTTATTTCCCATCTACATCAGTCAAAAAAAACGTCAGTCACAAAACAGACCGTGTGGCCTTGTGACCTTGTTGTCAGTCAGAAAGTACGTCCGTTGTGCACGGACGCACAGTCCGCACAGAATGCGCTCGTCTGACCCTAGCCTAAAGGGGATATTCACAGAGCACCGAAATGACGTAGACATTTCAATGTTCTGTTTTTCCCCGCACTTTGGGGAATCAAATTTACCCGGTGAATTCACCACAGGGTACTTGAAGTGCATGGAATCAGCCACCGCAAAACCGTCGCCCACTGTTTTAAAAAAACTACTGAACGAAAATGTCTGGAATTAACATATAAGGTCCTATGAATGATAATAAAAAGGTCTCTTACAGAAAAAAGAAAATCTGGCATTAGATATAAAAATGAGATTTTTTTTGAAAAATGACTAAAAGATACTAAAACAAAAATAACCAATAAAGAAAGAGATCTTTTTACAGCAGATTAAAGGAATAAGCGGTTTATTAGATATTGGATAAAAACAGGAATGTTTTTAACATTGAAACCTATGGTGTTCGCCTGAATAAACCTGCTGAATGAAACCACCGGACATCAGGACATTTCTCTGCTGTTGGGTGTCTCTGAACAGATTAACCGTTACTTCTCTATGGGGACTTTCACTGTCTACAAACAGGCACCGTACTTGCTGGCAGTTCGCCAAAATTTGTGTGTGAGCATGAGCATATCACAGAGCTCCACAGCAATAAACTTCACAGTAAATTGCGCCGTATAACTCCCATATAACACTGAATGCTCATAATATAATTCAGTGTTATATGGGAGTACTGATTTATGAGTAAGAGTAGTTAAAAAAAACTCAGGGGGGGTGACACCATAAGTTGCCGCACCGGGTGACACCAACCCTAGTGACGCCACTGACCCTCTGCACTTCTCCCTCCCATTTTAACTTTTTTTAAAGGCTCCCTTCCTGGGCCTCGACTAAGCCGGTGCCCGCCTGCTGCCCCTGTTCAAGCACGTGGATGTGTGACTGTGTGTAGATGTGTGACTGTGTGTAGATGTGTGACTGTGTATGGATGTGTGACTGTATGTGTGGTTGTATGGCAGTGTTTGTGGATATGTGACTGTGTGTGGATGGATGTGTGGGTATATGGTTTGTGTGGGTATATGGATGTGTGACGGGATATGTGGAGCTCTGTGATACTCAAACAGTGCACATTACTGTGAGTTTTAAATTTTGTTGCTGTGGAGCTCTGTGATTCGCTCATACACACTGCGCATTACTGTAAATTTTATTGTGGTGGCACTCTGTGATACACTCATACACGCCACATTTTTTTTTGTGAGAGGGGGTGCAAATTCAACCTTGTTCCCAGGCAGCACAATGTCTTGGGCTGGCCATGCCTGCCACCTTAGCTAAACATTCCCTCCTACACGTCATTAACTGTTAAATACTGTAGATTAAATAAACCACAGAAATAAAGAAAAACTTTTGCACAGATTTTGGTAAATGTTGCCTTATGGGAAAATTTCATCTTTTCTATTTTGGACTCGATCTTGCAAAATTACTCACGTTTCACTACAATACATACTCCACAGTGTGAAGAAACTATGCTGTTGGTATAGTATGTTATTACTTTACTTCGCTTTTAAGTTGTCATCATATTGTTATATTCTGCATGGTTTTGTTTAAATAGATTTGCAGCACTCAAAAGCTGACTGAAAGAAATCCAAATCTTGTGTCTAATGTCCTGTTATGAGTTAACCCGCCTCATCATGTTTTCATTACTGTTTGGGTGTGAATGCTGTTTCCACTTAAGATATAAGGGTAGACATTAAGTGATCTGCTTTTTTCACTCTATTAGGGTTATTTAAAGAGCACCAAAATTACACCAGAATTTTGGTGCTCTTTTGTTCCCTGCACTTTGGGGAGT
Organism: Leptobrachium leishanense; assembly: GCA_009667805.1. NCBI lineage: Eukaryota > Metazoa > Chordata > Amphibia > Anura > Megophryidae > Leptobrachium > Leptobrachium leishanense. Next base: position 192,355,538 of record CM019066.1, read on the forward strand.
CAAATTCCCCTCCGCATTCACCACAGGGTCCCCAAAGTACAAGAAAATGCCGCCAACTGCATCCAAAAAAACACTGCAACACCGCTGATTCGAGCACAAAACCGTTGCAAAACCGCCGAAAGAAGGTGAACCCCCCTGACGCAAAACCACAAAAGCATCCGAAAAAAGCCATCAATCCACTGAACAGAGCGCCGACCAGCCACCAGGGAAAGCCGACAATCGCGATAAAAAAATAATAATACTGCAACTTTCAAAACGTGTTTGCAAACAAACTACTGCACGAAAATGCCTTAACGTAACATAAGGTCCTATGAACATAGGGGTCTCTACAGGGGGGCAAGGTTGGGGCAATTCCCCCCCTAGGTTATTCCTTCCCCCCCCCCCACCAGAAATCAGCATCCAGCTTCCTTCAAATATTCAGACCGCGGTATCTCCGTCCTTGAGCATTGCATATGGACACATCACTTTGGGCCTGCGATAATTTCTGGAGCAATGGTAATTGCTAAATTTTACCTACTGCTTAACCCTGGTGCTAACTCCAAAAAAACAGGTCCTTGCCCAAAATTAACAGGCAATTAACAGGCAATGGAAAGGAATGCAGCACAGGTGTTATCTTAGCCCATACACCATAGTAATGGATCTGGTCAGCAATGTCGCTGCTGTTGCAGTAGGCTCTATTATAAATGTATCCTTTATTGATGTATTCTAATATATCGCCTAATTCTAAACATGTTATGCTGGGGGTTATTCACAATATGGAAGGGATTGATTATTAGGGTGACCGTGTGGACCATGTTTAAAGGGACACGTGAATAAGTCTTGCCCTGAAACATGTATTATTTATATGCTGCAGCAGGGAAGTTATTGTGGCTCACCTGGCCTTCCTTTTGGATCTATTAAATGCAGTGTAATGATTCTACATGCTGTTATCATGCAATGCCCATCAGCCTTAATTAATATACACTATATTGCCAAAAGTATTCGCTCACCCATCCATATGCGAGTCAAGGCAGGTGAGCGAAAACTTTTGGCAATATAGTGTATGTGTGCATCAAAACATGGATGATACGGACACCTTGGAGGATTTTAATAATGCAGGGATGTGTGAGGGCTCTTCACTGGATGTGTTCATACTTATACAAACTTGTGAGGGCGGGGGATAGGTATGGCCCGGCACTCTGCACTGGAATAAAACAGTTCCATCCTGTACACAACCGCATTAGCGCTGGGTCTCAGCCCGGATCTTAACGATTCCCAAGCGTGTGCTAAACGACCTTGTACATGGTCTCCCGCGGACAAGGTGATCTGTTAGTAGGTCGTCAGGTGCTAAGTTTTAGTGACTCGTGCTAAATTTTTCCTTTAGCAATGGCGTTTTTGCTCACACCAGGTGATAGGGCCCTTAGTTTTATTCAGTGGTATGATTTAGTGGCGAAAATGATTAGTGCTCCCCAGTTTTGTCTGTGGTATCTTATGTGCCCCCCCTAAATATTATTCCTAGAGTCGCCACTGCCTATGAATAATAAAAAGGTCTGCTACGGAAAAATAAAGGTATTTTAAAAAAAAATATCAGGGAAAAAGAAATGTGACGAACTTCCAGTTTTTTTCAATTAGCCGAATAGCTCTGAAGTTGCACTGTACGGGGAAAATCACCGTTCGTTGTGCTGCAATAGAAAGTAAAGTCCAGCTGATATACTGTATGTGTGTTCTATCATAATTCAATATATTTTCAAGTTATGAGTAAATTTTATTCAAAATTAAACACACAATAGACAGACAATTCGTTTAAAACCAATGAAATGAAAAATCTAATTTTCTAGCAATGGATGGGTATTTAAATCATTTTAGAAGGGACTCTTTTGTTTAATCATTTAAAGGTCCACATTATGGTATAAAGACTCAACATATAACTACCTCAATAAATTTCACAAGTGTCCACTTCAAGGTTTGAATTCAGTACACACATTAATTAGATTGACACCATATGAGGTTAAGGAGGTTCCTTAATTAGTCAATTTTAAACAGATTTGCCCCCTCTCCTTCCCAAGGTTATTCTATAATACAAGGAGAGACCATATAGTCACAAAAATTTAGTGCAATAGCCTTTAGGTTGAGCAAGCACACTCACTCAATAGGAGATTATTAGGCAGATTCAGAGAGGAGTCATAGGGCACCAAATCGGCCCATCAAAACCAAAGCCAAACCAAATATGTATGACCAAATACAAGTCCCATCACTTAATTGCCAGAGGCCAAGACATATGGACAAAGCAGTTTAAAAGGTAAAGAAACACCCAACGCGTTTCGTCGTCACTCAGAACGACTTCATCAGGAGTGATCCTACTGAGTGTGTGGTCCCCGTTTAAATAGTCTCACCAGAAAAAAGCTCACAAGTGCGTTCAATGGGCGCATACATTGTCGGATTTCCGGCATGACGTTAAAGCCGTCACGTCCGGCTATACGGCTACTTCCGGTCAGCCAGAAAAATGCCCAAAGCATCAGAAAAAGCAAACCATCCAAGGATCAAGCACCAGATTCAGACTATTCATTCCCCAAACTCAAAGGGCACGGTATCCCCCCATTGGTGCCAAATTATTCGCACCAGTGCCCGTTCTCATAGGGCATCTAAGGGGGCGATAACCGGATGTTTTCAATGTAGAGCTTCCGGCATAACAAATCAACGTCATTTCCGGTCACCGAAGTTTCCGGTCACTCTTTGATGGTCTCACGAACTTTTAGTATGTAGGAGGCTCGATTGTATAACACTCCAAATTCCTTTTGTTTAGAGTGAGGATAGAGGTTAATGATGAGAATAAGGCGAGTTCTTACCCCAATCATTCAAAAATAAGGCGTTCAATTAAACAAAGGACCTTATTATAAACAACAGGCCCTCAGTCATTTCGAACAAACATTAAACATCACCATAAACATATAAAAGATGGCACACTCAGAGGGAAACATAAGGAGATATTCATCTCTTCTTTCAAGGATACCATCTAAATTTCATAGAGAGGCATATGCAAGTAAATCTATCTTTATCATAATTATTCAAATATTAGGAGAAATACAAGCACCTAGAGAGGGAATTCCTATAGCTCCTTCTTATAGTAAGATAGTGATTATATTGGGGGGGAGGGGAAAACCCAAGATAGGATAGAGTAAGAGGTGCCAAATTACTGGATGGTTGACTGCATTTAGGGCTTTAGATAATAATCTCAAAGGGGACCAACACACAATGTACGAAAATACAAGAAATGAAATATAGTAATAAATGTGTATTAAGAATAACATAAATAATATAGTACAGCGAAAATCATATAAAGGGAGAGAAGGTGAAGCCCTCATTCAGACCTCCCGGATATCTCGTTCCCAATTGATATATCCAATAGGCCTCTCTTTGATGTAATTTCCTATCCAAATCGCCCCCTCGTTGTCCCATACGAACATGCTCAATTGCCATAAACCTTCAACCTTCAGCACTATTTTGATGTTGGTGGCGAAGGTGTCTAGTGATCGGGGTGTCTCGTGGGTACCTAACAGAGCGTACATGTTCCAGAATTCGCACTTTTAAAGGGCGTATTGTCTTGCCAATGTATCTGCTTCCGCAGCTACATACAAGCATATAAACCACTCCTGATAGATTACAGTTAGCGAACTCTTTTACTGTATAAGTTACAGTGTTAGCTACATTTGAGAATTATTTTGATTCTTTAAGTATATACTTGCAACCCTTACATTTGCCACATTTGTAGGTGCCAAGGATTTGTTTAGGCAACCAATTATAGGTTGGAGGTTTTAATGTGGAAAAATGGCTGTGTGTAACATGATCGCCAATATTAGGGCAACGTCGTGTAGTTATATAGAGGCATGTTTGGACAGTACTTTGCAGAGATGAGGATCTTGGGTGAGTAATGGCCAGAAACGTTCACAGATCTGATAAATTTCTTGCCATCCAGTATCAAAATTAACAATCATTCTGATACATTTCTCAACATTAGTGCTTTTGTCTTGAAGTGCAAGGTTCTGATCAATCATCAGTGCATTTTGATATGCTTTTTTCAAGCATTGGTTGGGATAACCTTTTTGCTTAAACATTTCTCTTAGGTCGGTGGCTTTTAATTTAAACTCCTCAAGGGAAGAAACTGTTCTACGCAATCGAATATATTGTCCCCTCGGTATCCCACGTTTCAGGGGGAGAGGATGGAAACTTCTCCAATCTAAAAGGCTATTGGTAGCCGTCTCTTTTCTAAACAATGTAGTGGCTACACAACCATCTGGTAGTTTTGAAACGGAAAAATCAAGGAAGTTCAGTTTTCGTTCTTGGATTTCATAGGTAAATTTAAGGTTTAACTGGTTGTTATTGAGTCTCTCAACAAAGTTGACAAAAGTGTCTCGACTACCCCTCCATAATATAAAGACGTCATCTATATAGCGTTTCCATTCTATTATAGATGGCTGAAATTCAATCAGGTCAGGACCATTAACAACAAATTGTTCCCACCATCCCAAATGCAAATTTGCATAGGATGGTGCCATGGCTGTCCCCATGGCCATCCCGGTCACCTGTCTATAGAAGGTACGATCAAAGATAAAAAAATTATGTGTCAGTACAAATTGAAGAAGTTGCAAAACAAATTCAGTATGTTTACTATGTGCTTCACCTCTTGTGTCTAAGTAATGTTTGACAAGTTTCAGACCCAACTCATGGGGAATACAACTATAGAGGGACTCCACGTCCAGACTACAGAGTAAAGTATCATTGGAAATGGTACAATTAGACAAAAAATTTAGCATTTGTTTGGAATCTCTAATATACGAGGGAAGTTGACACACAAGTTTTTGTAAAATTTTATCAATATAGATACTTGAATTTTGGGTAAGGTTCATACACCCAGATACTATAGGGCGTCCCGGTGGTGGTTTTATGAATTTTAGGGAGTGCATAGAAGGTAGCAAGCGTTGGGGAGGTCGGTTTCATGAAATCATATTCTTTTTCAGTGATTACACCGGAGCCACAAGCATCCGTAAGTATTATACTAAGTTCGGCTGAAAAGCGCATACTCGGGTTACCCGGTAACCCTGGTAATTTTGATACTGGATGGCAAGAAATTTATCAGATCTGTGAACGTTTCTGGCCATTACTCACCCAAGATCCTCATCTCTGCAAAGTAATGTCCAAACATGCCTCTATAACTACACGACGTTGCCCTAATATTGGCGATCATGTTACACACAGCCATTTTTCCACATTAAAACCTCCAACCTATAATTGGTTGCCTATACAAATCCTTGGCACCTACAAATGTGGCAAATATAAGGGTTGCAAGTATATACTTAAAGAATCGAAAGAATTCTCAAATGTAGCTAACACTGTAACTTATACAGTAAAAGAGTTCGCTAACTGTACTACATCAGGAGTGGTTTATATGCTTGTATGTAGCTGCGGAAGCAGATACATTGGCAAGACAATACGCCCTTTAAAAGTGCAAATTCTGGAACACGTATGCTCTGTTAGGTACACACGAGACACCCCGATCACTAGACACCTTCGCCACCAACATCGAGACCATCAAAGAGTGACCGGAAACTTCGGTGACCGGAAATGATGTTGATTTGTTATGCCAGAAGCTCTACATTGAAAACATCCGGTTATCGCCCCCTTAGATGCCCTATGAGAACGGGCACTGGTGCGAATCATTTGGCAACAATGGGGGGATACCGTGCCTTTGAGTTCGGGGAATGAATAGTCTGAATCTGGTGCTTGATCCTTGGATGGTTTGCTTTTTCTGATGCTTTGGGCATTTTTCTGGCTGACCGGAAGTAGCCGTATAGCCGGAAGTGACGGCTTTAACGTCATGCCGCAAATCCGGCAATGTATGCACCCATTGAACGCACCTGTGAGCTCTTTTCTGGTGAGACTATTTAAACGGGGACCACACACTCAGTAGGATCACTCCTGATGAAGTCGTTCTGTGCGACGACGAAACGCGTTGGGTGTTTCTTAACCCTTTAAACTGCTTTGTCCATATGTCTTGGCCTCTGGCAATTAAGTGATGGGACTTGTATTTGGTCATACATATTTGGTTTGGCTTTGGTTTTGATGGGCCGATTTGGTGCCCTATGACTCCTCTTTGAATCTGCCTAATTATCTCCTAGGGGGTGAATCTGTTTAAAATTGACTAATTAAGGAACCTCCTTAACTTCATATGGTGTCAATCTAATTAATGTGTGTACTGAATTAAAACCTTGAAGTGGACACCTGTGAAATTTATTGAGGTAGTTATATGTTGAGTCTTTATACCATAATGTGGACCTTTAAATGATTAAACAAAAGAGTCCCTTCTAAAATGATTTAAATACCCATCCATTGCCAGAAAATTAGATTTTTCATTTCATTGGTTTTAAACGAATTGTCTGTCTATTGTGTGTTTAATTTTGAATAAAACTTGCTCATAACTTGAAAATATTCTGTATTATTAGGGTTACCCCCTTTGTGTAAACACTCCACTTTCTTGTTTTTTCTATCATAATTCAATGCCTATTTAAGTTAGTGAATATTGAGGAATCCATATTTCAGATAAAATGTAGGTTGTGTCTCTGAGTAAAGTACTGTAGTTATTCATCTTGCCTTATGTGTTCGGGGCGGCAGCCATCGTGGCTGCTGATATTGTTTGATAATCGTATTCTTGCTTTGTTGTCTGGATCAAAATAAATAATTTTTTATTTTTTAAAAAAAGTAGGTTGCTTATTAAAATGGAAACCGGGGTCCATAGTACTGAGGGTCCATGATATAGTGCTGTAAGCTTTTATCAATGGATTATTTTTTTGTAATATGTAAACAAATTATTGTAAAAAGACAAAAATTAGTTGGACTGTGTTAGACTGGAAAGACTAGAGGACTCACATTAAACTTAGGTAGATATCAAGCTGACGTCTGGCTTTTTTATGTTTAGCATTAATGCCATTGGTAGTAAGAATCAGGTTACCACTCAACATAGAATGATTTGAGCGATAACCATTGCTTAGTGTCAAGGTTTACAGTCAGTGCTTTATAATTATGTTCTGCAGTTTATAATGTAGCACACTAAATCCTGATTTCTGGGGTTCAAATCCATTACTTAAAAAAATCTTATGCCACTTGAACCTGATATTTAGTAATCCTGGGGTAAAACACTCTTGTTGTGAAGGCATAGTACTACTTATTTTAATTGTAATTCAGTTGTTAGCCACTAGATGACATCCTTGAATTAAGAGACCGGACTGAAACTAAAACTCAATTACATTTCGTAAAGGTTTGATTTCTTACTTTTGGTAGGAATGTTAAATTTAGTCATTTTGTTTACTTATTGGAGCCTCTCACAAAAAATAATAATAAAATAATATATATATATACAATGAGCGGATCGCTCCACAAGTTTAAGGGCTCTATTACATTCTTCATGCAAAAACGCATGCAGAACGCGTGAATTTTTGCGCACAGCGTTAAACGTTAACGTGCGTAAAACAACGCTGGTATTACAATCTTCGCACATTTTTTCATCCGTCAAAAAATAACGTGCGTAAACGGATGCGCAAAAGTGCTAGTGCATTAACGTTGCACACAGAAATCAGTGTGCAGACTGTTTTTTTCACGCAATTCAGCCAATCAGAATTAAGAACCACAATTGTCTCCTGTTAAGTTTTTGCGCCTGTCAAAGTCAAATTCGCAAATTTATTGTTTGGGTATGCGTAGAATGTGTAACTATACTGTGCTATATATTTTCTTTGTGCTGGTGTATTACGTTTCGGCCAGGACATTCAGATTTGTCGTTAACACCAGCTTTTCAAAGACATTAAAATTATGCGCGCAAACGCTGTGCGTTAAATTTTGCGCATAGTGTGTAATACCATCCGTACACCAGCGCACAAACGCATTTGCGCTCACAATGTTACGTATAGGATGTGCGCAGTACAGTACCCTGACGGAGCGTTTGCGCATGGTTCACCCGCGGTAGATGTTAATGTGCATTTTTTGTGCGGACATTGTAATACGACGTTCAGCGCCAAGGGCTTTGCCCCTCGCGTTAATGCGTTTTTGCGCACGCGATAACGTTTGCGCGAAGAATGTAATAGAGCCCCAAGTGTTTTAATCCATTGTGGATAGTTAACACCCAATACTTGGTCTATTCAAGTCAAAATGACAAATCCTACTGAATAAGAGTATGCCATTGATTGTGGCACTAGTATGACCTTTTTAAAACATAAGCACTATGTATGCTATTATATTGTCTTTCAATGATGGATGTAGTTTTATTGTCAATGCCATGTGGCATGGGATATCTGGAATTGTATATTTTGTTTAATTCATAGAAGAAACCAAAATAGCTAGAGTCCAGTCATTGCTTTATGACTGATTAATTGAATACGCAAAACATTCTATGCCTGGATAGTGTAACTTTCTTATAAACACATTTTAAGACGTTCTACAGTTTTTCCCTGTACCTCAGCAGGAAAGCTGTGTTGGCAGCATAGACTAGATTGAATAAATTTCCTGTATTCTTCATTTTCTAAGATTCTACAAGTGTACCTCTTTTTTATATGTATTATATTGATATTACTGTTATTTATCAAATTTATGTTGTTTTGCTTCAACAGTGGCATACATTTATATATAACAAAAATATCTAGGAACAGATGAATCGGTGAGAATAAAACATGCAGTCATTTCCCACCGTTAATCTTAATTAAGTATAATAGATATATGATAAATATCACCATGCTATAATTAGCCAATTTGTATGTCATGTAGAATAACGACTGCTACTTACAACAACATGGCTTTAAATGGAATAATTCAGGTTTATTTCATGTTGTTATATGGATGTATAATATATTTTGATTAAGCAATGTGTTTTAGGGCTGCATCATAACATAATAATATATCTTGAAAACACACCAGTCTCCAAATTTAACCTTTCCTGTGTCTATAGCCTTTTTTTCCGAAAGAAGGTGAAGTCCTCCCCAGCCACTTAGAAGTAATTTTAAGTTCTGTCACAAAAAGGGAAAGTATTCCTCTGTGACTCACTCCATAACGACATTCTTCCTTGAATATCATAAAATATAAATAATATTTTCAGAGACTGCTTAATTATTCTTAGGTTTCCTTTAACCACATACATATATATATATATATATATATATTCCACAAAACTCAGATGCACACGGAGACCTGTAAAAAAGTAATAAATTTATTCAAGAAACATAAAAAAGCTTGACGTTTCAGTTCCCGTAGGAACTTTCCTCAGGATATATATATACTATATTGCCAAAAGTATTTGCTCACCTGCCTTGACTCGCATATGGATGGGTGAGCGAATACTTTTGGCAATATAGTGTGTATATATATATAAAAGTCACGAGTATAGCAGTACATAGTGATACCTTTTTTTTTGGACTAACGTTACATTTAAAAGACAAGCTTTCGAGAGTGTAACCTCTCTTCCTCAGGTCTGGAAGCTATCCTGATCAGTTCCTAGAATTAAACATTAGGACATAAAGGGTCACATGGGTGGGGGGTTAGATGTCGTAAAGAGTGAGAGTCAAATGGTATGTTCAAAATGGGAAAATGAACGCATGAGGGATCTTGGGCCCATAATAAAACAACAGAGATAAGATCATACAACTTGAATGGAAAAGAGAAAAAAAAAAAAAAGGAAAAAGAAAAAGAAAACACAAAACAGTGAAGGTTGAAAGAGACATGGAAAAAAAAAAAAAAAAGCATCAGCCAGAATTTTGAATGTTATGTGACGTTATGATAATGGGTTAAAGCCTTCACTGTTTTGTGGTTTTTTTTTCTTCTTTTTCCCTTTTTTTTTTTCTCTTTTCCATTCAAGTTGTATGATCTTATCTCTTTTGTTTTATTATGGGCCCAAGGTTGGAAATAGCTCCTAAGAGAGCCGAAACGTCGGTAACTATGTTTTAATTTTGGATAATAATAGGTTTTGTATTTTTATATTTTCGAGTGCAGCAACTCCTTGGATTTCTATATTATCACTGCATCTTGCAATATGCAGGTGCTTTTGGCATCCAAACTAGTATGGCTAATCCAATGTAGTGTGTGCGTGTTGTATAGTGTACTTTTCATGGCATAGGCTGAATCTGCACTAAAATCCTCAGGTTCAAAATATAAATAATGCCAAATGATGGCAGGTGATGTGGGAGGGCTGGTATTATGCCCCTCTTTAACATACAGGTCACAACTGCAATTTGATTCTAACAAATGGCCTCCACTGTAGATGCAACATCCATGCAAACCTTCAGGATCCAACTCATAATTCACCTTCCAACGTCTCATCATAGTAAAATATAAATATACATATACAGCATATATATAAGCTGAGGGATATATTCTTGCATGGGCAAACTAAGCACAAGTCTGGGGCAACAGAATGGAGGGGGCAGCATTTTTTCCCCTAATATCCTTTCTCTTTTACAGGTGCAATATATTTGAGGCGTGCAGGTGTATAAAAGAGCTGCACATTAACAAAACTCCAACAATGAGTCTGTAGCCTATAATAAAAAGAGAAATTGCTCTGAGCAAATAAAATACTTATCTTTTGTTAAAAATAACATTTATATTGAGGTAAATAGCTCCTATAGGATGGGATTATTTGTGAGGGTGAGATCTAGGATCACAGATATGCCAATCGGTACACAATTCTCCATACAGAGGTACGCAGTTAATATTTTCCCCATTCAGGGCCCACCACCGCATGAGTCCAGAATGCTGGGGGTAGAAAAATCAGCACAATACTGCCAGTACTGCTATACTAAAAGTAGCATATCGCGCTACGAATCCTGATTGGGCAGTTCTAACAGAGCATGGCATTGATTAGAGAACATCAGCGATTTTCATTGAAGTATCAGGAGATTTGGGAAAGCATGGAATTTTTGCAAGAAAACAGAGCTTGATTATATAATATAATATAATATAACCAGAATACCATGCTTGGCATTCGGCATTTGCTATTTACACACATTCCACAATCTTCAACAAAAAAAAAAAAATCTTCCACACAAATATATGCAGCGGTATCACAGCAGTGATGTATGACATATACATTGTAGCTGATGTATAAATACATAAAAAGATAACATACAGAAAGCTGAGTGGGAGAGCAGCAATCCTGGGGATGTTAGAGATGCTTTTCTTCCAATACATTTTGAATCTTCGGCTCACCTTTCTAGATCTTAATTTACCTACAAGTCGTCTGCACTCACATTTTGCATTACATTTTTCGGATAAAGCTCTCTGCTCCATTACGCCTCACAATGTTCTCCTTTTCTGAAATTTCTGAAATTCCCAAAGTCCTCCTGTCTTGTTTTATAATCCACATAAGGTTACCGGCCTAAACCACTGATATTAACGTTTATAAACACGTTGACATTTTGGTCCTTTCCAGGAAACCTGACTGTTTCCTCGAAACAGTAACTATTTAGAAACATCCGAACACAAATTCGTTAGTATTTTCCATGAAAATATATCCAGGCTTTAACTCGAGCCGAAATATTGGGGCATCGACACAATTCTAACATCTTTGTCTCTATACACCACCACAATGGAGTTGGAATGAAACAAACACAATGTGCTTTAACTGCAGACTGTCAGCTTTAATTTGAGGGTATGTACATCCAACTCAGGTGAACGGTGTACGACTTACAGCAGTTTGCAGATGTGCCTCCCACTTGTTAAGGGACCAAAGGTAATGGGACAATTGGCTTCTCAGCCTTTCCATGGCCAGGTGTGTGATATTCCCTCATTACCCCAATTACAATGAGCAGATAAAAGGCCCAGAGTTCATTTCAAGTGTGCTATTTGCATTTGGAATCTGTTGCTGTCAACTCTCAAGATGAGATCCAAAGAGCTGTCACTATCAGTGAAGCAAGCCATCATTAGGCTGAAGAAACAAAACAAACCCATCAGAGAGACAGCAAGAACATTAGGTGTTCCCAAAATAACTGTTTGGAACATTCTCAAAAAGAAGGAACGCACCGGTGAGCTCAGCAACACCAAAAGACCCGGGAGACCACGGAAAACAACTGTGGTGGATGACCGAAGAATTCTTTCCCTGGTGAAGAAAACACTCTTCACAACAGTTGGCCAGATCAAAAACACTCTCCAGGAGGTAGGTGTATTTGTGTCAGAAGTCAACAATCAAGAGAAGACTTCACCAGAGTCAATACAGAGGGTTCACCACAAGATGTAAACCATTGGTGAGCCTCAAAAACAGGAAGGCCAGATTAGAGTTTGCCAAACAACACCTAACAAAGCCTTCACAGTTCTGGAACAAGATCCTATGGACAGATGAGACCAAGATCAACTTGTACCAGAGTGATGGGAAGAGAAGAGTATGGAGAAGGAAAGGAACTACTCATGATCCTAAGCATACCACCTCATCAGTGAAGCATGGTGGTGGTAGTGTCATGGCGTGGGCATGTATGGCTGCCAATGGATATGGCTGCCAATGGAACTGGTTCTCTTGTATTTATTGATGATGTGACTGCTGATAAAAGCAGCAGGATGCATTCTGAAGTAGGCTTGTGCACCGATTTTTTTTTCGGTTCGATTCGGTTCGATTTTTCGGATTTTTAAACTTTTTGATTCGGCTCGTTTCGACCGATTTCGGTTTCGATTTGATTCGGTTCGGCCCGTTTTTCGGGTACATTTTTTTTTCGAAATATCGACCATTTTTCGTATTTTCGTGTCACTGTGCTCGGTTTTTGTATCGACTTTTCGTAATTTCGGAAATTTTCGTTTTTCGGAATTGCGACCATTTTTCGTATTTTTCGTGTCATTTTGCCCGTTTTTTGTATCGACTTTTCGTTTTTCGAAAATTTTTCGTATTTCTGAAAATTGTCGTTTTTATAAAATTTTCGTTTTTCGGAAAATTTTCGTTTTTCGGAAAATTTTCGTTTTTCGGAACATCTGTTCTCCTCGTTTGACACATTTCAAGTCCATTCGAAAAATCCAAAAATATTTCGTTTCGGCTCGGAAAACATTTCGGATCTGAAATTTTCGGATCTAAAATTTTTCGGAAATTCGGCCGCATCCGAAAACACGAATCGGGAAATTTCGTGAAAATTCCGAAATTCCGAAACCCGAAACGCACATCCCTATTCTGAAGTGTTTCGGGCAATATTATCTGCTCACATTCAGCCAAATGCTGCAGAACTCATTGGACGGCGCTTCACAGTGCAGATGGACAATGACCCAAAGCATACTGCAAAAGCAACCAAAGAGTTTTTGAAGGTACAGAAGTGGAATGTTGTGCAATGGTCAAGTCAATCACCTGACCTGAATCCCATTGAGCATGCATTTCACTTGCTGAAGACAAAACTGAAGGGAAAATGCCCCAAGAACAAGCAGGAACTGAAGACAGCTGCAGTAGAGGCCTGGCAGAGCATGACCAGGGATGAAACCCAGCGTCTGGTGATGTCTATGCGTTCCAGACTTCAGGCTGTGATTGACTGCAAAGGATTTGCAACTAAGTATTAAGAAGGGAAAGTTTGATTTATGATTATTATTCTGTCCCATTACCTTTGGTCCCTTAACAAGTGGGAGGCACATCTGCAAACTGCTGTAAGTCCTACACCGTTCACCTGAGTTGGATGTACATACTCAAATTAAAGCTGACAGTCTGCAGTTAAAGCACATTGTGTTTGTTTCATTCCAACTCCATTGTGGTGGTGTATAGAGCCAAAGATGTTAGAATCGTGTCGATGTCCCAATATTTCTGGACCTGACTGTACAGCATCTTTTGAAAAACAATATAATAGTGCTCCCAAGTCGGATCTATGTTTGTTTTAAAAAAAAAACCATTTTATTATTATTTATCCTTTATTTATATAGAGCCAGACTTAGGATCCAACAAGGGCCCCTATTACACGCTTCGCTTCGCGCATTTGCGCGAGGACGAAACCATTTGCACGGAACTTTGTATTACGACGTTCGCGCAAACGATGCCCGTTATCGTCTGCCGCGATTGACCCTGCGCGAACCCAGCGCGAGTGCAAGTGCATGCGCGCATCCTATACTTAACATTGTGAGCGCAAATGCGTTAGTGCGGATGGTATTACAATCTTTGCGCAAAGTCGTACGAGCGACGTTTGCGTGAATTTTCGTAACGTCTTTGAAAGCTTGGTGTTAACTGCAAATATGATAGTTGTGGCTGAAACAAAATAACTCAGCAATAAAAAAAAATACAGCACAGTACAGTTACACATTCTACACATACCCAGACAAAAAATTTAGAATTTGTCAATTTTTTTTATTGCTGCAGCACATATACGCAGATTGACTTTGACAGGCCCAACAACCTAACTTTAGAAAATGGTGGTTCTTAATTCTGATTGGCTGAATCCCGTGAAAAAACAGTCTGCCCACCGATTCCTGCACGCAACGTTCATTTGCGCATGAATTTGCACGTCGGATTTGCGCACGAAAAAACATGAAGGCTGAAAAAATGCGCTCGGATCGGAATGCCGCGTTAATTTTCGCACGATAACTTTTTTGAGTGCGTAAAAAAAATGCGCTGCGCGAGCGCATTTGCACGAAGCATGTAATAGGGGCCAAGAAATTTAAAGGGCCACTACCATCAAAAAATGAAATGTTCTTATTTTATGTTGCTGATATCTTACATGTGCTTTGTTTTCTCTTGTATATCTAGTTAAGAAAATATTTTACTCTTTGTGTCACTGGGTGCATCGATTTTTGTTAACTTTTTTGTGGGCTCTATTCCATAATTGGTGCTAACAGTCGCGTCTCGATTTGTAGGCATTAGCTCTAGTATAAGTGTGTTTAACGCATGTCACCCATATTACATTCCTGACACTACACTCGTTAGCGCATCGTTTTTTGCGTTAGATTCCACAAGCTTAATGTACTTTGCGCATACTATACTTAACATATGGAGCGCAAACTTACAGTAGCATTTCGATAAGTAAGTTGTTACAAAGTGCTAGCGCTAATTAACATGGGATGCGGAGAGAAAAATGTTAGCACCTTCTAAAAGCTTGCGCTACATGATTCTTCATTTACAGAATCATGTAGCACCCCCTAACCCCCCCCCATAAATCCAATACTCACCTCTCATCCCGCGGTGAGAACGGTGGCCCAAATGGCCACTACTTCTGGCTGCGAGCAGAGTGAGACTGCCGCAATCACTTCACAGTGCTGTGCAATCTTGCGAGAGCAAGTTTGCACAGGGCTCGCGTCCCAGAAGCACAACCCTCCATGGAGACCTGTGGACTGCAAGAGTTGATCCTCAGGTGGCGCCGGAAGCGCTACCGAGACTATCCCAGCGATTAGCGCTGCATTTTGGGGCAAGGTGCAGAGGTAGCGCCTGCCCTGGAATATCACAGTAACCTGGGAACGCTACGGGTATATCTACAGGCACAGATTTTCTTCTGTTAGTGCGAACAAGGGAACAGTGCCCAGTATCTTTACATCACTTGCGCCTCACTGTGTGGTTTTCGCTATAGAATGGAGTGAATGGCTCAATCAAAAACTCAAATCATTGTATTGTGTGGGATGTATTCGAAGGACATCACCGGGGGAAAAGAAAAAAGACAGACTTCCAGCGCTGCTTGAAATGGTGCATGAGTGCAACCACATTTTACTAGGAACACACAGATAGCAAACGTTTCAGGGACGCAGCCCCTTCTTCAGGGTACTGTGCACTGAAGTAGGGGCTGCGTCCCTGCAATGTTTGTCCCTTGTCTGTGGATGCACAGGGGAAGTAGTTTCCTCAAGCAGCAGCTGGTAATTATTTTTAGAATTTTGTTTGGGTGACCTAGACACCCAACCCGGGTTTATTTTTCATATGTAGTCGACTGACATCACCAGGGGGTACATTAGAAGTTTTTAAGCTCCCTGTCTTATCTTATTCAGCTGCCATCTCTTGTTTCAGGTAGCCTGGGGAACAATATAGACCTTCTACCATATTATCTAAACCTTCCCTTCTCCACTTCATTAACTGTTAAACCACAGAAGTAAATTAAAACTTTTGCACAGATTTTGGTAAATGTTGCATCATTGGAAAAAGTCACAAAATGAAAACAGGAGATAAAAAAATGAACTTTATTTTTACTTTTTACGTGTATTTCCTTCAAAAAACGCAGCATATGCTTTATTATGTGGTTTTATTTGTAATGCCCAAGAAAACTTGTTAAGGCTTATCTAAGTGGTTGTGTCCCTTTAAGAAGCCAACTATGCATTTTTAGGAGCCAGACAATGTTTCTGTATAGCTTTATTCAGATTGTAGAATAATCGGGAATTTTAGGAGGAAAGTAATGAGCTAGTCTATGGATTTGACGTTCCCCCAAAAATTTGTCAAGGTCCGTGTATAACATTCAGGATGGGATGTGTTTTGCATTGCTCCCACTGTACATACCCAGAGTTGTATTCCAAGCAGGGTGTAAACGTATCAGAGCCATTAGAGTCTATGGAGTTGCCATGTTGTGTACCAGAGCTTTGGTTGTTTACTCCAAGGCCATTGGTCAAGTCTGGCTAATGTCCATTGGGCCACAATTGCAATGGGTTGTTAACTGACTGAAGGTCAAATACCCACACACTACTGATAAATGGTACCATGTCCTGCCAAGACACAAAGAACCCCTTCCAGGAGTGCAGATCCGGGTGTCATATACATGGTGAAGTATACTATTATTTTATATTTTCCAAGGAAATCTACTGAAAATTAATGGGACTGTGGTTAGCCAAACACAATAGCAGAATTTAGCTAATGTGGGTGTAATTGATATTATAAATACAGACATCTCACTAAATAAAAGTCATATGTTTTACATAAAGCATTGAAACTTGCTATTTCATACTGCAAATATATTCTGACAATTACCCGAGCTCAGGTTAAGTTTAGACATGACTTGGAATCTAGCACGTTATAGGGATGTGCGTTTCGGGTTTCTGAATTTCGGAATTTTCACGAAATTTCCCGATTCGTGTTTTCGGATGCGGCCGAATTTCCGAAAAATTTTAGATCCGAAAAGTTCAGATCCGAAATGTTTTCCGAGCCGAAACGAAATATTTTCGGATTTTTCGAATGGGCTTGAAATGTGGCAAACGAGGAGAACAGATGTTCCGAAAAACGAAAATTTTCCGAAAAACGAAAATTTTCCGAAAAACGAAAATTTTCCGAAAAACGAAAATTTTGTAAAAACGAACATTTTCTGAAAAACGAAACAATTTTCGAAAAAACGAAAATTCGATACAAAAAACGGGCAAAATGACTCGAAAAATACGAAAAATGGTCGATATGCCGAAAAATGTGCAATTCTGAAAAACGAAAATTTTCCGAATAACGAAAATTTTGTAAAAACGAAAATTTTGTAAAAACGAAAATTTTCTGAAAAACGAAAATTTTTCGAAAAAACGAAAAGTCGATACAAAAACCGAGCACAGTGACACGAAAATACGAAAAATGGTCGAAATTCCGAAAAAAAATGTACCCGAAAAACAGGTCGAACCGAATCGAAACCGAAATCGGTCGAAACGAGCCGAATCGAAAAGTTTAAAAATCCAAAAAATCGAACCGAATCGAACCGAAAAAAAAATCGGTGCACAAGCCTAGCACGTTAGGGGTTATTCGCAAAGCACCGGTGTTTGAAGGTGTTGCACATATCGGTAAAAATCACTATATTGCAGGGCTGACAAATACCAGCATTTCACAAACCCAAAATCCAAGGGGCAACAGAAGAAATTGAATTGTGAAGCTTCTCCTGTCACTTTTTGGACGTTAGTTTCTTAAATACCTGTATTTGTCGGCACTTCTATACCAGTGTTTTTTGCCAATGTTTGCAGCACCAGCACTTTGTGAATAACCCGATGACTTTATCCAAGTGTTCTGCTCACTATGTTTCAACAGCATCACGACAAAAACAATAAACCCTATAGCAAAATGTTCTTGTGCGTCAGACTGGACATTATAGGAATACAACGTAAAAGACAATCATCATAACAAACATGAAGTTATTCTCTGTTTTCCAAGAATAAATAAAAAGCAAGAATAGTGACTCCAAATCACACATTTCCTATACAAGAAGTCGGTTGAATTGTGTACAATATTGTTCACTATTTGGATTATTCAAGTAATAGGAAATTTTGGAGATCTGAAATGGAGAATAACAATATTTAGTCCAAAATATTTGTAGGTTTAAGATCTTTTGCTCCTGTTACGCTGGGATAAACAACCCTGTACAATGCTATAGTATTATTATTATTATTATTCATTATTTATAAAGCGCCAGCATATTCCGCAGCGCTGTACAATAAGCACAGTATAGATAGACAGGGTTACAATACATTGAACAACATTTGACAAACAGTACAGGAGGAGATGAGGGCCCTATTCCCGTAGGAACTCACAATCTAGTATCCTTACACTAGAATAAATGACTGTAGCATCATGTAATACCATCCACAGGGACATTACATAAACTGTTTTCTTATGGTTTAGAATAATTAAAACCTGAATTAACTGCATACATTAATTCCTACACACTATAGGGTCAGAATTCCCCAGGCTGTCATTAAGGAATGGAGAGCACTATTCTAAATTTGTGGTTTGGAATTATATGTTTCTGTAAACTATGTAGTGGTATTAAAGCTGGGGTCAGACAAACGCAGTGCGAACGCGCGTGCAGCCGCACTTTATCACGGCCGTAGTAGCAGTAAATGACGGCCAACGATGGGCAATATACGAAGTACGGCCTCACGAAAGTTCGGCCGGGCAACGCAAGTGGCAAATGAACGCATTTTTTTTGAACGTGAAACCGCTAGTACTGACGTACAGAGTGCACTGCGTCCGCTAGCGTCGTGTGTGCGTGATTAGGAGACGTCAGACACTGCTAATGTCCGGCCAACATAACGTCCAGACGCAAAATGGGTTTTAGTGATGATCCGTACGAAATCACGGACGAAAATGCGCATCGTATGACCACTATCGCGTATTCCGTGAATAAATACGTCTATTCGTTCGAATGCACTTTTTCACGGATGACCCTAGCCTGAGACATCTATGTCATTCACAAAGTTGTGCTTAACCAATGGAAAATGTATTATTTGTTGCTTACACATGCTGGTGATTTTGCTAGCATATTGTATACGTTACATTTTCTACAATGCGAAAGGGTACCTTGATGCTATGAATTTCTGGGTAACAGCTTATTTTTAAAAATGCTTTTTAACTATTGTTTAAAATGTTCAATCTGCTCATATTAGCCTTTGGAACATATGCATGGCTCTAATTTTATAGTATTTGTTACGTTTGGCGTAAGGGACAATTGGTACACGTCTTTTTTTCCCTTAAGGGAAAGAGATTGTATATAGTGCTCTATGCAAATAGACATGTGTTTTGAAGAACTGCATTATTTATAGTCTGATGTTTGTGTCAAATGTAAATATTTATTTCTTTTTTCATTTTCTAGATTGGTTTCCACCAAATTTACATTTTCACTGCTTTTGAAGTTGTTTAGCAAAATTATGCTGGAGACACATACTGTGATGCATCTCATGATGTTCTATACTGTCAGGAATCTTCAAAAGAATGCTCTATTCCAAATTATTGTCCAAGTCACATCACCAAGTAAGTATAGCCCAGAAAAAAACAAAACAAAAAAATGAGTCATTCACTTCCATCCGTTCATGCACAAGTGTGATTCGATGATTCGATGCAATTTCCATATGTACTCCAAAAAGCGACAAGAATGCCTTCAGACTTCAGATTTTACATTCGTTCATCAAGCTGTTAATATAGGTTAACGTACCAATTTGAAGTGCACACTCTCCCCCAAAGAAACCAGCCCCCAAGATGCCACACAAACTTGGGCGTCCAAACTCCAGACCGACAGAGAACGACTGGGTACCCAAACGTCGGTGTAAAAAGGGAGCCTTTATTCGAACACAATCACACCACAACATTTCAGCTGTCATCAAAGGATTGTGGTGTTATGGTGTCTAAATAAAGGCTCCCTTTTTACACAATCAATGTAGGTTAATAACACAAAAAACCCTACTCATAATATTTATTTAACGTGCTCCGTTTGTAAACAATAAGCACTCTGCATTGTCAACTCAAACCTAGGTACTTTTTAAAGTTAATGCTAGTTTTTTAAAATTCTTCAAAAAAACATGCATCTTACCACCTTCACTACCAAATGATTTTCCACAAGACCAACTGCCAGGAACCTGTGATTTTATGTAAAATCATATACACAGGAAAAATATACTGAATCGTCTACACTGTTTACTTCTAACGTACACAAGTATTATTTGAGAAGCAGAAAGCTCCCTCAGCTGGCCAAAAAGTGTTACTACATTTACATTATAGCTTGGGCTCCATTTGTCCATGAAGGAAAAATGGACCTCCAAGTTTTTCAAATAATTTCAACACATCAGCTGTAATGTCCGATAGCTTGCAATAAATGAAATTTCATTGCCCCCAAATAAGACCAGATCAAGTATACTCAATATTGGGGCACCTGCGGGTGCTTTGGAAAATTAAATATACTCAATCTAGTGAAGGAGTTAAGTTTAGCTTAGCTTATGGCTATCTTCTCTCCTTATAAAACATCTCCCAAAATAACTAGCAGTTCACTTGCTTACGTTTTCACTCCACAGCCTCCTACACTCATCTTTCTTCCCTAATAAAGTTATTTAAACATATACCATACCCAGGGCTAGATTCCAAATCAGGTGTAAACTTAATCAGAGCTCTGCAAAACATAGAATTTCCATAGACTATGGCCCCTATTACATTCTTCGCACAGTGTGTTTTGCGTGCGCAAATGCGCATTTACGCGAGGGGCAAAACCCTTTGCGCTGAACGTCGTATTACAACGTTCGCGCAAACGATGAGCGTTATCTTTTAACGCGGATGGACCTGCGCGAGCGTGATGAACTGTGCGCGTCCTATACTTAACATTGTGAGCGCAAATGCGTTCATGCGCTGGTACGCGGATGGTATTACAATCGATGCGCATCTTTTTACGAACGACGTTTGCGCGCATAATTTTAACGTCTTTGAAAAGCTGGTGGTAACTGCAAATCTGAACTTTCTGGCCGAAACGAAAAACACCAGCACAAAAAAAAAATACAGCAAAGCATAGTTACACATTCTACACATACCCAAACAATAAAATTGTGAATTCGTGCGTGTTATTTTTATTGCTGCAGCATGTATACTCAGATTTACTTTGACAGGCGCAAAAATTTAAGTGAGTCAATTAAGGTAAATTGATGTCAATTAAGGTTCTTAATTTTGATTGGCTGAATCCCGCGAAAAAAAAACAATCCGCACACTGATTTACGTGCGCTACGTTACTGCGCGTGTATTACACTTCGTTTTGCACGTCGTTTTTACAAACGTTATTTTTTGACGGATGAGAAAATGCGTTCGGATCGGTATACCACGTTAATTTTCACGCGATAACGCTGGACGCTGCGCGCAAAAAAAATTTGCGCTGCGCAAACGAAATTGTGCGAAGAATGTAATAGGGGCCTTTATTGGCTCTGGTAAGTGTTACAAAGCTCTGGTTAAGGTTACACCTGGTTTGAAATCTAGCTCATATTTGTTTCTTCTCTCCAAGATATTATCTTATTTGCTTCTACAATGACATCTCCTGAAACTGGCTGAATAGTGTCCACTATGCCCGTTCTTTTCTTTCAAAATTTTTGCCTGTCCTTGATATTATCCTTTTCATATTGAGAGAGCTACAAAAATGTTGGTGATGAATAAACATTAATAAATCAGTTTTAATCTCTGCATGTGTTTTCTTATGCCTCAGCACTGTTTATACATTTATAATCTAATTATTAATAGGTGATTTACTTTTCTCCACCAAAAAGTGATTACGCAAGCAGTCAATATAAAGGCACATAATGTTCTAACTATGTCAGCAACATACAGAGATTATTTGTAGAAACCCCTGAGAAGAACAAAATAGAATTCTTATTTTCTACAACAGTAACAATATCAACAAACCTGCCTTTTGGAAAACAAAAAATAAAATGTCATCACCAAACTCTCCGCATGAAAATAAAAATACAAAACACCTTTGCCAAGATAAATTAAAAACAAAACAGGAATCCTTAAAAAATAAATACATGCTAAACTGCTTGAGCTGAGAAAGCGTAGCACGAGTGCACATGTCTTCGAACAACAGGCATCCACGCCACATACACGAGTGCGTGAATGAGATGGATCTGGGTAATATGTATACCACATGTTTTCTTGAATTAATTTCACACATGCACAGTCACATTTGAGTAGTTCCGAGCAACTCGCATATGAATTCTTTAAAAAATGTCACAGAAACCAAAAGACAGGCATCTTAATGAATCTATGAATCACCAAGCAATACTGTGCCTGGCAGCCAATGCACTAATATAATATGAACACACAACCCTAGCACTATATCAATCGCCACTTTCCATCTATATCTTCACCAAGATAATTATCCTAAAAAAATAATTTTGCACAATGTAATTGTCCTATTGAGAAGGACTGAGAGAGTTTAAGTGTGAGAAGGCCTTGTAGGGGACTGAGAAAACTGCAGAAAACATATGGGAACCATGCAGAAAAGGCAAGGAGGAGAGCAACATTTAAGGAGCCCCAGACAGTCAGACAGGTCATTAAGACACAGATAAATGGCAAGAATAAGATCCATGTAATCAACGCATATGCCCTATCATTAGGTACCCAACTGGGATAATACACTGGCTAAGAGAATATTACGACCTGCAAACTGCTCACAATGAAAGGAGGATTTCAGCTGAAATCTAGAACACCAGCCAGAAGGAAGGAGGTCACATACCTCATATTGTGGGTCTATGTCTGAAAGCCTGGAATGACAATTGGGCAAGTGTATCAAATACCCAGTAGGCCATGGAAAGACTGAGAAGATCAAATGATCTCCACTGTGCTCCCATATTAGGCCAGTGCTATAGATGTGCGGACCAGTAGGCAGAACAAAGGATCTCCTGAGTGGCCCTGCACTGCATATCAATGTTTTGACCAATTGAGGCAAAAATCAACAGGCCCTTTTCACTACAAGCTAAAAGCCTGACCACATCCGTCATGGAACTAACGTGGCGCTCCCCGCTTCAAACCCCAAGACTTTTATTTTCCTGGGAAAAACCCCAAAAGACACAGACATTTGCTTTGGGAAAGACTTTGGCCCCTATTACACGCTCCACGCAAATGCGCTCGCGCAGGGCAATTTTTTTTGTGCACGCAAAAAATGTTAGCGCGCGCAAATTAACGCAATAGTACACTCCGAGCGCAGTTTTTCAGCCTTCAACTTTTTTTACGTGCGCAAATCCGACGCAAAATTCGTGCGCAAATGAACGTTGCGTGCAGGAGTCGGTGGGCAGACTGTTTTTCATGGGATTCAGCCAAAGTTAGGTTGTTGCGGCTGTCAAAGTCAATCTGCGTATATGTGCTGCAGCAAAAAAAAATTGACAAATTATTAATTTTTTATGTCTGGGTATGTGTAGAATGTGTAACTGTACTGTGCTGTATTTTTTTTATTGCTGAGTTATTTAGTTTCAGCCACAACGATCATATTTGCAGTAAACACCAAGTTTTCAAAGACGTTACGAAAATTTGCCCAAACGTCGCTCGTACGACTGTGCGTGAAGATTGGAATACCATCCGCACTAACGCATTTGCGCTCACAATGTTAAGTATAGGATGCGCGCAGGAACTTGAGCTCGCGCTGGGTTCGCGCAGGGTCACTCGCGTTGGACATTAACGCGCATCGTTTGCGGGAACGTCGTACTACGACGTTCCGCGCAAATGGTTTTGTCCTCGCGCAAAAGCGCAATTGCGCGCACGTGAATGCGCTGCGCGAAGCGTGTAATAGGGGCCTTTAAGTTAATTTATATTGCGTGGTGTGGTTTTAAATGTATTGTAAATTGCTTAGCTTTAGTTTTAAATGTACTTTTATTACTGAATGTAAATGTGAATTTAGAGATGTGTTTTGAAGGTGCAAACCTTTCTTTTGTGTAGAACGTAAACAAGTTTGAGTAATGTGTGATTATGCAAGAGGGCTTTCTCTTTCTTATCTATTTAAAGAGTCAAAAGTCTGGGACAGTATTTGACTGCAAAGGTAATCTGATCTATTGGAACAATAGATTATGTAAATGATGTGTGATATGAAGGCTAACAGACATAATGTAATTAGAGTTTTAGTAGGTCAATATTCATCGGTTGGTATGCAAATTATAACTGTTGGACCTGGGCATAAATAGTGGCGTTTTTCAATAAAAATCTCAGATTCCTGTTTGAACATACAGCCTTTCTGGTGTCTCATTCAGGGTATCCACAATCACCCTCAGAAGGCACAGAGCAGCCTTCTGGAAATTCAAAGAGGCTCCAAGGCAGAGGATCAGACCAAGCAGGTCTGCAGCTACAGATCAGGCTGCTCGAGGCACTGAGTTCCGAGCAACTCAGTGGCCGGGCTGAGCTTGGTAAGGTGGTGTCTGGAGAGCCAGGACAGGTTGGAAGGAGCGGGTTTCCGTCACAACATCCTATACACTCCCGGTCAATAACCCAGAGCAGAAGAAAAAACATTCAGGGAGCGCCCGGTGACACACCCTTGTGAGTACTTAACTTGATTGTTTATACTAGTCTAGCTGTTGTTGTTAGACAGGATCCACCTCTTGTAGGAAGATATCAATTTCAATCCCAGTTTTTGTAAATATCAACCTCAATAAAAACAAAAGATATACACAATAGTGCAACAAAGTTCATGTATATAGAGTCCAAGTATTCAGAAAATCCGTGAAAGGTACACTCACACAGTACAGAGCCTCCCAGCTGTGTCTATTCGCAGTAGGGTAGTGATTCAGGCCTACCCATAAGCCACACTCATCCCGGTAAATACGACCTCAGAAAGAGCAGAGAGATGCAGACTCCATGGCACAGTATCACCACTTTCAACAAAACTGTGTTATTAGTCGGTCTTACTCACCCTTTTCTGGGATTTAGGAGGGTTGTGCCATAAATAACAACTCCTATGCGGATGTGCGGGGGTCTCACTATAGGCTCAGAAAAGGGTGAGTAAGACTGACTAATAACACAGTTTTGTTGTGTACACTATTGTGTATATCTTTTGTTTCTATTGAGGTTGATATTTACATAAACTGGGATTGAAGTTGATAGTTGAAGTTCGGTTTTGTTTTTGAGGTGACTGGGGAGCACCTTTCTCCAGCTAGAGCGACAGTGGTTTTATTACCTATTTGGGACATAGAGGTGTCTTTATATATTATTCTGATATTTTCCCTATGCGCCACGAGATTTTCTCTTTCTAATAACCCAGAGCAGTTTAGGATATTTATGTGGGTCACCTTGGGTGTAGATATTGGTATTCATGTGATGGATAAATACATATTTTCAAGCAATTTTTGGTGGATGCCTCTTTGTTACACAGGTGATGTTTATCATGTACCATAATGGGCACCTTTTTGAATATATTTGAAGATGTGCTTGTATACTATTACAGTAAGAATACATGGTAATCATGTCATTTTATGAGCCCATTGCATTATGGGTTTAGGGTTCATTTACAAACAACTGAAAAGTACAGGTTGGAAGCGATATATAATGAATGTCATGTGGGTTAGAGCTCCACAGCAATAAAACTCACAGTAATATGTGGTGTGAATGAGTGTATCACAGAGCAACAAAGTAAAACACATAAGTATAAAATAAATTATAAAAATAATTATACTGTATATACTGTATAAAATATAGGCAAGCCCCCAGGCCCAGGCAGGCGAGTGTGGCCCTCCAGGAATCAAGGACACATGTGCAGTGGCACCCTCTGCGCCCCTGGTAGTTACGGCCCTGCCACGGACAATAGTACATCTACAAAAGAGTGCAGCAAAATGGAACGTGTTCTCCATGAGGTCCATTTTAGTGAAAGCTGCTTAGGCAAGATGGGCCAGAGGAAATCTTGGAGAGTTTCAAATGAACTTATGTTAGCTTCAGAGGGAAAAAAAAGCCATGGTTATGACTTGAGCTAAAATAAAAAGGGCTGCACATTGTGTTTAGCAATGCCTGGCAAAGAATAGGACATAAACATCTGTCATCTGCCATTCATTAATATTAATTATAAATGACCACTGGGTGGTCAATTCCAAGTTGAGCAGCTGTGATCTTTCCAGATCTGACCTCTTGTGCAACTATGTGAAGAAAGTGTTATGGTGTATTCTAGCTGAATCCAAGTGTGCTCGATAAGTGTAACATTTACATTAACTAAAATTAAGCTGGTCCTACAGATAATGTACTTCTATTTCTTATTTTACTTTCATGCAAAGCTTACTAGTATTCACCACGAAAAAACATAGTGAAAATCAAAGATGCAGAAAAATAAAGGATGTCTTGTGCTTTTTTACAGCAAAAATAGAACAGATAAGAACCAAAAGCTCAACAATGCCGTTATCACGCATGCAAGAAGATAGTCATCATGTCTATCCTCACACGTTTAACTCATTCCCTCTTGTGACTGAACATGAGGTCTTTATGCTATTACTATCCTCTTACCTCACTAGCTGCCCCCTCGACCTCATTCCCTCACATTTTACCAAAACACTCTCAGTTTCTCTTGTACTGTCCTTGACCCACACCATTAAACTGTCATTAACCTTCGGTGTTTTCCTGTTCCCCTCAAACATGCTACTGTAGTCCCGATACTATAAAAGCCATCTCTGGATCTGACTACTCCCTCCAACTACTGCACTGTATCCCTGTTCCCTTTCAAACTCTTTGAAAAGCTTGCATACGCCTGTTTAATTGAATACCTCAATTCCCACTCTCTCCTTGACCCTCTGCAATCTGGCTTTCGGTCACTGCAATCGACAGAAACGACTCTTAAGAAACTAATCAATGACCTTGTAACTGCTAAATCTAATGAGTGCTACTCTCCACTAGTCCTTCTTGAGCTCTCTGCCGCCTTTGATACAGTTGACCACGTGCTCCTCCTTCAAACTCTTTATGATATAGGCCTTCAAGGTACTGTTCTTGTATGGATCTCTTCCTACCAGTCCCAATGACCATTTAGGCCCGTGTGAGCCGAACGCAGTGATCACGTCCATGTTGTCGCACAGTTTAACATCCATCGTAGCATAGTATCATGAGCAATAGAGACCCACACACTAAGTGCGTCCGCACTGAACTGCGCACGCACAACGCACGTGGAAAACGGACGCAAGTTAGGCAAGAACATAAAACCGCTACCACGGACGCGCAGAGTGTGCCACGTCCACGTAGCATTCTGTGTGAGTGATGAGATGTCAGACGCAAAGCATTTGTGACGTCCAGCACCTTGACGCACACAATGGCTTTTCATATCCTTTTCATATTTTTATAATTTTTTCATATTAATTTTATTTCCCATAGTTCCCTTATTTTATCTACGTCCGTCAAGAAAAGCAGACCGTGTGGTGTCTACAGTATCTTCCGTCAGTACGTCTGTCCGTTATGCAGGCACGCAGAGTGCGCTCAGACTGCGTTCGGCCGACTCTAGCCTTAGCGTCTCTTTTCCTGGAAGTACCTCCTACCAGTGGTCTGTCTCAGTTGGGGTGCCCCAAGGTTCAGTACTGGGCACTCTTCTTTTTTCGATCTACACCGCCTCTCTAGGCAAACTGATCAGCAGGTTTGGATTCCAATACCACCTATACACTGATGACACTCAATTACCTTTCCTCCCGTGATCTCTCTCCTGCTCTCCTGGATCGTGTTACTGAAGGTCTCTCCGACATCTCACTCTAAATGGATATCTTCCTGCTTCCTTAAACTTAATCTTGCCAAAGCTGAATTTCTAGAATTCCTCCCTCCAAACCAAGTTGAAACCCCTTTCTCCTATCTCTATACAACTAAATGGAGCGCCCTTTTCTCCCCGCGTCCAAACATTGACCAAATCCTGTTACTATCAACTCAAGAACATTGCCTGCATCTGCCCCTTTCTGAAGCGAGATAACACAAAGGTGCTGGTTCTTGCGCTTATTATATCAAAGCTTGATTACTGCAACTCGCTCCTTCTTGGCCTCCCCAATTCCGGCATTGTCCTTTTGCAATGAATGCAGCTGCCAGGCTTACCTTTTTTATCCGGCGCTCCTCGCATACCTCCCCCCTATGCCGGTCCCTCCATCGGCTTCTTGTACACTTCTGGATACAGTTTAAAATACTAATGCTCATGTTAAAATCTCTCAGCAACTCAACCCCTCCTTACAGGTCTTCGTTACTCTGCAAGCACATCCCATCTAGTGGGAGACACTCTGGTCAGCATGAGACCTCCGCCTGTCCTGTCTACACCCGCACTGCCAACTCTCGTCACCAAGACTTCTGAAGGGCAGCTCCAGTCCTGTGGAATGATTAACCTCGCCCTATCAAACTCTCCCTTAATCTTCAGGCCTTCAAGAAATCAGTCAAGACCCTTCTTTTCAGTTTAGCGTACCACATCAATGATGCAACTCATCCCTCTACTCACATACTCACACACCATGATTGAGGCCCCTTCCATGGTCTGACCATTCCTGAACCACTGACACTAGTGATCCTGATGACCAATAAAACTCCCTTTTGTCTTCCTCCACTCCAATCACTCTAGATTGTAAGCTCCTAAGAGCAGGGTCCTCTACACCTCTTGTCTCCCTCTTATGTTTGTTTGTGTCTTGTTCCCTTTGGTAACTGCAAGGTGCTGCAGAAACTGTTGGAGCTATATAAATGATGATAATAATAATAATCTTGAAGACTATCCCACATTTAAAACTGACATATACAGAAAATATGTACAGTATAGAATCATCTATTTACGTTAAGTATAAAAAACATTTACAGTTAACATGCACATTAGCATGTGCTACATTTTACACCACAAGAGCACTTAATTTACCTAAACACTATAGATGTCTTGATTCAAAACTAAACTTTTAGACAGGTGTGTTAGAAATACACGTGCATTTGTTTAGTTCAGAATCAAAATTCGGATGAAATTTACCCGATTCGCATTTCGAAAGCACGTCCAAAAAACGAATCGATTCTGTTTGAAATGAAAACGGAACGAAATGAAATTTAAAGAATATGCAACGAAACGAAAATGCAATAGAACAAAACGAAATGAAATCCAACAAATTGATTCTGTTTTTCGGAATTAATTCATTGTATTTTGTGTTGCATTCCGAAACTGTTCAGCAATTTCACTCAAAAAACGCCTAAGAAATCCTAAAAAAAATATAGAGACTTTCTGCTGCAAGTGAAAAGACTAAACGGTTGAATAAATATTTACTAAAAATGGGGATTTATTTTACATTGAATCCTATAGGATTCACCTTATTAAAACCTGTCGAACGAACCGCAAAAAATCAGGGTTTGGAAATCAGGGTTAGACACTTGGGTTAGAAATTACGGTTAGAAATACCAATAAAAATGAAATAACATATCAACCCGAAATACAAATTATTGATCGTCTGATCCAACGAATCAATCCAAAATACCAAATCACAGTAACATAACAAACGAAACAAATCGAAACAAAAAAAAACGTATTTGAGTTTGAAATCTATTTCATCAGCGAGATACTGCTGTCATCTTGGGGACTTTCAATGCAGCTGGACTTTTTTTGCAGTCTTCCCTAGATATGTGCCTGGACACAATCCAGTCTCTGAGACATGCAGGCAGTTCATTTGACCTCATGACTTGGTTTTTGATCTGATATGCATTTACAACTGTGAGACCATGTATAGACAGGTGTGTGCCTTTCCAAATCTTGTCCAATCAATTCAATTCACCACAGGTGGACTCCAATCAAAGTGTAGAAACATTGGTGAGCCAGAGAAATGGGATGCATTTGAGCTGAACCCCTAGTGCCACAGCAAAGGGTCAGAATACTTATGTCAGGATATTTCTATTTTTTTCCTTTTTAATAAATTTGTAATCTTGAAAAAAATCTGGAGCCCTAATCCAATTAAGCCATTAAAGGAACACTCAACACATCCTTACCATTTTACATTTATAAAATCATCAGGTTGTGATGAGTGCCCCCATTCCCCACCAGCCCCCTGTTTTTCTTAAAAAGCTGGGTGAAGGGGAGGACTTTCCTCCACCCACCAAGTATCACCAGCAGCCACAAAATTTGTATTTCCCAGCTGCCAGTTACTCCTCGGCTACTAGTAACATCAGCACACAGGAATCGTGCCGACGTCACTATCTGTGAGACCAATCGTGTTTGCGATTGGTCTCAGAATGGCTTTGTATTTGTGCAGCTCCGATCCATCGTTCTGTGCAGGCGTATCCAAACTTGCGTACGTAAAGTTCGCAAGTACTGGTGCGGTGCACAATTTGCATGACTGCTTAAGCCTGAGACCTTCCCAACCCATACCCCAATAACCCCTTCCTAACCCATACCCCAATAACCTGAATAACACAAACACGTATATGTCAGTTGGAATGTGCATGGGCCACAGCTTTATTAAACCATATATATAACCATATATATATATACCATCCCTTGCAGTGCTTACTCAAACTGCCCTATCGCTCCATGCAATAGGCATTACCAAACCATTGAGCTCGTCCCCGCAAGCGAGGTCCGTCTCCCCCAGGCCTCACCCGATGGCGGCTCAAACCTCCATTAAGCACTGCTGTCCAGGGAAACCGCCAACCTTCAGCTGTGACACGACTTGATGAAATCCAAGGGTGGGTGGGCGGGTCTCACCTTGATGCACCTCTCACGTTGGCAGGAACAGAGGAAGAACCCTGCACCCATCGCCAGCATATATAGTCCAGGTAAGCAACATTGTTGCAAACACTCCACCAATAACGCCGTAGCTTTCCTTGACTGACAGGCCCATGCTTCCAACCAACCCCCCCCTTTCCACCTTCCTGAGGGGCCCCAGGGATTCTAAACCCTTCCAGATCTTTCCTTAACCTACAGGCTCAGGCCATCAGTCATGTCCCCCTTCCTGAAGGTCCAGGGGGTTCTTTCCCTATGCTATGCAAGTAATGCTGGGAGCGCAAATTGCACAGAAAAGACTCAGAGACTTATGGGTTCATGAGTCCCTGAGCAGAAGAGGGTGAGCAGCGTGCAAGGGACGAAAAGTGAGCAAAATCACTGAAAATAAGAAAAATAAGTAAAAATATTTTGGCAGAGGCTGTCTGCCCAAGTATTTAAAGGCAAAAAAGGACACTATTTTTCAGTATTCAAAATGGCTCCAGCCGGAAGCTTAACAGCTCCCGCCACTATTCCAACTGAGCTGCAAGCTTTGCTTCTGGCTCGCACACTTTGCAGCAGGTTACTGTACCGTAATGGTTCCTATACTTTGCATAGGAGCTGTTTAATTGTGCCAATGAGCTAAACCAACCTCCATCAGTCTTCCCGCATCAAAACAATATTCAAGAACAAGTAACAGCTCTTAAACCCTGGTGTTATGTGATTTTGCTTTTGCTGTTGATCAGCAGCTCCCAAATATTCTGAGTAAAGCTACACATTCTGTCTGAATAAAGCCGGTTATATCGAACTGCAATTGGAAAACGGTCCATGCTGATTTTTTTCCAAACACTGTTAAAACATGATGTAAAAAAAAAAATTCTAAACAATTAAAGCATAAGAAGTGTGGAAAATTTTAAGGGATCTGAATACTTTCTAAATGCACTGTACAAATATGTATATATTTTGGTATCTCATACATACTGATATTTGTTGCTTATTCGCATTGGGGTTTATTCTGTTGCTTGATCTGTTTCCATAATGTGTTTGACATGTTGTTAGTCTGCTTCTAGTGATAGTATATAATCTTATCTATGCAGCCAGATATAACAATCAGTCTTTTAAATGACATCCCTGGGTTGACAGCAGTGCTATTTCTAAAGGCATGTGCTTCATATGTAATTGTCTGTATACATTTGTTAGCCTCACTCATTCATTATTCAAACTCCATCCAATAAGCTTTATAGCATGTGCCAGTATAGACTGCTCACCCTGAAACTACTCCAAACCAATAATGGCTGCCAAAAATATCCTGATATAGATCTGTAATGACATCATGTACAAAAATGCAAGAGCTGACATTTCGCAAATTATTTCATGTTACGGTAAACAGCCTGATTTATATGAATCATAAACTGTCAGGAGTCTACATGTTCATCTTTACTTCTACCAATTCACAAATTAAAATATGGAGTGGACGAAGCTCTCCATCAAACATGTAGTGATTGTTATACCCAGCACGTAGAACTGAGAAAAAGAGGAAACTGTGAAGAGATCCTGCCCTTAACCCCATAAGGACCACTGACATACATAGTACGTCCTGGGGAAAATTCCCCTTAGGCTGGGTTCACACCTAAGCAGTTTTTATATGCGCGCGTAGCGCGCATACGAAAAGCGCGCGAACGCGCATTGTAGCGCGTTTGCGGCTATGTTTATGGCCGCAACCTTTTGCTGTTTTGTGATATATATATATATATATTCACTAACCACTGTTGTTCCACCAAAGCTCATTATACAAATGTGATGAACTTTAACCATCCAGAGAAACACAATTCACAATGGCAAGCAAAGCAGACAATGGTGAAAAACAAAACCACCTTCTCCTTTCTACCATATTCTTCAGTAGAAGACTACAATTTTGGCCATTCTCATTTTACTGTTGTTCCGCTATTGCTGTCAATATATTGGTGAATATAGTGTGGTAAGTTGTTCATTGAACTCTCTAAGTCTGACGGCACACGAGCGTTAACAGAGAGAGAGGAAGGAACGTCCGTGGGCGTACCTTCCACTTTGTGCGCTCAGCGTACAAAGCGTGATCCTCCTATGGAGGATCGCGCCTTGTATCCCTGTCATCGTCCGTTTAGCTTTTTGATGGGGAGTGTTTTTTAACGTCCAGTGGTTGGCCCTCCCTGTCAAAATGGCAAGGACGCAGGGAAGTGCGGGCGTACACAAGCACCAAATGCACTCGTGTGCCGCCAGCCTTATTGATAAAACAATAAAACCACACTGAAGAACTCAAAAGAAACAATGGCAAAAGCAACACTGAACAACTTCAGCATAAACTGTGGTGGAGAGAACAGTGAAAAATTACTCTGAGGAGAAAGGTAAAAACAATGCAGAAGAACATTGGTGGAAAAACTATAGGGCAAACAATGGTGAAAACTATGGCAATCTATGATAAAACTTATAGGTAGTGAATTCAGCCGGCAGAACCATGGTGGAAATGATGATTTAAAATACATGCTGAACACAAGGGTAAAAACAACGAAGCATGACTTCGGCGGAAGACTATCAGGGTTATTCAAAGAGAATCGAAAAGTCTGCACAAGTTCAGTGACTTTTCGTTCCCTTCAATTCGGTGCGATTTGGCGATCCCATTTCAGCGACCCTACGGTGTCGTAATGCAGGGAAAAGCCACCGAAAACCTGACGAACACTCACCGCAAAACCCAGCGAACGCACACCGAAACATGCAAAAACATCTGGATTAACCCCGCTGATCATGCCTGAGAAACCCGAGTAGCCGCCGATCACATTGCAGAGCAGCCTCCGGAAAACCCCAACACCGCAGACGAAAGGAGTGAGAAAAAAAAAACCAGTACCCTTCAATGTTTGAATAGTGAAACGCTGTTTGCAAAGAAACTACTGAACGAAAATGTCTGAAATTCACATATAAGGTCCTATGAATGATAATAAAAAGGGCTGTTACAGAAAAAAAGAAAAAACGATTAAAAAAAAAAATGAAAAAAATTTCGCAAAAAATGCCTAAAAGGTCCTAAAAAATCTATACATGAAGAGACTTTTTACTGCAGAATATTATAATCAACGGTTCATTAGATATTGATATTTAGATTTTGATATCGCAAAAAATGCCTAAAAGGTCCTAATAAATCTAAAAATAAAGAGACTCTTTACTGCAGAATATTATAATGAATGGTTTATTAGATATTGAATTAAAACGGGAATATTTTTAACATTGAAGACTTTGGAATTCACCTGAATAAACCTGTCGAATGAAACCACCGAACAGCAGGGCAATTCGGCAACTTTTCACTGCTGGTTTTTGTTCTCTGAATAGATGAAGCATTGCTTCTCTAAGGCCATTTCACTGCCCTCGAACAGGCACTGAACAGGCACCATATGTGCAGGAAATTTGCCAACATTTGGCGAACTGCCTGCTCTCTTAATAGCCGAATGGCCAGGAAAGGTAACCGTACGCTGAATTGCACTATTCGTTTACCTTTCGGACACAATTCGGATCTCTTTGAATAACCCTGTATGGTTATTTCTTTTATTTATATTTTTCTTTATATTTATTTCTTTTGTATGGAAATTTCTTTAGATAGCGAATTCGCCGTTGTTTCACTGTAATTCACCTAATTTCCCAGAAATAAATCCAACATCGTTTAAATAAAACAATTAATACAACGTGGTTAGTAATTAGACAGTGTAGTGTTGAAAGAAACAGGCTCCTTATTTTCACTTAAACTATTCATCTTTACAACAGGCACAGTTGCACTTGCGTCTCTAACCAGGGGTCAAGTCCCAAAACAATAATTGTGGGAACTCAGCAGTCTTAAAGATTACTGGAAGGTGCAGCAGCTGCAGCACTTCTTTATGCACGAGAATGTCATTCTTCTGGCAAACACTGATAAATTGTCATTCACATGCTTTCCCAATGTGCCTATTTCCAGGAAAACCCTTAAATATAGGCAGGTTTATAAAATTGGGTTTATATAGAAAGGTATTGCAGCTTCCCAGTATATCAGCTAAAAGGGAACGGAGTTCCTCCTGCTAAAATAGTGAGGGTACTGCGTTCCCAAGCGTTCCTGCAGGACTTGACCCCTAACTGTATTTTCTACAATGCACTATACCCCCATGCCATCCCAAACAGGACCTCTTAAGAGTTAACAAATGTGTGTTCATTGGTTAGAGAGATATACAGCTATGTCTCATCAAAGAAAAGAATGAATGTGTACAACAGTTTTCATGGATTAAAGTATATGAGTTTTATGTCCCATGGTCTCAGCAGTGGGCCGTGTAGATAAAACACAGCAGCATTCCTGAGATATCAGGTCTGAAAACTCCTCTTTTTTTTCCTAAACAGAAAGTTGATGACTAATGAAGAAAGAGTATTATCAGAGAACAAGCTGTGTATCAGAGGGCAAATCTTAATAGCAGTGCTCTACCTTGTAAATCTTGGGATGTAAGCTACTGTTCCCACTAATGCTCCATATTATGTTCCGTGAATTTGTGAAAATTCCAGATGCTTACAGGAAAACCTTCCATTCTCTCTGAACGTTAGCGATATAGCCTCGAGGTTCTATTACCAAAATTATATCAGCAAACTCGATGCAGATGCTGGTTCACATTGTTCTACAGTTTTTACCGGATTGCAATACATCAAACACACCAAGAGTGCAGACGCTCACGCCTAAAAAGCAGGACGCAGAGTGTGCGTCTTCCGGCTTACGGCTTCTGGCGCCTGTCAAAGCTGAAAGTCTTGAAGCAGAAGTAAAGTATTAAAAAAAAACACAACTTATTTTCCATCTGAAAAATAAGATATTTCTGAACGGAAAACTTCAATCTTGAGATAATGGTTAAAATTACTAACAGGATCATTTAGAGAGAGAAAGGTGAAAATCAGGAGAATTGACAGGAGAAGAGAACAATTTAGACCAAATAGCCAATTTGGAAAGTGAGAAAAATGAGAGAATTTTTCTGGTTTGGCCATTTTGACCTAGAATTTTCAGTTCTCCAGTCATTCTCCTGAGTTTCACCTTTCTCTGAATAGTCCTATAAGTATAAATAAATATATCAGGGTTATTCAAAGAGCTCCAAATCGGGGCCATTCGGCTATCCAGAGAGCAGGCAATTCGCCAAATCCTGGCGAATTGCCTGCACATATGGTGCCTGTTCGAGGGCAGTGAATCCCCATAGAGAAGCAATGCTTCGGCTACTCAGAGAGCAAAACCCAGCAGTGAAAAGTTGCCGAATTGCCCTGCCATTTCGGTGGTTTAATTCGGCAGGTTTATTCAGGCGAATCCCATAGGCTTCAATGTTAAAAATATTCCCGTTTTAATTCAATATCTAATAAACTATTGATTATAATATTCTGCAGTAAAAGTCTCTTTATTTTTAGATTCTTTTTAGGACCTTTTAGGAATTTTTTGGGATTTTTTTGCAAACTTTTTTTCCATTTTTTTTTTAATCGCTTTTTCTTTTTCCTGTAACTGCCCTTTTTATTATCATTCATTGGACCGTATATATGTAAATTTCAGACATTTTTGCTCAGTAGTTTCTTTGCAAACAGCGTTTCACTTTTCAAACATTCAAGCGTACTGTTTTTTTTTCTTCACCTCCCTCGTCTTCGGTGTCGGGTTTTTCGGGCGGCTGCTCTGCGCTCTGATCGGCTCCTGCTCGGATTTCTCCGGCGTCTTCGGCGGGTTATTCCAGATGTTTTTGCAGGTTTCGGTGTGCGTTCGCCCTTGTTTTGCAGTGAGTTTTTGGCAGGTTTGCGGCGACTTTTCCCTGCATTACAGCGGGCCTATGTTGCTTGCTGAATACACCGCAGGGTGGCTGAAATGGGATCGCCAAATCACACCGAATTGAAGAGAACGAAAAGTCACCGAACGTGCGGTGGCTTTTCGATTCTCTTTGAATAACCCTGTATATATTTATTTGCAAAGTATTTTAACAGGAAGGATACATTGAGATTTCTCTCGTTTTCAAGTATGTCCTGATACAGGCACAGTAAGTCTAAAACCATTGCAACTTCTCTAGATCTGAACTAGACAGGCTACTCAGAAAAAAAGGCTCTTCACAAACAAAGGCAATTTTAACATTAAAAAAGTAAAAAGTAAATATTCAGGGCATCAAATTAAATAATTACTTGGTTATGGTGATGTGTTCTTTTTGTTTTGATAAATAGCACATAGCAAAAATCTCAGAGCCTCAATTTTAGAAGTATTGGTGTGTGCAGAGCGGTTGTTGACTGTAAATTTGTCTTGCTTGTCTACATTTTAGCTTCTCATACATATTTGTATGAGGACATAGTCTTAGATTAGAGGGGCAAAGGTTTAAAAGTAACATCAGGAAGCATTATTTTACTGAGAGGGTGGTGGATACATGGAACAGCCTTCCAGTTGAAGTGGTAGAGGCCAAAACAGTAATTGAATTTAAGCAGGCATGGGATAGGCATAAGGCTATCCTAAACAAAAGATAAATCCAGGTAAAGTATCCATGTAATTGGGCAGACTAGATGGGCTGAAAGGTTCTTATCTGCCGACATTTTCAAAGAGATTTGAAAAGTCACCGCACATTCGGTGACTTTTCGTTCTCTTCAATACTGTTCCTTTTGCCGATCCCATTTCGGTGACCCTGCAGTGTATTCAGCAAGCACCACAGGGTCCCCGAATTGCAGGGAAAAGCTGCCTCACACCCGACGAAAACGAACCGCAAAACCCAGCGAATGCATGCTGAAAACACGCAAAAACATCTGGATTAACCTGCCAAATACCACGGAAAACCCGAGCAGGAGCCGATCGCACGCAGCCAAAGCCTCTGGAGAAAGCCGACACCGCAGAAGAGGCAGTGAATAGATTAGGAAAATAGTTTGCATGAATGATCGAAAAGTAAAACGCTGTTTGCAAAGAAACTACTGAGCGAAAATGTCTGAAATTTGCATATGAGGTGCAGGGAATGATAATAAAAATGGCTGTTACAGAAAAAATAAGTAAACTTAAAAAAAATAAAAAACTGGACTTTTAAAAAAATTAAAAAAAAATCTGAAAAATGCTTAAAATATCCTAAAAAATCTATAAAGAGACTGTTTACTGCAGAATTTTATAATGAATGGTTTATTAGATATTGAATTAAAACAGGAATATTTTTAACATTGAAGCCTATGGGATTCTCCTGAATAAATTTGCCGAATGAAACCACCGAATGGCAGGGCATTTCGGGAACCTTTCACTGCTGGTTTGTGTTCTCTGAATAGCCGAAGCAGTGCTTTTTCATGGGGATTTCACTGCCCTCGAACAGGCACCGACCAGGCACCGTATGTGCAGGCAATTCGCCAGGATTTGGCGAATTGCCTGCTCTCTGGATAGCCGAATGGCCAGGAAAGGTAACCGAGCGCTGATTTTCAGCGTTCGGTTACCTTTCTCAAGCAATTCGGAGCTCTTTGAATAACCCTGTATATTTCTAGGTTTCTATTTATTTATTTATGTATTTATAAAGGATTTTACCAGGTAGGATACATTGAGATTTCTCTCATTTTCAAGTATGTTCTGGGTTCAAGAACATTGAAATGTTACAGTTGTTACAGAAATACAAAGTAATAAAATATATATTCCAGACATACGTACATGCCCTAAAATATTGAAAGATTTGGATCTTCACTCTTGTGACGTTCACTTATTTACGTACTTGTTATGTCTTCCTTTACCTACCGACCAAGACTCCTGTTCACCACACAAGAAATCAATGCAGTGAACTGTGCTTGGCACGTACTTTAGAGTCATTCCGGTTGTCCATAATATAAATTTAAAGAAGGGAAGCGTATTATTCCCATCAAATAATAATTACCCAGTTAAGTATCATATGGCACAACTGGCAGGTTGAATCCTCTTTAAATGTCCCCATAGATGTAATTTTAACTGACTTCTATGACATATTATAGTCAAAGTGTATAAGGAAATCAATCAGCACTTATCCCATCTTTAGTACAATAAACCAGCAAATCCTTATTTGAGAACAGGAGAGCCAGGAAAATTAGTTGCGGTTTTGATTGACTCATTTATACTCAAGTGGGGATATCTGTAAATCTCTGTCTGTTGGTGGTCTAATGTCTTCATACTCAGCATCGCATTTGACAGCGCAATACAAAATCGAGTCACGGCGCAATTTCAGTTTCTTTTTCTTCTTGTTTTAAAATTACATAATCTAAGTAGAAATATGTATTACATGATCCTTCCAGGGAAATCACTTTATAAGTAAAGATTATCAGGGTTATTCAAAGAGAATCGAAAAGCCACCGCACGTTCGGTGACTTTTCGTTCTCTTCAATTCGGTGCGATTTGGCGATCCCATTTCGGCGACCCTGCGGTGTATAAAGCAAGCACCACAGGGCCGTCGCAGTACAGGGAAAAGCCGCCGCAAACTCGACGAACACTCCCTGCAAAACCCGGCGAACGCACACCGAAAGCCGCAAAAACATCTGGATTAACTCGCCGATCACAGCGCAGAGCAGCAGCCAGAAAAACCCGACACCACAGACGAATGGAGTGAAAAACGAGTGAAAAAAACAGTACACTTGTATGTTTGAAAAGTGAAACATTGTTTGCAAAGAAACTACTGAGTGAAAATGTAGCTGATGAAATTGATATTTTACATCCTTCGAAGAACCTAAATTGAGCCACCATATTTTTTTAAATTGCCGTCCGCATGCATCCAACAACCTCAAAATTCCCAATTGTTATGTACTTGTAAATGCACGTCACAAAGTGAATGAGAAATGTAAGAAATGAAAAAGGCCAACGGAAAAAGCAAAGAAAACACAGGAAGAGACGTGATCACATCGAGAGGTCGTTTAAATACCCATATTGTGACCTTGCAGTATATGCAAAACATAAACGGAACGACAGGAAATAGCAAATTAGTTTCAACCTAATTTTGGAGTGAGATCCATGGAGCAATCACACAGTAAGGTCATTAACCACATTGGTGTCTTTAACACAAAAAACACACTCTGCTCAGCTGTGATAGTGACATCTACTGTCTCCTGCGTCCACGCTATCCTGGTTCTGATTAATGCCGGGCACACCACATGAGATGATATGTTTATTTATGTCACTGATTAACTTCTCCCCTCTCTCTGAACCATGTGTATCATGTGCGCAAGAACAATCGCCTCCCTAATTTGTTTGTAAACCCAGTTGAAACATCACGTGACCGCGATGGTACCCATATAAGCCTGTCGTACCTTCTCAATACTTCTACGCTTAAAAGTGTTTGACATTGCTTGCAGTTTGTTTACGCTGTCATTTTTGATAAAGTAAGCGGAAATATACCAGAACTCATTTATTTCCATCGCAAATAAACTGTGAGATTAGGCACTAATTTTCCTGTTGATTTTGTAAAATAAACATTTTGAATTTTAAAGTGAAATGATGTTTGCTGTTTCTCTATTATGAAGCAGAAATATGAAGATTTTATACTTAGCTTTTCTCCCTCCCCGATGATGTAAGATGAGAGCTGGATTTTTTTCTGTATATTAGTACAATGAAAGGTTGTTTTCCCTAAGGACTCTTCCAGGTTATCATCCCAGCACAAGCAGTATTTATTTTTTAATACAAATAATCTAGAATGATAAAACTATGCGTATCATTTACCTCCTTAATTTGCCATTGTTGCAGAGAAGGTAAACTTCAAAGTTTCTCAAAAGGAAATTCAAACAGCAGCAAGAGAAACTTTGTTTACTTTTTTTTATTATCCTTTATTTATATAACATCACAGCGCTTTACAGGATCAGTGTACAAGGGGTTGATACATTAGAATACCACACATGGATGATATGACCTGATTCAGGAGACCCTATTCAAGGGAAGTTACAATCTATGAGATGTACAAGTATTCTGTGAGGTAGGCACATCCATATCGTTAGGTGTCTTGCCCAAGGACACTCGCTGGTGGCGTCTTCTGAGTGGGATCAAGTTGTCTTTCCATGATTGTAGAGCAACGACCTGGTGGTTAGGTTGAACCCGCTTCTCATAAAGTCGAGACTTGCTTCTCCACAGTTGTATTGGAAGGATGTGCTGAATGGGATTTGACTTGCTTCTCCATGGTCAAAGGGAAGAGACATTACACTGGCCCCACAGCCAATATTGTGTGGTAGGCAAGTATGTACCGTTAGGTGTCTTGCCCAGTGACACTTACTGGAGAGGTCCTCTGGCCGGGATTCGAACCTGGGTCTCCACAGTTATAGAGCAGTGATGTTACCTCTACTCCACCCAGCTGGTACAATGACTCTTGTCCTGCGACTGTTTGAATTTTCCTTTTGGGAAACCCTGAAATTTATCGTCAATGCAACAACAGCAAAATAAAGTGTTTATTGAATAGTCCTGATAGACTTTGAAAGAAGATTAACGAGTAGTAGTAGTGTATTTATCCAACACCGACCTATTCGAAAATAATTGGCTTATTTTCGATTTTTCCTACCTTGATGACAGTAGTGTATCAAGCACAAACTTTCCTGATTCCCTCCTGTGACTCATTCACTGACACCTTTGCTGAAATGCTGTTCAAAATATAATCGACTATGTAATCAATTGTATAAAAGCATACCGTCTAAGAATTTTGGGCATCCTACTTAATGTTTCACTTCTCATAATTCTCATTATAGGCATAACATTTGTGGTTGTATCCTAAATTGTGTTATTGATTTACTCTTGGTGGAGCAGCAGCATTGATCAGTGAGGTCCTTCCCTGCTCTGCAAAATCTGTATAGATATCATTTAATTCCCTGCACAGGCGTGCTGGTTGAGATCTTGGGTAACATACACATCTTAAAGGACCTTGATTATGTCAGAATTATCTTATGGAACTAAGAGCAATATTACTCAATAATCACTTGAAAAACTGTAGTTTGACAAGTAAATAAAATATATATATATATATATATATATATATATGTTTATTATTGCAGAAGCCATTTGCACATCACAGCAATTCAAAGAACTGCACCCCAGAGCTCTTGGGCTACATTCCCCATATGCAGCAAGGAATTCTGGGAAGGACATGAAAATGACATCTGTCTCACCTTTTTGCATCCTGGGTCTGTTTTTACACAAAACCCTTAAATCAATGCCATGCCATACTAGATGGCTTTTTTTTTTTTAGCAGAGATCAGGTTTATGCAACTGGTCAAAGCCACCACAACCCTTGTAAGTAAATATATATATATACAGTATATATCCCTTTTTTGCCCTCCACCACAACTTAAATGATTATTGCTTTGCCTTGGGGTAAAGCATCAAATAGCAACAAGTTACAGTCTATCTCCTGCTTATGAGGGCATAAAAGCCTGAAACAGCAGTACAGGAGTGACTGATGGCATAACCTGACCTTTGCTAAAAAAAAGTAATCTAGTATGGCATGGCACTGGCAAGGAGGGTTCTGTGTTATTACTCTAGATGCAGAAACAAATGAGAAGTTGGGGACTTCATTTGCATGTCCTATCCAGAGTTCTTTGCTGCATATGGGGAATGTAGCACACAAGCTACATGTAAGCAGTTCTCTGAAATTCTGGGATGTGTAAATGCTTTCTGCAACTAATATATACAGTCAGGTCCAGAAATATTGGGACATCGACAGAATTCTAACATCTTTCGCTCTATATACCACCACAATGGAGTTGGAATGAAACAAACACAATGTGCTTTAACTGCAGACTGTCAGCTTTAATTTGAGGGTATGTACATCCAACTTAGGTGAACGGTGTAGGACTTACAGCAGTTTGCAGATGTGCCTCCAACTTGTTAAGGGACCAAAGGTAATGGGACAGAATAATAATCATAAATCAAACTTTCCCTTCTTAATACTTGGTTGCAAATCCTTTGCAGTCAATCACAGCCTGAAGTCTGGAACGCATAGACATCACCAGACGCTGGGTTTCATCCCTGGTGATGCTCTGCCAGGCCTCTACTGCAACTGTCTTCAGTTCCTGCTTGTTCTTGGGGCATTTTCCCTTCAGTTTTGTCTTCAGCAAGTGAAATGCATGCTCAATGGGATTCAGGTCAGGTGATTGACTTGACCATTGCATAACATTCCACTTCTGTCCCTTCAAAAACTCTTTGGTTGCTTTTGCAGTATGCTTTGAGTCATTGTCCATCTGCACTGTGAAGCGCCGTCCAATGAGTTCTGCAGCATTTGGCTGAATGTGAGCAGATAATATTGCCCGAAACACTTCAGAATTCATCCTGCTGCTTTTGTCAGCAGTCACATCATCAATAAATACAAGAGAACCAGTTCCATTGGCAGCCATACATGCCCACGCCATGACACTACCACCACCATGCTTCACTGATGAGGTGGTATGCTTAGGATCATGAGCAGTTCCTTTCCTTCTCCATACTCTTCTCTTCCCATCACTCTGGTACAAGTTGATCTTGGTCTCATCTGTTCATAGGATCTTGTTCCAGAACTGTGAAGGCTTTGTTAGGTGTTGTTTGGCAAACTCTAATCTGGCCTTCCTGTTTTTGAGGCTCACCAATGGTTTACATCTTGGGGTGAACCCTCCGTATTCACTCTGGTGAAGTCTTCTCTTGATTGTTGACTTTGACATACATACACCTACCTCCTGGAGAGTGTTCTTGATCTGGCCAACTGTCGTGAAGGGTGTTTTCTTCACCAGGGAAAGAATTCTTCGGTCATCCACCACAGTTGTTTTCCGTGGTCTCCCGTGTCTTTTGGTGTTGCTGAGCTCACCGGTGCGTTCCTTCTTTTTGAGCATGTTCCAAACAGTTGTTTTGGCCATGCCTAATGTTCTTGCTCTCTCTCTGATGGGTTTGTTTTGTTTCTTCAGCTTAATGATGGCTTGCTTCACTGATAGTGACAGTTCTTTGGATCTCATCTTGAGAGTTGACAGCAACAGATTCCAAATGCAAATAGCACACTTGAAATGAACTCTGGGCCTTTTATCTGCACATTGTAATTGGGGTAATGAGGGAATATCACACACCTGGCCATGGAACAGCTGAGAAGCCATTGTCCCATTACTTTTGGTCCCTTAACAAGTGGGAGGCACATCTGCAAACTGCTGTAAGTCCTACACCGTTCACCTGAGTTGGA
The DNA here is from genome assembly GCA_009667805.1 of Leptobrachium leishanense. Classification (NCBI taxonomy): domain Eukaryota; kingdom Metazoa; phylum Chordata; class Amphibia; order Anura; family Megophryidae; genus Leptobrachium; species Leptobrachium leishanense. Next base: position 192,399,429 of record CM019066.1, read on the forward strand.
TGTACATACCCTCAAATTAAAGCTGACAGTCTGCAGTTAAAGCACATTGTGTTTGTTTCATTACAACTCCATTGTGGTGGTGTATAGAGCCAAAGATGTTAGAATTGTGTCGATGTCCCAATATTTGTGGACCTGACTGTATATATATTATATGAAGCTTTATATTGTTGTGTATGAGACAAGAGCATCTAACTAAATTAAAATATAGTTTATGAAGTGCAAGTAAAGTGCAACATAGGGTTTGCTTTCATGATCTATTTAAAATAATTGTCATTTTGAGAATTGGCAGCTGGAAGTTGCAGCAGGAGTCGAAATTTAGGATTGTTACATTTAATAATGTTAGTTTTTGCTGTTGTCTTCCCTTCAGGCTAGGGTCAAATGAACGCATTATTCGCAGCGACAGTCAAAAAGTGCGTCCGAACGCATTGACGTATTTTTTTACGGAATGCGCGAAAACGGTCAGACGATGCGCATTTTCGTGCGTGATTTTTTACGGATCGTCAATAAAACACCTTTTGCATCTGGACGTTATGTAGGCTGGACATTAGCAGCGTCTGACATCTCCTAATCACGCACACACGCCGCTATGCCGCCGCAGCGCACTCTGTACATCAGTACTAGCGGTTCTGCATTCTCAAAAAAATGCGTTCATTTTCCACTTGCGTTGCGCGGCCGGACTTCGTATATTGGCCGTCATTGCCCGTCATTTGCTGCTACTGTGGCTGTGATTAAGTGCGGCTAAACGCACGTTAAAAATGCGTTAGTCTGGCCCCAGCCTTACATAACACCATGTAGATTTTGGGGGAAAACACGCTATTGACTTTTCGAGCTGTTTTGCAAAAAGAAGCCTAAGATTATTTTGGAGGTTATTCAGAGAGCACCAGTGTGTGCCAAAGTTGAAACATTGGTGAAAATCGCTGACAAATGCTGGCGTTTTGCAAAAGAAAAACTCAAACAGCAACAGGAGAAGCGTCTCTTTGAAGTTTCTCCTGCCACCATTTGGATTTTTCTTTGAAATGACAACGCTCATCGCCACTGCCATAATGGCGATTTTTTCTGGTGTTAGGAACTTGGTGCTCCTCGAATAACCCCCTAAGTTCTTTAAAAATGAGCTCTCCATTTAGCTTTGTAAGTGTAGTTTTGGACACCTTACAATATCTCACAGAAAACATCTCAGTGAGTTCTAAAATAGATTTTGGAATTCATATTGATAGGATAAATTATAGCAGAATATAGTGGATTAACTCAAGATTTTCATTGAGCACATCATTAGATTTCATAGCATTCTGCTGCTTTTCTGCCTTGCATCAGATCCTATCTGTGATGACTGCGAGTGGGTGGATGAGAAGAGAATTTAACACTTAATATTTTAAGCCTCTTGGTATTATATTACATTATCTCCTGCTAAAGTAACATTTACTTTAATCTTGATGCATGGTTTGGGGATTTTTTTCCCTCAACATATTTTTGAACTGCAATCAAAGTATGATAAAACACAGCGTGTACAAGCCAACTGCATACTTATCAAATCCTCTAGCCCAGAACATTCACAAACATTGCATGTAAATGCTTCACTCCCACTAGCTGAACCACACATATTCACTAATATAACAATCAGTTTTTCTGACAAGGGAGTATATTAGGAATGAGCAGCTTCGTTCTGGTGGATCCTTGTCGATTCGAATTCAGGCGTGCTGATGGTGTTGACTCAAACAAGTGCTGATAAATCTCCTAAATAATCCGCAGAGTTTACATCAATTCATATTCTTAGAAATTGCTAATTTTTGTCTAGCATGTTGTGTAGTTTTCTAACTAAAGCATGCAGAAAGAAGAACAACATGATAGAAAGCAAAACTGCTCTATAACCGTCGAGACATAGGTTCGAATCCCGTCCAGAGCACCTCTCCAGTAAGTGTCCTTGGACAAGACACCTAACGGTACATACTCGCCACCCAGGACATACTTGAAAACTAGAGAAATCTTAATGTATCCTTCCTGGTAAAATACTTTCTCAATAAAAAGAAAAAGCTTTGAAATTTTATAGGAAAACACAACATAGGAGCTGGTGGACAGTTCTTTGGGTTTCACAATCTCTCACCCATGTACTGATTGAACACAGATCCTGTATTACTATAATATTGTATATAAATACTGTGGTCACAAGATTTGTGTGTATAAGAAATAATTTTTTCATCAGTTTTTGTATTTGACTAATAAAGTTACATTACTACTAGTACTTCCTTTGGGTCAGTGGTGTAGCGTGGGTTGTCAGCGCCCGGGGCAAGGCACGAATTGTGCGCCCCCCAACCTGTGGACATGGTAACACACCCTGATTCTCTTCCACCAGTAGAGTATTGACCCCCTTACCCCACAAGCACATGTATTGTATATTAAAAAAATTCTGATATAATAAAAAAATTAAACACACATGCCCCCCGCACGATACACCACTACTACCAGTCACCCTGTCCCAGTATACCTAGCATAGCTCCACTCTCACACTATACCCAGTCACCCTCTCCCAGTACCAACAGTCACTCTCTCCCTCTAAGTACCTCCAGTCACTCTCTCTCCAGTTACCTACAGTCACTCTCTCCCAGTACCCCCAGTCCCTCTCTCACTACCCCCAGTCACTCTCTCCCAGTACCCCCAGTCACTCAGTACCCCCACTTTCTCCCAGTACCCCAGTCACTCTCTCTCTCCCAGTACCCCTAGTCACTCTCTCCCTCCAAGGAGCCTCCAGTCACTCTCTCTCCCAGTACCCCCAGTCACACTCTCTCCAAGTACCTCCAGTCCCTCTCTGCCAGTACCCCCAATCACTCTCTCTCTCCAAGTACCTCCAGTCACTCTCTCCCAATACCCCAGTCAATCTCTCTTTCCAAGTACCCCCACTTTCTCTAAGTACCCCCAGTCACTCTCTCTCTTTATCCAAGAACCCCAAGTCACTCTCTCCCAGTATCCCCAGTCATTCTCTCCCTGAACCTCCAGTCACCCTCTCCCCGCACCCCCTCACTGTGTGTTGTTCACGCTGCTCTGATGTCACACAATGTAACCTACGTGCATGGAGTGGCTGGTGGCCTCGGGGGGAGCTGTCCAGGGTTCCTAGTGGGGACCGGATTTTAAATGTGCTGCAGGGCAGGTGCCTCCCTCCCTCCTTCCTGTTCAGTGGCTGCAGAACTGCCAGCGGTGCGGGGCTCATACAGGGCTTCAAGGGGGGCCGACAACTGTGGTACAGGTTGTTCCATCGAAAAGTGCTGAGCTGCTTCACGTAACTCATGTCAGCGTTAAGGAGGAGTCAGGACAGGACCAGAATTTTCTGTCCTGGTCCTTCCTTCTGCACGCTGAGTGCTAAGTCACCACCGGCGCCGCAAAACGGGGGGCTGCCCATGCAAGGACCTCTCACGGACACCAGTGCTAATCCCTGCTGGAAAATATTAGTGGTTCAAATTTCTTTTGCAATTTTGCACCCCTAAGAAAATTGCACCTGGGGCGAACGCCCCCGAGGCCCCCCCCCTCTACAGCACTGCTTTGGGTAACCACCTACAAGGGGAGACCTGACTTTTCAGCTCTCCACTTTTTTCTATATTATATTTGATATATAAACATATCTTCCAACTCACTGAAACTCATGGGACATACCGGTTGTGGTGTTTGATTGCCAATATTTTACTAATAATTTTAATACATACATTTTTAATTTTCCTTGATATTCTCCTTAAAACTCTACGTGCAGGCTTCATTAAGCATAGATATTGGCGCAGTTGTGCCCAATATTAACACATAGCTTCCTGCCCCTTTCATAAAGCACTTTTGATCTCGCTGTGGTTCTTTAAATTCTTTCCTTTGTATAAGCATGAGAATCACATGAACAATACCTTTTCCTCTCTGGACATTTCTTTCTCTGCATTATGCATTTCCTTGTTTCAGTCGTTGGTGGACATGGTGTACCACGTGCTGAGGGATGCTGCAAAATCTCTCGAACTCTGGTCTCATTTCCTCTTTTAAAGTCACATGTCTTCCCCCTTTTTGAACAGGGACCCCAAGGACTCCATTCACTGACCATACAGTGCACTGTAAGAAAATAACCAACAGATAAGCTTTGGGAGAAACCTCAAAATTAAATCAATGGTGATTTTCGTAGGATAATATGTGCTGGGGGCAAAGCAGTGTGGCATGGGCAATGTTACACACATTGCTTGTTATATCCAGAGAAGAAAGGAAAGACCCCCCCCCCCCGAAGATATGTTCCTTTGCATATTTTGCAAGACGTTCTGGGTGACTGAGGTAACATAACAATTTATTGCTGCTATTCTTAATCACAGTGATACGATATATGCGGTATACTTTGGAATAGTTTAGAATTTACTTCATCGGTGACTATTTTTTGACATAAAACATAGAAAAACTTAATCGCAGATCTGCTTTTATTATATCACAATTTGCATTATTTAAAAAAAAAAAATGGCGGGTCATGGTTCATATCATGTGTGTTTTACTCACCAATGTTACTGCACTCCATGCTGTGATTATTATTTTCAAACCCTTCCGGACAGGTTTCAAGGCACTTTCCACTGTGTAAGTAAAATCCACCCTTGCACTTTGTACAGAAATTTTTATGGAAACACGTTTCACAATCAGCTTTACATTCTGAAAACATAAAATACAAAGTCAGATTTATCTCATCCGCCGAAATGTCAGCTTTACTTAATTTTTACTGAAAGAAAAACAAGAGTATTTTAAAAGAAATAAAACTAATGCATTAGCCTGTATTCTACATCCTTATCCGCTTAGGAGACAAACTGATTCTAGTTACATTTATAGAGGTTAGTGATTGTCAGGATGTTTGTCAGGGGCCAGACAATGCAAAGGGGCAGTTAGCTAGTTGCTATGGAAAACCAGCTTCTGGCTCACTGCTCCATGTTAATTGTTAGGGAGGGGAGGCTGGGTTTTGTGAACTTGCAGTTGGGGCCCAGTTCCCCATTAATTACTGACAGGGGCCTGGATTTGGTGATGAGAGGGCATAACCATGCAATCTAGGAGGTGGGGGTTGGGTAGCCAGGCAATCAACTGTTTTGGGGGTCTTACGTAATGTCAGAGTGAGCATTAAGTAAGGCCATAGGAATAGCCCATTGACTTCCTAGATTACTAGTAACAATCTCATCCACCTACATGGTGGGTCATCCTGACTAACTGCAGATCTGCAACTTTGCCAAATCTATGATCGGAAGGGTAGGGGAATGGACTAAAAATAATTTATCTTTAATATACTCTAGCTCTCCTTTCATTATTTAAAACTGTGTTTAAGAGTCATATTTTTTCTTTTTTTTCTGATTTGTTTATTAATATTACCAAGTGTAATAGTGTTCTGTTTCTCAAAAATATTTTTAGCATTGTTTTAGAAGTGACTTTTATTTGACAGAAGTTAAACAGTTATTAAAACTGTAAATTAATTGGTCTTAACCCCTTCACTACCGAGATCGAGATAACTTCGGGACTTTAAAAGCCGCCATCAGGTGTCAGATATCGAGTTATCTCGATCTGCAGCTCCGAAGGACAAAAGGAAAATTTAATTAGTTTGCTACAAATGAGTTTTGTTTGCTTTTAGGCTGCAGAAAGTGCTCTTAAAGTTTTATCCTTGTGGGCATAATGCCCAAGGTGCTAAAACCTTCTAAAATAGGCTAACCGAATGTCCCATTTGGACTTTCAGCAGCTGATGCAGGGACCCATGAGTTGCAGCTCACATGGCTGTAACTCAAATTGGCCAGTAGATGCGTCATCTTTCTGCATATATAGATTATTACAGTAAGAAATACTCTGGGAATATTCCCAAATTTTTCTTGCTGTATAATTAATTAAAATGATTTTTAAAAAAAACACTGGTTTTCACCTTTCTCTGAATAACCCTGTAAGAGTACTGCTGAGCACAGTGCACACCACTTACTTGTACATTTATTTATTTCTGGTGATCGCATCCCAAAGTATCCACTAGGACAGGAAGGAAGGCAAACCCCAACTTGCTTCATACCATTCCTTACCAGGGCAAAAAAAAGTCGAGGTTTACATGACAAACAGCCATTGTAATCAGAACATGTAGCACATCCTCCTTGGCAACCCTGGCTGACGTTTGGATGCACTGAATGAATTAAAGATTAAAAAAAAAAATTAAGAACTACAACAGCAATCATTATTAGTACATATGTCACACATTATATAAGCATATGATATATAGGACAACATTTACATCATACACTGTTAAGTAGATGATGGTGGATAGTACTTGATGAAACGTCATACAATGTACAGGTTGCAGCTTATATTACAGTCGCAAGAAAAAGTATGTGAACCCTTTGGGATTACGTGGCGTTTTGCATGAATTGGTCATAAAATGTGCTCTGATCTTCATCTAAGTCACAACAATTTGAAAAACACAGTCTGCTTAAAATAATACAACACAAACATTATATGTTTTCATGTTTTTATTGAACAGAACATGTAAACATTCACAGTGCAGGGTGGAAAAAGTATGTGAACCTTTGGACTTAATAACTGGTTGACCCTCCTTTGGCAGCAATAACCTCAACCAAACGTTTCCTGTAGTTGCAGATCAGACCTGCACAACGATCTGGAGTAATTTTGGACCACTCCTCTTCACAAAACTGTTTCAGTGTAGCAATATTCTTGGGATGTCTGGTGTGAATCGCTCTCTTAAGGTCATGCCACAGCATTTCAATCGGGTTGAGGTCAGGACTCTGACTGGGCCACTCCAGAAGGCGTATTTTGTTTTGTTGAAGCCATTCTTTTGTTGAATTACTTGTATGCTTTGGGTTATTGTCTGGTTGTATCACCCATCCAGTACAGATACAGGGTGTTACTGTAATTTCCATGTACAGGCATTATGCCACATAAATATATTATTTTTATACTCTACTGGAATTTTTTGAATTTGGCATTTGCATTGTTAATTATGATAACTACAAATCTACATAAAAACGAGATCTCATTATTTTTATTATATGCCTTTATCACATTTACTGTATTAGATACAAAGGCCATTTTTGCCTGTATGCTATAAATGCAGATTGCATGTAAAATTGTGTAAGTTAAGGGGTTCATTGAGTGCATACAATGCCATTCATTGAGTGCAAATCATTTCTCTCCAGACTCCTCTCAAAATAAAATAAATATATTCCATTTGTAACATATTTTATGAATTTCAGTTCACATGGTATGCTCGTTAGAGATCTTATCCAGGAAAAAGAAAACAAAACGGCCAAAGCGCAGCTTTAAGTGTAACGGGAAGATTGACAGTCATGCTCTTTTATTATAAAACAATAATCAGTTTTCTACTATATGAACTGGCAAAGCATTAGTGAAGAGGAAAAATAAATTGCAGGATTAAATTTTTCTATTTAAATTATATATCATCCCAATTAATACATTTGTTCATAATTCTAAAGTATCAAAATGAAAAAGATAATACATCTCAAAATATAGGGCTATATTACATAGTTGGTGCTAACTTAACCAGAGCTGTTGTAAACTTAAAACCTCCATAGGCTATAATGGCTCTGGGAAGTTTACAACAGCTCTGGTTAAGTTAGCACCAACTATGTAATATGGCCCATAGTGGGTAATAATAGTATTAGATTCCAGCTGTATTCTTTATATGGATATAAAATGGATATTTTATTATAGTTGGCACAATTATTAGTTATAGATCAAATACGGATAGTTTTTCCAAAATGTCAAATGATAGTTTTTCCAAAATGTCAAATGTCTGATATAATGACAGACACAGTTCTTCTTTACTTATATCTGATAAACCTTAGTCAGTTGGGGTATGTAGTTCCAAACTTGGGATCCGCTTTTTTAATATGTATCAAAAGGTAAATCACCTGGTAACTTGATATATTGCATTGGGGTTAATGTGGCAAAATGTAGTACTATTCATAAAAACAACAGCTATATTTTCATGCTACTGGTCAAGTTTCATGTCTGCGAATGACTTAAAGGGTTATTCAGAAAGCATCAGTGAAATTTTGTTGATTTCTCCTTCGCACACCTCGGCGATTCCATTTCGCCAACCCTACGGAGACTGCCAAAGACCACAGATCAGACCGGCGAACGCCGCCAATTATACCACCGTACAACGACGAACTGACTGTCGAATGCCAATGAACTGCAGATAAATAAATATAACGGAACTCTGCTATTCTTCTAAAAGGTGTTTAACCCCTTCACTACCCATTGAGATACCTCAGACTTCATAGACACCCTCTGGTGCCCCGATAGAGATATCAAGGGTTATGCTGATCTGCAGCCCAAAAGCAAATTAAATTCGTTTGATGTAAACTAATTTCATTTACGTTTGGGCTGCAGAAGGTGCCCCCAAAGTTTTAGACCTGTGGGCTAAATGCCCAAAGAACTAAAACTGTAAAATCAGCTGCTCAAAACTCTGAAATACTTGGCTTTCAGCAGTCGATACAGGGATAAATAGACAAAAAAAGACTAGCCGCTCAAACCTCTAACTCAATTTGGCAGTAGATGGCGCCATATACTGGCCAAAAAAAATGGTTATTTACAGTAAGATATACAATGGGTATAAAAGCTCAAATATTTCTTACTTTAAAATTAAAAACGACTTTCCAAAAAACCACTGGTTTCTGACAATGTTTTTTTGGAAAATGACAGACAATATCCCTCCAACAAACTGAACTTTATACACAACAAGTGAGGAGGGTGAACGATACAACACAACCCATTTTCCATAGTTGACCAGAATCTTCTATAGATGAACTTCCTTTTGAACAAAGTCTATGGAGAACACAAGGATCCTTAACCTCTATCTTTCTCTTTTTAACCAATATGTGATGATGTAACTAGTTAATAACCTTGCAAGAAATTGGCCCCTTCTGTAAAGGGATGCAGTGTTATATTCCAGTAGACTAGATCTCTCCCTGTAAGTATGTACTCTAGGATCAATTGGTCATCCTACCTCACACTGATATTATTGTGCCACTCATCTTCCCAGTTTAAGTACATGGCATGTTCATTCACCAAGTACAAAGTGCTCTCCAAAGAACCATAGACTGTAACATGACATGGAATCTACTGGTATTGGGCCACACATCTAGCTATAAGTACAAACTACTTCTTTAAACTCAAAGATATAAAGAAAATAAAACCCAACTAGACAGCCCAATCTATGCCTCATATTAAGCTCAAAAAAGTATTATACTTAACAGGAATTATTTAGGAATAATGCTAAAAGAATAAGTCCTGTTGAAAAATATCTTAAAAAAATTATTTTAACTTAATTATGCAAACCAATCATGATAAAATACATGCAAGATATTATTGGATTTTCAGTATAAATATTATGATATGTAATTTTTTAAAGTTACTGTAACACTAAATTATAAAAAGTGCAATTTATGCCTTATTTATATACTGTATTCCATGTATTAAATTATACAATACAGCATGAACCAGTGTCTTAATTTCTCCAAGTTACCTAGACATACCAAACATTTGCAGAAATAATTTTTTTTTTTTTTTTATTTTTTTATTTTTTTTTTTTAAATTGCTTATGACATTATGAAGAAATCCATTACTACTTCTAAATGCAGCTTAACTATTTATGGTTTTCTTTTACCAGTATATTTAGACCCATACTTGTATGATTTAGGCAAAATCTACCATGCCATACACAGAACCAACCCTCACAGACAGCCATGCATAGCAAGATAACGTGATCCTGATGTAAACTTGAATCATTGGTTTGTCGTTGCGGCCACCCTGATGGGTATGGGCGTGACACCGTCTTTTCTTTATGTATGTATATTTTTTTATAACACCAGTTGGTCATTTTTGCTGCTGTTCCCTTTCCATGTTTTTGTTTTTAACCTCAAAGCGGAAGTATTTGGTGAGGGTATAAATAAAACCCACCATTTTGCCTCTTAGCTGAGAAGAAGTGAGAGAGCGTGCAGTTGCTCAGAGGAGCGGCTTCTGGTTTCATTAGGTAGGACTCACCTTACAAGAGGTGCCTTGACGGGGCAGGTGAGCTTACACTTTAATGGCAATCAAGTAAACCAAAACCTCCGACTGTGTTTTGCTTCACATGGAGCTATACAGAAATGAGCGCAGATGACACCTTTATTTTTTCTTGTTATGTTTTATACATGAACTGGGTTTTTACTCCTGGTCATTGCAGCCGCCCTGGTTGGCATGGGCTAGACACCACTTTTCTGTATTTATATAAACTTGAGTATATTCATAACATGACAACCTCCATATCCTCCATTCATGGCTTAAATCAGAGTAGGTAGGTTGTTTGACCTCATGTGATTCAACACTTTACACTTGTTGCCATGAAGTGGGGTTATAAGCGAGGGTCAGTGAGATCCCCCTATGTTTTCATTTTCCCCCTTAACACAAATGGGGATCAGGAGCAGGTAGGGATGGGCGTCAGGGGCAAGCAGGGTGACACCTGCTATGGTTTAACCCCTCAACCATTAATGCACAGGCCTATTTTCCGACAGCTTAAGGATTTTAACAAAACCAGTGGCGTAGTGTGGGTTGTCAGCGCCTGGGGCAAGGCAAGAATTGTGCGCCCCCCCAACCTGTGGACATGGTAACACACCCTGATTCCCGTCTACCAGTAGAGTATTGACCCCCTTACCCCGCAAGCAGGGCTGAACTGGGATTGAAAATAAGTCCTGGACGTCATCCAGACTGGCCCAATTTAATTATGCAAATATGCACAAAAATAGTATATAAACCAACTGGATCAGTCAACCAATCACTCTACAGATACTGGATTTGCTGCAGAGCGAATGGGTAAAGAAAAGCAGCGGCACTGAGGTTGAGTGGACAACATATCTTAAGATTAGGTGGATGCGCAGAGGGTCTCACCGGTACGGTGGCTGCACTATGAGACTGCGTCTGTTTTACAGATGGGGAGGAAGTTCTAACCTCACCCATTAACGACCATGCGAGCCACACGGTGAACCAGAATTCACACTGGCCCACTGAGCCATCGGCCCACCGGGAATCTCTCTGTAGTCCCTATGGCCAGTACATGCCTGCCCACAAGCACATGTATTGTATATTAACAAAATACTGATATGATAAAAAAATGAAACACACATGCCCCCCACGCTATGTCACTGCTAACAGTCACCCTGTACCAGTATACCCTAGCATAGTTCCACTCTCACACTATACCCAGTCACTCTCTCCCAGTACCCCCAGTCACCCTCTCCCAGTACCCCCAGTCACTTTCTCCAACTCTCCCAGTAACCCCAGTCACTCTCTCCCACTCTCCAAGTACCCCAATCACTTTCTCCCAGTACCCCCAGTCACTCTCTTCCAGAACCCCCAGTCACTCTCTCTCCCAGTACTCCCACTTTCTCCCAGTAACCCCCAGTCACTCTCTCCCAGAACCCCAATCACTCTCTCTCAGAACCCCCAGTCACTCTCTCTGCCAGTACCCTCACTTTCTCCCAGCACCCCAGTCACTCTCTCCCAGTACCACCCAGTCCACTCTCCCAGTGCTCCCACTTTATCCCAGTGCCACCAGTCACTCTCTCCCAGTACCCCCAGTCACTCTCTCCCAGTACCTCCAGTCACTCTCTCCCAGTACCCCCACTTTCTCCCAGTATCCCCAGTCACTCTCTCCCAGTACCACCAGTCACTCTCTCTCCAAGTACCCCCACTTTCTCCAAGTACCCCAGTCACTTTCTCTCTATCCAAGTCCCCCAGTCACTCTCTCCCAGTAACCCCAGTCATTCTCTCCCTGAACCCCCTGTACCCTCTCACTGTGTGTTGGCAGGGGCGGATCCAGACTCAGGTTTCGGGGGGCACTCTATCAGTTTTGGCTGAGCTGGTGTGTTCGCAGTTAAAAGCCAGAGTAACGCCTAATAGCAGGCTGTATACATACCCAGACATAGCCCCCCCAGATACATGTATACATACCCAGACCCCCAGATACCTGTATACATACCCAGACCCCTAGATACATGTATACCCAGACACAGACATCAGACCCCAGTTTGAGCAGAGCAAGGTGGTGGTGCTGGTGGTAACGCTAGAAGCCGCATGAGAATCATGATGCAGGCAAGCGGCCGGCGCGCCCTCTATGATGTCATCAGAGGGGGCCGCCTGTGGGTTACTTGACCTGAGGCCGCCACAGAGCCACCACTGCTTGATTGGGACCGGCTGCGGACCTAGGTGGCAGCGCACTCTAGGCAACTGCCTAGCTTGCCTAGCGGGAGTTCCCAGCCCTGCCTGCTAGGTGCAGGTTGGTGATGATGGTGGAGGGAGGCATGGGTGGTCACATGACGTGAGGCCTTGAAGGCGATGCTGATTACCTGCGGAGCAGACGGAGTGCATATGAGTGCTTGCGGTCGGGAGAATCACGTGACTGACAGGTTGAAGGTATCCATGGCCAGGAGTGTGATGTAAGCTAGTGTCACGTGAAGTACGACACCATAGTCTAGGTGTCAGGGAATCGGGGCCAATATTACCTGAGCGGTGGTTCCAGATCCATTTCACCCAGACACATGGGCTGCACAGCAGTGACAGATCATCCTGGGAGCAGAATATTCTTAATCATTGATTGGATTTTTTAATATATAATTAAAAAAAAAAATTTCTGGTTGTCACTTTACAAACCAGCTCTCCAGGTTGCCACTAGGGCCACTACAGGCCTTTTTGTTCCCCCCAGGGGGAGGCTACAAGCCTCCCTCCCTCCTTCATGTTCAGCGGCTGCATGTCTCCCAGCGGTGCGGGGCTGGCACAGGGCTTCAAGGGGGGCTGACAAGCGTGGTACAGGGTGTTCTGTCGAATAATGCTATGCTGCTTCACGCGACTCATGCCAGCGTTAAGGAGGAGTCAAGGCAGGACCAGAATTTTCTGTCCTGGTCCTCCCTTCCAGATGCTGAGTGCTAAGTCACTGCCAGGACCGTAAAACTGGTGGCTGCCCGTGCAAGGGCCTCTCACAAACATCCAGCACTGTTCATAAGAACTGATACCAGAAGAACTAAACTATGAGCAGTTTTAAGCATGGCTAAATGTAGCCAGTTGTTCTACTGATTTATAAGTTCAGTTTTAAAAATATATTTCAGGTGGTGGTTATGTATGACATTCTTTTAATGTTACAGGAGAAATAAGAATTGCACTGTTCCCATAACCGTGTGCTTGCATAACATCCATTTAATGTAGTAAAACCGGAAATGCCTTGGCAAAAAATGTTATTTCTGAAGCTGTCAAGGCTTTGGGGGGTCCTAACTGTGGAGAGAAACCAGCTGAGGAAACTACTAAAGGAGTTCCCTGCTTTATGGTTTTATCTGCACACTACATGCTGCTCAATGCATGAGCATGTCTTCAATAATACGATATGTATGAAATAAATCTTATAAAAACAATATGTATATATACTGCATTAAAATGGCCATTACATCCTGATATGATGAGAATACACTGAGTGGCCAGATTATTATGACCATCTGACGTTTTAAGGCAAATTAGCTATAATTTTGCGCTGAAGTTGCTAGAGGGCCAGACCATTATAAATAGGGAAGCAGGTTGTTTACCACGACAGTAGAAGCGAGTTTTTTCTGAAGATATGAGTAAACAACGCAATTTAACAGCCTTCGAATGTTGGATGATTGTTGGTGCTCGGAGCCATGGAGTGAGTATCAGCAAAACAGCAGAATTCGTTAATTGTTCAAGAGCAGCTGTTGTAAAGTGTTTAAAGACTGGACTGTCAGCCGAAAATCTGGGTCTGAACGTGCGAATTTTGCCCGTCACCGACTAGTCAATATTAGGGCAGAACGGAGAGTGGCAAGACTGGTACAAGACAACAGAAGGTCAACAGTGCATCAAATTACTGCAGATTTTAATCAGGGATCCTCTCAAATGATTTCTGAGCGCACTGATCGCCGTACACTGCATCGTATGGAAGCCGAAGGCCTCTTCGAACACCTTTGCTGTCTGCAGTTAACAAGATAAAATGTCTCCAATTCGCACAGGAACACAAGGATTGGACAGTCGAGCATTGGAAAAAAGTCATGTGGTCCGATGAATCACGTTTCCAGTTGCATCATGCAGATGGCAGAGTGAGAATTTGGCGGAAACAGCATGAAAGTATGCACCCCACATGCATGATTACAACCGTTCAAGCTGGTGGGGGCAGTGTTATGGTTTGGGGCCCTTTAATTCGTGTGGAACAATGTCTGAATAGCACAACATAACAAAGTATTGTTGCTGATCAAGTTCATCCTATCATGTTGATGGCGTATCCCAATGGAGATGGCTTCTGCAACAAGACAATGCACCATGCCACGGTGCTCATATTGTGCAGGAGAGGTTTCAAGAACAGGAGGGAGAATTTACCTTGCTTAGGTGGCACCCACAGTCACCAGATCTCAATCCAATTGAGCATTTGTGGGACGAAGTTGAAAGAGCCATCAGGCAGCTGGGTCCACAATCATCAAATCTCACAGAAGTGGACAGTGCTATTCATCTGGCATGGTGTCAGATTCCTCGCATCACCTTTCAACATCTCGTGGAGTCAATGCCAAGAAGAATCGCTGCAGTATTGAAGGCAAAAGGTGGCCCAACGAAATACTGATGGGTGGTCATAATAATCTGGCCACTCCGTGTATATTCATAAAGCAAAGTTCTTTGGCTCATGCACATCTCAATCTATAGCAAAATTTGACCATTGGTCTGCCACACACATCTTTGCAATGAAGCACACAAGAAACCTTGATAGATAGACTGCTCATACATCACTAGCACCAGAACTTGCTACCCTACAGCCATATTTTGTAGGTATCATACAGCTGTAATAAAAACATTGGGTGAAAATCAACGATGTACGATAAAAATCAATCATTGGGTGATTTTTATCGTACATTTTTCTATCATATATTTCCTATAAGCATTGGTGTTATACCTAAGGGATACCTGCCCCTTCAGATTTCTGATACACCCCTACTGCTTTGTGGATTAATTCAGTTTACTAGCAATTATCTCATTTATGCTTCAATCATTGAGTCACAATGCATATAATGAAGGGTCAAAACTCCTTTTAGCATTGTTTGTAACATCACAGAAGAAGACCTCCAAATGTTATCAAGAATGGTACATACAGTATAGCACGATTTATTTTGTGTAGGTTAAAATCTGTTTAGTTTTCTAGGTCTCCACTCCATTGACATGAAAGAGGGGTACCACCATAGACCACCACCTCTGAGATAGAGGACAAAGTTGGAACACCTGCAATAAAAATGTGCTACATGAATAAATGTGGTAATATAATGGTAAAGAGGTTTAAGAAACATGGTCTACATCTAAACTGACCATGACTAATATATGCACCATTGGTAAATATTAGCAGAGAAGACTGTGAAAAATTGTCTTTCGGGGTTATTCAGAGAGCACCGAAACTTCACCGACATTTAAAAAGGGGGATATGGGAGTCAGGAGGGGGTAAACGTATGAGGGACGGAGGATATGTGACTCCGCCAAATCGATCCAATAACCTGCCAAAAAAACACCGAAAATATCCGATAAGCCGCGGAATGCATTTGACGATCCGCCAAACAGACCACTGAACGCCTCCGAAAAAAGCCGACCAGCCGCCAAACAGGGGTAAAGAAAAAAAATGCAACTTTAAAAAAAATGTATTGCATGAAAATATATGAGGTCCCATGAATAACAATAAAAAGGTCTGTTACAGAATAAAAAAACATGCCATAAAGAAAAAAATCTGAATAAAAAATGTAACTGAAAAAACCCTGAAAAATGTCGACAACTTTTCACAGCTGTCCAGCGTTCTCTGAAAAGATTACCATTACTTCTCTAGGGGGAACTTCCCTGTCGTCGAAGGTCATTGTAATTCGCTGGCAATTCGATAATATTTGGAGAATCGCCAGCTTTTTGAATAGCCACGAAATTGCACCATACGGGGAAATTCACCGTTCGGTGCAATTCAGTGACCAATTTGGTGCTCTTTCAATAACCACTTTAATTGTTTTACCTTTTCATCCTCGTTATCAAAAACATACAAACATACTCTGCTCTCATTGATATCAAACAATTTCAAGCACAATGCAGATTACTGTAATCCAGAAAAATAATCTATATTTGTATGACACAATTACAATAGCCGGGGACTCGACTGAGCCTGGCCGAGCCGGGGACACAGCCGACCTCCAGGCCTAGGCGAGCTCTCAGCTCGGTTGAGCCTGGGGGCCAACCGAGCTGGGGGCTCGCCTGAGCCTAAAGGCCGGCCAAGTCGGGGGGCTCGGCCGCTGTCCAGGCCTAGGCGAGCCCCTGGCACGGCTGGGCCTCCAAGCCCAACTGAGCCAGAAGCTCCGAGGCCCAGGTTCGGATGACTGATCGGGATGGGGTGACACCTACATTTCCATACTTATCTACATTCACATATTTTGGCCTCCGAGCTCAAGCGCAGTCCTCCTTCACGCTCCGTTTGCGCGCACAGCACGCGTCACCGGTTGCGGGATGACGTCACGGGGCCGAAAGCCTTTGACCACAGAGTCCCTGGCTCAGCCGGGCCTCCAGGCCCCGTTCAGATGATTGATTTTCAGTTTCGGTCTTCGGCTAAATTACGTCACCGGTCTCAGTTTCAGCCCGAAATTTTCATTTCGGTGCATACTAATATTTACCAAGGGTACATATATTAGTGAAAGATGCTGCATTCTTCTATATTTACAGCAGAACACAGAGTTTCAATAAAGGAAAATAAAGTAAGAATTGTAAATGTTTAATGTTTAAAGTACACTTTTAAATTACCTGCAAAATGATATATATACTGTTTAAAATTCAGATATACTATGCATGTTTTAAGTACTCCTTATCTATAAAGATATTAACAGACTGGGAGGAAGACACTGCAAGATACCAAACCTTGAAAAAAAATCAAAACTCTATGATTAGCTTCCCTGAAATGCATACAAGAGAGATCTACAGGGAGTATAATACAGTTATGTTAAAGTGAACCTGTCATGGCCATCTATACAATGAACTAGATTCATTAATGCTACTAGGAGAGAGAGGGCCTCTCCACAGAGGAGTGGGAGGTAGTAGCAAGATTCACTACACCAGGGGTCTGCAATCTTGGCACTCCAGATGTTATGGAACTGCTGATTTGACCACTGGCTATGGCAATTGACTACTCTGGTGTTTTGACCTCTGGCTCTGGATATTGTATACTCTGGTGTTTTAACCCCTGGTTCTGTATCATTGTCCATTCAGATATCTGACTTCTGGTTCTATAAATAGTTTATATATACATATTACCTCTTATTGTCTGTTTTCATATACAGTCTCTATCTATTAGGGATGTGCGTTTCGGGTTTCGGAATTTTGGAATTTTCACGAAATTTCCCGATTTGTGTCTTCAGAAGCGGCCGATTTTCCGAAAATTTTTAGATCCGAAAACGGCAGATCCAAAAAGTTTTCCGAGCCGAAACGAAATATTTTTGGAATTTTCGAATGGACTTGAAATGTGTCAAATCGAAATTTATTGCTTTGAAACGAGAACAGACGTTCCGAAAAAACGAAAATTTCCGAAATCACGAAAAGTCGATACAAAAAACGAGCAAAGTGACACGAAAATACGAAAAATGGTCGATATTCCGAAAAAAAAATGTACACGAAAAACCAATCGAACCGAACCGAATCGAAGCAGAAATCGGTCGAAACGAGCCGAATCGGAAAGTTTGAAAATCCGAAAAATCGAATCGAGCCGAAAAAAAAATCAGTGCACAAGCCTACTATCTATCCGACCACTCTAAGGATCGGAAGATAAAGGGTAGCTCTGTGTACAGGGATCTGTTTTCAATGCACAGCTAACCTAATGAATGGCTGAGCATCATGAGAGATACAGTTCCAAACATGTAAAGGGCCAAAGTTGCTGACGCTTGCACTACACCTTTTATTTCTGTTTGTGCAGAGGAGTTTGCTGCATTGAGAACTATTGAATAAAGTTACCTCCCGCTGGTGCGTGAAATGCTGCAGCTTACAGGAAGCAACAACATGTCATGTCCAACCAGCACAGAGGCTGCCTAGTGCTTGAAAGAAGGCAGGTTTAAAAAGAATTTAAAGTGTTAAAATGAGAGGAGACGAGGAGGTGGTCTGGAGGGGTTAAGGTTTAACCCCTATTTTTCCCCTCCCTCCTGATTTTACCCTAGTGTATTCCATTAAATCAGTGTTTCCCAAACCTGTCCTCGGGACCCTCTGCCTCGCCAGGTTTTCCAAATATCTGAAGCACAGCACAGGTGATATAATTAGCTTCTCAGTGATTGCAGGATCCAGTCTGCATTTCCCGAAGGTGATCTGCAAAATCTGGCCTGGTTGAGGGTCCCGAGGACAAGTTTGGGAAACACTGCATTAAATCAATGGGTTTCTTTCAGTGATGCTCCATGCCAGCTCTAAAATTGAGCTATGAGATCTAGCAAAGAGTAGAGTCAAGTGCCAGGTTTAGTCCTCAACTCTGAAATGGCAGCTAAACTGTGAACATAAAAAGGCAGTTTACTGCTGAACCATAAGAGCCAGTCTTGAACGATTCATTATTTCATACAGGAAACATTTAAATTAGACAAACAAAAAATGAGTCAGCTTAACCTCTTTGAAATATGATGTGTGAGGGTGTCACGATCAGCACCGGTGGCATACCGGCCTTAATGGTATGAGCCTGGTATGTTGCTCTTGTTGAGCTGACTGGGAGTAATGAAAGACACAGTGGGGCTGAAGTAAGCAGTAGGGTGCCAGACACAGGAATGCAGGAGGGATTACCAGGAGGCTTGGAGTATGGCCAGATCTTCAGATGGTACCAGGGTCTGAAGCAGAGCAGGGGTCTCAGAGTGGGGTTCTGCGATCTTGGAAGGGCACACGGATCCAGGAGAGGGTACTAAGGGAGAAGTAGGCTGAGGGAATAGGTAGGTTTTCAGGAGCAGGTTTATACACATTTTGACAGAGCTACAATAATGGATCAGAGTCAGGAGGGAGGAGTGGTGCCTTTATTCATGCGTGTGTCACGTGACCTGTGGTGTGTGCTTTTAACTGTTTCTGGTACTGAGGAGCGCAGCACTTTTCATGTGCTGCCCAGAGACAAATCGCAAGCAGGCACAGTGTCACGTACCTCCGGTGCCCGGCAGCGTCCTCCACACTGCTCGCTGGCCGAGCGCTGGATGAAATGCACACCATCGCCGGTCACATGACGGGCAGAGGGGTGGCGCATGGTAGGAAGACACTGCAATCCGGTATATAAGCCCTTCACTTAGCCCAGAGCAGAGCGCTGATGTTTTTTCACACTCCCACAGTGCTACCAAGCATTTCATAACTAATTTAGATCTTACTTTGAGTATGACCTCTGGCTTTGGCAATCGACTACTCTAGTGTTTTGACCTCTGGCTTTGACAATTGACTACTCCAGTGTTTTGACCCCTGGCTCTGGCAATTAACTACTCTGATGTTTTGACCTCTGGCTCTGTAAAACGTATACTCTGCTGATTTGACCACTGGCTATGGCAATTGACTACTCTGGTGTTTTAACCTCTGGCTCTGGATATTGTATACTCTGGTGTTTTAACCCCTGGTTCTGTATCATTGTCCATTCAGATATATGACTTCTGGTTCTATAAATAGTTTATATATACATATTACTTCTTATTGTCTGTTTTCATGTACAGTTTCTATCTATCTATCTGACCACTCTAAGGATTGTAGGATAAAGGGTAACTCTGCGTACAGGGATCTGTTTTCATATATCTGTAGGGAATCCATGACACAGTCAGCGACGGGGGACATGACAGAGGGCTATCACATTATAATGGAAAATGTACAATGAATAAGTCAATGCTAGCAACACTTACAACATACAAAAATATAATAATCTAGAAAATACACTATTACAACAAAAAAATTCTTAGTTGTAGCTTTTCAGGCAATGGTCTTTGAGATTTTCTATATAATTTTCCAAAATATTGTACAAAACCGTTTGTAAGCTAGGCTTTTCTGAATTCATTACAAAAATGTTAAAGTACTGTTTTACATAGTATCGAGTTATAAACCTCAATTGAAGAATGTACTTCCCCAAAGAATTTAAATTACTAACAAGTTGACGTGCACTGTATTAAGCGTGTGGTTGCAAGCAAATTATACGTTGGGGTATTTCCAAAAAAATGTTTGTCTACGGCTCATTAGAGTAGAACAGAAAACCGTGATAAAAATGTGACCATGCATTATTCAAATTCCCAACATATTCTAGGAGTAATTGATTGATGACACTAAAAAAGATAACAGTTTGTAAAGGGATTGCTGTAGAATTTCACAAAATCACAGATTTAAATTGAGTGAAACTACTCATTCACATGTGCTTAAACAAAAGGGGACGAAAACGCAGATTTGAATATAGAGACTTCTATCTTTCGGTATCTTAATTCTACGTTAAAATAACATAACGCACTTTTGCTTGAAATGTGTAAGTTAAATGATCTTTTGTGTAGTTGGCTGATTTGCATTTGATCTACGAAAGGATTTTAATGACGCAGAACTAAGTAGAGCATATCATGACAAAAGATAGAGAATGTGATAGTGAGACTCTCATTATCATTGTTTCTCTTTACTTCTGCATGTAATGACTATCTTAATTACTTACTGATGCAAAGAGGGCAATGTAAGGGCAAATATCAAACATATCATATCAAACATTTACAGTGAATACCTCATTCCCAAATATATATTCTAAATTTTGAACTTTCATTAATCTGAGACTGAATTAGAATTGAAAACCCCATATGAAAGCAATAAATTGATGATGG
Source organism: Leptobrachium leishanense (assembly GCA_009667805.1). Taxonomy (NCBI): domain Eukaryota; kingdom Metazoa; phylum Chordata; class Amphibia; order Anura; family Megophryidae; genus Leptobrachium; species Leptobrachium leishanense. The sequence goes on from CM019066.1 coordinate 192,420,284, forward strand.
ACATTAGTCAGTGCATTTGGTCACTATGTCGGTTTCTATAATTTATAGCTTACATTTCATAAGAATTAACATTTTGCATGCACGGTTGAGATTACCTGACATATAGGTCCCTATTTCTAGCTAGCCGGTAACAAGGAGCCGCTAAAAGGAAATAACTGCATGAGTCTATTACCCTTTGCAGCTCTCTGTCAAAATCTCCATTACAAGCAAGCCCCTTTATGAGTGGTTTGACTCATAAAAGGAGGGAGCTGCTAATAGATCTAGGCAGTGGTGATACGTGTTGCTGCTGATAAACTCTCTTAGAGACCCTAGAAGTCCATGGAGACAAGTGGCACCTCATGTAATCGGGATCACGCTGGCTCTGTAAATAGACATTGGGAACTTTTGTTCTGAACAACAAACCAAACGTGATTCCAGCCGGAGCCACTTGGATGGTGCTATACCACACAATCCTAAGGGTCTATCCCTCCAAAAGTCAAGAATAAAACACTATTTGTTCCTAGTTTCTTGTGTGCAGATGAGGCTGCACCCTATCCTCTGTACCCTCGAAAGATTGCAGCTTAGATGGAATAGTGGTTACAGCCATTTAATTTAAGAGTGGTGACTAAACGACACCGTTCACATTTCATATGGAAAAAAAACCCTATACCGTTCATTTACTACGTTTAACGGCTTTAGGGGAACAGGGCCCATAGAGAGTAGGTGGAAAGTATCTCTTCTTTATACTATCAGGGTTATTCAAAGAGATCCGAATTGTGGCCGAAAGGTAACCGAACACTGAAATTCAGCGTTCGGTTACCTTTCCTGGTCATTCGGCTATTCAGAGAGCAGGCAGTTCGCCAAATGTTGGCGAATTGCCTGCACATACTGTGCCTGTTAGGTGCCTGTTCGAGGGCAGTTAATTCCCCATAGAGAAGCAATGCTTAGTCTATTCAGAGAACAAAAACCAGCAGTGAAAAGTTGCCGAATTGCCCTGCCATTCGGTGGTTTCATGTGGCAGATTTATTCAGGTTGATTCCAATAGGCTTCAATGTTAAAAATATTCCTGTTTTAATTCAATATCTAATAAACAGTTGATTAGAATATTCTGTAGTATAAAGAATAAAGAAGTATTTTGATATGGCAGCGGGAAACCGGTGTGGTCTATCCTTAATTTTCACTGTCATATGTAAATTCCATACATTTTCGTTCAGTAGTTTCTTTGCAAACAGCGTTTCACTTTTCAAACATTCAAGCGTACTGTTTTGTGTTTTTTTTCACTCCATTCGTCTGTGGTGTTTGCTTTTTCCGGCGGCTGCTCTGCGCTGTGATCAGCAGCTGCTCGGGTTTCTCCGGCGTGTTTGGTGGGGTTAATCCAGATGTTTTTGCGGGTTTCGGTGTACGTTCGCCGCATTTTTCGGTGAGTGTTTGCGGCGGCTTTTCCCTGCACTATGACAGCCCTTTGGTGCTTGCTGAATACACCACAGGGTCGCCGAAATAGGATCGCCGAATCGCACCGAATTGAAGAAAACGAAAAGTCACTGAATGTGCATTGACTTTTCGATTCTCTTTGAATAACCCTGTAAATGTACAACGAAAAAAGAATATTGTTGAGCAAAATTTGACAGTTGCATAGGTTGGTTGACCTGTTTTTCCCTTGGATATCATTAAGAAATAGTGGTTATTGTTTCTGTTATATATACACAGAGGGGTCCAAAAAAATGTAGCTGCACTGCAAACGCACCTTCATAAATTTACTACGTTATATAACTAATTCTGCCGCTTTGTGCTACAATGTAACTATATGATCCACCATTGTGACATGTTAAGAGCTAAACTGGTCATCGTTGGAATCCAGACACACCCTTCACCTTTCCAACCTGGTGTTTAAGAGCTTTCTGGGAAGCTACCACCCTACCTGAATAGGCTGCTTCCCCCAGCAGTTCCCTCATCCTATAACCTCCGATCCAGGACTTGTACCTTACTTGCAATACCACAATACAAAAAGAAAGTGGGTCGATCCTCATTTTTCTACAGAGCACCACAATTATGGAATAACCTCCCAGGCGCCATTAAAACTGCTCCCAGTCTAAAGTCACTTAAGAGATCTCTATTAATATACCTTGATACAAAATGCACCTGTAAACATGTAACATAGTGAGTATATGTCCTACATATTTAATTTCTGTGGTAATCATAGCCCCACACGCTCCTTCACTTCCTCCTCTAAAACTCTGTCCCCACCAAAAACCATAGAGAGCAACTCAGACTTGAATCTCCAGCTGGTGGTTACTACACAGGAACTGCAGGGTAATCAGTAACAGCAGACATTACTGTAACCCAGTGGGGTCACACATACACATATAATAAACTACGTTATTCCAGATGCCAAAAACACCAGAGTATAGAAGTACATAGTGTTACCCTTTTTATTGGACTAACGTTACATTTAAAAGACAGGTTTCGAGAGTGTATCTCCATTCTTTCAGACCTGAAGAAGGGAGATACACTGTCGAAAGCTTGTCTTTTAAATGTAAGGTTAGTCCAATAAAGAAGGTATCACTGCATACTGCTATATTCTTTCTTTTTCCCTTAGATAACAATAAGTGATTATGCTTAATGTTTTAGTATAGGGATATGCAGACAAGTGAAACATGTAATAACAGGACGTATCTATATGATTATTTTTTAAACTTTACTTATTTTTTCTGTAACAGCCCTTTTTATTATCATCCATTGGACCTCATATGTAAATTTCAGACATTTTCATCCAGTAGTTTCTTTGCAAACAGCGTTTCACTTTTCAAACTTTCAAGCGTACTGTTTGGTTTTTTTCACTCCATTCGTCTGCGATGTCGGGTTTTTCTGGTGGCTGCTCTGCGCCGTGAACGGCTCCTGCTCGGGTTTCTCTGGCGTGTTCGGCGGGGTTAATCCAGATGCTTTTGCGGGTTTTAGTGTGCGTTCGCCGGGTTTTGCGGTGAGTTTTCATCGGGTTTGCGGTGGCTTTTCCCTGCACTACAATGGCCCTGTGGTACTTGCTGAATACACTGCAGGGTCGCCAAAATGGGATCGCTAAATCACACCGAATTGAAGAGAACAAAATGTCACCGAACGTGCGGTGACTTTTCGAATCTCTTTGAATAAACCTGTGATTACACATGAGGTGAAAACAGAACTATAAAAGCACATAATCCTGTAATATTCACTAAACCCATAGTATACTTGAAATGTTGTATGCAGACAGTTACCATATAGACTATCCACAAATAGATATATATTTTTTCCATGAATGAAATAATGGATATGTGTTGTATTGCTACTTTATTTTGCTAGTGTTAAACAGTTGGTTAGGTTACAAAAACATAACCAAATCATCCAAATATAGGAGATTTTCCTTCAGCAGTCAGGAGGGAAAAGATACATGTGAACAAAGCCCTGGGGAGACTTAACTTCAAGAACTGCCCTTCCCTGTGGGCATTATGAGATTAATGTGAGCAACTTCCAGATGGAATGCTAGCAATCTGCCTGAAATAGAAGATGGATGTTCAAACCTAATTGATGAAATAATGCATAAAATATGCTACCCCCTGCACAAGCATTAACAGCATATTTCTGGCTGCATAACAGCAGTACAGCACAAATATATATACATATATATATATATATGTGTGTTTATTATTGCAGAAGCCACCTGCACATCATAGCAATTCAAAGAATTGCATCCCAGAGTTCCTGTGCCACATTCCCCATATGCAGCGAGGAACTCTGGGTAGGATGTGCAAATGACCTCTGTCTCACTTTTATATATATATATCCGGTATATCTCCTGCTGATGAGGGCATAATAAGCCTCAAACAGCTGTACAGGACTGGCTGTGACTTTTTGCATAAACCTGACCTTTGCTAAAAAAACACCAAAAAAAACCATCTAGTATGGCATGGCACTGGGAGGGTTCTGTGTTTAAAACTGTGTTCCCCGCCCCCACAGCGCTACCCGGTGCCCTAGACCTAGACCACTAGGATGTATGACACGTGCATAGTATACCTGAAAAAATGCATTACATATTTATTTTTTCGGTGCAGTTCATCGGGATATTGCATTTCTGGTGTGTGAGGCTGTGCTACGTCGCAGATTATTTTACGTGTCTGTGCCACTTCAATTTCCCCTTATCCTGTGCTGCGTCACATGTATTTTCATATGCCTGGGCTGCGTCACAGTACATTGTTCCTGTGCTGTGTCACGGGTGGTTTTTCATGTGCCGGTGCAGTGTCACAGTGTACTTTCTGTATTAAATATGTGAGGATTGAATAAAGTTAACTTTTTTTCAATTCTGTACATATATGAAGAATATTTTAAATATATTCTATAATATACGTCATGAAATCACTAATGGTGCCCTTGTCTGGAGCACAAATCGGAATGAGCAACATCTGTGAGGTTAAAGTGTCTTATATTGTTATGTAACTACACTGAGCTAAAGACCGAATAAAAAAAAAAAACATAAGCCTATCAAGTTCCCATTTCACTACATTTGCACCTAACCACATGTTGCGGTCACTTACCAATGAGAAAGTCTTACAGGGCTATTTCAAAGAACACCAAATTGGCCACAAAAGTGCACTGTGGCCATTCGAAATGCTGGTAATTCTCCAAATATTGGCTAACTGCCAGCAAAATATGTTGACCTTCGGCGGCAGTGAAATCCCCATGGAGAAGTAATTGTTAATCTATTCAGAGAACACCGAACAGCACCAAAATGTCAGTGAAATGCCTTGATTTTAAGTGGTTTCATTCAAGAGGTTTAAACAGGCGAATCCCATAGGTTTAAGGCTGGGGTCAGACGAACGCAGTGTTAACGTCCGTGTAGCCGCACTTTAGTATGTCCGTGGTAACAGATAATCATGACCAATGAAGGCCCACACACGAAGTACATCCGCACGGAAGTGCGGACGCATTACGAAACAGCAAACGGACGCAGGTTAGCAAGAACGTCGAACCGCTAGGACGGACGTGCGGAGTGCACAACGTCTGCAACGTCCTCATAGTTTTGTGTGTGAGTGATGGAACGTGGTCAGACGGACTGCATTTATACGTCCAGCATTTTTGACGGACAAAATGTTTTTTCATTTTAATTTATTTTCCCTCCTACATCCAACAAAAATAGCGTCAGACACAAAAATGGACTGTGTGGCCACTACTGCGTCTTCCATCAAAAAGTGTGTCCTTACTGCACGGGCGCACAGTCTGTAGGAAACGCGCTCGTCTGACCCTAGCCTAAATGTTAAAAAAATTCCCTGTTTTTCTTAAATATTTGTTCAATCATCTATGCTTTTTTTTGCGGCAAAAATTCTCTTTATTATTTTAGGCATTTTTCAGGATTTGTTTGGCAAAACTTTTAATTCAGACTTTTTTTACATGGCGTTTTTTTTTATTCTGTAACAGACTTTTTTGTTATTCATATGTAGCGCTGTGGTAAAATCTTGCTGTGGCAGTACCTATTTTTGGCCACAAGATGGAGACTATCGCGATCAGAGATACTGGATATTGGGACTACAATGCCCGGCATGCTTTGCAAGAAGACAGGAAGTGGGTGGGGACTGGAGACTTACATCCTCTGCCTCGTGGAGAAAGTTCCAGAGCGCGCCAGGGAAGGGAAGAGAGCAGACGCATCGAAGAGATTACGAGAGGGCCTAGGCCAGAGACCAAGAGAGACCTGTTAGTCCAGAGAAGATCACCCAAGCTGAGGAGAAGAAGACCCGCCGGGATCCAGGCATTGCTGCAGACCGGAGGAATCGAACGGAGAGCAAGCGGTGAGCTGGAAAAGCTGTGTGGAGTCAGACAACGGATCCGGCCGCTAGTATCCCCAGTCAAGATCGGGTGGAGAGACGTCCTGGGTCAGCGGAGCCTAAAGCAATCGCCGGATGGGTGAGAGGCCTCCAAGGCTGTTTTATGATTAAACGACGCTCTGCTGTTTTCTCTTTAAAGTCCACAGGGCCCCAACTGACTAGTCGAAGACTTTCCTTTAATAAACTCACTGGCCAGTTGAACAGTACCCGGGTACCACACACACACACAGATACACTTTTCACATTCTGGGACTTAACCTGTGCAGGACTCATTTCCTTTTGCGAATCGGAACGGGGGTTAAAGACAAAGATACGTTCCGAATACATTTTTCTCTTTTTCCGCTGCGCGTTTGCCGTAATACGAAGGGATTGTATGTTTGGGGTTTTGCTACGTGTCCCTTTTTCTGAACTATCGGGAAATTGCATTGCTTTTATGTTCGGTTGCGAATATTTTATTTTCCGAAATACGAAGCCTCGTGTTTCGTTTCTTTTCCGCTACGCGTTTTACCGGGATACGAAAATACTGTAATAATACTTGTGAATACCGTTTTTCAACATCTGCTCAAATATTTTAGTAAACTATATAAATATAAAAACTCACAACTGTGTTGGAGTATATTTATTCCCTAGTGCGGGGAGACTGACCCGTGGTTCATTTTCAGCGGCTCCTCCGGGAGTGAGCGCTACACATGGGGGCTCGTTTCCGGGATCCAGTCTCTGGAAAAACCGCATCTAAAGGGTTAAATATGGATCCAGACATTGTTGCCGAGTGGTGTGGGGAGCACAGTAGCCAGTCAGAATGTTGTATAGTTATGGATATTCCAGCAGACACTTGGGCTGAAGATCAGATTCGCCAGGCCGTGGCCACGCTAGCACCAGATCATCGGGGGTTAATACTGGACATTGAAAAAAACCCAGATACTTCTCACATGTATGTTGTTCTCGAATGGAGAAAGGGTGTTCCGCCATGTTTTCAGGGCACGAGCGTGAAACTGGCCGAAGAGGTGGAAGTCCAACTAATTAAGCCAAGTACGCCACGTGGCGAATCCGCAAGTGTTTCCGCGCCTAGTCCGTTGGCCATGATAGGGCCTGAATTTATCGTGGCTATTGGAGATCTACTGGTTAAATGTCAGAAAACAAGCCCTCCTCACACTAACTTCGGTTATCGACGGTTAAGAAATTTTACAGGAAACGTACCAACTCCGGCGGGAGAAGAAACCTTTGAAGAATGGGTGGAACAGGCGATGCAGGCTCTGGATGAGTGGGATGTCCCTGAGGCCCAGAAAAAGCAAAGGATCACCGAGAGCTTAAAGGGACCTGCGTCAGAAGCGGTGAGAAACCTAAAACTGAGTAGAAAAGATTGTACTGCTTTGGATTATTTAAACGTTCTTGAAGAAGTTTTTGGGCGAACTGAAAAGGCGGCCGAATTGGTATATCAGTACGAACACACCTATCAGAGAAGAGGTGAAAGGATGACCGAGTAAATGAGGCGCCTGGATAAGATTCTACACCAGATACTCCTGAAGAAAGGGGCCGAACCGGCCGAAGTAGATAAGATCCGAATAAAACAGATCCTGAGGGGCTCTCAACCTCTAGATCCAGTGATGATGCAGCTGAGAAGCAGAGCAGGTAACCAAGAGTTAAAGTACCTGGAACTGATCCGAGTTGTACGAGAGGAAGAGGCTTTACTAGAAGAGAAATCTTTCAGGCGGGGGGAAAGGGCTTATGCACAACCTGTGAGACATAACGACGGCCTGCAACCTGAAAGCGACTCTCTAGATACCTATGGATCTGACGAGGATGAACAAGAACATCTAGTTGTTTTTAAATCTACAGAGAAGGCTGCCAAAGAGTCGAACCTCCCTGAATGGGGTGAATTGTCCAAAACCGTCAAGAAAGTTCAGGAAGCTCAAGTTGAATTGCAACAAGCGCATGCGGAACTGTGCCGGGTATTGATGAAGGTGACAGAGATGCAGGCAGAAATGCAGAAATTCCTCACAGGTATGCCGACGACGGGAGTTGCTGTGGCGTCTGGTCCAAATCCTTTAACCAAATCTCAACAAGCAACTACGTCTCCGCTCTCTAAGAAGAGATGTTTCGGGTGTGGAGAAATGGGCCATTTTCGCGCACAGTGCAAAGGCCGAAAGCCTGAGAAGGATAGAGTCAAGGGACTGTTGGAAGCCCTGGAAGGACTGTTATCTACCTCACCGGCGGGAAACGCCAGAGGGCACCAGTAAAGGAGCGACCTCAGTGCCCGAGGGTTGAACCCCGCTCCAGAAACCAAGCAAAGACTAAGAGGGCGAGAAGCCCCAAAGCCGAGCCAACTGTAGAGCCTGCCAGGACTGAAAGAGTCACTCCCTTAGCGTCCGGGTCTACGTCATGGGGAAGCAATGCACGCCAAAAACCTGCACGGGCCAAGAAAAAGGCCAGGGTACAGCAAACTGGGTCTAAGCGTCCGGATACCGCCACAAAATTTCCCGACCAACTGATAGGTCCTTCTCCTATTGTGCCAATCCAAGTGGAAGGAGTCTACACCAAAGCCCTGTTGGATTCAGGGGCTCAAGTGACATTGATCTACAGAGACTTCTACGAGAAACACTTAAAGCACATTCCTCTGCAAGAATTGAAGGATTTGGAAATATGGGGTATCGGCACTGAGAAACTCCCTTATGACGGGTACCTGCAAGTGAAGTTGGAGATCGGATCTGAAGTCATCGGGCAGTCTGGGGGTTGTGATGCATTGGCTATTGTGTATCCTCGACCCTCGGGTGCGAACAGAAGCTCCCTGATAGTGGGGACGAATACTGACCTAGTGCGGTGTCTCCTGACGCCTATCGTGTTGGAAGAAGGTTCAACTCAAGGAGTACACCCAATGTTACGTCCGGTCTATCAGAGGATGGTCGAAGAACGAAAGGCACCTGCCGAGGTGGGAAGACTGTGGAGACTGGGTGGAACAGAGAAGGTTCTGCAAGCAGGAGAAGTAGCGAGTTTCCGGGCTTCAGTCAAGTTGAATGGATCGCAACCAGGCCCCTATGTGGTGCTGGGAACCGATTTTGATCATGGGAGTGAAACCGGAGTCGAAGTAATTCCTGAAATAATCTCCACCAAAGCTCTGAAGAGAACACGAGGAAGAGTCTCGGTCAGTGTGTGCAACGTGACGGATTTTCCAGTAGTCCTTAAAGCACGAATGCCTATTGGGCAAGTAGAGTCTGCTACACCCCTCTCTACCGATTCAGGAGGGGGAGAGGGTAAAGAGATTCCAGATGAAAGATTCTACCCCAAGGACGCTCCTATTTCACCTGAATGGAAGAAACGTCTTCAGTCTCAAGTTCTAAAGTGGAAGGAGTTGTTTTCAAAAGATGAGTTCGATGTGGGTCTAGCTAAGAGTACTGAACACCGCATTCGATTACAAGAAGACAAGCCGTTTCGCGAAAGATCAAGGCGAGTTCCGCTAGGAGACTTAGATGATTTGCGAGAGCAGCTGAACGAGTTACAGAGAACCAAGGTGATTCAAGAGTCCAGGAGCCCGTATGCATCTCCTATAGTGTTGGTCCGGAAGAAAAATGGTTCTGTCCGCTTATGCATAGACTATCGCACATTGAATCGGAGAACCATCCCCGATCAATATGCCACTCCTCGGATTGAAGATGCCCTACAGTGTTTGTCTGGAGCAAAGTGGTTTAGTGTACTGGACCTGCGAAGTGGGTATCACCAGATACCAATGCATCCTGAAGACAAGGAGAAAACTGCGTTCATCTGTCCACTGGGGTTCTTTGAATTCAACAGGATGCCTCAAGGCCTTACGGGGCTCCAGCCACGTTCCAACGGTTGATGGAGAAGACAGTTGGGGATATGAATCTAATCAAAGTATTAGTGTACCTGGATGACATAATTGTGTTTGGGAAGACTCTGGAAGAACATGAGCAACGTCTGGAGAAGGTCTTGAAGAGGCTCCATGAAGAAGGGCTGAAACTGTCTCTGGAGAAATGCCAATTCTGCCTACCATCTGTTACGTATCTGGGACATGTGGTCTCAGCGGAAGGTGTTTCAACAGACCCTCGGAAGTTGGAGGCCGTAGCTTCTTGGCCTAGACCCCGAAACGTCACTGAGCTTAGATCTTTCTTGGGATTCTGTTCATACTATCGAAGATTTGTGGGAGGGTTCGCGAAAATAGCCCAACCACTGAACAAACTCCTGCAGAAGGAAACCACAGAAGACGGCTGCAAGGTCTCTGAAAAAAACCCGTCGGCTCCGGGGCCAAGGAAAGCTCGAGAGTCTATACAAGGTGAATGGACCAGTCAATGTGAAGGAGCTTTCGTAAAGCTGAAGGAGAGCCTGACCCGAGCTCCTGTTTTGGCCTATGCGGACCCTCACAAGCCGTATGAACTACATGTGGATGCCAGCCGAGAAGGTCTGGGAGGAGTCCTATATCAGGAGTATGGTGGGTTGCTGAGGCCTGTGGCGTACGTGAGCCGGAGCCTTGCGCCTTCGGAGAAGAACTATCCTACTCACAAGCTGGAGTTCCTAGCCTTGAAGTGGGCAGTGGTGGACAAGTTGAAAGACTATCTGTATGGAGCTGAGTTCGTGATCATAGTTACATAGTTACATAGTTACATAGTTATATAGGCTGAAAAAAGACATGCGTCCATCGGGTTCAGCCTCTCCCATAACCTACTGCTGTTGATCCAAAAGAAGGCAAAAAACCCAGTCTGAATGCTTGCCAATATGCAACATACTGGGAAAAAATTCCTTCTTGACCCCAGAATGGCAGTCAGATTTCTCCTTGGATCAAGAAGCTTTTACCCACATATTAAATATTATAACCCTTAATATTCTGTGTCTGCAGGAAGTCATCCAGTCGTTTTTTAAAAGTCTGTACAGACTCTGACCCAACCACCTCAACAGGCAGAGAATTCCACAGCTTGATTGTTCTCACCGTAAAATAACCCTTCCTATGCTTTAAGCTAAATTTTCTTTCTTCCAGTCTAAATGGATGACCCCTTGTCCTATGTATAGTCCTGTTATGAATAGGTTATCAGACAATGGTTGATAATGGCCCCGTATATATTTATATAAGGTTATCAGATCCCCTCTAAGGCGCCTTTTCTCTAAACTAAACAGGTTTAAGCTTGTTAGTCTTTCCTCATAACTTAACCCTCCATCCCCTTATTAATTAGTTGCCCGTCTATGCACTTTTTCTAACGATATAATATCTTTTTTTAAGACAGGTGCCCAAAATTGCACGGCATATTCAAGGTGCGGCCTGACCATTGATTTATACAGAGGCAAAATTATGTTTTCATCCCGTGAGTGAACTCCCCTTTTAATGCATGCCAGTACTTTGCTGGCCTTGGCGGCTGCTGTTTGACATTGCACATTGTTACTTAGTTTGAAGTCTATGATTATTCCCAAATCCTTCTCCTGCTTGGATTCCCTAACTCCGTACCATTTAGGGTATAAATTGCTTGTGTGTTCTTCACTCCAAAGTGCATAACTTTACATTATCTAGATTAAATCTCATCTGCCATTTAAGTGCCCAGTCCCAATATATCTAAATCCCTCTGCAGCGAAGTAACATCCTGCTCACATTGTATTACTTTTCCTAGCTTTGTGTCATCTGCAAACACTGATACATGACTTTCAATGCCTATCTCAAGGTCATTTATAAATAAATTGAATAGTATTGGTCCTATAACAGACCCCTGAGGGACACCACTTACCACTGGTGTCCATCTTGAAAATGTACCATTTATGACCACTCTCTGTACCCTATCTTTTAGCCAGTTTTCTATCCAAGAACAAGTATTTTCATCTAGACCATTTTTTCTTAATTTAAGTAGTAACCTTTTGTGTGGAACTGTGTCGAAAGCTTTGGCAAAATCTAAGTAAATCACATCCACTGCGACCCCCTGATCTATACTTCTACTTACTTCCTCATAGAACGTAATTAGGTTAGTCTGACATGATCTGTGTTTCATGAAACCATCAAGACGGATAACAATCCTCTTACCTACATCCTTACTACCGCAAAACTGGACGCAACGGGACATCGGTGGTTGGCCACTCTGTCAGGGTTTCGGTTCAGCCTGAAGTATCGCCCTGGGGTGAATAATCGAGATGCTGATACGTTATCGAGAAGACCCTATACTACAGAATGGACTCAGTTGACTCCAGACGGGGTGCAAGCTTTGTGCCAAGGGACAGAGCGCCGGGTCAAAGGAGGGATTGAAGCGGAGGCCATAGGAGTTATGGCTGCGGCTGTTCCTGAATTCTACTGTAACCCTACGCAGTTAAGGGATGAAAGTTTACCTACCTTTTCGAGACAGGACCTGAAAGCGGATCAGGCCAGAGACCCTTTAATTGCCTTGACCATAAAGGCTCTGTCTGCAAACCAGTGAGAGATTTTGTTAACCAACTCCCCGAGTGGAGCCAGATTGGTCTACAAAGAGTGGGAGCGGTTAAAGATGTTGGATGGGGTGGTCTACCGAAGGGACCCCTCAGCCAACTCTGAAGAGATTCAACAGTTATTCCTCCCTACTAAACATAGGGAGAGTGTGCTGCGATCACTACATGATGAGCATGGACATTTGGGTGCAGAGAGAACTTTTAAGCTGGTGCGAGATAGGTTCTATTGGCCTTGTATGAGGGCTGAAGTAGAAAGCTATTGTCATTCCTGTCTTGAGATGTATTCAGAGAAAGACTCTACCGACCCGAACTGCTCCAATGAGCCATCTGCAGAGCCAGGGACCCATGGATTTGGTGTGCATTGACTTCTTGTGCTTAGAGCCGGATGCTAGTGGGCAAGGGAACATTCTAATAGTGACTGATCATTTCACTCGTTACGCTCAAGCTTTCTCCACGAAAGATCAACGCGCTCCGACTGTAGCCAAGGTGTTGATGGAAAAGTTCTTTGTTCACTACGGACTGCCAAGGAGGATACACTCTGATCAGGGTAGAGACTTTGAAAGCAGACTGGTGGGGCAGTTGTTAGAGCTGTTGGGAATCCAAAAGACCCGAACCACACCATATCACCCTCAAGGTGATGCTCAGCCTGAAAGGTTTAATCGCACATTGCTAAACATGCTGGGGACCTTGTCGAATGTGGAGAAGCAGAGTTGGAGTCGTCACATAGCTACTCTGGTGCATGCATATAACAGTACGGAGAGCGATGCAACTGGATATTCACCGTACCGTCTTATGTTCGGAAGAGAGGCTCGACTGCCGGTTGATTTGGCATTTGGGTTATCTCTAGACCAGACGTCAGTAGCTTCCCATAGAAACTACGTGGATAGACTTCGGAAAAACTTGGCTTCTGCATTTGAACAGGCCCGGTTGACCTCGGGAAACAGGGAGCAAAGAAACAAAAGGAACTATGACTTGAAGGTCCGGATACAACAAGATCTACAACCTGGTGATAGGGTCCTACTGAAGAACTTGGTTGTTGCTGCAAGACACAAGTTGGCGGATAGGTGGAGTTCCCAGGTTTACATTGTCTGCAAACAGCTACCAGGTCTACCAGTGTATCAGATTCGCCCGGATGGAAAGGCTGGGCCTCTCAAGAACTGGCACCGGAATCATTTGTTACCTTTGAGGGAGGCTGTGAGAATGCCAGTTGGGGATGAACCGCCTCTGCCAAATCCGCCTGTTCCATGTTTGCCTCCTGTTACCCGGTCTCAACAGACTCGGGTTGTCGAAGAGAGCGAAAGGGACAGTGAGGAAGAAAGTTTCTGTCTGGACTGGATACGTTCACCGGAGTCTGAAGAGATTACCTCAGTTCCTGAACGATGGGAGAGTAATTTGAGGCCTGAAGCTCCTGAATTCTTGTTGGAAGTCCCTGAGACTGTGGATATCCCTGAGCCTCTTGAATTTCAGTTGGAAGTCCCTGAGGATGTGGGGATCTCGGTAGTTCCGGAAGCTTACTCAGGTGATTATAGTTCTATGCCTTCACTGGAGGGATCATACTCTGAAGAAACGTCTGCTCCAGTGATAGAGAGAAGAATTGAGCCAACGCCTATAGTCCTTCCACCTGAAGAGGAACTGATTGAGCCAGAACCAAAACGCTCTGTTCGACCGCCCCAACGACTCACCTACGACTCACCAGGACATAGCACTGAAGAGGCCATCACCACGGTGCGGAGGTTGCCCGAAGTGTCTGCTATGCTAGCTGAGGTAGCCCAAAATATGAGTCAACTTGAGGAAGTGTTCCTAACCCACTGCCTGTATGCTGCTGAACCTGTACATGTTGTGTAAATTGTATTTAAATATTGTGGAAATGCAATGTAACCGTTGTACCTCCTTGGAGAGACCCAAGAGTTTTAGGAGGGGGAGAGTGTAGCGCTGTGGTAAAATCTTGCTGTGGCAGTACCTATTTTTGGCCACAAGATGGAGACTATCGCGATCAGAGATACTGGATATTGGGACTACAATGCCCGGCATGCTTTGCAAGAAGACAGGAAGTGGGTGGGGACTGGAGACTTACAACCTCTGCCTCGTGGAGAAAGTTCCAGAGCGCGCCAGGGAAGGGAAGAGAGCAGACGCATCGAAGAGATTACGAGAGGGCCTAGGCCAGAGACCAAGAGAGACCTGTTAGTCCAGAGAAGATCACCCAAGCTGAGGAGAAGAAGACCCGCCGGGATCCAGGCATTGCTGCAGACCGGAGGAATCGAACGGAGAGCAAGCGGTGAGCTGGAAAAGCTGTGTGGAGTCAGACAATGGATCCGGCCGCTAGTATCCCCAGTCAAGATCGGGTGGAGAGACGTCCTGGGTCAGCGGAGCCTAAAGCAATCGCCGGATGGGTGAGAGGCCTCCAAGGCTGTTTTATGATTAAACGACGCTCTGCTGTTTTCTCTTTAAAGTCCACAGGGCCCCAACTGACTAGTCGAAGACTTTCCTTTAATAAACTCACTGGCCAGTTGAACAGTACCCGGGTACCACACACACACACAGATACACTTTTCACATTCTGGGACTTAACCTGTGCAGGACTCATTTCCTTTTGCGAATCGGAACGGGGGTTAAAGACAAAGATACTTTCTGAATACATTTTTCTCTTTTTCCGCTGCGCGTTTGCCGTAATACGAAGGGATTGTATGTTTGGGGTTTTGTTACGTGTCCCTTTTTCTGAACTATCGGGAAATTGCATTGCTTTTATGTTCGGTTGCAAATATTTTATTTTCCGAAATACGAAGCCTCGTGTTTCGTTTCTTTTCCGCTACGCGTTTTACCGGGATACGAAAATACTGTAATAATACTTGTGAATACCGTGTTTCAACATCTGCTCAAATATTTTAGTAAACTATATAAATATAAAAACTCACAACTGTGTTGGAGTATATTTATTCCCTAGTGCGGGGAGACTGACCCGTGGTTCATTTTCAGCGGCTCCTCCGGGAGTGAGCGCTACACATATAACCTTATATATTATTTCCAGGCATTTTCATGCACTGTTTCTTTTTAAACGCATTTTAAAGTTGTGGTTTTGTGGGGGGGTTTTTAACCCTGTTGATTCCCATCTTTTTAAAATGGCTTTTTGTAAATTCTGTAATAGACCTTTTTATTCTTATTTACAGGACCTTATTATTTTCATGTATTTTTTTAACCTCTCTGGGGTTACGATTCTGACATATTTTATATGTCAGAATCATTAAAAAAAATTAATTCCCCTAGCGGTATTCCTGAGTATGGCTCGGGGTTAACTTTCAATGCTGAAAGCAGTAACCCCGAGCCACACTCGGGCTGGATACATACCTGTCCCTGCACTCCCTTGCTGTCCCCCCTAGTCACACTCCGGACGAACGCGACGTCATGCTTCCCGGTTCCCTTCTCGGGAATATTTTTAACATTGAAGCCTATGGGAATCGCCTGAATAAATCTGTCGAATGAGACCACCGAACAGCAGGGCATTTCGGCAATTTTTCCCTGCTGTTTCGCGAGAAGGGAACCAGGAAGCAGGACGTCGCAATCGACTGGAGGAGAATGCGATCGCGAACGTCAGCGAGGGAGCGCAGGGACAGGTATGTATCCAGTTCGAGTGTGGCTCGGGGTTACCGTTTTCAGCATTGAAAGTTAACCCCGAGCCATACTCGGGAAGACCGCTAGGGAGGTTAAACGCCTTTTTTAGAATTGCCGATTTTTTTTTCTTTACCCTCAGTTCAGCGGTGTTTGGCTGCTGATCAGCTTTTTTTCGTCAGCATTCGGCGGCTGATTGTTGGTGTTAGGTTTAGCGGATCGTTGGCTGCGTTCGGCGGTCGTGACTGCGTTCAGTGAGTTGATTGGTGGCATTCTGCAGATCCCTTTGCCATACCTTTCTTGGCCATTCGGCTATTCAGAGAGCAGGCAGTTTTCCAAATGTTGGCGAATTGCCTGCACATACGGTGCCTGCTCGGTGCCTGTTCGAGGGAAGTAAATCCTCATAGCTTCGTCTATTCAGAGAACAAAAGCCAGCAGGGAAAAGTTGCCGAAATGCCCTGCCATTCTGTGGCTTCATTCGACAGGTTTATTCAGGCGAATCCCATAGGCTTCAATGTTAAAAATATTCCCGTTTTAATCCAATATCTAATAAACCGTTTATTATAATATTCTGCAGTAAAAAGTCTCTTTAGTTATAGATTTTTAGGATCTTTTAAAAATTTTCAGGATTTTTTTGCAAAAAAACTTTTCAGATTTTTTTATTTTTATTATTTAAAGTTTTTTTCTTTTTCTGTAACAGCCCTTTTTATTATCATTCATTGGACCTTACATGTAAATTCCAGACATTTTCGTTCATTAGTTTCTTTGCAAACAGCGGTTCACTTTTCAAAACATTCAAGCGTACTGTTTTTTTTTTCACTCCATTCGTCTGCGGTGTCGGGTTTTTCCGGCGGCTGCTCTGCACTCTGATCGGCTCCTGCTCGGGTTTCTCCGGCGTCTTCGGTGGGGTTAGTCCAGATGTTTTAGCGAGTTTCTGTGTGCATTCGTCTGGGTTTTGCGGTGAGTGTTCGGCAGGTTTTCGGCGGCTTTTCCCTGCACTACGACAACCCCGTGGTGCTTGCTGAATACACCACAGGGTTGCCAAAATGGGATCGCCGAATCAAGCCGAATTGAAGAGAACGAAAATTCACTGAACGTGCGGTGACTTTTCGATTCTCTTTGAATAACCCTGATAGAAAAAACTTGCAAAAGGAGAACATTCATTGCAGAACTCCACCGATCTGGCCTTTATGGCAGACTGTCCAGATGAAAGCCTCTCCTCATTGCAACACTTTATTGCTTTTTCCAAACTGGCTATAAAGCACCTAAACAACTAGAAGACTGTGAGAAACAAGATCCTCCGACCTGATGAAACAAAGATTGAACTATTTGGTTTTACTTTAAACTACCATTTGTGGAGGAAATCTGGCAATGCTCATCACCTTTGCAATACCATACCAATGGTGAAGCATGGTTATGGCAGCATCATGTCTTGGGGTTGACTATTTAGCAGCAGGGACTGGGAGACTGGTTATGGTTGAAGGACAGTTAAACACAGCAAAATACAGAAATATCATTAATGAAATCCTCATTAGGACCCAAGACTGTTTACTGGAAGTTTGCCTTCCAATTGGACAATGACCCTAAACGCACAGACAAGACAACACAAGAGTGGCTTAGGGACAACTCTGTAAAAGTTCTTGAATGACCCAGTCAAGTCACTGACTTGAACCCTAGGAAACATCTTTGGAGAGATCTGAAAATGACTGTCCATCAACAGTCCTCATCCAGCCTGACACAACTTCAGAGGATCTGCAGTGGCGAATGGTAGAAACCACCCAAATCAAGGTGTGCAAAACCTATTGCATCAGACTTGAGGCTGTAATTGGTGCCAGAAGGTGCTTCAACTAAGTACTTGGACAATGGTCTGATTATTTACATCTATCAGGTCTTTTCAATAAAGGTGAAACTCAGGGGAATTGACTGCATTAGTGAAAAATCTAGCAGGGTTATTCAAAGAGAGCCGATCTGGCCCCGAAATGTAACCGGACTGTAATGCCCCGAGACGCCAGCGCCGCAGGAAACCTAAAAGCAAGCCAGTTTCCTGTAAGGAGACTGGTAATTCCTCTACAACCAGGCTGATCCAGCAACCAGGTGCTGGCTAATGCACCCTTATTCCCCTCTACAAAAAGGAACCACTCCCAAGGTCCAATGCTTCTGCATTACCTTGGTAAACACCAAGCTGACAGGGAGCTACCGCCTGTTCCTGCCTAAGAACATTAATCTATTTTGTTTCCTCCAGCATTTCTTGCCCGCTGTGCCAACATTCCACAGATTCCTCGGAGCCTGCTGCCCTGCACCTCGCAGAATCTTCAGCCTGCTGCCGAATCCTCCACCGCTGCCCTGCACCTCGCAGAACCCTCATTCCGTTGCTCTCTGTTCCTGCATTCCTCGGAGCCTGCTGCCCTGCACCTCGCAGAATCTTCAGCCGCTGCCGAATCCTCAACCGCTGCCCTGCACCTCGCAGAACCCTCATTCCGTTGCCCTCTGTTCCTGCATTCCTCGGAGCCTGCTGCCCTGCACCTCGCAGAATCTTCAGCCGCTGCCGAATCCTCAACCGCTGCCCTGCACCTCGCAGAACCCTCATTCCGTTGCCCTCTGTTCCTGCATTCCTCGGAGCCTACTGCCCTGCACCTCGCAGAATCTTCAGTCCGCTGCCGAATCCTCAACCGCTGCCCTGCACCTCGCAGAACCCTCATTCCGTTGCCCTCTGTTCCTGCATTCCTCGGAGCCTGCTGCCCTGCACCTCGCAGAATCTTCAGCCGCTGCCGAATCCTCAACCGCTGCCCTGCACCTCGCAGAACCCTCATTCCGTTGCCCTCTGTTCCTACATTCCTCGGAGCCTGCTGCCCTGCACCTCGCAGAATCTTCAGCCCGCTGCCGTATCCTCGACCTGCTGCCCTGCACCTCGTAGAATCCTCTTCGCGTTGTCCTCTGTACCTGCATTCCTCGGAGTCTGCTGCCCTGCATCTCGCAGAACACTCAGCCCGTTACCTTGCATTCCCAGGAACACCTACAGACCCAAGACCCTTTGCCTACCAAGACTCTTCTGCCTTTTGTTTTCTATTTTTCTCTAACGATCTCCTTAGCCTTCATTCTCATATTGTCTCCTTTCTATAGTTTAGAGTAGCTTAGTACTATCCTTCTGTTTACTCTTTTCTCATCTTGCTTTCAGTTAATTACACATATATATATTCAGTGTCTTCCCTTCCTCCTCTTATCCAGCTCCTTCATATATATTTGTTTATTGCCTTTATGTTACTCCAAATAAACCCTCTCTTGTATATGTTTATCTGAATCTTTGTTTCCCTTATTGCATATTGGGCTCAATCCTACCACCCCAGAACCAGCACCTGACACGGACACTGAAATTCAGCATACGGCTACATTTCCTGGACATTCGGCTATTCAGAGAGCAGGCAGTTTGCCAAATGTTGGCGAATTGCCTGCACATACGGTGCCTGTTCGAGGGCAGTGAACTCCCCCATAGAGAAGCAATGGCTTTGTCTATTCAGAGAACACAAAACAGCAGTGAAAAGATGCCAAAATGCCCTGCTGTTTGGTGGTCTCATTCGATAGGTTTATTCAGGAGAATCCCATAGGCTTCAATGTTAAAAATATTCCCGTTTTAATTCAACATCTAATAAACCTTTTAGACATTATTTGTGATTTTTTTTGGAAACATTTTTACTGTTTTTTTTTCTTATTTCTGTACCTTGGACCTTATATGTAAATTTCAGACATTTTTGTTCAGTATTTTTTTGCAAACACCGTTTCAATTTTCATACTTTCAAGCGTACTGTTTTTTTTTTTACCTCGTTCGTCTGCGTGTTGGCTTTTTCCTGCGGCTGCTCTACGCCGTGATCGGCGGCTAGTCGGGTTTCTCCGGCGTGTTCGGCGTGGTTAATCCAGCTGTTTCTGCAGGTTTTGGTGAGTGTTTGGCGGGTTTGCGGTGAGTGTTCGGTGTGCTTGCGGTGAGTTTTCCCTGCACTACGGGGGAGGGGGTGGGCCTGCAGTGTTTACTGAATACACTGCAGGGTCGGCGAACTAGGATCGCCGAATCGCCCTGAAGTGCGGGGAACGTAAAGTCACTGAACGTGGGGTAACTTTTCGAATCTCTTTGAATAACCCTGAAAGTCAAAATAGCCAAACCAGAAAAAATTCTCCCATTAATCTCGCTTTCCAAATCGGCTATTTGGTTTAGATTGTTCTCGTCTCCTGCCAGTTCTCCGAAGTTTCACCTTTCAGTGAACAGACCTGTATGTGATATTTCAGTTGCCTCTTTCTAAAAAATTTGCAATGTAGAATTTTTTTTATTTTTCCTTTGCATTTTGGGATATTACATATAGATACAATCAGGGTTATTCAGAGAGCGTGAAAAGCAGGAGAATGACTGGAGAATGAAAAATTCTAGGTCAAAATAGCCAAACCAGAAAAATTCTCCCTTTCATCTCACTTTCCAAATCGGCTATTTTGACCTAGAATTTTTCATTCTCCAGTCATTCTCCTGCTTTTCACGCTCTCTGAATAACCCTGAAAGTGTTTTAGAATAAAGCTACAACATAAAAATGTGAAACATCAAGGGGTCTTAATATTTTTGAATGTACTGTATATATAAGTAAATATTTTTTCCTTAAAGATTTTTAAGCAATAATTGTTATTTCTAAATGTGTATGTGTGGTAAATTCATGTTTAAATACAACCAGGTATATAATGAATGAAAGGACTAGTGGATCAGAGTTGAAAGGGTCGGGTTTTTCTTGAGTGAAAGAATAATACCCCAGCACACTACATCTGGCATTTGGGAAGGTCATGTTTTCTTTTTCAAATGATTTATGTCCATTATATTTCACTAGATTGTATAACAGGATAGTATGTTTTTACATATTTGATACAGTGACAGTTGTGTTTTCGATTTTGGATGTAAACAAAATGTCCTAGACGTAAAGACAGCAAGGATGTCGAATGGAGCACTGTGCAAGAACACAATCAGGGTTATTCAAAGAGAATCAAAAAGTCACCGCACGTTCGGTGACTTTTCGTTCTCTTCAATTCGGTGCGATTTGGCGATCCCATTTCAGCAACCCTGTGGTGTATTCAGCAAGCACCACAGGGCCGTCGTAGTGCAGGGAAAAGCCGCAGCAAACCCGCCGAACACTCACTGCAAAACCCGGCGAACGCTCACCGAAACCCGCAAAAAACATCTGGATTAACCCCACCGAACACGCCGGAGAAACCCGAGCAGGAGCCGATTACAGCGCAGAGCAGCCGCCGGAAAAACCCAACAATGCAGACGAATGGGGTGGAAAAAAAAGAAACAGTACGCTTGCATGTTTGAAAAGTGAAACGCTGTTTGCAAAGAAACTACTGAATGAAAATGTCTGAAATTTACATATAAGATTCAATGAATGATAATAAAAAGAGCTGTTAAAGAAAAAACTATTTAAAAAAAATCTATACATAAAGAGGCTTTTTACTGCAGAATATTCTAATCAACGGTTTATTAGATATTGAATTAAAACTGGAATATTTTTAACATTGAAGCATATGGGATTCGCCTGAATGAAACCACCAAACAGCAGGGCAATTCGGCAACTTTTCACTGCTGGTTTCTGTTCTCTGAATAGACGAAGCATTGCTTATCTATGGGGACTTCACTGCCACCGAACAGGTAATGAACAGTCACCGTATGTGCAGGCAATTCGCCAACATTTGGCGAACTGCCTGCTTTCTGAATAGCCTAATGGCCAGGAAAGGTAACCGTATGCTGAATTTCGGTGTTCGGTTACCTTTCGGCCAGAATTCGGATCTCTTTGAATAACCCTGAATGTTATGTTCTGAATAACACAGATGCAGATCTGCAATGAAACGCCATTGGCAGTGATACTCTTTCAGACTATGCCACTGTCAACCATGTACTAATGTAATATACCACAAGCATGGAAAATGCAAATGACGTTGATGTTCAAAAAGAAAAATATACTATAGGTTATTCAAAGAGAGCAGAATTGGCTCCGAAATTGAAGTGAATTGAAGTGAATTTCCCCATACCGTGCAATTTCGTGGTCATTCAGCTATTCAAAAGCTGGCAGTACGCTAAATATTGGCGAACTGGCAACAAAATCCAGTGATCTTCGAAGGCAGTGAACTCCCCTTAGAGAAGTATTGGTTAACCTATTCAGAGAATACCAAAACCAAGCAGCACCGAAATGTCGGTGAAATGTCCTGATTTTTGGTGCTTTCATGCGACAGGTTTAAACAGGTGAATCCTATAGGTTTCAATGTAAAAAATATTCAGTTTTTATTACATATTTATTAAACGGTTTATTCTTTTAATTTGCAGCAAGAAGTCTCTATTTGTTAGGATTTTTTCAGCGATTTTTTTTTCCTAATTTCATTATTATTATTATTTCCAGGCATTTTTGTCCAGTAGTTTTTTTTTGCAAATGCGTTTTACAAGTTGCAGTGTCTCTTGTTACCCTGTTCGGCGGCTTGTCGGCTTTTTCCAGCGGCTGGTCGACGTGCGTTCAGTGGTTTTGCGGTGGATTATCGAGTGCGTTCGATGTTTTTTCGGCTGCTTATCGGATTGATCCGATTTTTTTTGCCAGTTTTGCCGAATCGATTCATCAGCCTTTCCGTTCCATTTGGTGAGTTTTTGGATGTGTTCGGCAGCTTGTTCCCTGCACTTCGGGGACCCTGTGGGGAATGCTGAATTCAACGCAAGATTGACGAATTTGCCTCCCTGAAGTGCGGGGAACAAAAGAGCACTGAATTTCCATTGGAATTTCGGTGCTCGTTGAATAACCCTGTATATATTTCACAACAGGTTTGTTGATAAACAAAAAAGGATGAATATAATAAAAGAAATTATTTTCATGATTTTTTTCCCTTTACAAATTATTTGAAATATATACGCATTTTGTATGTTCATGGCACACCTAATTCATTCATTAAGTATAATGGCTACACTCTTTATTACAAACAGCTTCACTGCTATTTCACCCAAGCTGCAAATAGAGTTTATGGCTGTCTACTGTGTACAGTAACACTTTGCATACTTTGTATAAAAACTTCTAATTGTGATGAAGAAGACAGTATGATCTGCTGTATCCTCTTGCTGGAATCAGAAGGACACTGAAAACAAATAGTTCCTGTGTCCTTCTGCTGGCCTAATGCAGCTCTCCATGGAGTCATCTGAACTTTAGGAGAGGATTCCAGCAGTATCTATTAAAGGCTCTCCAATAAAATGAGCCAGGCTGCTAATATAGCATTGATGAGGATGTGAGTGCATCCTTCACTTTCCATGTAGGATGCAGAGGATGCTCTTAGTGCATCGTCAAGGTCCCCACAGCTTGCTGCCAGCCAATCTCTAACTTTACTGTTACGTATATACCCTCATCAAACCATTTCCACTTTGGAACTGAAAAAGAAAACATGGAAAGGGATAGCAGCAAAAAATGACCTGGCTGGGAATACAATGAAATATACAACTATGCAGAATAAGTGGTTTCACGTACTGTTCAGTTTACTGTTGTAGTTTATCTTCTACAGTATTTAACAGTTAATGAGGTGGAGGAGAGAATTTTTAGATAAGGCTACAGGAGGTCTGTTATCCTTCATCTGCGACCTATATAAGAGATAGCATCTGCATGAGGTAAAACAGGGAGTTTGAACGACTTCTAATCTACTAGCCCTGTCAATGTCCTTTGAATACATCCCACTCAATAAAATGATGTGACTCAGTGACTAACTTGTTAGTTCTGTGATGGAGAAGGAACAATAACTTAATGGGTTCAGGTTTGATCCTCGACACTTGGACAGAACTCAAGCATGTTCCCTTCCTGTTAAGGCCAAGGCCTAGAAAAGGAAATCACTGCCTTTTCAGTTTGTCCGCATTTATTTTGTAAATCTCTGTGTTGTGGTAGCGAGCTCTAAAGCCCCGTTCACACTGTGGGATTTGAAAATCACGCGACTTTCCGCGCGATTTTTATATTCGCGACATGGTGCGATAATGTCGCGCGACATCACTGTTTTGTGCGATTTTTGCAAAGCACCACCAATACAAATCGCAAAATCGCAGATAGCAAATCGCAAAAAAAGGGTCATGTACCTGCGACATGCTTCTGCGATGCGCGACATGCGACGTCGCGCGGCAAGATGTGAACAGCTCCATTGAAATGCATTGGAGAGGCTACACAGTGCTATTAGTGGGTTTAGATTTTTGTGTTTTGTGATTGTGCAGAAGCGAAATCACTTAACACCAGGGTCTGAAAAACGTTATTCAAACCTGAATAGCATCAGCCGCAGATGGAAAGGGAGCAGGTTGTAATAATTCATTCTCCATCTGATAGGACAATAGTAGGGTCTTCCATACAAAGTAAAGGACATGTGAATGTACAGTAACCTGACGCAACATTCTAGACACAAGCTGAGCTTGCGTCCCGGATGAAATAGAAGGAGTTAAAAATAAGCACAGCACTCAAGCCATTATGCTGCATCACCCAAGCGCTGTTCTTTGTGGCCAGGTTGTGATCGGGCTCCTGGTGTTTCTTTTTTATTGGGTAGAATGTTTCTTTATGTCAGATGTCTCCAGCCAGGTGTACATTTAACTGACCCATTCACTAGTCACTAGGAGTTGCACCTACCAGACCTTTCTTCACCTCCAAACATTAAAAGAAATGGAAATAAAAAAAAACAAATGCATAGGTTGTATATTTCCTTTATATGCTTCTCTTATGGAAAGGTTCTACATATGTGTACAATTTTAAAACTACTCACATCATCTCACTTTTAGATATCTGAGAACTGTGTGGGTTATGTTACAATCATCACGCTAAAACGGGGACAGCAAGGAGAAAAACCTGCACCTGCTAAGCCTCAGGGTGCTCGCGGCAGTCCATAGGACTCCATTGAGGCTTCCCCTATGCCGGTCACATGACCTGCAGGATCGTGCGAGTCCTGCAGATCATGTGACCGGCAGAGGAGAAGCCTCAATGGAGTCCTGTGGACTGCCGCGAGCATCCTGAGGCTTAGTAGGTGCAGTTCCAGCAAGTCGGCGTAGTAATTTGGAGAGGAGACTGGGGGACTCCCCCCCCAATCTCTCTCTGCTCCCGGTGGCAAAAAGATGCAGATGGAGCCGCCGTTCTCGCCACGGGATGGGAGGTGAGTATATGATTATTATTTTTGGGAGGGGGGTTCAGCTGGTGCTGACTGATTCCACATAAGTGGAATCAGTTAGCACCAGGTCCTAGTGTGGTTAACTTTTCATTTAACTGCAGCTTGGCGTAACTGGCATTAGGACTTTGTAATCCTAATGCTAATTAACTCTTTGCGGTCCCCATGTTAAGCATAGGGAGCGCAGAGTACAGTAACCTCGCGCTGAAAAGCATAAGATCCGAATCGCTAATGGGTTTTTTAACCCGTTAGCGTTCAAATTGTAACATGGTCCGCTGGCGCTAGGGCAACCAGAGCTACAGTTAACGCACACAAAGCTGAGCGCTAACGTTAGGAAAGTAATAGGGTCTTATGTCTTCATTGGTAGATATACCTGTGTGTTATATGGGAGCATAATCAAGGTGTTTCAGTTATAATTTTTCCATACTACTGAATTTAAAATTCAGGACATATATAAAAATGAGAAAATCTCAGTATTTTTCCTCCTGGTAAAATATTTAAAAAGCATATGATTCACTTGTAAAATATATATTTTAAATTGGAATATAAAGTAGTGCCATACAGTGTACGCTTGTGTTAAAAAACATCTGAGGATACTTGTTCACATCTGTTAAATATTGCTGTGGAAAACGTGATATCGTGTTTGTCATAAATCGTTGATGTTGATGGCCACTGTGGTAGACAATGCGCATTAATTATGTTAACTCTTTCAGGTCCATTTGTGTAAGCTATACCTTATGGACAGGCATGGAGACTTCTGTCTTTCATTTATTGCATGTTTTTTTTTTTCAAATTACGTGTGCTGTAATACGTCATTTTCATTTTTAACACCTACAGCATGTTGTAGAACATTATGGCTCGAATGTCATAGATTGGAATGACTCACATATGTACCACCGAAGCAAAGGCCTTGTAATTTACCACCATCGAGTTAAAGTATGCCTGCTATACAGTATAACCTTCTGAAAATGTTTATTTTTGCTATTTGTGAATCAATATAATTTAATAGTTTGCGTAAAAGAAAAAGCTAAATATTCAGCGCTTCGATTCTATTTGATTGAGGCTTTAATGTAGAAACATAGAAAGATGTCGGCAGATAAGAACCTTTCGGCCCATCTAGTCTGCCCAATTACATGGATACTTTACCTGGATTTATCTTTTGTTTAGGATAGCCTTATGCCTATACCATGCCTGCTTAAATTCAATTACTGTTTTAGCCTCTACCACTTCAACTGGAAGACTGTTCCATGTATCCACCACCCTCTCAGTAAAATAATGCTTCCTGATCTTACTTTTAAACCTTTGCCCCTCTAATCTAAGACTATGTCCTCTTGTTTTGCTACTTTGTTTCCTTTTAAATATACTCCCTTCCTCTACCTTGTGGATTCCCTTTACGTATTTAAATGTTTCTATCATATCTCCTCTGTCTCGTCTTTTTTCCAAGCTGTACATGTTAAGATCATTAAGCCTTTCCTGGTAACTTTTCTCCTTCAAGCCGTACACCATTTTAGTAGCCCTTCTCTGAACTCTCTCTAAGATGTCTATATCCTTCTAGAGATACGGTCTCCAGTACTGCACACAGTACTCCAAGTGAGGTCTCACCAGTGCTCTGTACAGTGGCATGAGCACTTCCCTTTTCCTACTGCTAATACCTCTCCCTACACAACCAAGCATTCTGCTAGCATTTCCTGCTGCTCTATTACATTGACTACTTACCTTTAGATCCTCTGAAATAATAACCCCTAAATCCCTTTCCTCAGATGTTGAGGTTAGGACTGTATCAAATATTCTATATTCAGCCCTTGGGTTTTTACGTCCCAGGTGCATTATCTTGCACTTATCCACATTAAAACTCTGTACTCCTTCACCAGTGGCGTCACTAGGGTTGGTGTCACCCGGTGCGGTAACTTATGGTGTCACCCCCCCCAGAGTTTTACAGATTTTTTTCAACTACTCTTACTCCTAAATCAGTACTCCCATATAACACTGAATGCTCATACACACAGCGCACATTACTGTGAGGTTTATTGCTGTGGAGCTCTCTCATATACTCACACAACTTTTTGCCAGTTGCCAGCAAGTACGTTGCCTGTTCGAAGGCAGTGAAAGCACAAATGGATATATATTGCCCCAGCAGCTCTGGATATATTGCCCCCAGCAGCTCACCCATGGATATATATTGCCCCAGCTCACATATGGATATATTGCCCCAGTTCACAGTTATATATTGCCCTCAGCAGCTCACCCATGGAGATATTGGATATATTGCACCTCAGCTCACATATGGATATATTGCGCCTCAGCTCACACATGAATATATTGCCCCAGACCAGCTCACACATGGATATATTGCCCCAGACCAGCTCACACATGGATATTGCCCCAGCTCTCATGGATACTGCCTCCAGCACACATGGATATGCCCCAGCTCCTCTCATGGATATACTGCCCCAGCTCCTCTCATGGATATACTGCCCCAGCTGCTCTCATGCATATACTGCCCCAGCTGCTCTCATGCATATACTGCCCCAGCACATGGATACTGCCCCAGCTCATGGATATACTGCCCCAGCTCATGGATATACTGCCCCAGCTGCTCTAATTGATAATGCCCCAGCTGCTCTCATGGATTTTGCCCCAGCTCATGGATATGCCCTAGCTCATGAATATGCCCCAGCACATGGATATACTGCCCCAGCTCATGGATATACTGCCCCAGCACATGGATATTGCCCCAGCTCATGGATATACCCCAGCTCATGGATATTGCCCCAGCTCATGGATACTGCCCCAGCTCATGGATATGCCCCAGCACCTCATGGATATGCCCCAGCACCTCATGGATTTGCCCCAGCAGCTCATGGATATGCCCCAGCAGCTCATGGATTTGCCCCAGCAGCTCATGGATATGCCCCAGCACCTCATGGATTTGCCCCAGCACCTCATGAATTTGCCCCAGCACTTCATGGATATGCCCCAGCACCTCATGGATATGCCCCAGCACCTCATGGATAATGCCCCAGCACCAGATGGATATGCCCCAGCAGCTCATGGATTTGCCCCAGCACCTCATGGATATGCCCCAGCAGCTCATGGATATGCCCCAGCACCTCATGGATAATGCCCCAGCACCAGATGGATATGCCCCAGCTCCTCATGGATACTGCCCCAGCTCCTCATGGATATGCCCCAGCTCCTCATGGATATGCCCCAGCACCTCTTGGATATGCCCCAGCACATGCCCCAGCACCTCTTGGATATGCCCCAGCACATGCCCCAGCTCCTCATGGATATGCCCCAGCTCACCTCCGCCGCGTGTTTCACTCCCTCTGAGCGTCCGGCGGCGCGCAGCTTGGGCGCTCGCCTGGGGGAGCCACGTGACCAGCCGCGATTGGCTGCTGACGTGTTTCCTCCAGGCGAGCGCCGAAGCTGCATGCTTCGGACGCTCGCAGGGAGCGAATACGCGGCGGAGGGTGAGACACCCGCCCTTAGGGAGACGGTGTCACCCTAAAGGCGGGTGTCACCTGGTGCGGGCCGCACCCCCCGCCCCCACGTTACGACGCCAGTGTCCTTCACTAAATGGGAAATTGGAAATGTCAAGCTAAAGTAGTCAGGTTTAATGCTCAAGTTGGAAAAAAATTCAAAATTCAGCTATTTCTGCCTAACACAATACTTTACAATTCTCTGCCAATTCACTTCTTAGAAAACAGCATTCACTGAGTTTTGTGTATAGCAAATCACAACCACCACTGCAAAATGAAGCTAGTTGTGCACATTCCTAAAGATAATAAATAAAGTCTATCATACCTGCCTGTGGTGTAGATCAGTGGTTCCCAACTGTGGTCCTCAAGTACCCCTAACAGGCCAGGTTTTAAGGATCACCTTGGGGAAATGCAGACTGAATCCTGCAATCACTGAGCAGCAAATTATATCACCTGTGCTGTGCTTCAGCTATCTGGAAAACCTGACCTGTTAGGGGGACTTGAGGACCGTGGTTGGGAACCACTGGGGTAGATGATAGCAGTTACAGCCTCCACCAAAACCTAGCTCCACCCACCCATATCAGGAAATCATAATATTTAAGTAAAGTCCATCAGTTTCCACCACGAGACAATTTTATAGGCTCTCTTGTTGATGGCTGGAATATCGTCCCGGGTCCTCAAGGCCTCAACTGGTGTCCTTGCTGCCATGTGCTGCTTTCCTTGAATTGTCAGATCATTTCCTGATCATTATAAATGAAATAATGCAACATTTGTTTGTCATGTTGAGGGTGCAATATGACCCAGATCTTGTAAAAACCGAGATTGTGCCTCATAAACATAAAGCACAGTTGTCAATGGCCCCGTTTTCCAGGGACATCTTGGGTTTGTGCTGTTGTCCTGGGGAATAGTTATCCTAGGATTCTGTCCTCACATTAATAGTTTAGAGTCCCCGTACAATTAAACCCTCGGGACATGAGCACAAACCTGGATAACCAGGATATTTGGCAGGTTCAGCACACCTCTACTTTTAAAATTTCAATATTTCAGTTTATTGAGTCACAACAAGCAGAAAAAAAAGTTTCGCAACAAATCTGGGCATAACCAGTTTCTTATTTACTCTAAGATTTTTAACTTTTATAATATTTTAGAGACTCATTGTGTGGAGTTTTATGGTTTTGCAGCTCTGTTATACATTCACACACCTCAGCTAGATTGGACCTCTAAAAGAAAGGTCATTAAATTACTTCTGTCCCACCTTCTAATGTGCTGCCTTAGAGCCAGGCCTAGTTGGCCTGTAAAAGAATACACCCCTGGCCTCAAACTAGGGTTGACGCCCATTGTGCCCATAGCGATCCATAGTGAATATTGGCTAATGTGTGTAGTTAATCATTCTGTTATTTGTAAAGAATCCTACCCATCTAAACACTTTGTAATCATGGGCTAACAGCAACATAGTAGACATACACCAAAGTGGACACATTTCCAGCATTTATGACACATTCCAAAAATGTTTCCTACGTACATGGGTGAGAATCTTATTATCCAGATACATTTTTTTCTATTGTACTGGTTATTAAAGCATTTTTGGAAGGTTCAGTCAAGGCCTTTATTGAAAAAACAAAACTGATTCAAAGGGTAATGTCCACATTCTTTCTGCGTGATTTACCAACACGTTTTTCAGGCAGACCGTTAAGCATCACAAGTTAGAATAACAGTCTGCGGCATTTGCAATTTTTGTTTCTAATGATAACATGGCGTAGCTTACATTACACTACATTGCACTGCTTTTCTTAAGCTGTGATTTCACACTAGGACTTTTTTTAATCTAAAGAAATAAATCCTTTCCTTCAGGCATATAGCTTTTTGCAGTTACTTAAATTATTAAGCACTGTCCTTTATGAATCATTATTTGCACATTGTTTCATCTGTGGAGAGGATTACTTTGAATATTCACAATAGGCTGAGCATAGCAAAACAGAGCCCACAAAGAATATTATGTAAGTTTTCATTATGAACATGACATAAGTACCGGCTGGGTGGAGTAGAGGTAACATCACTGCTCTGGGTGGAGAGAGACTGTGGAGACATGGGTTCGATCCCAGCAAGAGCACCTCTCCAGTAAGTGTCCTTGGGCAAGACACCTAACGGTACATACTCGCCACCCAGGACATACTTGAAAATGAGAGAAATCTCAATGTATCCTTCCTGGTAAAATCCTTTCTAAAATAAGTACCAAATTAATACATTAAATTTTGTCTAAAGAGTAACGATCAGGTAATATGAAACATAGAAAAAATTCTAATTGTCTTGTCACCAGATCTTTCCATTACAAGGACAGTTGAGTGTCACAATCTAGTCCAAACTTCCAAACAAAACGTAATTCCAAATATATAGAATGTCAGTTCAATTTATGATACTGTTCCGAGAACGTTTGCAGGGTATAAATCATTATTAGTTATTAGAATGCAATCTTATCAATTTCTTGATAAAGTTTATTATATTTAGCGTTGAATGAAACATAAACAGATTTTATACAACAGGTAACTAACAATAGTAAAATTGTCAAATACATTGATGTTGAATATCTGTAAAACAAACTTTGATTTTAGGAAATAAGTCTTAAGATTGGTAAATATGACTGTATTTTCCAGTTGCCTAGTTGACAACAAGAATCTGGTATCCTCTATTGACATATACAATGACATGCAGAGATAACTTTATATCTACTTATATGCACATTTGTCAGCATTGTCCAGAACTGAGGCATGCAGGCTTCTATTCAGTACAAAACAAAACCTGTCCCAAACTAGAGATAGGTGACATTATGTACAGTTAGGTCAATATATATTAGCCATAGGCACACTTTTCATACTTTTGGCTCTGTATGCCACCAGAATAAAATTAAAATGAAACAATACAAATGAATTTGAAGTGCAGACTTTCCGCTTTAATTCAAGGGGTTGAACATAAATATCAAGTACAAATTTTAGGAACTGCAACCATTTTTATACACAGTCCCCTCCATTTTCAGGGGCTCAAATGCAATTGGACAAATGAATATAATAAACAAAATTTCATTTTTTAATATTTCATTGAGAATCCTTTACTGGCAATGACTGCTTGAAGTCTGGAACCCATGGACATTACCAAAGACTTGGTTTCCTCCTTTCTGATGCTTTGCCAGGCTCTAACTGCAGCTGTCTTAAGTTGTTTTGTTTGTGGGTCTTTCTGCCTTTAGTTTTGCCTTCAGCAAGTGAAATGCATGCTCAATTGGGTTGAGATCAGGTGATTGACTCGGCCATTGCAGAATATTCCACTTCTTTTCCTTAAAAACTCCTGGGTTGCTTCTGTAATGTGTTTTGGATCATTGTCCATCTGTACTGTGAGCAGGGCCGCCATCAGGGCATTATGCTCCATGCTGCGGTAAGGGGCCCGGGGGCACCACCATCGGCAGCGCCCTAACTTTTTAATCAGCTCCGGTATCGGACTCTAGGAGTCAGAATCTGGAGCTGTACTGTCTCTACGGCTTCCTGGTTGGCTGGGTGGGTGGGCCAAACAGTGTGCGTATGCCTCCCAATCACAGTGCTTTGGCGTCGCCCCCAGTCACGTGTGTGATGCATGTGTCACACACAAGAGTAGCTGAAATGGACAGGAGCGGTAGGGAGAAGAGAAGAAGGAGAAGCAGAGAAGAAGAAGGAGAAGAAGGAGAAGAGGAGAAGGAGAGGTAGGAGAAGGAGAGGTAGAAGAAGCAGAGGACCGGGACAGAAGACGGTGGAGCGGTGAGCCAAACCAAGGCCCAGCCAGACCCCAGGGCCCAGCCAAAGCCAAGACCCAGGGCCCAGCATGGCCCAGCGAGACCCCAGGGCCCAGCCAAGACCCAGGGCCCAGCCAGACCCCAGGGCCCAGCCAAACCAAGGCCCAGCCAGACCCCAGTGCCCAGACAAACCCCAGGGCCCAGCCAAACCAGGGCCCAGGCAGACCCCAAGGCCCAGGCAGACCCCAGGGCCCAACCAAGACCCAGCCAAGGCCCAACCAAGACCCACCCAGGGCCCAGCCAAGACCCAGGGCCCAGCCAAGACCCAGCCAAACCCCAGGACCCAGCATGGCCCAGCCAAACCCCAGGGCCCAGCATGGCCCAGCCAAACCCCAGGGCCCAGTCAAGACCCAGGGCCCAGCCAAACCCTAGGGCCCAGGAAAACCCCAGTGCCCAGCCAAACCCCAGGGCTCAACCAAGGCCCAGCCAAGATCCAGGGCCCAGCATGACCCAGCCAAACCCCAGGGCACAGCCAAACCCCAGGGTGCAGCCAAGACCCAGTGCCCAGCCAAACCCCAGGGCCCAGCCAGGACCCTGCCAAGACTCAGGGCCCAGCATGGTCCAGCCAAACCCCAGGGCCCAGCATGGCCCAGTCAAGACCCAGGGCCCAGCATGGCCCAGCCAGACCCCAGGGCCCAGCCAAGGCCCCAGGGCCCAGCCAAGACCCAGGGCCCAGCCAAACCCCAGCCAGGACCCAGAGCCCAGCAAAGACCCAGGGTCCAGCCAAGACCCAGGGCCCTGCCAGGCCCCATCAAAGGCCCACCCAAGCCGAAAGGCCCAGCCAAGCCCATAGGCCCAGACCAGCCCCTGGTTCCAGGCCAGCCCCAGCCAAACCCAAAGGCCATCATACAGACAGCAGATTTCTGAGAATTGTATGGCTGTGAAACTCTGTGATACGCTCATACACATTGCACATTACTGTGAGTTTTATTACTGGGGAGCACTGTGATACGCTCATACACATTGCACATTACTGTGAGTTTTATTGCTGTGGAACTGTGTTATGTCCTTTTTTTGTTTTGGAAGGGGTCGAAAAGCTGTTAAAGGTTGAGGAAGTGCATTGGGGCCCCATCGTGAGGTTCAGTAAGGGGCCCCATCATTTCTGGTGGCTGCCCTGACTGTGTGTCCAATCTAATTTGCTGCATTTGGCTGAATCTGGACTGACAGTATATCTCTAAACACTGCTTAATTCATCTGGCTGCTTCTGTCTTCTGACACATCATCACTAAACACCAATGACTCAGTGCTACTGGAAGCCATGCATGCCCTTGCCATCACACTGCCCCCACAATGTTTTACAGATGACGTGTGTGATTTGGATCATGAGCTGTTCCAAGCCTTCTCCACACTTTTTTCTTCTCGTCATTCTGGTACAGATTAATTTTAGGTTCATCCGTCCAAAGAAAATGTGTATTTTGTGAAAAATCTTCTTAACATAATTTTTTAATTAATAAATCCACTGTTGGTGCACACCCTAATGCATCGGACTGCGCACGTCAGTGGCTTGCATATTTTATTCTTCTGTACTTTTCATATTGGCATTATAGTACAAAATGCCGTGGTCTTTGTTATATCCAGGTCCTTACAGAATGGCAGAATGAAACTGCTATTGAAGTTGATTATTGTCCTTCTCTTTTAGTGTCATAATTGGGGGTTTGAATGGTGGCCTCAGGATCCTGCACTTACAACAGACTCTAGTGACGTAATTGAGTGTTCAGTTCAATATTTGTCTTTCTTTCTTCATAATTGGATGGCTTTCTCATTAGCATAAGAATTTTCTACCATTTCTATACTGTTAAAGTTAAAAGCTACACTCTAAGAACTCTACATAGGGCTAAATTACATTCCTAATGCTAAAACGGGGGCGCTAGGGAGGAAAAACTGCGTCCGCAGTTTTCCCCCTAGCGCCCCCATTTTAGCATGGAATTACAATGCAGACACTAAAAAAGCTGCCTGTATTGTTACCAGGCACAAAGCCCCGGGATGCGCGCGGCAGCGCTGAGTGCCGCCGCGCGCATCCTCTCAATGGAGTCTATAGGACTCCATTGAGCCAGACGCCGGTGGTCACATGATCTGCCGGATCTCGCCTCGTGAGATCTGGCCGGTCGGCGTAGTGATACGCAGGGGGAGACTGAGGAACTTTTCCCCCAGTCTCTCCCTGCTCCCGCCGGATGGAGGATGCGGATGGAGCCGCGGTCCTCGCTGCGGGATAGGAGGTGAGTATCTGATCACTTTTTTTTTTTATTGGATGGTGTTAACGGATTCTGCAGAAGCAGAATCCGTTAACACCAAGTCCTGGCTGTGGTTGACTTTCTGTTAACCGCGGCCGGATGTTAATCAGCACTAGAAGATTGTAATACTAACGCTGATTAACACTTTGCGCTCCCCTTGTTAAGTATAGGGAGCACAAAGTACAGTAACCACGCTCTGAAAAGCGCAAGGTACCAAACACAAACGGGTTACTTAACCCGTTAACATTTGAATTGTAATAGGCGCTGGCTACTTGGGCTAACATTAACGCTCACGCAGGTGAGCGTTAACATTAGCACCAAGATTGTAATGTGGCCCATAGTATATTATATTGTAGTCATCACATTGCAGTCAGAAGGTGTCACGGTGTAGCGGGAACCGGGGACAGGACCTCAGGATGCAGAGAATGGAAACCAACCTAATGGGAAAGTGAGTAGTCGGGAGTACACGCCAGCAGTTGGGGTAACAGAGAGTGGAATAATCGGGTACACAAGCCAGTGGTCAGGGTTACAGATATCAGAATGATAGATACAACAGCAATAGGTTGGGAGTTCGGCATAGTCGGGTATAAGCTAAGGTCAGTAACGAGTAGACAAATCCAGTAACACACTGATCAGCAGGAAAAAACACTCAACTATCCAGAAAGGTGGTTATGAACAGACTTATCTTTTACGGGGATGTCAGTTTCAGGGAACCACCCCTTGCGTTCAGGTGTTTTACATTTTTCCAGAATAGATCCGGTGCCTGACCCTTTAAGGGCAGACCCGGATCGAGCGTGCGCACTCGCGCTTACTCTCGGCCTCCCTGACATGCGGAGGGCAGAGCAAAGGAACACCAGGGCACACTGAAGCCTCTGAGCCTCGAGGTGGTCCAGACACCCTGAGCCCTCCGCAATGCTAGGAGACACTTTGGTATCCCTTGGGGACGAGGAGCCAGCGGGCAACCATATGTGGGAGCGAGACCCCGTCCCGGGACCCTGAGGCCACGTCAGACACCGCATCGCACCCCGGTGAGTAGAATGCCATGACATGACAGAGGGTGCTGTCCCTTTGGAACCAGAAACAAAATCTTATAATGAGAAGAAAGAGGTTTGGGAGTGTCCTGAGGACGAGCAACTATCAGGTAGCTTGCGCTATGGTGGGGCCCACTCAGATCTCACAAAGTTTTAGCTCGATTTCCATATGGAACAGTCATCCCTGTAATTGCACAATCAGACTGCTATCACCCAGTGTTAGATCTGATTCAGGCCTGATTCACACCGGGGCGTTTTACAGTGCGTTCCTACACACTGTAAAACGCTCAAACACTGAAATCCCATTATTTCCTATGGGCATGGTTCCCACCTGGGCGTATTATAGCTGGTTTGCGGCCATAGACTTCAACGTGAACGCGCTGAAATGGGCGTTTGCACGTTTTCGTCATCAAAAACGCGTTTATGAACCAGCAAGTGAAAGAAGCAAAAGGTACATGTGTGCAGTGTTCATTACCATACGTAAGGTTATTTGTTGGTTCATAATATACATGTACGTGTGTACATGTCTGCAAACTGTTCGTCGTTTGTAGATATCCATGTTAACAGACTGCAAACAACACACTCTCCTCTGTTAAACAAAGACACAGGAAACGGATATGGTGCATACCAGGAAGTATTTTTCATTGGACGCCTCCGTAAGACAGGAAGTATTTTTCATTGGACACCTCCGTAGTCAATCAAAAAAACACGTGTATGAGGCGCATTTCTAATTGTCAAAAACGTGCAAAAATGCCAGGTAATACGCTCATAAAACGCCCGACAAAAACACGCGCAAAACACGCATATGAGATAGGCTTAGGTGTGAACCCAGGGTCAGTGTACAAGGTTACGGGGTCGAGCTCAGTGTGTTTTAACACAAAAGGTGAGCAGGCACATTCAAACAGAAAGATTTATTAAGCAAAGAGACAAAAGAAACAAAGCAAAAGCAGCACAGAATAAAGCAATATACTAAGCAACTAAGCAAGAAGCAGGAAATAGGGAGGACGCCGGATAGATAATAATAACCACTGAATAACAACAGAAGGATAAGTACAACTATAGGGATAACTGAAAACACAGAATACAACAGAGCAGGAAATAGGCTGGCTAAAGTAAATACAAGATTAGGATGAAAACAGAGGGACATTACAGGAATAAACAGACATATACTGATAGAACTCCACTGAGAGATACGGACTAGAAAGGGTTAATTTAAAGAACACTCATAGAACACAGACGACAGATGAAGCAGGAAAGGGAATTAAATCAAACACTGGTATGAATTGAATACAATGAAAGTCCAGGGATACTGGGAGTTGGAGTCTAGAGGAATAGTATAGCTGTAAGTTCTAGGGAGTTATGGAGAGTCCAGAGAAATAATAACAGGATACTTGCAGCAAAATAAAGTGTTTTGAAATAGAAGCAGGGTACTCAGGCACGGTATCAATGGAGCAAATCCATAGGCATAACCGGGTTCAAATCCAAAAGGTCTGGGGTCATTAGCAAGCAGGCAAAGTCCATAGAATTTCAAGGCCAGTAGGTTCTGTGCACAGTTATTCAAATAACAGGCTTAGCAGAAAGCAAGATCACACTGAATCAGCAATGTCTTAACGATGCAGAAGCACTGCATGATGGGTCTTTTGCCCTTTAGT
This sequence comes from Leptobrachium leishanense, assembly GCA_009667805.1. NCBI lineage: Eukaryota > Metazoa > Chordata > Amphibia > Anura > Megophryidae > Leptobrachium > Leptobrachium leishanense. The sequence goes on from CM019066.1 coordinate 192,457,501, forward strand.
AGGGAAGAGCTAGGTAATTATTGGAAACACCTGGATTAACTGTGGAACCCTGGAAGGAATCAGGTTAAGCAAAACAGACCAGGAAAAGTGTTGCCAGGTTTAATATTATGCTTTAGCAGTCTTTTTGTTTTCCTTGCGGCCACGGCGCCATGGGGTATGACACCCGAAAATGGAATCCAATACTGAATGCCAAGGACGTCATCCCTGCATGAGAGGTGCAGCAACCCCTGACGATCGTTTTGGCCTTGTTAGGCCTCATCAGGAGGGTATAGCTGACACCCCTCTAGGCACATCGAACAAGGGCCTAACAAGGCTGAAACAGTGATCGGAGGTTGCTCCATCTCTCGTGCAAGGGATGACGTTGTTGGCATTGAGTACTGGCCACCCTTTCTTGGTTATTGCAGTCTGATTTGCATATGGAGCATTCATCCCTGTAATGGCACAATCTAGCTAAAACCCTGCGAGACCTGAGCGGGCCCCATCGTACAACAATCCACTGGTACTGGTGCTCGTCCTCAAGACCCTCACAAACCGCCTTTTTCTCAGAAACACAATCTTAGTTCTGGTTTGTAAAATTATGATCAGTAAAAGAATTATGTCAGGAGTTGCTGCGTATTAAATGCTATGTGGACATCAAGCTTATTGATGAAGTGAAATCTTTTGAGGACACATGAAACAGCAGAGCCACCTGTTTTCTTTTACTGTAGCAGTGTAGAACTCAGCCATAAATTTCTTATCAAGTGCTGGAGAACAGTCCTCAGCCCACAATTGTGAAATATTCAAAATAGGTAAAATCCATCAACTGTACTTTCTTTGACAGGCTTTCATTAAGACAATATTATTGGCAAAGCATCAATTGCAGGGTAGGGTTCAACTGGTAGCTCTAACCTGCAGTCACTAATGGGTAACATTAGTATCTCGAAACATGACATTCAATGGTGATGTATTGCTTTGGTTTAGTCCTACTCTGAAATGACAGATAATACTGAAAAGCTATGAAATACAAGAAAATAAGTAACATAAAGTACCGTAGGTACTTGAGTATAACATGCCCCAAATATAATGCGAAGGATAGAGATTTATTATGGAAATGAGAGAATACTCAAGACTCGAATATAACACGAGGAACAAAACTTTACTTTACCAGTAAACAATTAAAATCCTTCCAGGTTCTCTTAACAGTCAGGCTCCCCCTCAGGCCAGGGTGCTCTGCTCTAGAATGATTGCAGTTGTTACTAAATATGAAGCTGCCGGCCACCCGTCTTCTTTACTAGCAATTAGATGGCTGGCAGAGGCAAGTGAGGTGAATAATTGGCTTAAACCGACTGTGCCCTCTGGCAGTGATGGATCCCACCTCTCCCGAATCCGGGAGTTCCTGAAGTGTTTGCAATTCACTTCAGCGAGACTACCAGAACCACAGGGAGACATGAGATCCAGAGCAAGGCAAGTTTTTTTTTTGTACGCAATGCAGATGTCTCGAATATAACGCGACCCCTCCAATTTTAAGGTAAATTTTTGTCACCAAAATCTAGCGGTATACTCGAGTATCTACAGATGTAATTTAAATGCATGAGACCTGCTGGGTACTTTCAGTTTAAGGGATTTTCACCACTGGCTAATGCTTAGACTGTGTTGCGGCTCCTGTTACTGCAATGCTCAGGGATGTTTATAAAAGTCTCTTTTACTCTAGAGCCAGAAAATAGAATGTGATATACAAACAGTGAATAAAATGTGAACTGCTGGTCTTGGGCCGTCAGCTGCAGGAAGCAATCATGTAATATTTTATGGTGATAACACTTCGTGTAGCTGAAGAACATAACAGGAACTTGTCTTCTTCAAGTGTGAGGTTAACATACGAAAGGAATCGTTTCTGCATGTCCAATTAAATGCTGCGTAGTAGAGTTTATATATTGATATGCCAAACGACCAGATTACATAAGCCACTGTGACCTCAAACAAAGCATAGTAATAGCAGTAACTAAAGGGAGCAACTGATCCTCATAATTTGAGAAAACAATGCCAATGATGTGTATTATATTTATTGTTGGCCACTGTACCATGGTTGATGTCAACTGAGCTGAAACTGAAAGCCCCACATGGATTTATGTGTGGAACTGTAGACATGCCCATCTAGTTAACAGTTAAGATGCCTGTCATGGGAATTTGAAACTCATAGTACATATAGTTGTCCATTTGGGGGGTTATTCAGTAACCACTGTTTGCCATAGTTGTAAACAACAGCAAAAATCACCATTGTTGGAACGGCAGCAAATTTCAGTGTTTCAACAAGAGAAAATCCAATGATGGCAGGGGAAGCTTCATCAATGAATCTTTTGCCAATGTTTGAATTTCCCTGTTGTGAAATGACAATGTTTTTCATGGTTGCACCAAGGGCTATAGTCAGATATTGTTATTCAAGTACTTGCAAAGTGCTGGTTGGGTGGAGTAGAGGTAACATCACTGCTTTATAACTGTGGAGACTGTGGAGAAACAGGTTTGATCCTGGCAAGAACACCGCTCCAGTAAGTGTCCTTGGGCAAGACACCTAACGGTACATACTCGCCACCCAGGACATACTTGAAAATGAGAGAAATCTTAATGTATCCTTCCTAATAAAATACTTTCTCAAAAAAAAATGAAGCACAGCTGCCTTCTGTGATGCTTAGTGTGTCCCTACAAGTTGTATTGTATGTAGATTGAAATTCCTTAATACCGATCACATAATTCTACAAATCACGTTGTGTCGATTCCCCATATAGTCATCTCAAAAAGTCAATCTGTTTATTTTAGGCCTGATGAGAGTTGTCAATGTAATTTATAAAGGGCAAAAGGTAAATTACAGTGACCGCAGTGACAGCCGATTCTGTCTAAAAAAATATAACAATTGGGAATCTGTGCTCGGTATACAACAGAGATGTTTGCTTTAATTTCTTAAACTTGTGAAATCTGCAAGATGTCTATGAAATTTTACAAAATAATGGACTTTAAAGGATAACTATGAAAGTACAATGTAACAGCACTTGCATAAACAAAACTGTGATAGATTACCTTACAAAAGCAATTAATGTCTCCATTAAACTACCAGCATTGTAGCAGATAAATGTACTGTTCATTGCAGCTAGCTAGAGGTTAAGCCGTTAGGAGTCCGCTAGTATACTGTGTAACCATTTATGGACATACAATGTATTCTAAATCCCTTCTTTACCGAATTAGTCACTTATGTCAAATGTGAAAAGCACAGATTTCTAAATCGGCATGCTTACAATAGATTGTTTCTACATTATCGTATATAAAGAATGTATATACAATTGTAAGGCTTGTCCTCCTTCCAGAAAAGCTGTAAGTCATTTATTTTCATTCTATTGTATTTAGGATTTGAAAACCTGATCGAATTAAGGGATCTATTCGAAACGGATTTGTTTTGCAAAAGATATAACTTAGAAATGAAACAAGAGCCATTTTTTTGATGAAATCTGGAAAACTTGGACAAGCTCATCGATGACAGCTGCAATAATTCTACTATTTATTACTTGTAATATCTCTGGCAAAGTTTTGATCTTTTGCTTATCCATTGCTTAGACTAAAAAATAATTTTAGCAACATATTGACGCGACTGAATTTATACACGGCAATATACCCCGTCAAGAGAACTAAGTGGTTGAAGATGATACGGTAAGGCGCGCCAACTCAGTCCAGTAGACGCCACAACACTGAATGTAATAAGCCATTTTCTGAGACCTAGACTATGACTAAAGCATAGATTAATATTGTTGGAAACTATCTTCTAGCCGCACTTGGTCAGCGAGACGCCTTCCGGAACACCAAAGTAGATGCTCAGGATTGTCCAGCTATGTTTCAGATTGATGTAGTGTTACTGCTTCACACTAAATGTCAAATTAGATATACAAATTTTAAGTGTTACGTGTTATTCAAATGAAAGCTACAAGATATATATTTTTTTATTTGTTGTTGTTAATTTATGCTACAACGATTACCGAGGAAAATCCTTTTCACTCCATATTAACAGATTTTTATGATTTTTTGAATATAATTCACTTTCTTTAAACAAAATGATCTGAAATCAATGATATGAGTTTATCAATGATATGGATTTATTCAACAAGTGCTGGTGTTTACAGAATTTGCATGCATCGATGACAAATCGCCGTCATAGTAACAAAGACAATCCCAGGACATACTTGAAAACGAGAGAAATCTCAATGTATCCTTCCTGGTAAAATACTTTATAAATAAATAAATAAATGCTGGTTGTTCATAAAAGAGATATTCTAACAGCAGCCGGAGAAGCACCACTATGATGCTTCTCCTGTGAATGTTTAGATTTTGCTTCTGTGACACGCTGACAGTAATTGTTGTTGGTATATTCAACTTCAGCAAACACCAGTGCTTATTGAATAACCCCAATAGTGCATTTTTTTTAATATTACATCATGGGTTTAATAATGAATAAATATGGAAAAGGTTCAAATGATTAGTGGACAACCACCATCATAGAGCCCCTTGAGGAGTTGGGGTTAAAAGAAATAGTAATTTTTATTATTGGACATTGCCAAACAAACAATATATAGACAATTGTAAAACAAGACAGGATGTCACATGAATAAACGAGCAATAGAAGTAACACTATGGACTGAAATAATGTCGAATAAATGGATAGGTTTGGTAATAAGTGAATCAAAGATACCAGAATGGTGGTTAATTCCGTGTAACCAATAATGCTAACTAGCCGAAAAAATAGTAATAACATGGACTATATGTGAAATATGTCATGATGTATGATAACGATGGTATGGAATTTTGAATGATATTGAATGAGTAATAAGCAAACCGACAAACGGACACATTAATTATCTGAGAAATAATCCCTCCAACGTATATGTGATTGGTTATAAATACCGTTTAATGACGGAAAATGTTAATAAGTCAATGAGCAGAAGCAATATGGACCAATGTTGGTGACCCAACAGCAGTTGGAAACTAAACTCAAAAAGAGTTGGATAATAAACACTTGGAAACCAGAGATAGCTAGTAAGATATCGGCGACCTGATGGTCATTGGTAAAATTAAATCTATAGTTAATCAACTTGGTAAATGGTAACAAAGTGAAGATTGACTTGCCCAGACAACTAATGCTGCTGATAATATAGAGATTGAGGAGAGATTGTTCAAACCATTAGTAACATCAGTTAAATACTGGTGTATTAGGAATCAGAAAAAACTCTAATAGTAGCGGCTAGTTAATGTCACAAATTCTAAACAATTGTTCTATATTAACAGCTGGTAATTAGATTGCGACGATTGTAGAGGTATGTATGAGATTGTAGACTTTGATTAGAGCCACCGCTAGATGTAACAGATTATTGATCATAGTGAGTAGAAATAGCTACTTGTTTCTACTCACTATGATCAATAATCTAAATTACTACTATTTTACAAGGCTAAAACGCGTTAAAAACATGTATTAAATAAAAAATTTAATTTAATATGATATTTGACAAAGTCTGTATATTACTTTACAATATAATCTATTAGCTAGATTTGTGCCCGTACATTTCCTTTTAATATAATCAAACTCTCATTTTATTACACAAACTTTTCAGTATCACATATGCACAAAAGCCTCGACAACGTTTTGAATAGAAGTCAAAAGATTTATTTTTAACAAAATACCAATAAAAACGGCGTTGTTCTTAATATAATTCCCAATGTTTTGAAAGTCAATTCACATTTATAATAAAAAGTGCCAACATGGAACATAAACACCCACTTGTTTTGGAGAGTATTCTAAATTTATTCCACAAATCTAGACTTAAAAAAGAAAATAAAAAGGCACAATCTAAATTTTGTACAATGAATACTAGAATAACAGACAAATGACTCCAATAACAAAGCACCTAACTTATTTACAGTTCTATTTAGCATTTGCAAATAAAAAATGTCATCTCAAAACTTTTTCATGCAGTATTTAAAGTTTTAATATCACCTGCACACATTATATAACCTGTATATATCATATAACTTGCACATGCATTATTTATATGGTTGCCCTATCAATACCAACTAGTCACATTATATGCTGCAGTTTCTTTCCTGTTCTACAACAGTACTTCTCATCTTGAACCAATGGCGTGCACAACCCATTTCTTTAAGGTGTGCACCCATGGCACATTTATTAATTACATATCTATGTATGATAATTTTGTACATAACAGTTATTTGTAGTTAGCAATAACCAATGTTTATGCAGTGATACAGTCAATGTACATGCTATTAATCATGAACCAGATAAATAACATCCAAAATATCAATGTAGGGGGTCCAAGATGATCCCTTCACCCAACATTAGGGTGTGCCTGGGCACACCAGGCACACCCTGTGCACACGCCTATGTCTTGAACATACGTTTGCATGTATGGCTCTGTATTACTGTTTATACCTAAACTGAGGCTTGCAATACATGTTCTAAGAATTCTAATTATGTCTCTAATTAACATAACAGATGTTTTCTGCACAAGAAAAAAATCCCATTCCAGAAGGCAATAATTGTATCAGTGCACCTGGGTGGTTACAGCATTCAACAATATTGGATCCCCTACTTATTGTTAATGCATAATTACTAAAACATATTTCCCTGTCCATGCTTTGCTGATCAATATACCTTTTTCCAATTAATGCATTCTCCAAGCCTTCCTAGAGATTAGAACAGAAAATGTAAGACACGTGTAGGCTCTTTAAAAACAGGACGCAGAGTATCGTAATTTAAAACAGCTCATTACTTCGAAACAAGCTTGATTATATTTAAGTAGTCGCGTTCCTGCTGAATTCTGAAGGTCAGTGCAGATTTGTGAGGCATTACTCAACAAAAGGAGTGTGCAACCTTGGCCCATCCAGCTTTTTCTTTACTAAAATCTCTCAAAATTCCAAATTCTAGCAGCTATGAGAGGGATAGCTTGATATTAGCTTTATGAGCATAAAATATAAATGTTTTGTAAATATATAGATATTTATGATTTAAGAAACATTGACAATAATTGTAAATATCATAGAGTATTAACCCTTTTCTGCCACAGGGTGTACTATGCCGACCCGCGGCAGGTGGGCTTTGAATACAACGGGCGTATTAGTACGCCTCGTTGACTTCTATGGGCCACCTCAGTCTCACCCAGTACTCGGCACCCGCCGTGGTAAGGCCGAAGGAGAGGCCCGCCGCTATACCTGGGCAGCAGGGCACACTAGTGCGCCCCACCGGCGTTAACCCCCTCCTGCCGGAACCCCCGCCTTACTTTAAGGGGTTAACTTGATTAAAGGTTGTTCCTATTTGGATCTGTATCACGTGTAAAGTGGTACCCCTTCTCCAAAACTACATATAGACCCTTCTGTTTGTTTCACAATGGGTGTACATATCCCAGCAGCAAGACCAAACAAGACCATGCAGAAAAAGCAAATTTTAAAGCTTTTCAAATAAGTTCAGCACATTGGCTGTCATATCCGATGTGTTGAAATGTCAGGGGCATAATCTGGAGTATAATTGCAAATTAATTTTGTTTTGCATTGCTCCAGAGTCAGACCACATTGAGTATACTCAATGTTCGGGGGACATGCAAGTGCTTTTGAAGATCAAGTGTACTCAATCTTGGTAGTGAATAAAATCATCTATGTCGTACACATTTAACCACTTCCCGACCATTGACGTACTATGTACGTCCTGCCCACAGGTCTCCCTTAGACTTCTAACCTCACTCTCACCGATACTCACCTCACTCGCTCGTTCCCTCGGCATTTATGGCAAGCTGGAAGCTTGCCTTGCCAGTTCCTGGGGGCCGGCGGATCCGATGATGTCATCACGCTGCATGATGATGTCATCGGCAGGCGCCGGTAGTGCAAATTCAGGAAGGGGAGGGGGGCTCCTTTAGAGCCCTCTATCTCCCCAACCTTGTAATGTACAGTGATGCTTTTTGCACCACTGGAAAGGGGAGTATAGCATTAACATTTTCGTTGCCGGCGCTAATCGGTGCAAAAACGCGATTCGAACCTGGAGGGTGCTGACATCTTGGATGTCAGCCAAGTCTCCAGGCCCCCCCCCCACCCACTGACAACCTTACCATATGTGTGAGGATGTCAGTGGGCCAGTTAACCCCCTAGCTGCCATGCCATGTGGAGATAATGGGATCCAAAGGATCCCACTATCTCCCGATCCGTGGCAGCTAGATGGTCATATTTGACATCATTGGAAAGGCCTGATCTTGGACTAGGTTTGGTTTAAAAATAAAATAAAATAAAAAAATTAAATAATAAAAAATAAAAAAAAATGTTTTTTTTTAAAACAAAAATGTGTCTGGGGGGGTTTAGTTAATAGTACCTAGGCTGTCATCTAAAAATAATTAGCACAAAACAGTCAGAATGAGCGCAGCGCACATAGGTGAACTGGCTCAGCAGTGAAGGGGTTAAAAAGCAAAAACATGTAAAAATTGTGTATTTCTATTCTCGGGACAAAATTGTGAAACTATTTAGCTGGGGTCTTTTTTAGTGGTTGTAGATTTTGGGGATTAAATTATGAAAAGTGTGTTTTTACCATTTTTTCATCATATTTCATTTTTTTTTATAGTAAATTATTCGATATGATGAAAATAATAGTATTTTTTGAAAGTCCATTTAATGGCGGGAAAAACGGTGTATAATATGTGTGGGTTGAATAAACGAGTAAGAGGAAAATTTGACTTAAACACTAAGGCTAGGGTCAGACGAACGCATTTTTCACGTTGTCCGTGAAAAAGTGCGTTCGAACGAATGGACGTATTTTTTCACGGAATACGCGATACCGGTCATACGATGCGCATTTTCGTCCGTGATTTTGTACGGATCATCAATAAAACCCTTTTGCGTCTGGACGTTATGTTGGCCGGACGTGTGCAGCGTCTGACGTCTCCCAATCACGCAAACACGCCGCTATGCGGCTGCAGCGCACTCTGTACGTCAGTAGTAGCGGTTTGACGTTCTCGAAAAAATGCGTTCGTTTGCCACTTGCGTTGCACGGACGGACGTTCGTGCGGCCGTTCGTTATATGTTCCCCGGCATTGGACGTCATTTGCTGCTAGCACGGCCGTGATTTCGTGCGGCTAAGGCTAGGGTCAGACTGAGGCAGTGCGAACGCGCGTGCAGCCGCACTTAATCACGGCCGCACTAGCAGCAGATGCCGGGCAATGACGGCCAATATACGAAGTACGGTCGCACAAAAGTCCGGCTGTGCAACGCAAGTGGAAAATGAACGCATTTTTTCGAGAACGTGAAACCGCAGGTACTGACGTACAGAGTGCGCTGCGTCTGCTAGCGGCGTGTGTGTGTGATTAGGAGACGTCAGACGCTGCTAATGTCCGGCCAACATAACGTCCAGACGCAAAAAGAGTTTTATTGATGATCCGTACAAAATCACGGACGAAAATGCGCATAGTATGACCACTATCACGTATTCTGTGAAAAAATGCGTCCATTCGTTCGAACGCACTTTTTCACAGACAACATAAAAATGCGTTCGTCTGACCCTAGCCTTAACGCTCGTTAAAACTGCTTTTGTCTGACCTTAGCCTTACAGAGCAGAAATGTAAAAACAGCAGCGGTCACTAAAGGACGGATTTGTGTACAACTGCAATCAGATAACAGCAGTTAATCATACATGTACATCGATCTTGTGCTGATATATTGTATAAGTAAAAGAATATAAAATGGTCAACAAAAGGGGAATATGAATTGCGCAGTAAAGGTGGCCCAGTTAGGGTTACCAGATCGGCCATGTTTTCCTGGACCCCTATAGTTGCTGATGGGCAGTGCATGATAAATGCCACCCCGGAGCATGTAGAATCCATGCAATGCTGGTAGAAATCAAAAACTAATCCCAGATGACCTGCCATCTCCTTCCAGCAGCATATGAATTATACATGTTGCAGGGGAGCAGTTTTTCCGGTTCTCCCTTCTGCATAAAATAGTAATATATGTACAGGAAAAATGGCCAATTTGGCAACCCTAGCCTCAGTGTGCATATAAGTAAGGTGTGTTTCATTAAACTTTCTATTGGGGGTAAGTGAGAAGAGGGTTGTTTATTGTGGACCAAATAACAAAGTTAAAATATCTTTCCCGGTCTTCTTGTTTATTCTACAGTTTTCCAATTGCAATTTCGCACAATTGCCAGTTTAGTAATATATAATAATAATAATAACAGTAATAGAACAATCTGGGCTATATATAGTACATTCTACCATTGCCCTCCACTTCTACAATATATGCTTCATATGGATTGACTTTGAAAGTTATGGAATGAACAATTCTTATCAGGGTAATTCAAAGAGAATCGAAAAGTCACAGCACGTTCGGTGACTTTTCGTTCTCTTCAATTCGGTGCGATTTGGCAATCCCATTTCGGCGACCCTGCGGTGTATTCAGCAAAGCACCACAGGGCCGTCGTAGTGCAGGGAAAAGCCACCGAAAACCCGCCGAACACTCACCTCAAAACCCAGGCGAATGCACACCGAAACCCGCAAAAACATCTGAATTAACCCCGCAGAACACGCCGGAGAAACCCGAGCAGCCGCCGATCACAGTGCAGAGCAGCCGCTGGAAAAACACACCGCAGACAAATGGATTGAACAAAAAATAAAACAGTACTGAATGTTTGAAAGTGAAACGCTGTTTGCAAAGAAACTACTGAACGAAAATGTCTGAAATTTACATATGAGGTCCAATGAATGATAATAAAAAGGACTGCAACAGAAAAAAGAATAAACGATTTAAAAAGATTCTAAAAAAAATCAAAAAATATAGAGACTTTTTACTGCAGAATATTATAATTAACGGTTTATTAGATATTGGATTAAAACGGGAATATTTTTAACATTGAAGCCTATGGGATTCGCCTGAATAAACCTGTCGAATGAAACCACCGAACAGCAGGACATTTCGGCAACTTTTCACTGCTTGTTTGTGTTCTCTGAATAGACGAAGCATTGCTTCTCTATGGGGATTTCACTGCCCTCGAACAGGCAACGGACAGGCACCGTATGTGCAGGCAATTCGGCAACATTTGACGAACTGCCTGCTCTCTGGATAGCCGAATGGCCAGGAAAGGTAACCGAACGCTGAATTTCAGCATTCGGTTACCGTTCGCCAGCAATTCGGAGCTCTTTGAATAACCCTGTATGTCTACTGGACTTACTGTAAAATTGTATCCTTTTTGCTGCTACGGGAGACTATTTGGTATAGTGCTTCTAAAATAAAGTTAGTCTCTCACATGCCTGTTTTGAGTTAAGCACATTTTTAACTTCTTCAGTTTGCTTCTTTAGTTGGATATATTTTAATTAAAACGTGGGATATGTGCGTATAGAGGTTCAGATCAACAACACTACATTGTATATGCCTTAGAAATCCAAAGGTGAAAGTGAATATAGAATGTAAGAGTGTGAGGAGGGCAATTTGGGACTTTTTGTACCTTGTTTATGTTACATTCTCATCTTCCTGGTAATTTTCAACATATATATATTACAAGTCTGGTAGAAAAAAATGTGTTGAATATGATAGACTGTCATTTATACCTTCATGTAGATTTTACAAAAGTACATTTAGGGGATTTCATAAGTATTGGAAGCCATCTGATACGTTTCAAAAGTTTGACAATTCCAGGCCTGAGGCGTGTATCGTTAAGACAAATATGTATTACAAAACAGCAAGTTCCAGATATGCTGAAAATAAAATGCAGAGTCGCATTCCCACATTCTAAGATACTAAATCCTCTACATGGTTCTATAGTCCTTGAACATTCCTAAATACATCCCCAGGTTATAAGCAACAAGAAACTCCATAGCAAAATGCTTAATCTCAAACCTACCACTAGAGGGTAGTAGAGACCACAGATTTCAGCTTCCTCAGCCAAGATTTCTGTGACAGAATAAGTTGTAAGACCAATAAATGTGTGCAAATTTAAAGCCTTTTCTCTTCATGGGATAAAACACATTAACGTAATTAATATTTGGCACATATAGATTTAACGTGTAAATTGCTCTGTCAGGGTCCATAAAGACAAAGTGTTTGTTAGTATGATGAACTAGTACATTATATTCATGTCTCTCTATAAACATGAAAGCTACCTTTGTCAAAAAGCTTCAAGCGACTGTTTACAAACTTTCAACTGATATAAAAATAGACTATATTTCCTGCAATAAGATAGTGTGTTGGATGAGTCCCAAAGGATGCGTAGTCCACAAATGTCTCTTCCACCAGGAATAGTCATCTCTGCTTTAGACTTCCTTTTGGTGACATGATGGTTCAATGACCCTCTGACTGCACATAGTGCGACACCACCGAAGCCAAAGTCAGAGACAAGCTTTTTAAAAAGAAATATATATATATATAATTTCCTCAGTTCAGACAGGTGTGACTATCTTATTGCTATTCTTTACAATGGGATACAAACACAACTGTGTATAAAAAAAAACACTATCAGGTCTATTCAATAAAGGTGAAACTCAGGAGAATGACTGGAGAAGTGAAAATTCTAGGTCAAAATAGCCAAACCAGAAAAATTCTCCCATTTATCTCACTTTCCAAATCTACTATTTGGTCTAGATTGTTCTCTTCTCCTCCTGCCAATTCTCCTGAGTTTCACCTTTTAGTGACTAGACCTGTAAAATTGTGATGGGTCAGGAAAAATAATCAGGGTTATTCAGAGAGAGGTGAAAAGCAGGAGAAGTAGGTCAAAATAGCCAAACCAGAAAAATTCTCCCATTTATCTCACTTTCCAAATCGGCTATTTTGACCTAGAATTTTCCATTCTCCAGACATTCTCCTGCTTTTCACCTCTCTCTGAATAACCCGAATATCTTTATATGAGAATTTAATATAACTGGCCAAACACATTGTTAAAATATTTGTGTTTACGAAATATTTTTTTAAGCCTTCTTTCACAATCCATAGATCTTTAACATGTGCGTATGGCAAGCAGCAGCCGCATACAGTATTGGGGTTATTCAGAGAGCACCAAAATTTCAGTGCTTTCTCGTTCGGCTCACTTCGGCGATTTCAGTTCGCTGACCCTGCGGTGAATTCACTATTCACCGCAGGGTTCCTTAGGTGCACTGAAGAAAGAGTTGCCGAACGCCACTGAACAGACCGATGAACGCTGCTGACTTCTGATTGGCCCACCGGATGCTGCTGAAGATAGCCGAGCAGCCCACCAAACACTGCCATAGGCCACTGAACGAACCACACATTGCCGCCGAACTGCAGAAAAAAAGTAACGGAACTCTGATATTTTTTAAAGGGCATTTAAAACAATTAAAATACATGAAAATGTGTGGAAACAATAAAGAGGTCTGTTACAGAATAAAAAGAAAAGAAAATTAAAAAAATGGAAATAATAATTTTCGCCTAAAAATTCCAGAAAAATAGCAAAAAAAATCTAAAAAATAAATAAATAAAAGGCTTTTTATGCTGAAACTGAAAAGAATAAATGGTTGAATAAAAAAACAATAATATTATTTTGCATTGAACCTTATGGGATTCGCTTGTTTAAACCTGTCGAACTGAACCCCCGAAAATCAGGGCATTTCGCCAACATTTCGGTGCTGTTCAAGGTTCCTTGAATAGATTAACCATTACTTCTCTGTAGGCCAATTTCACTGTCGCTGAATTGCGGCGATCTGCATCGTATTTTGCTGTCAATCCGCAAGTATTTGGCGAACTGACAGCTTTCTGAATAGCTGAACTGCTACAAAATTGCACTGTATGATGAAATTCACTGATCGTGCAATTCCGTGGAAACTTTGGTGCTTACTGAATAACCCTTTATGTCTCTTATTTGTTATTATCACATCCTTCCTTAGTTGTTTTGTCAGTTCTTGTGGCTTTCTAATGATCTGATCTAATATATGAGCATCCAACAGATGATGTCATACATGAACCACATCTTTTTCTACTTATGCATTATTAATGATGTCACTGTGGCACAGCAATTATTACATATATAGTTTTCTGATGTGTGGAACAGGTTTTTGTTAGACATCAATATAAAAGCAATCATTTATTTACATTGACTTATTAATTAGGAGTAAGCTTTGACCTGACAAATTAAAAAAAAAAAACTGGAAATCATTCGATAGCTTTACAACGATGACATGTTGCTCTGTGATGACTGCCAAAGGTTTCACGGAAATACTTATCAATACATATCTGAAGACAGCTTACTTGCTGTCTTCATCAATCAAGGTGGATGTTTCACACTGATTGATGGGAGTGCGCTGACCCAACTCAATCCTAACAAACTCCTTCCAATGGGCATCGAAATATATTTAAACCTTACCCTGCCAAAGGAATCTGCCAACTATGTACCTATGTATCTAGACTTATTAGTGATAAGATTCATATGTGAATCGAAATGTTATTACCATGTCCTCATAAATATTACTCGTGAGAACGCCTCCATTAAAATCAGCGTATATGATAATTTAATATATATTAAGCCATCCTTCCTCTCTTTGAGAAAATGTTTGAAGCTGAAGATCCAAAACCAACATAGTTTGTTGAATATTTATAGGCTACTAGAGTAAAGACTTTCAACCACTGCGCCGTGGTACACTGTTGCGCTGCGAATGGTCCTCAGATGTGTTGAAGGAATTTGCTATGCGATATCAGAATGAGGTGTGAGTAACAGGACAGTGCCAAAACGTGGGTGTAATGGAGCAATGGCACAGAGGGGAAAGTGTTAGTGAATAGAACATTAGCTAAGCTTAACATCTGAATACCAGTCTTCTAAGGCATAAACTATATCCTTGATAACCGCTGCTGTTTGACATTATTCTGCTCTTTACTAGTGTACCAGCAGATGAAAAGGTTGAAAATCACTGGAGAAGGTTTTTGGGTTTTAGCTTTTTTTATTAACAATATCAATCTCACATAAACCTACAGCCAAATGCACCCTTACAGAATAGGGAATTCATATGCTACCGGTGAGAAATCAATGAGGACTCCTGCCCTTGCGGTCTAGGAAATTCAAATGGTACAGGTGAGAAATCAATGAAGACTCCTACCCTTCCGGTATAGGGAATTCATATACTACAGGTGAGAAATCAATGAGGACTCCTACCCTTGCTGTATGCGGAATTCACATGCTACAGGTGAGAAAACAATGAAGACTCCTACCCTTGCGGTCTAGGGAATTCATATGCTACAGGTGAGAAATCAATGAGGACTCCTACCCTTGCGGTCTAGGGAATTCATATGCTACAGGTGAGAAATCAATGAAGACTCCTATCCTTCCGGTATAGGGAATTCATATGCTACAGGTGACTGACAAATCAATGAGGACTCCTACCCTTGCGGTATAGGGAATTCATATGCTACAGGTGAGAAATCAATGAAGACTCCTATCCTTCCGGTATAGGGAATTCATATGCTACAGGTGAGAAATCAATGAAGACTCCTACCCTTGCTGTATAGGGAATTCATATGCTCCAGGTGACAAATCAATGAAGACTCCTACCCTTGCGGTCTAGGAAATTCAAATGCTACAGGTGAGAAATCAATGAGGACTCCTACCCTTGCGGTCTAGGGAATTCATATGCTACAGGTGAGAAATCAATGAAGACTCCTATCCTTCCAGTATAGGGAATTCATATGCTACAGGTGACTGACAAATCAATGAGGACTCCTACCCTTGCGGTATAGGGAATTCATATGCTACAGGTGAAAAATCAATGAAGACTCCTATCCTTCCGGTATAGGGAATTCATATGCTACAGGTGACTGACAAATCAATGAGGACTCCTATCCTTCCGGTATAGGGAATTCATATGCTACAGGTGACTGACAAATCAATGAAGACTCCTATCCTTCCAGTATAGGGAATTCATATGCTACAGGTGACTGACAAATCAATGAGGACTCCTACCCTTGCGGTATAGGGAATTCATATGCTACAGGTGAAAAATCAATGAAGACTCCTATCCTTCCGGTATAGGGAATTCATATGCTACAGGTGACTGACAAATCAATGAGGACTCCTATCCTTCGGTATAGGGAATTCATATGCTACAGGTGACTGACAAATCAATGAGGACTCCTACCCTTGCGGTATAGGGAATTCATATGCTACAGGTGACTGACAAATCAATGAGGACTCCTACCCTTGCGGTATAGGGAATTCATATGCTACAGGTGAGAAATCAATGAAGACTCCTACCCTTGCGGTATAGGGAATTCAAATGCTACAGGTGAGAAATCAATGAGGACTCCTACCCTTGCAGTATGCAGAATTCATATACTACAGGTGAGAAATCAATGAAGACTCCTACCCTTGCGGTATAGGGAATTCATATGCTACAGGTGAGAAATTAATGAAGACTCCTACCCTTGTTGTATAGGGAATTCATATGCTACAGCTGAGAAATCAATGAGGACTCCTAGGTGACCTGGACCTGCCTTGATTAGGTTATGAATTTCCCTCTAGTAGTGTATGAATAATAAATGTCACAGGGCAGCACCATCCCTGTGCTTTCCCTCTGCATGAAATAATTGTAAGTGTCCGGAAAGACATGGCAGATCTGGCACCTATTCATACATCTCTGTGCATGCACAATACATCTAGTATTACATACTAAGAAAAAAGGAGTAAAAATAAGAAACTTTTATAAGCTCTGTGCTTATCTGTATTTTTGAGTGTTGATTAATAATGCTGTATCTTTCCCTCAAATTAAAAAAACTCAGATTTCCTAAACAACTTGCTAAAGAAATACATGGATATACAATTGTATATGTAGGATGAGTGGCTTTGAGGTTCCTGGTTCAGTGTTATCAGCATGGCACATGCAGCTCTATCACACACAGCACATTGTGGATACAAATGCTTATTAAGGAGAGGTCTGGTGATCTGATCAGTGAGTACAGTTAAAAGAAACAAGTTGGTTTTGCTTGCTGGAGGGCACAGCTCCACTCACGCAGACACTTTCCACCCTATAAGGCCCATCTGTAAGCAGTTTTAGAGGAACATGCTGAGATCTCTTGCTGAGCTGATGGCAATGTGGAAATCAAGTAATGATAACACATGGAATGTCCTACACGTCCATATGTACACACTGCACCTATGGTAGCTATCAGTGAAGGACATACATTGGATTATTCACTAAACACCGTAGTTTACAGCTGCTGCAAACTTCACCGTATCCCACAAAGAAAATTCACACAGCGGCAGGAGAGGCTTCATTGATGCATTTTCGCTGCCGCTGTTTTAATTTATTTATTATTTATTTGCAAAGTATTTTACCAGGAAGGATACATTGACATTTCTCTCCTTTTCATGTCCTGTCCCTCTTGGGATCACCAAAGTTTATTGCTGCTGCAACAGTGGCAAACTGCGGCGCATAACTCCCATAGAGAAGGCAATGTGTATTAAAGCCCTTGAGAAACTAGCAGGGTTATTCAAAGAGAGGTGAAAAGCAGGAGAATGACTGGAGAGTGGAAAATTCTAGGTCAAAATAGCCGTTTTGTAAAGTGAGATGAATGGGAGAATTTTTCTGGTTTGGATATTTTGACCTAGAATTTTCCATTCTCCAGTCATTCTCCTGCTTTTCACCGCTCTTTGAATAACCCTGTAGATTTCTGCGTCGTTAAAAATGGAAAAATGTGTATTCTTTATGGTATGTATTTGTATACGAATATTTTAAGGACATTTAAAATGGAATAAATATAATATATATTTAAAAATATATATAAAGTAAAAATACTCACTCCTATTACTCCTATCCTATTTTTTGTGTGTCAAACCTGTTTGTCAATTTTCTGTTTGTTGAATGGCACCACAGAATATGTTACCGCTTTTTTATAAATAATTGCAATGATTTTAATTCCCCAAGGTTATAGAAAGTAATAGGTTGACTAGAACCTTTGTAAGTATATTCCTTAACCCTTTCACTGCTGAGCCATTTCACGTCTTTAAAAAAAACACATTTTTCATTTTTGTATTATTATTGTTATTATTTTTTTTCACACGTCCTCAGCAGTGAAAGGGTTAAGGGGATTGAAAAATGCAAATTTTGGAGAAAAAAAAAACTTTTTTTTTTTTTTTTTTACATGTGAGGCTGCTAATATTTGTGAATTTTTGTTGACATCTGTTTAGCAAATAACATGCTTGTCTTCGTTTAATTCCTTACAGCCCTGGAGCCTGTATTATTTAAGGGTGTCCTTGAATAAAAAGTCAAGGTGGTCAGTTTGACTAGATTATATATAAAGCTAATTCTGAGTGAAGAAAACCTATTTTAAGATCCATATGTAAAGATTTAATGCTTGTACATAGATGATATCCACCTCCCTTCAGGGATTCAGAAACTAGATTGTGAGTTCTCAAGGCAAGCAGTGAATACACTGAGGGAATTCCATAAGATTAAGCACATCATGATTGCATATAATAAATGGATTTGACTTGAAACTAAATTCCTGTGCAAAGAATAATCTCCAGATCTCTTCCAGCAGGCAAGGGGTGTGTCGATAAGTACTCAAGAACAAAATCAGAGATCTAGAATCTAAATATGCGGTGGGGTAAGTACAAACATATTGTATGTATGTATGGGATCCTGGTTACAGTCAGCAAACTTCAGAAGCATTCATGCAATGATTTAGTTTGTAATAGGATTTGCAAGCAAGGGGAGAGACATTCCAATTACAAACTAATTACCAGTGATCACCAAGATGAGCTGTGCAAACAAACTTAACTCCTGCAGCACCGCATCACTCACCTGGTACACATGGCCTAAAAGAATTTAAATGCTGATACCAAGCAATTTATTCTGGCTTGTTAAAGAGAAGATAATGAAGATCTGAGCTGCTGTCAATATAGGCAACTATACACAATTCACATGTGGACATTTAGTATCTCTATTGCACTTTAGTGCATGGGTATACATGACAAGGATGGCTGAGGGAGGAAAGAAGAATGAATGGTAAATCATTAAACCTCATTCTTCCCCTTTTAGAACTTGATATAAACTATTTAAATGTAATTATGTGAAAAAGGATTCCGTTTTACTATTATTCATAGCAAAAAATTGTTAAATGATTTTAATATAGTACTTAGCTACTCTAGAATTGATCAAATTAACCCCATGGAAGCCTCTCTCTTGCAGTGCTGTCTATATATGCAACCCATGGCCCTCAATTTAAATCAGTAGAAGAATAACAGTGGCCCAGTTGGCAAGTGCCTCTCCACCACCACTGGCCTTCCTCTGATACATGGGTTAATCAAGAGTGACTAATGTCTAAAATAAAAGTATTCTGGTATATTAAAATATAGCTGGCAGTACCTTTTAATATCCATTTATATTTAAGTGTGCATACAACTTTAAAAAACAAGTTAATTCTAAAATATTTGTCAAATATTTCACCGCTTTTTATTCTAATTTGGGCTTTTCAATGCCTAATAATAAAAAGAGCCTAATGCAAAGCTACAGATGAGCAGAGATCTAGGCAGAGATATATAGGTATTGGTATTGATAATCTGAGCCCCAGCTTTCTGGAGGAAACCCTGACCTCCAGAAAATGTTTAGGTGTAAACCTGCTCCCCCTCTTTCTCAGCCTTAAAGTCCTGCCAGATGGAATGATCAGGAATACATATGAGCAATATTATTTTTGTGCTCTGTGGGTAGGTGTGGAAGTGGAGTACACTGCTCTCTGTGTCTGCCACTGGTGTGGTCTGGGCTTAATCTCACTTTAAATTGCATAGAATCCATCGGTCATAAGGTGAAACTGTATATGTTTCCCGTATTAACTAACCCAGTCAAAACAAGACCAAGAAAAGCCCCATCTGTATCTGATAAGAAGCTTTCCATAAAATGCTTCTCTTACACTAGCCCAAACTTTATAGTCCACATACCTAGATTCCTATACAGCCCCCTCCCCATCCTCTACTGATCATATATATATATTTCACAATAATCATAATGTCATAGGTTAGTTAATCAAGGAATACTTATATATCAGTGTAGTTATTATATAATGTATATGTATGATATATGGATATATATTGATAGTAGATTGTAAGATCCTGTGGTGGGAATAACCCCCCCCCCATCCCTCCTGTATATGTTTGCCAAAAGTCATGTCTTTCTAATACCTGTCTTTTTTTCCTGTGCCAACTATATACATGAACAGTCCTGCAGAATGTGTTGACGCTATATATAAAGTGCAGTACTTTATATTTATATAATTACAGTATATATATATATATATATATAGTGTAATTCACACAATCTATTTGCTGTTATAGTTGACAGCATCCTTTGGTAACAGGCTGGTTTAGGTCTAGCAAGGATGTTCAGACAAACATTAGGAAATTAGTTTCTCCCATGCACCAGGATGATACTTTAATATAAATCTTAATTTTATCTTTTTTATCTTATTCATTAATCTGGACATAATATAAAAAATACATAATTATGACCATTAAAAACCATTGTTATGTGTTAGAGATATCTATTGTTACTGTTGTTGCTTTAATGAATACACATATTGTCAATAGAATAATAAAACTACTTGATTTCTAATAACACCTTCTTATGAAAAGACTAGTGAGGCTTCACCTTGCATATCTCAGAGGCTTAAAATGTGCCAAGTTAAAGAGAAAAGTGTCTAATGATAAAATAAATTAAACCATAATAATAAGCTACAATTATTTTTATGGTGGGTGGAAAATTGGGGAGAGGGTGATATTCAGAGAAGTGAAATCTGTTAAATGAATATTCCCTAATATCAAGAACACAAATATTATTAAATATTTTAGTTATATTAACAGTAACAATGTTGATGTGCATTTTAGCCCCATCTTACAACCATGTAGTGACCCCAATCAGTGCAGACAGCTGCATATCTAGGTGCATATAATGTATGATGTGTCCCTCACCCTCTAGATAGAATATATAGAGGTACATACAGGAGTGCCCATTCCTAAACAAGCACTGACAGAGCAGCAGGTGAATCCCAGCCCTGGCGCTGACACTTACTTCTGCGATTTCGCCTCCCTCTGGGGATCTGTTGGCTGTCAATGTACTCCAAGAAGTTCAAAATGATAAAACACCAAGAAAGCAGTCGCAATTGCATAGTAACCTTATAATGCTTTCCTCCCTAGGGATTTCTTTATTTTCAGTCTGGAGTGTTTTCTCTTCCAATTATTTAAATTCTGCCAGATGATCCAAAAATATATGCAGTGCCCCAAACAATTCCCAAAAAGTGAAGAAGAAAGAGAAAAGGATCCAGTTAAATTTTGGCAAGTGGATTAGTGGAGCATAGGGATGGATGGCTGGGAGACGGTTTTTTCTCAATTTTCAGATGCACTGGGTGTCTTGCAGTGGTAGATGAGGAGTCAGCAGGAAGGGTCCAGTGAAGAGATGCAGATATCATTTTGAATGGAAGGAAGGTGCTGCTGAGTTTGGGCTGCTGGGATCAAGGCTGATGAAATCTTGCCAGACACACCAAAAGTCCTCTAAGTGACTGTCTGTCACTTGCAACAGTAACAAGAGCAATCCATCCACCTCTTCTTCTAACTGTTAACTACACAGGAGAAACATCCATCTGATATCCAAGCTCCCTGATAGCCATCTATGGCATTAACACCAGAAGACCTTATACAAAAGGCTGGGCTGCTCACTGACTTTTCCTGTTTGAGCAACTGCAGCAAGTTCCTTGGTCAAAAGTCTTCCAAATTCTCCAGGACTAGAGAATATGGAGATATCCAGAGAGGGAGAAACACAATTGTATTTTCTAAATGTATCAGAGAAATGCTAATGTAGCACACAGCTTGTGATGGTTCCTCTCAGGTTTCTCAGCTTTATGGTAGACAGGAGATGGACCGGTGGTCTGCTTGTCTACAGACTGCTCACTCCCAGATTGCTTGCTCCTGCTGTCATCACAGACTCTCCTGACTGTGCCCTCTCTCCCTATCTCTCCCCTACTATTCTTCCCCCCTCCTCCTTTTTAAAAGAAAGCCAAAGATTGAGTGTGTAAAGTAAACTACAATGGGACGTGGGCAGTGCTTTGTGGGGTGAGAAAGGAGGGGGGAAGAGTGAAAAAAGTGCTAAATGGAAGCCTCCCATCCCTATATATACGTTTAGCTCTGGGTTGAATTATCCCATGGCGAGAAAGATACAGAGCTGGGAGAAATCCTAAAGAGTAGCTGTGATTTCACACCAAACATTATGAAAATCTGTCTGGAATGTGAGAGAAAAAAAAAGGGGACACTGAACAGATCTCCTGCAAGGCTTGCACCCTCAGAAAACTGTAGGGTAGTGGTGCACAGCACTCCCTGCACTGGTTTAATCATCATACTATGTTATCTCCTATTGTTATTAGTTTATAACACTTATTACTTTTATTAATTTAATTATTAACACTTTTCACCAAAAAAAAAAATACAAATAATTCTTTTATTTTGTGTGTGAAGGAAAGCACATCTGGATTTTGATCCCTGCATTAGAGGTGCCTGTCACTCTGGGTGTCCCCAGCTTCTGTTAGGGTCCCAGTGCAATTTACACTTGAAATGAATAGTTACTCACTGCTATTGATGTGAGTAGTGGCTCCAGATGACTGCAAATACAGGTTTTATAGTATATTTCAGTATAACTTAACCCATTAAACTGATTTACCTCAGCATAAAACATGCAAAGAGCTGCACTGCACTTAGTTGTGTATGATTTTTTTTATTTCTGTCTTTCTTATAATGATAGAATATTTTCCTTTTTGAATATTCAATAGCACATTAAATTATTAATGTCTTTACAAATTTTTTTTTATTGTTGCTTTGTACCAATCTGTTCATAGGTATTTTCAGATTTTAATTTTTTTGTGGTAATTATGAGCATTGATCGTCTCCCAAACAATTAACAGAAGAACTGATTAACATCAGTCTTCCAACCTGACATATCCAAATTCCTGTCCCAGTAATGATGCTTCATTTCAGAAAAGAACTGTCATGTCCTACCATAATGGAAGACTATTGTCCTTTCACAGAGTAAACACTGGAGAGGATAGAAAGGTAAAAAAAAAAAAAATTATAGGGATTAACCTCACCTTCTATGTACTAATCCCTGTCTACTTCTCCCACCATTGCAACCCCTAAGGTGCAAACCTAAAAGAAAGGCATCTGCTGAGAATATTGAACAGTTTTGAAGAGTAGTTTGGGAATGACACTTGAAAATGGGAGGATTCCTATGATACCTGTATAGATAAAACCATGTAATAAAATACATAAAAACTATTAGAAACTCATAAACCGTAACAGTAAAAAATGTAATAAAAATGTATAATCAAGTCAGTAAAGTGCATAGAGTAAAGTCCAGGTCAAATGTGCAAACAGTGCAAAAAAGTGCTCAAGTATATATTGATGGAATACTCAAAAGATGATGATGGGAAATGATGAGCTGATCTTCTTATAAGTGCTGGTGCTGAATCCTCATATCCGTCAGTAATCCTCAAAGAAAGCACATCACAAGAGAGGATAATAGTGCAGACAGTCAAAATAAAATAGGCTCGAATTGTAACCAAAATCCAAACCACTCACATTTGTGGGAGCCCACAAGGTCCCGGCTCAAGGAGAAAACAGCCTGCAGCCAAATAGAGGGTGGCACTTCCCTTCTTTCTGTTCGTACTGGAGACTAAAAATAGAGAGAATCGGGAGACAGCACTCCATAGCGTAATGCTGCATATATATGGAAATGTGATAAAGGAAGAAATTAGGCACACTCACCGATTTTTGAGCCTCGCAATATCAGGCTCAATCTATGTCGCTCTGGGTCCTCTTAAGGTGGGAACCCAAACCTCTTTGCCTCCGTGATGATGGATCCAAAATTCCAAAACGGAAAAAAGGGGTCGGAGAAAGGTGGCAAATATTGGGAAATTTATTGGATAAATAAAATAAAATACAGGACAGAATCTACCGAGACGCGTTTCGGCTTAAAAAGCCTTCCTCAGTCGGTGTAAAGGTAAATGTCCATAAAAAAGTCAGTATCTTTATTATGGACATTTACCTTTACACCGACTGAGGAAGGCTTTTTAAGCCGAAACGCGTCTCGGTAGATTCTGTCCTGTATTTTATTTTATTTATCAATAAAATTTCCCAATATTTGCCACCTTTCTCCGACCCCTTTTTTCCGTTTTGGAATTTTGGATCCATCATCACGGAGGCAAAGAGGTTTGGGTTCCCACCTTAAGAGGACCCAGAGCGACATAGATTGAGCCTGATATTGCGAGGCTCAAAAATCGGTGAGTGTGCCTAATTTCTTCCTTTATCACATTTCCATATATATGCAGCATTACGCTATGGGAGTGCTGTCTCCCGATTCTCTCTATTTTTAGTCTCCAGTACGAACAGAAAGAAGGGAAGTGCCACCCTCTATTTGGCTGCAGGCTGTTTTCTCCTTGAGCCGGGACCTTGTGGGCTCCCACAAATGTGAGTGGTTTGGATTTTGGTTACAATTCGAGCCTATTTATTTTTGACTGTCTGCACTATTATCCTCTCTTGTGATGTGCTTTCTTTGAGGATTACTGACGGATATGAGGATTCAGCACCAGCACTTATAAGAAGATCAGCTCATCATTTCCCATCATCATCTTTTGAGTATTCCATCAATATATACTTGAGCACTTTTTTGCACTGTTTGCACATTTGACCTGGACTTTACTCTATGCACTTTACTGACTTGATTATACATTTTTATTACATTTTTTTACTGTTACGGTTTATGAGTTTCTAATAGTTTTATGGATTTTATATATCCATTGATTTATTAACATATTAATTGTACTAGATGCGCCGTATGGACATTCGCCTTTATCTTGTATATTGACACATATTTTGGTTGTTTTTTATGTGTTTTTACCATACTTTAGGCAGCATTTGACTATTTATTAGCACTATATCCTGCACTTTAAATTTATTTATAAATAGGCGCCCACACTGTATAGTGTATATTTATATATACACACTCTTTGCTTTATGTAATAAAATACGTCTGGCAAAAACTTGTTTTTATAAGTGAGGATTGACTTAATGCAATGTTAATTAATACCCTTGAGAGGGAACAGAAGAGTTATAATGGACACATTATTGATTAGGTTAATTTTATACCTGGTGTGCCCTATTCACCTGACTACAACTTTCAACCATCTTTTATTTATTTATTTATTTGCAAAGTATTTTACCAGGAAGGATACATTGAGATTTCTCTCGTTTTAAAGTACGTCCTGGGTATCTTTTAAAGAAAAGTCCACTTAATAATGTCTTTTAAACACAGGCTGTTCACTTGAAAGTCAACCTATTCACTAAAATCCAAGGAGGAGGGAAATAAATTAACCGCCTTAAACTACAGAAAAAAAACCAGCTGACTACAGATGATACAAAGATTTGCAACAGGGTTGATATTCCGGAAGGGATCAGTCAAATGATTTAGGTAAACTAAAAAAATGGTCGGAGTTGTGTCAATTGAGTTTTAATGTGGATAAGTGCAAGATAATGCACCTGGGACGTAAAAACCCAAGGGCTGAATATAGAATATTTGATACAGTCCTAACCTCAACATCTGAGGGAAGGGATTTAGGGGTTATTATTTCAGAGGATCTAAGGGTAAGTAGTCAATGTAATAGAGCAGCAGGAAATGCTAGCAGAATGTTTGGTTGTGTAGGGAGAGGTATTAGCAGTAGGAAAAGGGAAGTGCTCATGCCACTGTACAGAGCACTGGTGAGACCTCACTTGGAGTACTGTGTGCAGTACTGGAGACCGTATCTCCAGAAGGATATAGACATCTTAGAGAGAGTTCAGAGAAGGGCTACTAAAATGGTGTACGGCTTGAAGGAGAAAAGTTACCAGGAAAGGCTTAATGATCTTAACATGTACAGCTTGGAAAAAAGACGAGACAGAGGAGATATGATAGAAACCTTTAAATACGTAAAGGGAATCCACAAGGTAGAGGAAGGGAGTATATTTAAAAGGTAACAAAGTTACCACACTTGCTTCAATGGCCGCAGACCAGAATGTGATGCTGCAGGAGTAATGGCGTTACACTGGTGAACCGCTCAAGATTCAAAACGACCGATACCATCCATCTGCAAATAGGCTTCCTCCAATTACGAGCCTTCTCTCTGCAAACAGGCTTCCTCCAATCACGATCCTTAGGTAACAGAGGTCATAGACATCTGATGAACAAAGCAATTGCAACCCTGAATGCATCCTGTTGGAGGCAGTAGTGTGTAGGCATTGTGCAGATGTGACTGTCGATGTCTGAAAAACACCAGTATTTTGAGCACTCTCCCATGGAAATGGCAGAAAATAAAAATAAATAAACAAATGTCTTATTCTGCAAAATTTAAGCTATTATTATTATTATTCTTTATTTATAAAGCGCCAGCATATTCCGCAGCGCTGTACAACAGGCACAATATAGACAGGGTTACAATACATTGAACAACATTTGACAAACAGTACAGGAGGAGATGAGGGCCCTATTCCCGTAGGAACTCACAATCTAGGAGGGTTGGGGTTGGAAACAGGAGGAGAGGACTGTAAGGTGAGAGTGATTGATGGTTGCGTCAGTGAGTTGGGTGGTAGGCTTCCCTAAATAGGAACGTTTTAAGGGAGCGTTTGAAGGAAGAGAAGTTAGGGGAAAGTCTGACAGTACGAGGGAGAGCGTTCCAGAGAGTGGGGGCTGTGCATGAGAAATCCTGCAGTCTATCATGGGAAGAGGTGATGCGGGGAGAAGCTAGGCGCAGGTCACTGTTTGACCTTAGGGAGCGGGCTGGGGTGTATTTGGTGATTAGTGAGGACAGGTAGTGGGGAGCTGAGTTAGTGAGGGTTTTGTAGGTAACAAACTACAGTTGTGTTCAAAATTATTCAACCCCCAATGCTGTAAAGGGTTTTAGGGAATTTAGTGTACATTTGTAATTGTATTCAGAATGAAATCCTACAAGGACTTTTTAAAGAACCATATGCAACTAAAATGACATCAATTGGTTTTGTAATACAGTAGTAAATGTTTCTTTTGTGAATTCTTCATTGACACAATTATTCAACCCCTTAAAGACTACCACTCTGAAGAACAGAGATTCATTCAAGTGTTTTCAATCAGGTATTGAAAACACCTGTGGATGTCACGGAGCAGCAATAAAGCATAATAAGCACCAATTAGGCAGCTTTAAAATGACTGTGATACTCAGCTCCTTCTAGACATTTACTGGTGTGGTTACAAACATGGTGAAGTCAAGAGAATGGTCCAGGAAGACAAGAGAAGAGGTGATTAATCTTCACAGGAAGGGCAATGGCTATAAGAAGATTGCAAAGATGTTAAACATACCAAGAGAGACCATAGGAAGCATCATTCGCAAATTCAAGGCAAAGGGCACTGTTGAAACGCTACCTGGTCGTGGCAGAAAGAAGATGCTGACTTCGACTGCTGTGCGCTACCTGAAGCGTAGAGTGGAGAAAAGTCCCCGTGTGACTGCTGAGGAACTGAGAAAAGATTTGTCAGATGTGGGTACTGAAGTTTCAGCTCAGACAATATGGCACACACTGCGTAATGAAGGCCTCCATGCCAGAACTCCCAGGCGCACCACCTTGCTGTCTCCAAAGAATAAGAAGAGCCGACTGCAGTATGCCAAAAGTCATGTGGACAAACCACAGAAGTTTTGGGATAGTGTTCTGTGGACGGATGAAACAAAATTAGAACTGTTTGGGCCCATGGATCAACGCTATGTTTGGAGGAGGAAGAACAAGGCCTATGAAGAAAAGAACACCTTGCCTACTGTGAAGCATGGCGGGGGGTCAATCATGCTTTGGGGCTGTTTTGCTTCTGCAGGTACAGGGAAGCTTCAGCGTGTGCAAGGTACCATGAATTCTCTTCAGTACCAGGAGATATTGGATGACAATGTGATGCAGTCCGTCACAAACCTGAGGCTTGGGAGACGTTAGACCTTTCAACAGGACAATGATCCCAAGCATACCTCCAAGTCCACTAGAGCATGGTTGCAGATTAAAGGCTGGAACATTTTGGAGTGGCCATCGCAGTCACCTGACTTAAATCCGATTGAGAACCTCTGGTGGGACTTAAAGAAAGCAGTTGCAGTGCGCAAGCCTAAGAATGTGACTGAACTGGAGGCTTTTGCCCATGACGAATGGGCGAAGATACCCGTAGATCGCTGCAAGACACTTGTGTCAAGCTATGCTTCACGTTTAAAAGCTGTTATAACTGTAAAAGGATGTTGTACTAAGTACTAAGATTGAATGTCACTTGGGGGTTGAATAAAACTGATAATGATGTGGGCACAGAAAAGACATTTGTGGTTATTTCATTATAAATGTTTTGTTATATTTGTCTGACCTACACGTGCCTCTTTGATTTAATTGTAAGCAAGATGACTGAATGATCAAAATCAATGTTAAACTGCCAAAACACTCAATTTCAGTGGGGGTTGAATAATTTTGAACACAACTGTAAATGTGTTCTGTTTTGTGTTTAAAATATTGATTTCCTAATGTTGGGTTAGAAAAGTAGGGGCGTCTTATACTCGGAAAAATACAGTATATCTCGTTGCCTCTTTATATATTATTACATAAATTAATGTTTTATATATAATGTGCAGAATCCCCAGGACCTCTTTTTATTGTACAATAAATTGTGGGCCCACGAGCATGTGAAGAAACACACTTTCACCATTTCTCGTGAAAGCATGAGTAACCTCTTTCAATATACATTTATTTTGAATGAAGCAATATGGGAAGTATTGCAGGTATTGTGTGGCCTTGGTTATACAAGGCTAAGGAATCAATTCATCCAGGACACTTCATGAATATACTCCTATTTTACAGCACTGGAGACAAGATCAGGAACCGACTACTCGGCAGGTCTCAGCTCCATGCATTTAATCTTATCCTTCCACATGAAAGATGAAAGGGTAAGAGACATCCTTAAGCTTCTTTCAGACATTTAATAACCTTCTTGTGCTTCAAGCCACAGATGGGAGAGGGATAGGGAATGGGAAGATATCAAATTTAATAATTTTTTCATAATTTCTGAAGCCTTAGTTGGTAAAAAAATACCGGGATTACAGATATTGATTGCGCTTTAGTGCCGTTGACATGTTAAGGGTACATGCCACATAATTGACTTATTTATTTATAAAGTATTTTACCAGGAAGGATACATTGAGATTTCTCTCGTTTTCAAGTATGTCCTGGGTTCAAGAACATTGACGTGTTACAGTTGTTACAGTATTACAAAGTAATACAATGCAAGATATTAAAAACTCAAATATACAGATTAACAGAAAATAAATATGTAGGAAATTGTCATTATGTTACATGTTTACAGGTGCATTCTGTATTGAGGTATGTTAGTAAGGAGCTCTTGAGTGACTTAAGACTGGGGGAAGATTTGATGGTGTCTGGGAGGTTATTCCATAACTGCGGTGCTCTGTAGGAAAATGAGGATTGAGCCACTGTCTTTTTGTATTGTGGTATTGCAAGTAAGGTGCTGGTCCTGGATCGGAGGTTATAGGATGAGGGAGCTGCTGGGGGAAGCAGTCTATTCAGATAGGGTGGTAGCTTCCCAGAAAAGCTCTTAAACACCAGGCTGGAAAGGTGAAGGGTGCGTTTAGACTCCAGCGACGGCCAGTTTAGTTCTTTTAACATGTCACAATGGTGGGTCATGTAGTTACATTGTAATGCAAAGCAGCAGAATGAGTTATACAATGTAGTAAGTTTCTGAAGGTGTGTTTGCGGGGCGGCTGCATACACTACATCTCCGTATTCAATAGCTGGCATAAGCATTTGTTGTACAATCTGCTTTCTTACCGCGGGGCTCAGGCAGGATTTGTTTCTGTACAGGGCACCTAGTTTGGGGTAAAGTTTAGATGACAGTTTTTCGATGTGGGGGCCAAAGGATAGATTAGGGTCCAACCACATACCTTGATTGTAAGGGTTGGGTAGAAGTCCGTGTTTAGGAAATATATGAAGTTTTATCCATGTAAACTAAAGCATCTGTTTGCCAAGTCTTTCCTTAATGAACCAAAGCAAGGATATTCCTGAGAAATTTTCCCATTGGCAGGTTGGTAGGAATTTTTGGAAACAACGTACATTAACTGTAATGGACAATAAACGATCTGCCCTGGTGGTCTATTAATAGGAAGAGCACCTCTCCAGTAAGTGCCCTTGGGCAAGACACCTAACCGTACACACTCGCCACCCAAGACATACTTGAAAACGAGAGAAATCTCAATGTATCCTTCCTGGTAAAATCCTTTCTCCAAAAAAATATATATATATATCTGTGCACTCCCTGGCATAAACTGTGATGGTACAATGATCACATGGGGCAGCTCAGAATGTATGTCACATTTTAGTATTATGGGGCAACATAATGGATGCTATTTCACTTTGCTGCCGAATATGTCACAGTAAGAGATTATGCCACCACACACACACCTTTAGAGCTACCTGATTGGCTGAGCGGTTTCCTGGTCAGAGCAGATCTCTGCTAAATTTGCAGAAGCCTTGAGTTTTACAAAATACACAGAAAACACATATGTAAGTTGTTAGCTTGTTTATTTATTATTTTTTCTTCTACAAACAGAATATCATTATACCCTATGTATATAATGATCACAACCACAGAGACATTGCTGCTATAATTTGGCAAATGTGGATGTGTAGTGCACAAGCAAAATACTTCAGTTAATGTGTGTGGCGGCATTGTTGTTGTTTCAGGTATTATTTTGAGATTTTTTTGTTTTTTACCATATTGGTTTGTTTTTTACTCTTGAAATAACTTCGTCCAGGTTGGGGAGAAATATGCACTTGTCGATGTTGGTTTTCTTCCTGCTAATGTGTTTGTCAGTTTCCTACCTTAGAATGGGTGTTCAGCAACCGTGGCCCTCCAAATGTTTTGGGATTACATCTACCTATGATGTCAACTACTTTTTAACTGGCTGAGCCTCCTGGGAAATGTAGTTCCAAAATACGGAGTGCCAAGGTTCCTGAATCCTGCCTTAGAAGGTTTAAATGTCAAAATAGTCACAATTTGACAGTTTGGTTTGTTAGTTTGTTGAATATAGTAGACATAATGGAAAAGCCATTACAAGATTTTGATTACATATTAAATTTCAAGGAATTTAACAAAAATCTTCTTGTGTTTTTGAATAGTAAACATTATTTCTTGAAGGACAATTCTCTGGGATTGTTACCTCCAAGCAAGGCATTGTTGTTTAATTTATTAATATGACTTAGCAAAAAGTTCTGGATTTGTCTAACTATTTCTTATAACATTTTCTTGCATTTATGTATATATGGAGGATATTATTTCTAACCCAAATATACAGGGTTAAGCTAATTCACTGTGTGTATCTTTAACATTTGCTTTATTTGTCACAAGAATTTAATTTCACATTAACTCTTAGAGAAACAGAATGTAGTAAAATGTTAAATTCAGTATTCTTGCAAAATACAATACAGTCAGGGTTATTCAAAGAGAATCGAAAAGTCACCGCAAGTTCGGTGACTTTTCGTTTTCTTCAATTTGGTGCGATTTGGCGATTCGATTTCGGCGACCCTGCGGTGTATTCAGCAAGCACCACAGGGCCTTTGTAGTGCAGGAAAAAGCTGCCACAAACCCGCCGAACACTCACCGCAAAACCGGGTGAACGTACACTGAAATCCACAAAAACATCTGAATTAACCCCGCCTTACACGCCGGAGAAACCCGAGCAGCCGCCGATCACAGTGCAGAGCAGCCGCCGGAAAAAGTCGACACCGAAGACGAATGGAGTGAAAAAAAACAAAACAGTACGCTTGAATGTTTGAAAAGTGAAATGCTGTTTGCAATGAAACTGCAGAACAAAAATGTCTGAAATTTACATATACGATCCAATGAATGATAATAAAAAGGGCTGTTACAGAAAAAAGAAAAAACGATTTAAAAAAATCCCGAAAAATGCCTATAAGATCCTAAAAAATCTGTAAATGAAGAGACTCTTTACTGCAGAATATTATAATGAACAGTTTATTAGATATTGAATTAAAACTGGAATATTTTTAACATTGAAGCCTATGGGATTCTCCTGAATAAATCTGCCAAATGAAACCACCGAACAGCAGGGTAATTCGGCAACTTTTCACTGCTGGTTTTTGTTCTCTGAATAGACGAAGCATTGCTTCTCTATGGGGAATTCACTGCCCTTGAATAGGCAACGAATAGGCACCGTATGTGCAGGCAATTCGCTCTCTGAACAGCCGAATGGCCAGGAAAGGTAACCATACGCTGAATTTCACTGTTCGGTTACCTTTTGCCCACAATTCGGATCTCTTTGAATAACCCTGAGTGAATTAAGGTAACATCAAGAGGTAAAAAGAGGTATTTGTTCTCAATAAATGAATACATCCTGTATATTGTTACTACCTATTACTCTAGAGGGATATTTATTTATTTACAACAAAGAAAAAAAATAAAACAAGTCTCATTTATGACTCAGGTCCAATAACTGGGATAGTCTTTCAGACTGTGAGACAGACTAGACAAAGTGACGAATAACATACTCAGTGAATTCAAGATATTCCTGAGGGAATGTATATAAACAACAAATTTAAAAGTCTAAAGAGTTAGCCTTTTCCGAGTTTATATCTACTGGACGTTTAGCTACATTTATAACATTTACAACTACATACGATCTACATGTCTATATTGCTAGACAAATACTTGGTCAAACTCCATAACTTCCATTTAAATAAACAAGTAAATGCCAAAATAGTGTATAAATAGATAGAACGGTGCCATGGAATCATACCTTTTGGTCCTGGTCACTCGCTATCAATTTCCTCTAAAATCCTTGTGCATTCACTGTTGATCTTTTTGTATGCAATTTCAGAACTTCCTTTATAGACCTACCATGTAAAGAGCTTATGTTTGCTTTGATGATGTCTTGCTGAGCAGGACTACTCCCTTAGGGCGTTGTTGAAACTATACTCCCTACTGGGTATTGATTCCATGCAGAGGGCCTCAATCAAAATTAGGTTTGGCCATTTTTTTTGCTTATGTTAATGAATATTGCTGCAGAGAAAAGGAATTCCCTGCCGTCTCTAAACATTTGCAACTCATTTAAGTTTCAGCATGTGATATTCTCTGCATCAGGGCCAATAATTCCTAAAAAAAAGAAGTCTCTTACTTAACAGCGCTCTTCTAAAATGCATACAAAGCACTTTAAAAATATTAAGTAGATTGAGCTGTTTACAAAAACTGTTACTTGTTTCATTCTTCCTGGGCAATCGTTTAAAAATAAAAATGTTAAATGGCCATATGTATACAAAAATGAAATGAAAACATAAAACTGGCTTAGCAGTTTTAGATAACTAATAAACAAAATGAATTGATACCAAATGAAGATGATGAAGATTAAGCAATGTATTTCTCTAGCTACATATACCACTACATCAGCTAGTACAGTATCATGTTCCTTGAGTCCCTGGTTTGTTTTGGTGTGCATTCTCTATGTTTTGTTTACTCGTCGTCTGAGTGATGGTGGTCTTAGACCTGTGATTGGGAATTTCGGCAACTCAGAAATTTCGTAACGGCATGTTCCATAATGTGCAGCATGCCTTAAGATTCCAAGAGCATCAATGGGACATGGAGTAATAGTGCTACAATTTCCCTCTAAAACGGATTTTAAAAATAAAATGCTAAAAGACTTATAATAGGTCTTAAGTACATAGCCCGAGTATATTGTGCATATCTAAGAGTCTACTGAAGCAGATTGGGGCAAATCAAAGTACATAATCAAGTGCCCAAGATCTCAGCAGGTGACGCAAAGAAGTGTCTAAAGATAGATTCCCTAGTGAATACAATGTTACCACTGTTACTGTAGGGTATCTAGTGCTCCAGATGGAATAACCCATTATTGTTGTTACTGGAGCCAGAAGATATTCGGCTGTACAGTATCATGTACAACTGACATGGGCAAGTCTTGGAAGTTAATTTGAACTAAACTATACTTTTATGGGGAGTCTGTCTTGTATTGTTGTAGGTAAATGCTACGGCACCCACATTTACACCTAGTAATGTTTGTATGCATGCACAGGCATAACTAGAAACCTCAGGGCCCAGGTGCGGGAATCCATGCGGGGCCCCCCTACGCAAAAACATATTTTGCACTGGACCTCTCCAGGTCCACAATATCGACTCCACAGCAACAAAACTCACAGTAATGTGCAGTGTTTATGAGTGTATCACAGAGCTCCACAGCAATAAACCTCACATTAATGTGCGGTGTGTATGAGCATATCATAGAGCTCCACAGCATTAACACTCACAGTAATGCATGGTGTTTAAGTGTATCACAGAGCTCTGCAGCAAAAAACTCACAGTAATGTGCACTGTGTATGAGCATATCACAAAACTCCAAAGTAAAACTCACAAATTAGTAAAAAATAAAATAATATTAAAACAAATAATATATTAACTCCACAGTGACCAGGTGGTTTTACCATTTTCTGTCCAAAAGTACCTACTGCTGTTTTTACATTACTGCGCTGTTTGTGTATAGCTCTCATTTTCCTCTCACTCATTTGTGGAAACCACACATATTATATACCACTTTTCACACCATTAAATGGACTTTCTAAAGTTACCATTATTTTCAGCATATCGTATAATTTACTATAAAAAATTTCTGAAATATGATGAAAAAAATTGAAAAAACACACCTTTTTGAAACGTAATCCCCAAAATCTACAACCGCCAAAAAAAGACCCAGACTAAATAGTTTTGAAATTTTGTCCTGTTTTTGCTTTTTAACCCCCTTCACTGCTGAGTCATTTCACATCAGTGTGCTGAGCTCATTTTGACCATTTTATGCTCATCATGTTTAAACATGATTTGATGTCCTGTTTTTTATACCCCCAGACCATTATTTTTTTAAAAAAACCACTTTATTAGGTGGTCAGGCAATGCTGCAGACCAGGCCCGAGACCCCGGACCAGAGTCAAGGCTAGGCCGCAGACCAGGCTCGAGACCCAGGACTGGGGCCCAGGCAAGGCTGCGGACCAGGCCAGAGACTCTGGACCACGGCCCAGGCAAGACAAGGCTCAAAGTCCCGGCCGTCAATTGTGGGCCTCTCAGACTCGAGGGCCTGGTTGCCATGGCTCACGTTGCACCCCAGTAGTTCCGCCCCTGTATGCATGTGTATGCATATATGTGACACAACATAAAGATGTGAGAACTAAGTGTAACAAGGTGGCTGTCACAATTGACAATGGTCACAGGAGATTAGAGGGGTTCAACGTCAACTAGGAGAGCAATTCACTATCCAGCTAAAGACCAGGAAGATTATAGTATATACCCGTGAAATTAATAAATATAACCTTTAATGAACAACAAATTAAAAATCGACTTGGGCCTGAAATATGGCCTTAATCATATTTCGACAAACAACACTGCAACATCTTAAGATCTATAATAAAAACATAACATCTTTAAAATTCAGACACATCCACTGTGTGTGAAGAAAATAAAAATTTTTTTCCAGATACCCTAAACAAATGCAGATTGGTAATTTGGGAATATTTAACAAAATTGGAATATTTAGCAAATTGGCTAAACTCAAGTGAATGAATTAACTTTCTGTGGCAACTGGAAAAGCAAAACACAGAATCAAGGGAACAATGGATATAAATCTCAACAAATATATGTACCTTTTAGTATCAAGCAAGGTTGCATATTTAGCCAGAGAGTTTCTTGTCATATGCAGATATCATATTGCTAATGGGTAACCATCAATCGGCAATATCGTGGCTTAATCCTCTCTGTTCTAATAATTCATTTACAGTTGTGTTCAAAATTATTCATCCCCCACTGAAATTGAGTGTTTTGGCCAGTTTGACATTGATTTTGATCATTCAGTCATCTTGCTTACCATTAAATCAAAGAGGCACGTGTAGGTCAGACAAATATAACATAACATTTATAATGAAATAACCACAAATGTCTTTTCTGTGCTCACATCATTATCAGTTTTATTCAACCCCCAAGTGACATTCAATCTTAGTACTTAGTACAACATCCTTTTACAGTTATAACAGCTTTTAAACGTGAAGCATAGCTTGACACAAGTGTCTTGCAGCGATCTACGGGTATCTTCGCCCATTCGTCATGGGCAAAAGCCTCCAGTTCAGTCACATTCTTAGGCTTGCGCACTGCAACTGCTTTCTTTAAGTCCCACCAGAGGTTCTCAATCGGATTTAAGTCAGGTGACTGCGATGGCCACTCCAAAATGTTCCAGCCTTTAATCTGCAACCATGCTCTAGTGGACTTGGAGGTATGCTTGGGATCATTGTCCTGTTGAAAGGTCCAATGTCTCCCAAGCCTCAGGTTTGTGACGGACTGCATCACATTGTCATCCAATATCTCCTGGTACTGAAGAGAATTCATGGTACCTTGCACACGCTGAAGCTTCCCTGTACCTGCAGAAGCAAAACAGCCCCAAAGCATGATTGACCCCCCGCCATGCTTCACAGTAGGCAAGGTGTTCTTTTCTTCATAGGCCTTGTTCTTCCTCCTCCAAACATAGCGTTGATCCATGGGCCCAAACAGTTCTAATTTTGTTTCATCAGTCCACAGAACACTATCCCAAAACTTCTGTGGTTTGTCCACATGACTTTTGGCATACTGCAGTCGACTCTTCTTATTCTTTGGAGACAGCAAGGGGGTGCGCCTGGGAGTTCTGGCATGGAGGCCTTCATTACGCAGCGTGCGCCGTATTGTCTGAGCTGAAACTTCAGTACCCACATCTGACAAATCTTTTCTCAGTTCCTCAGCAGTCACACGGGGACTTTTCTCCACTCTACGCTTCAGGTAGCGCACAGCAGTCGAAGTCAGCATCTTCTTTCTGCCACGACCAGATAGCGTTTCAACAGTGCCCTTTGCCTTGAATTTGCGAATGATGCTTCCTATGGTCTCTCTTGGTATGTTTAACATCTTTGCAATCTTCTTATAGCCATTGCCCTTCCTGTGAAGAGTAATCACCTCTTCTCTTGTCTTCCTGGACCATTCTCTTGACTTCACCATGTTTGTAACCACACCAGTAAATGTCTAGAAGGAGCTGAGTATCACAGTCATTTTAAAGCTGCCTAATTGGGGCTTATTATGCTTTATTGCTGCTCCGTGACATCCACAGGTGTTTTCAATACCTGATTGAAAACACTTGAATGAATCTCTGTTCTTCAGAGTGGTAGTCTTTAAGGGGTTGAATAATTGTGTCACTGAAGAATTCACAAAAGAAACATTTACTACTGTATTACAAAACCAATTGATGTAATTTTAGTTGCATATGGTACTTTAAAAAGTCCTTGTAGGATTTCATTCGGAATACAATTACAAATGTACACTAAATTCCCTAAAACCCTTGCTCGCACCCAACGCACGTTTTGCCCATTAATGGCTCGACAGGAGTGCCACTTCCATAAGTAGGGGACATCTTGGAAGAGGCGGCTCTACACTTTTTGAGGCCTCAGGCGAAACTCAAACACGTGGCCCCTATTTACGCCCATGATTAAGAAAATGCAAGCAATACAAAATTAACTGTACAAATTGCATATTTTTAGACAAACCTTAAACCCTATTAGCTAAAAATTCACAGCTTTTAGAAATAGATTTGTCTTGCTGAGAGTTTTATTGCCGTGGAGCCCATGTGATATGCTCATACACACAGCAGCACATTACTGTGAGTACTATTGCTGTGGATTCTGTCACATGCTCATACACACTGCATATTACTGTGAGTTTTATTGCTGTGGAGCTCTGTGATCCTCATACACTCCACATATTATACAGTTTTATTGTGGTGGAGTGAACAAACACCGACCCACCTTATCCCTGGTTTACCCTTATGGATCCAGTCACACGAGTGCACTTTTAACGTGCGATGCGTCCTTTGAAACAGATGCACTTTATAAAGGAGGAGATTGTGGTTACATTGTATCATTTAGTTTTGACTGATGTTGAAGAAAAAAAAAAGCTGTATGCAGGGGATTCTCTACGTCCGTTGTAACTTTTCATGTCAATGCCATCTTGGCCTCTGTTACAACATGCGTTGCCAGTGTGTGACAAAGTGAACACATGCTTCGTGTGTTGTTCTCTATTGACTCCTTTGAAAAATTACGGCGGCCAGCAAATAGTGCAGTCAGATGGACTCAAAAAGTGTGCTCATGTGACCACAGCCTAAACTGTCAACCTTCATGTGTTTCCACTCTTCCATACACTTTATTAACTCCTTCCCAGCCTATGCTGTGTATGCATATTTTTCTGGCCTTCCATTTCACACTCCCCTGCTCGCTTTTCTTTTGTTTCCCTTTACGACATATAGATTGTAAGCTCATTGGCCATCTGACAGAGCATTTGTATAAATGTTGTATTTCCTAGATTGTTCTATAGGCAGGGCCATCTTTTCCCTCTGTATTGGTATGGCTTTTGTTATCTTCCCATTTGTACGGGCTGCACGATATGTGAACCGTATAAAATGCTATGTAGGTCAGTAAGAACCTGTGTTTTTATTAAAACTAGAGCAAAGTTATAGGTTTTAGGGGTGGGAATACCAATGCACAGCTATTTACCTGCATCAGAGGCCATCAGATAAGCCATAGTATATATATTATATTGCTGGCCCCCAATTGATTAGGGAGTAGCCGACTGGTACAAATATTTACAAGGCAAAGTGGTTCCATGCATTGGCATGGGGTCCCTCCCTGCCTAACTTAAGGCTCAGCTACTGCTGACTAGGGATGGGCTGCCGGTTCGAATTGGTTTGAATCGAACATGGGCTGTTCAAAAGTTTGCGAACTTCGAACTTTTCAAACAAATTCCAAAAAATGATTAAAAGATCCTAAAAAAATCTAAAAATAAAGAGACTCTTTACTGCAGAATATAATAAACGACTTATTAGATATTGAATTAAAACGGGAATATTTTATTGAAGCCCATGGGATTCATAAACATTTCCCACTCCTTGTTGGTCAAACATTTCTCACTCATTGTTGGTCAAACATTTCCTACGCGTTGGTGATAAAACATTTCCCATGGCTTCAAATCGCGTTTAAACATGAGCAAAAGCAGTAAAAATTAGCTCAGCGCATAGCGGTGAAATGGCTCAGCACTCAACAGTGAAAGGGTTAAAAACATTTATAAAATTTTTTTTTTCATTGTTTCCTCTCCCCCAGGGCAGTACCCGGACCCCCATATACCTTTTATGGCCAATATTTTGCATATATGCCGTCTTGGAGGGGACCTTAATTTTCGACCGTTCGAGCCGCATTGACTTGCATGTAGGGATGAGCCGAACACCCCCGTGTTTGGTTCGCATTCGAACTCGAACAATTTCAAAAGTTCGAGTTCGATTGTGAACACGAACCGAACTCAATGCAAGTCAATGGGACTCGAAAGTTCGATTTTTAGAGTGCCCTCCAAGAGGGCATATATGCAAGATATTTGCCATAAAAGGTGTATGGGGGTCCAGATAGTGCCCTGGGGACAGGAAACAAGGACAAAAAGCTTAAAAAAAAAACATTTTTAAAGGAACAGTGAGTTTTCCATGAAATAAGGGTTACGAATAAAAACAAAAAATTCCTTCAAATATCGTGGCTAGGAGGTCCATAACCTGCCCGTGAAGTGGCGGATTTGTAGGATGTATAGAAACATTTAAAAACAAAAAAATGACTTTCAAATTACGGTAAACGGTTTTCCTTTAATCTATTCATAAACAACTGCTTGGGGCGGCAGCCTGTATGAAAATACATTTTAGGACACGCAGAACAAGTTTTGTGATTTTTTTTGGCTAAATTATGGTGAAACTTATGCAGGCTTTGGATGAAAGTAACAATAGGTGCTTTAAAATTGGGCCTTTAGTGTCGGCAACAGTGCCGTCACACCGTAACCCCTCTGTGGTATTGTGGAAGAGTGCAGGGTTGGACCCTGCGGTCCAATATTAAAATGATATAAATCTGGTAATATAGACGTCAGTAGCAGTGCACCCAAATATTGTGCCTATGGTGGCAGCAAGTGCCTTCACACCGTAACCCCTCTGTGGTATTGTGGAATAGTGCAGTGGTGGAGGTTTTGGTAATGCAGAAGAGATCCCCGATGTATTCAGTTACATCAGCAGCTATAACAAAACTGGGTCAGCAATGTTTAGGCACTTGTCCTGCGCTACTGTATATGGTGAGAATCGGCACACACCAGTAGCAACAGGAAGCAAACAGAACAGGCAGGGAATACACAGAGAGAATAGTCAAATGGCAGGCAAAGTCGGCAACAGATAGGGTCCTCAGAACAAGCAGGGACAGTAACAAGTATACAAACTGATATTGGTACATTACTGTGAGGTTTATTGCTGTGGAGCTCTGTCATACGCTATATGAAATTAATTTAAGGGGGTAGAGGGTGAAAGTAATTAAAGGGGAAAAATTAATTAATGGGGAATGAATTGAATTAGAGGACGAGGACCCTGCTGCCAGTCTGCTTCTGGAGACCTAGAGTCAGACAGTGGACCACAGCAACAGAATGAGAGTGGTAGGTAGCAGGATCACAGGGAAACACTGGGAGTGGCAGGCAATTTGAACTATGTGGGTATATTGACACAGCAAGACCAGGGGGCACTACCAGGCCACATTTCAAATTTGTGCAGTGCCTGGTGCCCCTCCTATGCCACATTGCCAAAGGAGGGGACCACACACTCTGTAGATTGGCCCTGTGGCACAGGACGGGCACCAGGCACAGCATAGATTGGCAATGCGTGAGGACACCAAACACTCCCGATTGGCATGGCACAGAATTGGGTGGAGGGGGCACCAAAACGCAACTTCGCCTGAGTAAACAAAAATGCTTGCACCGGCCCTGGATACCACACACAGACATATACGTATATATCAACACGCAGACCTATATATACGTATATATCAACACGCAGAGATATATATACACCCACCCACAGACCTCAGACCATATATACACATACGCACATGGGGGGGTGGCATGTGGACAATCTCAACTAAATATGCCCCCCCATTTGGTTGATCCCTCCAGAAGAAATGTTGAACCCAACAGAGCGGAGAATATATATATATTATTCTCTGCTCTATCGGGTTCAACATTTCTTCTGGAGGGATCAGCCAAATGGGGGGGGGAAATAGTTGCCAAAATGTATGTATAATACAAGTCTGGATATATATATTTATAAGAATATAGATATATATCTTATCTATATATATCATACCTGCCCTTACCTTCCCCTATAAATTTGCTAAAAATATACACACAAAAAAACAAACCACTGCCTGAAACCCTGCGCAGCCCACATTCCACCCCCTCTACCTGGCTGAATGTATCTAATATATATAATTAAATACATCCAGCCAGGTAGACAAAGAAAAAAAAGGTTTTATTTTATGTCCCTGGGACATTTAAAAATGTCCTCGGATTTTTTTTTTTAGAAATGTGTCACCTTACCTTAGCCTGGTGGTCAGTAGGGGCTCCCTGGATCCTGGTTGTAGGGGGGTCTGCCGTGGCCGCAGGTGCAGTGGCTCCATCCCTGCGCTGCCTGTCTCTGCCACATGCACCCAGGCGGCTAGCCCACACAGTCGCAGCTCTGTCATCTGCCGGCCGCATGCTCCTCAATGCTCCTCAAGGGGATCCTTGGGAGGCCCCTACAGGCTGCCCTCTACAGTGCCTGATTAGAGGGCCGTGTCTGCCTGATGTTTTAGTAACAAGAATGTTTTATCCCATAGGCTTCAATGTTAAAAATATTCCCGTTTTAATTCAATATCTAATAAACCATTGCTTATAATATTCTGCAGTAAAGAGTCTCTTTATTTCTAGATTTTTTTAGTATTTTTTAAGCATTTTTTAAGCATTTTTTATACTTTTTTCAAAATAATTTTTTTTTTCGAACTCGAGCCGAACACGCCAAAAAGTTCAACGTTCGCGAACTTTCGAACGGCCAATGGTCGAATCGAACAGCTCATCCCTACTTGCATGGTGTTCGAATTGTGTTCGTGGTCAAACTTTCGAATGCGAACCGAACACGGGGGTGTTCGGCCCATCACTACTGCTGACATATGGTATCTGGGACTGATCGTGGAATTATGGATGGTAGCTAGCTACATGTTTTTTTTTTGGAGAAAGTATTTTACCAGGAAGGATACATTGAGATTTCTCTCCTTTTCAAGTATGTCCTGGGTGGTGAGTATGTACCGTTAGGTGTCTTGCCCAAGGACATTTACTGGAGAGGTGCTCTTGCCGGGATTCAAACCTGGGTCTCTACAGTCTCCATGGTTATAGAGCAGTGATGTTACCTCTACTCCATCCAGCCTCAAGTAATATTTTTAATGATGTATCTCACAGTGCTATGTGATCTATTATTTGTACAGATTGTGCCACAGGTGGATAGTCTACTAATTTTTTTTGTTAAAATAGCCTACGTATACACTGAGCCATCCATACATCCTGGTCCCCGCAAATGGCCATTTCGCTTGAGATGCCTGCTACCTATTCAACTAAGGGTTTAAAGGATCGATAACACAGTGTTATGATTTTCAGTTGGACTGACAAGTAGCTTACAAAAAAATATATGCAAATTGTTCCAAATTAAAAAATAATGGGTACATTTTGATTGTTTCTTGTGAAAACCAACAGTTACAGTGTATTGCATACATATTTTAGGTTTTTCTTTTCTAAGGCATGGTGTAGGGATGTCATATTCGGGTTGACATTACTCATTCCTTATAATAGTGCTCAAGAAACTGAATGGATACATAAAATGGGCACATGGAAATCTGGTGGCCTCAATGTGGATCTAGATATAAAAAACTGTATATGATTAAAAACTGTATATTAAAAACGGTATATATTTTATGATTGAGTTTTTAAAGTAATATTGTTATTGCTTTTCCCAATGTCGGTAGAGTACTTTAGGGTGAACCTTTTCTCCAGGCAATGACGGGTTAAGAAAGACATGCGGACTGGTTCCCCTGACAACCCTGTTGTGCTCATGAATGTGCGCCACCGATCGGAGAAGAGAAGTCTCTGCTTTGCACCTTCATTCTAAGGACATCAATCACCAAGAGAGTCCAATACGTCACTTCTGCTTAAGAAAGACTTCCGGACATGTGCGGTAGTTGAAACGCACGGAAATAGAAATGACGACGGATGATTAAAGCTGTTGATCGTTTATGTGATTACCTTCAACTGTGTCTTTTTGAGTTTTTTGGAAAGTATTTGTATTTAAGGGTTGGGAGGGGAATGTACTGCATGCATTTTTGTTTCCCTGATGAAGTCCTTTCTATCTATGGACGAAACGCGTTGGAATTACTGTATGCTGTGTTACGAATAAAACGCTTTTTATTGGATTCGACTTCTTTTGGTGGTCCTGTGGTGGCGGGGTGAACCAAGAGTGCGACCTTTTACGAGCGGAGTGGTAACAAATCAGCAAAGATACCTTTTACAAGCTTACAACAATTTATGCTGTGTGAGTGCATTGGTACGAATTTCATTGCCAAGTGCCGTAAATTATATGTTTTTAACTTAGAACACTTTGTGTTGTCTAAGTGCATTGGTATAAATTTCATTTGCCAATTGCCTTTAGTTATGTTTCAAAGTGTACTTCCCATTATTTTGTTATTTCTTGAGTAATAGTGCTCAAGAGTACTGCTGAAATTAGAAATTGATATTCTGAAGCCATTAATAATGCTCTAGTCAGTAGTTACTACAAGCCTAGGTCAGAGTCAGATGCCTATTTCATAGGCTTTTAGAAATATGCTTGGATTCACAGATATTATAAAAATAGTTATTGCAGCCAGTGCTGTTTTGAAAAGATAACTGAATTTATTATTTGAAAACAATAAGATAAAATCCTCGTTACAAAAATGCTGCAGTCAGTTTCATCCTGGTAAGAAGTGAAACATGTATCAGCTTTGAAGGTATTTTCAGCATATATGTCACTTCCCTCTGCACAACACACATATATGTAAAATTACCTGTGAAATAGGGTTAATATTGTGAGTCTTAATAAGATAGTAACAACCTGGAAACAATGCTACTGTGGGTGATAACTGATACAATAAAGTGCTTTCATGCGGTAATGAAATTCATAAAACCAGTGTTCAGAAAACCAGTATAAAAAGTGACAGCGTGCTTCGTGTTAAACAAATATCGTTGGTATTTGTTTTTTTAATAAGGAGTTGGAAGTGTACAAAACATGTGATAAAAAATACTTATTTCTCCTTTAATGGTCCGTAATTTCAGGGAATATCTAAAAAATAAGCAGAAAAGAATAGCTCACAGTGCAATGCAGTCTGTAATAAAAAAGTACTTCTGTGCATATAGGGCTAAATTACGATCTTGGCTTTAAAACGTGGGCGCAAGGGAGGAAAAAATGCGCCTGCAGTTTTCCCCCTTACGCCCGCGTTTTAGCACTGGATTACAATGCAGGCGCGAAAAATGCTGCCTGCATTGTTACCGTGCCTTAAAATCCTGGATGCTCGCAGCAGCGGCAGGCTGGTGTTAACGGATTCTGCAGAAGCGGAATCCGTTAACACCAAGTCCTGGCTGTGGTTAACTTTTTGCTAACCATAGCCAGACGTTAATCAGCGCTGGGACTTTGTAATCCAGCGCTGATTAACACTTTGTGCTCCCCATGTTAAGTATAGGGAGAGCAAAGTACAGTAACCTCGCGCTGAAAAGCGCAAGGTACCAAACGCAAATGGGTTACTTAACCCATTTGCCTTCGGATTGTACTATGCGGTAGACACCGCAGCAAACGTTAATGCTCACGCAAGTGAGCGTTAACGTTTGCGTGAAGATTGTAGTGTAGCCCATAGTA
Organism: Leptobrachium leishanense; assembly: GCA_009667805.1. Classification (NCBI taxonomy): domain Eukaryota; kingdom Metazoa; phylum Chordata; class Amphibia; order Anura; family Megophryidae; genus Leptobrachium; species Leptobrachium leishanense. Next base: position 192,502,435 of record CM019066.1, read on the forward strand.
TATAGAGTGCCAAATCACATTTTACAGAGCCTATAATACTGGCTCTGTTTGTAACGCCTTGTGCCGACTCTGGGGTGGCACCGCTCTATTCTGCAATTTCGTCCTGTGATTCCTCGAATAAAATGTATAGAGAGTATCATAGAGTAGTAAATCTCAAATCCATAAAGTGTATTATATGGAAATGAGATTACAAACACTCACCGAGTATAGAGCCTATGGGCCGTATTACAAAGTTGGTGCTAACTTAACCAGAGCTGTTGTTAACTTAACAGCTCCATAGGCTATAACGGCTCTGGTAAGTTTACACAGCTCTGGTTAAGTTAGCACCAACTTTGTAATATAGCCCTATGTGTATACTGGCTTTTGTCTTTAGGCTCTGGACAAGCATTATGGGTAACATTCCCCCCCCCTTTAGGCTGGTCCTGTGCAGTGTTTCCACTTTACGTCTTGTTCCTTGCAGAGCTTGCTCCCTCAATGGGGATATAATGGACCACTCACAAGATAAGTATTGGTAAAAAGACACGTGTGTTTATTAAGAGGAATAAAAATAACAAAAATAGTTTAAGAAATAATAATAAATAAATTATATACTGTTAAATATTTGTGGTAATACAGAATATGCTAAAAAAAGTACAAGGTAATAGTAGGGTGAAATGAGAGATGTTTTGCAGCTCAAACTGGTAGCTTCATCAGTCATAAAATGTTATATTCCTACCAGATACTTGTTTCTCATCTGGGAAAGTCTTTGGAAGTGAATTTAAAGATGGTGCTAGCATTTTATAACCATGTGCTCGCTGGGTGTCTCAATATGGCGTATGTGTCACGTTTCCAGCCCCGATCAGAGCGATCCGGGCCAGCTTTTACCTTATCTGGCCATTCCTCCTCTGCTCCAGGAATTCCCCAGAGCCAGTCTGGCCTGAGATCACATGCTCTCCCCTGTCCTTTATAAAACTCCAGGCACTTCATTTGCTCAGGGCTCTTGCATGGGTCATTGCTCCCTGAGGTTCTGTCTGTATACTCTCTGCTCTGTGATTCTTGCTTATAACTCTGGCCTGGTTCTGACTATTCTATTTGCCATTTATTGATACTAGCTTTTGCCTGCTGCTTCGCATGCGTGGATTTTGGGATTTGTTTCAATTGTTGGATTTTTGGAAATTGGTAAAATACGTGTTTTATTTCTCAAGACGAATCTAAATACCAATTTTCACTTCTGTAACATCTTCTGTTTTTGAGCTATAAGTATCCTGTTTAAACGTATCCCCCCCTTTTCACCCTCCACTTGGATCTTTGGAAAAGGTAGAACAACTGTTTGTTTATTTTTCAAAAAGATTGTAAACCACAATTTTCACGCCTGTAACACCTTTGGTTTTTGAAATATAGGTATACTGATAAAGGTATTCGCACCCCTTTTTCTCCCCCACCCCTTAACTGAATTTTTGTAAGATGGTAAAACACATGTTTGGGTTTTTTTCACGAAGATTATAAATACCAAATTTCCCACCTTGAACATACTTGTATGTATGTCTGGCTTGATTTATTTAGTACATAATAAACGTTGGGCTAAATTACATTCTCGACGCTAAAACGGGGGTGCTAGGGAGGAAAAACTGCGCCTGCGCACCATCTGCAGTAAAAGGTGAACAAGATATCTGGCCATTTATTCTGCTTTGGTCCCATCTGCTGTATTTGACAAAAATAGTGAATTTATTTTTTTTCCAACTGGCTCAGATAACAATAAAAAGTTAAATAAACATTAAATAAATCTATAGTCTTGTTACTAAACTCCCTTCAAAGTTTCTGTAAATTCTGAATGCATAACGACCAATCTTCTAACTTTAAAATTGTCTTTTTGTGTGTTCTGTCAAAGCTATGTGCTGCTCTATGGTAAAATGGAACTTTGAGTGCATGTTCCTGGTTCAGTATAAAAATGTATATTCTTTATCATGTCTATTGGTTAATATAATAATGTAGACTAGATAAACGGTGTTAGTAGAGATGTCAAAATCATCTCTGGTATTATATTGTATGTATTATATGACATGTTAAAAGAGCTAAACTGGCCGTCGCTGGAATCTAGATGCACTCTTCACCTTTCCAATCTGGTGTTTAAGAGATTTTCAGGAAATCTACCACCCTACCTGAATAGGCTGCTTCCCCTAGCAGTTCCCTCATCCTATAACCTCCGATCCAGGTCCAGCACCTTACTTGCAATACCACAATACAAAAATACAGTGACTCGATCCTCATTTTCCTACAGAGCACCGCAAATATGGAATAACCTCCCAGACGCCATCAAATCTTCCCTCAGTCTAAAGTCACTAAAGAGCTCCTTACTAACATACCTCAATAAGGAATGCACCTGTAAACATGTAACCTAGTGACTACATTACTTACATATTTATTTTCTCTGTTAATCTGTGTATTTGAGTTGTGTTTTTAATCTCTTGCATTTATTACTTTGTATTTCTGTAACGACTGTAAAATTTCAATGTTCTTGAACCCAGGACGTACTTGAAAACGAGAGAAATCTCAATGTATCCTTCCTGGTAAAATACTTTGCAAATAAATAAATAAATATTAATTTGCTGTGCATATACCATTTAGCCTGATTACCCCTGAGGAAAAAACGCATTGAAAATAAAGTTAAAATGTGTGTTATAACGTAATACAATAATACAAAATTAACTAATGTAGGACTGAGAAGTTTGTCGCTAATTTACTAATAAAATAATACACCTTTATAATAAGTATTTTACCATGATTATTTTACCAATAATTCGTAGCTATAGTGAAAGATACATATGGCTCTTTTAATTTTTAGGTTATATTATTATACTATTATTTAACAATCATACGTGCAGTGTCTACAACAGTGAAAGAAACTATTATTCGTTGAAAAGCTTGATGAAGAAGTCAACCTCTTTCTGTGTTGGTCTAAGGCTGTGTTAAACATAAGTGATTGGCCAGCAGGTCATAAATTATACTATAAATCTATCAAGCCTCAGTCCACTGAAGGTTACAGTAATTCTATAGCACACAGAGGCAAAGGTTGGATGCCTCAGGCAAGAGAGCAGATCAGCTTAAGAGTGTTACGAGCTTAACATCCTCAACTAACAAAACCCATAGAGGCTCACACAAAGAAAAGGCGGAATTGTATCCCTTTGAATTCTCATGTTGCTCCCTTAAATTAATACAATATTTCCAAGTCCACTCGGCCTTTCTTGGAGGTTTCTGCTTTCCCTCACTTGTGGATGACCCCAATGAGACCTGAATTGTTGCATTATCTTTTTGCCTTTTTCTTAACCTATATAGTGATATGTTTGGGAAATGTTGATATTTCTTTAGCTTTTTGGACACATCACATCAATATGAAGGATTATTTGGTAACTTAATATGGATATAAAGGAGTAACAACAGTTCATCACTCTGAGAGAATTATTCAAGATAACTCAGTACATATTCTATTGAAATCCAAAGATACCATGTCATGAAAGTGATAAGCCTGGGGTCCACCTGCTGACCAGTTATCAATACTCATGTCGCCCTTGTCTCCATTCCAATTTCATGGTGTCATAAACCGACTACTAGGGATATCAGCTTGTCTCTGTAGTCTCAGTTTAAGTCTGGATAGGTGGACAATGATGACAGAAGGAGCAGGACAGGGGGATAATTCATCACACACCATTCCTATTAAAATGCTTTACAGATATATATATATATATAACTATTCTACATGCTACAAGATAATTCCCTTTATTTTCATATCTGATTCTGCAGTTGATAGCATGTATACAGATGCCAGTATGTGTTTGATGCGCTTCAAAAGCTAATGAGCCTATATAATAGGAATATATGAAGTCACCATGGGCTGCTCCAGACATTTTTTGTACATTGCAAATGAGACTTAAAAATAAAATATGCTTTTGTTCTGTTCAGATAATTTAGATTGGAATATTTCACCCACTAGAGGCTGCTGATTTCTAGCTGGATTTCTACAGACTGAAAGCATATTTCCTTGTATAGACAAGCTGGCAGGGAGCTGGAGTCTATCTTTGCCTCGTGAATGATTTTGTTTTGCTCATAATTCCTTTGAGAAAGAAGTGAGCAATCGCGAATGTGACATTGTACATGCAGGTTTTGCTTCTAAAACTTTTTTCTGATAATGCTATGGTAGATCTGGGGTCATATTATTGATTTCCGTCAATTCATGATTTCATTGAAAACTATAGTTGATTTTGCCCATATACAAGGTGATTCATATAAACCCGAACATCTTACGTTAAGCATAACCCATCACAGCATGTTCTGGAAGTGGCTAGTAAGTGTACCGACTGGGTGGAGTAGAGGTAATGTCACCGCTCTGCATGGAGAGAGCCTGTGGAGTCATGGGTTCGATCCCAGCGAGCAACCTCTCCAGTAAGTGTCCTTGGCAAGACACCTAACGGTACATACTCGCCACCCAGGACATACTTGAAAACGAGAGAAATCTCAATGTATCCTTCCTGGTAAAATCCTTTCACAAAAAAAAAAAAAAAAGTGACAGCACACCCATGACAACAGCACAGCCATGAGAATTGCACTCCCACAGAACAAAATGGCCTACTCTTTGGTAGAGCACAGGGTTACTTCCAGCAGGATGGTAGAACCAGGTCCGCCGCCTCCGCTAGACAGAGCACACTGCCACCTAGAGGTGCAGCCGCCCCGACCAGTCAGTGGTGTTACTTTAATTATGCGACTGCTTCTTTTTTGAGGCATCAGAGAGGACACGTTGGACGTTTGCCGGTCATGCCTGCCCCGCGGTTCTCATCCGGCAGCACCTGCCTGCCTGCCTGTTACCACGCTGCATCACCACCACGCTCAGCTCACACTGGGGTCTGATGTCTGCGTATGTACACATGTATCTGGGGTCTGATGTCTGGCCATACGTATATCTGGGGCTCTGGTGTCTGGTTATACATGTATCTGAGTGTGTGATGTCTGTGTATACATGTATCTGGGGTCTGATGTCTGGGTATACATGTGTATACATATAGGGCAGTATTATAAAGCTGGTGCTATCTTAACCAGAGCTGTTGTAAACTTACCAGAGCCATTATAGTCTATGGAGTTGCTAAGTTTACAACAGCTCTGGCTATGTTAGCACCACCTTTTCTAATATTGTCTGTATTATTTTAAATAGGCAGCGGGTGCTGGCATTTTAACATGTCGGCATGCTTCAGACACTGAAGCATGTCAGCAGACATATTAATTCCGCGATCAGCGTTGTGTACCGTGGTCGTTAACCCTTTCGCTGCTGAGGCATTTCACGCCTCTGTGCTGAGCTCATTTTTACCTGTTTCGCTCATCATGTTTTGAAGCCTTATTTTAGTATATGATGCGCAGACATATTATATATCGTTCTTTCTGGCAGACACAGCAGATTCATAATATATCATTATTATATGTATACGTCATGCCCTGTCTGTATAATATAACAAAAAATGCAATAAAATTTGAATTTTCAATAATTTACAACATGTAAAGTGTTTTTTTCACATTTTAACATGCGAGCAATTGCGGTTATATTTTGTATGGGGTGCGCTTGTTAAAAAAATTAGAAATAGGGTCTTGTTACATTTTTTTGGGGGAAAATTACGCGATTTTTAACAAACACACCCCAAACAAAAATCGTTAGTGCAGCATCATTGTTCACATTATAATTGAAATGGGAACAATATTGCTGCATTAACAAAACAAAACAAAAAAAACTTGTTTATTTATTGTTTTATAATTTTTTTAAATATTTTTTTATTTTTATTTTTAATTTTTATTTTTTATTTTTTTTAAAAAACTTTCTACATGGTCATGTTTGATATCGTTGGAAAGGCCATGCTCTGGCCGATCCAACGTTATCAAACATTAACCCTTAGCTGCCATGGATTGGGAGATAGGGGGTTCCAATGAACCCCCTATCTCCACCATAGCTGGCAGCTAGGGGTTAACTCCAGGACTGGCGTTATTGTGCTATGCACAATGATGCCAGTCGTCAGGGGGAGTTCCCAGAGGCTTGGCTGACATCCAAGATGTCGGCCAGCTCCAGGAGAGGATCACGATCCGCCGCTTTTCAGCGCCGAATCGTGTTCCGGCTCCCCAGGGGTTAATGTCAGCCACCGTTTGGAAAGGCAGGCTGTGCCCTTCCAAACGGTGCCTGCCTTAACCTTCTGGCCCCTGGCGATCGGGAGGGAGAGAGGTCCAAAGGACCTCCCCCTCCCTTTCAGGCACCTCCTCCGCACTCGTGGAGCAGCCAAGCACTAGCAGCCAAGTGGATAAGGGGATTTCTTCCATGGACATACATAGTAATCCTTTAGCCCCCATGGGGTTAAAGCTATATTTATATTTGTTTAATATGGATAATTTATATATTGTTTAATACAGTTAATTTATTATAGTTTTATGTTGTGTTGCTTTCTGTTTTTTCATTTTGGGTGGGGGCGCAAGTAGCTGGTCTTGCCTAGGGCGCAAAATACGCTAGCACCTTGGGTATAACATGCCACACATCGAATAAGTTAGTGTCGACAATCAAGAGTTTTTTTTAAACCAAATCATTGCAAGGAATCTGGACACCCCGATCTCCTGGTCTTACCAGCATGGACTTCTTTTTGTGAGTGTATTTGAAGAGACAAGTGTACCATAATAAGCCCTGCATGAGTGTTGACTTAAAGGAACACTTAAAGCAGATAACTTAAAGGAACACTCTAGGCTAAAAATCACCCCCCTTTTTTTACATTATATTATACCTATTGCCCTATCTAGTTATTCAGTATTTTTTTTTATGTAATACTTACCCTACAAACCACTTGTTTCCAACGGCGTTTTTTTTTATATACTCACCTCCCTCCTCTTCTGCTCCAGTCGTGGTAACTCTTCAACTTGGCTAATGGTTTATGTGAGAAGCGCGCCTCTCACGTAAACCAGCCAATCAGCAGGCTTCCTCGCGGCTCCACCTTCTTCTTTGATTAGTGTTACGCGCAAGAGGATGCGCGCAACACTAATCACAGCCGCTGCCACCAGCTACTGCGGCGAGTTGGAGACATCATCGCGCTGAAAGAGCGATGACGTCTCCTACTCGGCAATAGTCGGCAGAAGCGTGAAATACAAATCCTGCTCTGCTGACTGACTGATGGGAGGGCGGAGTAAAGTCCTCCACGTCTCTCAGCTGTTTCAGCCGATCGGCTGAGCGGAGGGGGGAGCAAAGAAGAGGGCATACTTAGGTCATCATGACCACCTAAAAAAGCTTAGGTGGTCATGTTGCCTAGAGAATCCCTTTAAAGAATGATATCCAAAGCAATATTGAGATGCATTGGTAAAAAAACATGCAGCACCACGTCAATATGTACCTAACAGAAATGGTAGCTAGTTCCAGCATGTACTGTGACGGGATGTGATCAACATAAGAGGAGGTGCATTTCCTGAACCTCTTAAATTCATGGGAGTTAAGATTTATAACAAACACTTTGGGTTCGGGTCTACACGAATCATGCTGTACCTTGAAAATATAAGTTGCATATAAGTTGTATTTCCATTTTATTTTGATCGTCCTTTAAATACTGCTGTGCATCCCCCATAGGAACAGTAGCTACAAGCATTGGTGTAGAAACTTAAAAAAAAATCTGTGGGGATAGTCTTCTTACTGTAAGACAGTGTAAAAGTTGTAATATAAGTAAACTTGATAACTAAAGCGTAATAAAATGAAACTTGCAGTATAAACTAGCAGGCTCTGTTTACTAGTTCACTAACGATGTACTTCATACCATATAAATTGTGGGAATCCAGTAATTTAAGGGTGGCCAACTAAAGCATAAAATCCATCCATATAGCAAATCCTCAATCCCAGAGACACACGTGCACATGTCTCTGAGGATACATAGAAGTGTCTTCCCCATTCACCCCCATTCCTATGTTCATGGGTACAAGGTCACCTCAGTGTAGTGAGAATGCCCAAGCTTTTTCAAACTTTTTCAATTTAAATCCTTCTATGACTTCAGGTCATTTGAAGTCCTGACTTTTATCATTTTAAGTACAAGAAGACATAACACATAAAAAGTCCTTTATGTCAGTTGGCCTATGAGTTATAGCATATATTATTATTATCATCATTTATATAGCACTAACTGTTTCTGAAACGCCTTACGATAAGCAATGGAGAGAGAGACAAAATTATAAACAGACATAGGAACCAGAAGTGATAGGTATAGAGGACCTGCTCAGATGAACGTACAATATTTAATAAAGCCATAAAAAAGAAGAAATACATCTCTATACATGTTAACAATATGTGGATCAGACAATGGTTTGATGCTTATGGGTATCAGATCTCAATGATGTCATTGAGACAAATGACATTAGCTACACTACATGTACATGGCAAGTGTTGGAGGAAGGTCAGGGTGTTATGGCAGTTATGCGCAAGCTATGCTGTTGTGTATATGCAATTAAACATATATGTACTTTGTGCTATGGTGCATTTGTGTACTTAGCTGTGCTTCACACATACTGATGGTTGTACAAGGGCATGCACAATGCTTTCGAAAAACATCAATCTATTCAAAGTAAATGTTGCCCAGAAATGTTTTCTTTGCAAGAACAGAATTATTTTTCAAGGTTAAGTAGGCACTCATCTGCTCAAGTATACTTTAACATTTCTGCATTGAAATGTTTAACACGGGGTCATTCCGGGCCTCGGATTCTTTGAGTAGTAAATATTATTCCACTGGTAGTTGTGTGAGGGGTAAATGTCCTCTTTACTATTCTTTATGATCATATAAGAACCAGTAAACATACCCAACTTTGAGTTTGCACTGTTTGCATGAAGCTTGCACCAAGACATAGTACCAGTTTTATACTTCTGGTTCTCCAATGACATTTATTAATTGTATATTCTAGGTCTGCCAAACTGTTTAAATTGTGGGTTGAGGAGATTACTCCACCCCCCCCCCCCACAGGACTCGGTCAATCACTTGTTTGGTCACTCAAGGCTCAAGCCTACTGATGTCTCCTCCCTGAGACCACCCGAGAAGCTGGTGGTTGTCAGAGAGAAAGCCGATGGATCGGATCTGCACGTGCGTACAGCCCCGATCCACCGTTGTGCACAAGCGTTACGGGACTCGCATACATAGAATTTGCAAGTCCCATAGCGGTGTGCAATTTGCGTTTCCTATGGTACTGTAACACAGGGAGCACACATTGCACAGAAACGCCTCAGGGACTTCAGATGTATAATGATTTAGATAACATACAATAACATTGATAGCTAAAGCCTGAAGAAGTCAATATCAATAGAGTGATTCTGGCTTGTATTTGAAATATCGCCATTTTTACATGTACCATGAATTTTGTGTGACATTGCTTTACATATAAGAAATAAATTTTCTTACATTTAAGAAATACATTGTATTATAGAACTGTTAACAGTGCAATCACCTAAACTGTCATTGGGTTGATAAAACTGATCAGTGTTGGAATGAAACATTTGCTGCTGTGTGTTTCTGTGTGAAAAGGAAATTAATTCAGGTAAGTATCTAGGTGAGTATAGGGGGGGTTGTGAGGATCCTGAGGACGAGCAACAGCACTAGTGGCCTGCTCTACGGTGGGGCCCGCTCAGGTCTCACAAGGTTTTAGCTTGTATGTGCCATTACAGGGATGAATGCTCCATATGCAAATCAGGATCCTCAGGATCCTCACACCCCCCCTTTTCTCACTATAAGTATCTAGGTGTCAGAGGCCTTTGTAATGGGGGGGGGGGCACTAGTGAAAGACTAGCTACATATTCTATCTAAAAATGCGGCAATTTAGAGGATAATCAGCCAGAAATTAATACATGCAGACACAAAATACAATTGCGATGATAGAATATTGCAGAATGTGATGGTGGCCATCGTGTTGAGATCTGGATACCTGGCTTGTGATTGCAAAGATGTTCCTAGCAGACTGATCAGTGTTGGAATTAAACTTTTGCTGCTGTGTGTTTCTGTGCGAAAAGGAAATTAATTTTAGCGAATAGACCTGTTGTATCCCTGAATAATCCATTTGACATGGGACAATTAAACTACCATATCATAAACATTTCTTTTCCTACTTCTGTCGTGATAAAAAAAACTGCTATACAAAAAAATCAGAAAAATAATCCATGACGGTATTGCCTTTATTTCCTCATACTTATTTTTTTCAGTGCAGATATCCGATTAAAATACCTTGTTGCACGTTTTCATAGGGGTCATCAAATGAACATTAAACAGTTGTGTCTTATCTACAAACATAAAACTGAATTAAATAGTAATGCAATTGAAAATTAAAACTGAAATAAGTGATCGTAGTGACACTATAAGAGATAAAACTGTTTCTTAAATTGGGAAGGGAATAAAACCATTTGACATTAGATCTAGATTATGCCAAGATTTATTTTTGTTAAACCATAACAAAAAGAAGGTGGTAAACATCATGTGAGACTCTAAATATTTTATGTAATACTTTATTAATATGACCAAAATATTATTCTATGAGGGACTATGGTGTTTCATGTATGGTGACACTGTCAGGGTTATTCAGAGAAAGGTGAAACTCTGGAGAACTTTTAGAGAAGTGAAAATTCTAGGTCAAAATAGCTGATTTGGAAAGTTAGATAAATGAGAGAATTTTTCTGGTTTGGCTACTTTGACCTAGAATTTTCGCTTCTCCAAACATTCTCCAGAGTTTCACCTTTCTCTGAATAACCCTGTATGATGAATTTATTATTTAAGGCTCTTACATCATATACTTCTCTGTACTTTTCATAGTTTTTTCCCTTATTGTTTCTGCCGAAGTTGTCTAGCATAGTCCTCAGTGTAGTTTTCTAATTTTCCAGTGCAGTTTTAACAGAAGTTTTCCATAGTTGTTTTTACCCTTGTTACTGTGGTTGCAGTAGAGGTTCAATGACGATCAACAAATTAAAATCACTGAATTAAATACGCCATTGTTGAAAACAATGTAGGAACAATGCTGCAGGTAGAATTGCTGCAGTTTACTCTTTGTACGGAAGAATAATAGTGGTACTTCACTTCGCCAGTCATTGGTGAATTTTGCTTCTTGGAACAGCTGAAAAATTTAGATTTTTGCCATTGTTAGCAACTATGGTGAACCTTGATGCCACAACAGTGCTACTTACAGGGTTATTCAGAGAGAGTCGATCTGGCCCCAAAATTGCACCGAACACTGAATTTCCCTGTACGGTGCACTTTCGTGGCCATTTGGCTATTCAGAGAGCAGACAGTTCGGCAAATTTTGGTGAATTGCCTGCAAATAGAGTGCCTGTTCAACAGCAGTGAACTCCCCCCTAGAGAAGCAATGGTCAACCTATTCAGAGAACACTGAACAGCAGAGAAATGTCAGTGAAGTACCCTGATTTTCGGTGGTTTCATTCGACAGGTTTATTCAGACGAATCCCATAGGTTTCAATGTTAAAAATATTCCTGGTTTTACTCAATATCTATTAAACCATTTATTCTTTTAATCTGCAGCAAAAAGTCTCTTTATTTATTTTTTAGGATCTAATAGGCATTTTTCTGGTAATATTTTTTTTCCGATATATATATTTTTTTAAATAGCGTTTTTTTTCTGTAACAGACCTTTCTATAATTATTCATAGGACCTTATATGTTAATTCAATTCCAGACATTTTTGTTCAGTAGGTTTTATGCAAACAGTGTTTCAATTTTGATACTTTCAAATGTTTTTTCTTTTACCCTGGTCATCGCGTCGGCTTGTCGGCTTTTTCTGGCAGCTGGTCAGCGCTGTGTTCGGCGGATCATCTGCTTTTTTTGGACATTTTCGGTGTGTTTTTTGCAGCGGTTCGAAGTGATCCAATACTTTGGATTATACTGGCTGCGTTTTTTCGAAGGTTTTTTTCCTGCGACTTTTCGGCAGTTTTGCGGAGGATTTTTGAATGCGTTCCCTGCACTCCAGGGACCTTGCAGTGAATGTTGAATTCACCACAGGGTCGGGGAATTTGATTCCCTGAAGTGCAGGGAACGAGAGAGCACTGAAATGTCAGCAATATTTCGGTGCTCTCTGAATAACCGCTTTAATATACTCACGTACACAACATATTAGTTCTGTGTTTTACAGGTTATTCACTATTGACTTTGTAGAGTTATTCACTAAACAATAAGGACCCTATTCCAACCCTGGTGTAAATTTAACCAAAGCTGTTGTAAACTTTCCATAGCCATAATAGAGCAGATCACAACCGGGACTGTAGGCTATTGACTGGCGCGAATAGACACATTGGCTCCAGCTGATAGCATAACAACTTCTAATGATATTACAACTGAGCTGCAAACCATGCTTGTTATGTTTGTCAGGTTACTGTAAATTAACGGCTCCTATACTTTCAGGGCAGCCATCAGAAATGATGGGGCCCCTTACTGAACCTCACGATGGGCCCCCCGGCACTCCCTCACCCTTTAACAGCTTTTCTCCCCCTTTCAAAAAAAAAAAAAGGACATAACATAGGACCACAGCAATAAAACTCACTGCAATGTGCAGTGCATATGAGTGTATCTCAGAGCTCCACAGCAATAAAACTCACAGCAATGTACGCTGTGTATGAGCGTATCACAGAATCCACAGCAATAAAACTCACAGTAACGTCCTCTGTATGATGGCCTTTGGGTCTGAGCTGGGCCCTGGGTCTTGGCTGGGCCCTGGGTCTTGGTCCTGGGTCTGGGCTGGGCCCTGGGTCTGGTCTGGGCCCTGGGTCTGTTCCCTGGGTCTTGGCCTGATCCCTGGGCCTGGGTCTTGGTCCTGGGTCTGGGCTGGGCCCTGGCTCTGGTCCCTGGATCTGGACCCTGGGTCTGGTCCCTGGATCTGGACCCTGGGTCTGGTCCCTGGATCTGGTCCCTGGATCTGGTCCCTGGGTCTGGTCGCTGGGTCTTGGCCTGATCCCTGGGTCTGGTCTGGGCCCTGGGTCTGGGCCCTGAGTCCTGGGCCTGGGTCTTGGGTCCTGGGTCTGGTCCCTGGATCTGGGCCCTGGGTCTGGTCCTGCGTCTGGGCCTGATCCCACAGCCTAGTCCCTGGGTCTGGGCCCTGAGTCCTGGGTTTGGGCCCTGGTCAAAGTCGGGTTTTGGGGTCTGGGCCCTTGGCTGGGCCATGCAGGGGTTTGGCTGGGCCCCTGAGGCTGGTGTAATAGCTCACTACTCCGCTGTCCGCTACTCACTGCTCTCAACGTCTTTTTCCAACTGCAATCGTCACTGTGTGTGACGCGTGCGTCATACGCGTCACACACGTGACTGGAGGGCGGCGCCAAAGCAGCGTGCTTAGCATGCTGCTGTAGGGCCACCCAGACAGCCAGTACAGCTCCGGATTCAGACTCCTACAGTCCGATACCAGAACTGCTAAGAAGAGCGCGCCGCTGCTGATGGAGGGGCCCCTTACCGCAGCATGGGGCGCAATGCCCTGATGGCAGCCCTGTATACTTTATATAGCAGCATTTCTGCGTCAGTCCGTTGTTATCATGCTCACATGTTCGAGGCGGTGTACCAATTACAGAGAAACATAAAACAATGTACTTGGTGCAAACCAGGCATGGTTCTGTAGTAATATCTGGGTTTGCACCCAGTATATTTTTGTATGTGTCTCTGTAATTGGTACACTGCCTCGAACATGCGAGCATGATAACAACGGACTGATGCAGAAATGCTGGCACCATAGCCCTCACTCTCATTATAAAAGAGTGCCAAGTGCATGTATTCCACACTGACAGACGTCCAGGACACCGCTGTCCCGATTTTACCTTCCTATCGCTAAACCCATGAAAAATCCATTAGGGCATCGGTGATAGCACTAGCTTGCGCGAACTTACTGTAGTTTGCACACCCTATACTTAACATTGGAAGTGCAATCAGTAATTAGCGTTAGGATAAGTAAGATATTACAAAGTGCTAGCGCTAATTACCGCACCGATGGGTTAACAAAAAATGTAGCTACACCTTAAAGCTGGTCTAACTGATTCCGCTTCTGCAAAATCATTTAGCACCCCCTAACCCCCCAGTAAATCCGATACTCACCTCTCATCCCGTGGTGAGAACAGTGGCCCAATCTATTGCTTCTCCTGGTTGCAAGCAGGGTGGGACTCGGAACGCAGGAGCGAATACGCGCTGGGCTCGTGACCTGGTAGAGCAACCCTTGATGGAGTCCTATGAACTACAGGAGGTGATACTCGAGGAGGCTTGGAAGCGCTACCGCGAGTATCACTGAGGGTAGCCTGCGTTCCGGGGCAAGGTGCAGTGGTAACGCCTGCATCGGAATCTGATGCTAAAATGGGGATGTTGTGGGGAAACACAGGTGCAGGGTTTCCCAGTTAGTGTCATTGTAAACTCATGTGCAATTAAATAGACACAAGGCTTTTGAAAGAATATACAGGGTGTCCATAAAGTCTCTTTACAATTTCAAAAATTTATTACAAAGGCAAATGAGAAGACAGATAAGTGAAAATTGTTACAAAATGAAACGTATATATATATTTTTTTTGCCTCATTGCCGCTTTTATAGACCCCCCTGCGTCGGACGCGATGATGTCATTTTCAGGCGACCCCCTCCAAGCAAAGCCGGGAGATCGCCTGAATTGAGGGAAGGGATCCTTTCGGATCCCTTTCCCTCCTGATCGGGAGGGTCTACAAGAAAAAGACAGGCAACGCTTTGAAGGGCAGTGTCTGCCCTTTCAAGCGATGCCTGTCTTTAACCCCTGAAGTGCCACTCGGCGCCGGATCGTTGCCTAGCTCCAGTGGGGGCCGTCATCTTCTATGGCTCCACCTCCGGGTCCCCCCTCGGCACCTGACGTCATCGCGCATGGTGTGATGACGTCAGTTAGCCGGAGAACCCCTAGCTCCCCAGGGATTTCCCAAGGAAATCCCCTGGTGGAGATAGGGGGTTCCTTTGAACCCCCATATCTCCAGAACGGTGGCAACTAGAGGGTCATGCATGGCCTTTCAAATGATAACAAACATGACCATGTTAAATGTAATAGAAAATTCATAAATTTTTTTAATAATTTTAAAAAAAACTTAGAAACGTGTTTTTTTTTGTGTGTTATTTTTATTAATGCGGCAATATTGTTCCCATTTCAATTATGATGTGAACAATGATGCTGCACTAATGATTTTTTTATATAGGGTGCTTTTGCTAAAAATCACGTAATTCTCCCCAAAAAAATGTAACGAGTCCCCTTTCTAAGAATTTCTAATTTTTTTAACAAGCACACCTCATAGAAAATATAAACGCAAAGGCTCATGTTTTGTTATAATATACAGACAGGACATGACATATACATATAATAATGATATATTATGAATCTACAGAGTCTGCCGGAAAGAATGATATATAATATGTCTGGGTCATATAATAAAACATGGCTTCAAATCGCGTTTTAACATGATGAGCAAAAGCAGAATAAATGAGCTCAGCACACAGCGGTGAAATGTCTCAGCAGTAAAAGGGTTAATACCCCTCTATATGGGCACCATTAGTTGCACGGAGCACATCAAGACGGTACTCAATTTCTTGCCATGTTCGCGGTAGCATACCCTCAATGGCGGCAATGGCATCAGCGATCCTCTGCTTTAGATTAGTGACGACCCGTATCTTTGTTCGATACACAATATTTATTTATTTATTCATTTGTGAAGTATTTTACCAGGAAGGCTACACTGAGATTTATCTCGTTTTTCAAGTATGTCTTGGGTTCAAGAGCATCGATATGTTTAACATAACCCCATAGAAAGAAGTAGTTTTCCATCGGTGAGACATCAATTACTGCAAATGTCTACCTTGACCTTTTGACTGAATACGTGGCACCACAAATACATGACCTTAAACCAACCATCATTTTCCAGCAAGATGGTGCACCACCACATTGGAGACTGCATGTTCAGGATTCCTAAATTAAACATTTCCAGACTGGTGGATTGGAAGGGGTTTCCCAACATCCTGGCCACCTCATTCACCAGATATCACTCCCCGTGACTTATTTCTATGGGGTTATGTTAAAGACATTGTGTATCGAACAAAGGTACGGGACATCACTAATCTGAAGCAGAGGATCACTGATGCCATTGCCGCCATTGATGATGGTATGCTACAGCAAACATGGCAAGAAATTGAGTACCGTCTTGATGTGCTTCGTGCGATTAATGGTGCCCATATAGGGGTGTACTAAATGAGGCAAAAAAAACTTAAATATATATGTCTCATTATGTAATAATTTTCACTTATCTGTCTTTTCATTTGCCTTTGTAATACATTTTTGAAATTGTAAAGAGACTTTATGGCACCTTGTATATTGTATGTATATATACAGTAGTGACTGGTGCTGAGAGTGAAAAAAAATTTCACTCTCAGCACCAAACACTACCGGAGCCCCACAGGGTTCTTTTTCCCCATTTCTTCAGTTTCAATTTAGTTAAGGGTACATGCCCAATAGGTAACTGTAGTTCATGTCAGTTTGAAGGGAATTCTGTTCCCTAAGTTCTTTGTTATATATACAGTATCTCACCGTAGTGAGTACACCCCTCACATTTTTGTAAATATTTTTTTTTTTGGAGAAAGGATTTTACCAGGAAGGATACATTGAGATTTCTCTCGTTTTCAAGTATGTCCTGGGTGGCGAGTATGTACCGTTAGGTGTCTTGCCCAAGGACACTTACTGGAGAGGTTGCTCGCTGGGATTGAACCCATGACTCCACAGGCTCTCTCCACGCAGAGCAGTGACATTACCTCTACTCCACCCAGCCGGGTCATGTGACAACACTGAAGAAATGACACTTTGCTACAATGTAAAGTAGTGCCTGTACAGCTTGTATAACAGTGTAAATTTGCTGTCCCCTCAAAATAACTCAACACAGCCATTAATGTCTAAACCGCTGGCTGGGGTGTACATCGCTTTTGTGAGATTCTGTATATGCTAAAACTGTAATATAACAGTTATTATTGTGAGGGAAAGGGGGGTGTGAGGGTCCTGAGAGCGACCAACAGCACTAGTGGCCTGCTCTACGGTGGGGCCTGCTCTACGGTGGGGCCTGCTCTACGGTGGGGCCTGCTCTACGGTGGGGCCTGCTCTACGGTGGGGCCTGCTCTACGGTGGGGCCCGCTCAGGTCTCACAAGGTTTTAGCTTGCTTGTGCCATTACAGGGTTGAAGTTATTATTATTATTTTTGTCATCATTTATACGGTGCCATCAGTTTTCGCAGCGCTTTACAATAACCAAAGGTTATCAGTTTAATTTTTATTTCCCACATGTGCTACCTTTCAAGAAAGTCCAAAAATGATTTTGTAATTCAAAGTACGACGACACTCCAGGGTCTCCTCAATGCAAAAGTAGTTTCAATGTTTAAAATGTACAACGTTTCAGTTTGTTCTCCAAAAACTTTCTTCAGGTCTTTGTGGATAACAAACTGACACGTTGTACATATTAAACAATAAAACTACTTTTGCATTGAGGAGACCCTGGAGTGTCGTCGTACTTTGAACTACATGATAGCTTGACGTTGCACCGGGCAGTAAAGAGAGTGACGGTGAGTGTTGGATTCCTACAGAAACAAAAATTATTTTGGATAGAGTGAACTATTCTAATTTATCTGTTTAGTTTCCAGTAGACCCAGGACATACGTGAAAACGAGAGAAATCTCAATGTATCCTTTCTGGTAAAATCCTTTATAAATAAATAAATAAATAAATACAATTTCACAAGCCTGTCCACAACTCACTGCTTAGTGATTAGACTCCATAGCATGAATGTGTAATATACAAGGGAAACTACTTGGACAGTTTGCTAATTAACTTTTAGTGACCTGGAGTCCAGCAGGGCACATGGTGCCTAACAGGGTGTAGATTTTCACATTCTAGAACAGGACTGTGACTTTCTAACAATGATACAGGGGGTTGTAAACCAGCAGGCTCTGTCACAGTTGGTAATTAATGAGGTGCTAAAACTGTCAAACCAGAGGATCCCAGACACAAAAAAGTACAGCTCCACTGGATAAGGAACCACCACCTTCTCTAGGGGCTGTGTTTTTAAACAAACAAACAGAGCAGAGAAGGTCTGAGTTCCAGTCTATGGGATTCTGCATGGTTCCACCAGACTTCGCTTGAGTGGTTTATAGCATGTACGAAAGGAGACTCCTTGATTGTCTGTGTCATGGCACAATTAAATTTCAACACACTGGGTAATGAAGTTGTGATGTGAATTGCAGCAGCCCCTCGGCAAATATTACTAGGTGAAACAAAACAGGAAATCTAGCCACTTGTAAAAATATCCAGGGCCTTACATGGCTTTCATTACAAATCATATAATAAATATCTCAGCATTTTAAAGTCAAAATCGTGACTTCTGTGTTGAAGCACACGCCACCATAATAAATGCTAACAGACACATCCAGTTAATAATGCCATACATAAAACTCTGACAAGCCAAGAATGTCATTTGTTGTTGCACCAAAGAAATACTATCAACAGAGCCTTTAATGCTATAAAAAATGTTTTATATTCAGAAAAAGAAATAAAAAAATATTCTCGCAAAGAATCACTCATCACAAGACTAATTAATTCTTAATTAAGACAGTAGTATGGATACTTAGAAATAATTAATCATACATGGAAGAACTGAAAGTAAAGCAATTTTCAATTTCATTTCAAGTGCCAAATATTATTCACTCACACAACGTCTGCATAGCTTTGTGTGTGAGTGATGGAGCATATGGTCAGACGGACTGCATTTATACATCCAGCATTTTTGACGGACAGAATGTTTTTTCATTGTAATTTATTTTTCCCTCCTACATCCGTCAAAAATAACTTCAGTGAAAAAACGGACTGTGTGACCACTACTGCGTCATCTGTACTGACGATGTCCGTACTGCACGGACGTACAGCCCGTAGAAATCACGCTCGTCTGACCCCAGCCTTACTCGCCACTTGTTGCCCCACCTAACCCTTATCCTGCCCTGCATCTACATTTCCACTCGCCCTCATGTAATTTCCACTCACCAAATGCGAGTAGGCGAGTGGAAATTTTGAGGCCTGGTATATAGGACATACTTGAAAACGACACAAATCTCAATGTGTCCTTCCTGGGAAAATACTTTTATAAATAAATAAATAAATAGTATTTTGATACATTAATTTACAAAGCTGTGCATCCAATATACAGAGTACTTGAAAAAAAAAGATTTCTGCTTTCAGGAAAAAGAACCATAAATTAACTTTCCACTGACATTACTGAACACAACATGATCCTGCAAGTCAACCAATAAAAAAATCCCCATATGAATAGGTTATGAGGGACTGGGTGAAAAAGGAATTGGTGATAATGAGACTAATTTGGTCATGCAGATTTTCCTGAAGAACCATTTTTGTATGTTAACAAAAACAAAACCATTAAAAAAATCCTTATCTCCTGTCCCACAGTGATATGAATGGTATGATCATGCATGTCTCCTTCCAGTATACAGCCCATAGTTTGGCCATACCTCCCATCGATCCTCAAATATGCACATAGAGGGTTATTCAGAGAGCACCGAAATGTCGCCGATATTTTCAGTGTTCTCACGGTACCCGCACTTCCGTGAATCAAATTTCACCACCCTGCGGTGAATTCAGCATTCACCGCAGGGTCCCCAAAGCGCAGAGAATTAGCGCCGAATGCCGCCGCAAACCAGTTGCCCGCCGCCGCCGCCAACCCGCCGAACATCCACCGCAAACCCACAAATTGCTCCCAAATGCAGCCGACAAGCCACCAGACGGGTAAAAAAACCAAAAATCAATATGATTGAAAGTGTCAAAATTGAAACGCTGTTTGCAAAAATTTGAAATATAAAAAAAAGGGAAAAAAATCCCGAGTAGCTGCCTAAAAGAATCTAAAAAAAAATCTATAAATAAAGAAACTTTTTACTGCAGATTAAAATAATAGACGGTTTATTGGATATTGAGTAAAAACGGGAATATTTTTAGCCTTGAAGCCTATGGGGTTCGCCTGAATAACCCTGTCAAATGAACGCACTGAACATCAGGCCATTTCAGCAACTTTTCACTGCTGTTCGGTGTTCTCGGAATAGATTAACCATTACTTATCTATGGGGGATTTCACTGCCTTTGAACAGGCACCATTTGGCGAACTGCCTACTCTCTCAGAGAACACAAAACAGCAGTGAAAAGTTGCTGAAATGGCCTGATGTTCAGTGCGTTCATTTGACAGGGTTATTCAGGCGAATCCCATAGGTTTCAATGTTAAAAATATTCCCGTTTTTACTCAATATCTAATAAACCATTTATTATTATATTCTGCAGTAAAAAGTCTCTTTATCTATAGTTTTTTTAGGATCTATTAGGCATTTTTGTGGGTTTTTTTGGCAAACTTTTTTCCGTCTTTTTATCAATTTTTCTTTTTTCTGTAACAGCCCTTTTTATTATCATTCATTGGATCTTATATGTAAATTCAAGACATTTTCGTTCAGTAGTTTCTTTGCAAACAGCGTTTTTGATTATCAAACTTTCAAGCGTGATGTTTTATATTTTTTCTCCACCCAGTTCGTCTGCATGTCGACTTTTTCCGGCGGCTGCTCTGCGCTGTGATCGGCGGCTAGTCGGGTTTCTCCAGCGTGTTCGGCGTGGTTAATCCAGCGGTTTCGGTGAGTGTTCGGCGGGTTTGCGTCGAGTTTTCCCTGCACTACGGGGGCCCTGAGGTGCTTGCTGAATACACCGCAGGGTCGGTGAACTAGGATCGCCAAATCGCCCCGAAGTGCGGGGAACGAAAAGTCACCGAACCTGCAGTGACTTTTCGAATCTCTTTGAATAACCCTGATAGTAATGTGTTTAATTAAAGTGAATAACAATGGGTTGTCATGTAGCATCTTCTAATTAATAGTGCATCTAAACTGTCAGTTTATCCCTAAACACAAACATGTAAATCAATATCTGCCAGAACAAAAAAGACTTTAAGTCTAACATATAGGAGGTTATTCAAAGAGCGCTGTTCTTTGCCACAAGTTGCAAACACTAGAGAAAATCGCTGTTGTTGAATGTCAACAAAATAATGACTTTTCACAAAAGAGGTATTCCAACAAGTAGGAGAAGCTTCATTCTGGAGTTTCTCCTTTGTGAAACACCTATGTTTGTCGCAATTGCAACAACAGTGATTTTCACCTCAGCAAAAAAGAGTGCTCTTTTAAATATTGGCATACATTGTCCACCTGGTTGGTCAAGTGTAAAAAAAAGAAACGCAATGGTAAGATGTTAGGGAGAAGTGAAATATGCGTAGATCTAAGCATTTTCATCATAGCTATAAAATACTACAGGCAACTAATTAAGTGGAATAAAAAATAAAATGCTTGTAATAAAAATGAATGTATCCCTGAATCTAATGTTTTAATTGATGCACATGCTGATCTGGACTGAAGTAGAATTGATTTAACAGCAAAAGTGCAAATTCGTTTCCTATATTAAACTCTAGAGGGAGTCAAATATAAGAAAGTGTTCTTTGGCACAAATGCTTTATATTCTAAATGTCTTTAAAAGAGTGCATAGACTTTGTAGCATTACATGTCTATCAAGTAATAACAATGTCTTTCCTGTCATTTTCAGAGAAAAAGAAAGTTATTATTTGGTACAGTATCATCTACTGTTATTGAATATACTGTATGTAATGTGTAAATCTTTCACCTAAAGATCCAGAGAGCTTTAGAAAATAAAATCATCTGTTGTGATGAATATTATAAATTAGATTTTTGAAATATATTTTCACATAGAGCCTTTTTTAAATTCCTGAAAGTAAGATAGGACTGTGCAACTGTGCAGATCATTAAAAGATTGTTTAGATTTGTCCCATAAAGGTTCTTCTATCATCATATGAGCACTAAATCGGTTTGTCTGGAGGCATGGCTGCAGATGGTTCCTAGCAGAGATTGACACACACTAGTGGACTTTCCTGTAATCAAAGAGGAATAAAGTTCATGGGACACCTTAGCCACAATGACCACTTAAAGGTATACTGTAGTGCTTAAAATGGGAGGGAGTGGGACTATGAAAATCCTTTAGGAAGGCATACACTCACTTTAAATCCAGAGCTGGGCCAATCTTACAGGTCTATTCAGAGAAAGGTGAAAATCAGGAGAATTGACAGGAGAAGAGAACATTGTAGACCAAATAGCCGATTTGGAAAGTGAGATAAATGGGAGAATTTTTCTGATTTGGCTATTTTGACCTAGAATTTTCACTTCTCTAGTCATTCTCCTGAGTTTTACCTTTCTTTGAATAGACCCTTTAGTATATGATAAGCTTCAAAACCGGATGGGTGGAGTAGAGGTAACATCACTGCTCTGCATGGAGAGAGCCTGTGGAGTCATGGGTTCCATCCTGATGAGCAACCTCTCCACTAAGTGTCCTTGGGCAAGACACCTAACGGTACATACTCGCCACCCAGGACATACAGTGGCAAGAAAAAGTATGTGAACCCTTTGGGATTACGTGGAATTTCGCATGAATTGGTCATAAAATGTGCTCTGATCTTCATCTAAGTCACAACAATTTGAAAAACACAGTCTGCTTAAAATAATACAACACAAACATTATATGTTTTCATGTGTTTATTGAACATAACATGTAAACATTCACAGTGCAGGGTGGAAAAAGTATGTGAACCCCTAGCCTAATGACTTCTCCAAGAGCTAATTGGAGCCAGGAGTGAGCCAACCTTGAGTCCAATCAGTGTGATATTATTGGATGTGTTGCTGAAAGCTGTCCTGCCCTTTAAAAACACACACCAGTTTTGGGTTTACTGGTTTCAAGAAGCACTGCCTGATGTGAACCATGCCTCGCAGAAAAGAGCTCTCAGAAGACCTACGATCAAGATTTGATGACTTGCATGAAGCTGGAAAGGGTTACAAAAGTATCTCCAAAAGCCTTGATGTTCATGTGTCCACGGTAAGACAGACTGTCTACAAATGGAGAAAGTTCAGCACTGTTGCTACTCTCCCTAGGCGTGGTCGTCCTGTAAAGATGACTGCAAGAGCACAGCGCAGAATGCTTAATGAGGTAAAGAAGAATCCTAGAGTGTCAGCTAAAGACTTACAGAAATCTCTGGCACATGCTAACATTTTTGTTGACACATCTACAATAAGGAAAACAATAAACAAGAATGGAGTACATAGGAGGACACCACGGAGGAAACCATTGCTGTCCAAAAAATATTCTGTGGACAGATGAAACCAAAATTGAGTTGTTTGGAAAAAACACACAACACTATGTGTGGAGAAAAAAAGGCACAGCACACCAACATCAAAACCTCATCCCCACTGTAAAACATGGCAGAGGGAGCATCATGGTTTGGGGCTGCTTTGCTGCCTCAGGGCCTGGACGGATTGTTGTCATTGATGGAAAAATTTATTT
Source organism: Leptobrachium leishanense (assembly GCA_009667805.1). Classification (NCBI taxonomy): domain Eukaryota; kingdom Metazoa; phylum Chordata; class Amphibia; order Anura; family Megophryidae; genus Leptobrachium; species Leptobrachium leishanense. The sequence continues at coordinate 192,525,880 of CM019066.1, forward strand.
CAGAGTTTATCAAGACATTTTGCAGGAGAACGTAAGACCATCTGTCCGCCAACTGAAGCTCCGCAGAGGATGGGTGATGCAACAGGACAATGACCCAAAGCATACAAGTAATTCAACAAAAGAATGGCTTCAACAAAACAAAATACGCCTTCTGGAGTGGCCCAGTCAGAGTCCTGACCTCAACCCGATTGAAATGCTGTGGCATGACCTTAAGAGAGCGATTCACACCAGACATCCCAAGAATATTGCTACACTGAAACAGTTTTGTGAAGAGGAGTGGTCCAAAATTACTCCAGATCGTTGTGCAGGTCTGATCTGCAACTACAGGAAACGTTTGGTTGAGGTTATTGCTGCCGAAGGAGGGTCAACCAGTTATTAAGTCCAAAGGTTCACATACTTTTTCCACCCTGCATTGTGAATGTTTACATGTTCTGTTCAATAAAAACATGAAAACATATAATGTTTGTGTTGTATTATTTTAAGCAGACTGTGTTTTTCAAATTGTTGTGACTTAGATGAAGATCAGAGCACATGTTATGACCAATTCATGCAAAACTCCACGTAATCCCAAAGGGTTCACATACTCTTTCTTGCCACTGTACTTGAAAACGAGAGAAATCTCAATGTATCCTTCCTGGTAAAATCCTTTCTCAAATATTTCCCCAATACCAGTCCGACAAGGTGACGGCTTCCAGTCAAGCCCAAGCTGTCTCGTGGCCATAGGCAAGCTGGACACTCTAGAGAGCACTTTGAAAGCCAGTGGCTGGAAAAAGGTTGGGAACTTAGGTTATGAAGAAATCAATTTCACAAAGATAAGTCAACACTGCACTCATAGTGTGCTCTGAGTACCCCTCACTTCTGTCACTTAATTCTACATTGTTAAAGAGTCTCTTTAGGCTTATTTGAGTTGTCATGGTCGCATGAGACAAATCCCGGGCATTGTTTCAAAGTAGAATAGTTTCCTCAACCATGATGGCTGTCAAACAAAAGCCATCAGAAGCCAAGTGATTGGCAGCATATGCACTTGTCTGGCTTATAGTAGGGTTAAGGATGCTGTAATGGCAAGGTGAAGATGACAGCAAGGCAGGTGAATAAACCAAGCGTCTGACTACAGGCAGTAGGCAGTATATCTAAAGAGCAGGTACTTATAAGGTTGAGAAATGAACTTCAAAAGTGCAGTATAACGGGGAAATCAGAGTCAGGTATCCGTCCATAAAACAGTTTCCAGACAGTAGGAAAGCATAATCCAGGGAGACAGTCCAAGGTATTGGTGCATAGGGAAATCAGTCAGAAGGCAAGGAGGTCAAGTGTTCACGGAGGTTAGATAACAGGATAACAGGATAACTGAGAAGATCCCAGCAGTTTAAATAGGAATCCACACCTCCTATTTCTGATGTCATTGAACTAGAATGCTTCCATGAACTTGCACATATATGGGCTGGTAAATTGTCCAGCTGGTATCTCCACTCCTTGAACTAGTGGATCACACCATGGGCCAACCCACTGAAGTGGAGTGGTGGGGAGGTAGATTGTAGGTTGTTAGTGCACCCTAGTCATATTGATGCATCAGTAGTTCTCAAAGCTTTTGTACTGGAATCATTGGATAAAGGGGTCATGTCCTAAAAAAAGTACAGGAACACCCAAAAGTTTCTCACATTGGGCATTATTCTGGCAGAAGTGGTAATAGGAAGTTGCTAATCCTTAGCGGCTCTCTATTACCAGTAGCCTGGGAATGCCGTTCCTGTGCATTCCGACTTCATTCAACCCCTGATTGGATAACTGGGCATGCGATAGAAGCAGGTGTGGAGGCAGAAAAGCTTAATAGTTAACCTATGCATTTTTTTTAAAACAAAAATCTTAACCCAGAGGTTCTCTTTAAAATAAAGTTAAGAATGTTGGAATGCAATACTGGGTGTTGGATTATGGGGATACACTATAATGTGGAATATAATATTTAGAATTAAAGGAACACTCTACTGAAAAATAGAGCGTCTTACTGACAGCCTGTGCCCAATTATTTTTTACTTATTTTCGGTGATTTTACTCACCTTTTGTCCCTCGCTGCGCACTGTCCTCTTCTGCTCAGAGACTCCTGAAACCCGAAGTCCCTGAGTCTTTTCTGTGCAATTTGCACACCCTGTGCTACTTGCGAAGTGTAGGGAACGCAAATTGCACACCGCGATGGGACTTGTGAACTATATGTATGCAAGTCCCGTAAAACCTGCACAGAATGATGGATTGGAGCAGCATGCATGCGCAGCTCTGATCTATCACGGTCTCTCTGAAACCGATCGCTAACATGATTGGTCTCAGAGATAGTGATGTTGGCACGGTCCCTATGTGCCAACGTCATTAGTAACCGAGTAGTATCTGCCAGTTGGGAAAATCTAATTTCCTGACTGTTGGTGACACTCTGGGTGGGGTGGGGGAAACTCCTCCACTTCATCCAGCTTTTTGGCAAAAATGGGGGGGCTGGGAGGAGAGGGGGAAGAAGAGGGGAAACTCCTCAAATCCAGATAACTTTATAAATGTAAAGTGGTCAGCAGGGTTGGACTGGGAAACAAATAGGCCCTGGACTTCTTCCAGATGGGCTCACTTTAACTATTGCACAAATAAAGCAACTAAATATGATTTTAGTTAATTTTTTTTATGTTTTCTCTGTTATCGTATGTTGGTAAATAAACCTTGAGTATATTTACAGCGAAAAGATATTGGGATAAAATATAAGGTCCATTTATTCTATATTTTTCAACGAAAAACAAAATGGGTAAAGTGGAATTGGACCTGTATGTTTTATTTGCTAAATATGATTTCTGATGAATTTGTGAACAGAAATAGAACTGAAAATAAACTCCTTCTCATCCCTTTTTATGTTATGTCTCCTCCCTCTCACATCATGCGTGCGGGGGTCAGTGGGAGGTGTGACTCCAGCCAGTCCAGTGTCATTGCTGAAGCAACCGGATCGCTCAACCAATCGCTCTGCAGAAACTGGAGCTGCCGTAGAGCGATTGAGTAAAGCAACGTAGCGGCTGAGGTAGTGTGTGCCCAATGTCTTAAGGTTGTAACGTTGGGGGCTTCCAGCCCTACCTGTGTGCTTGAGGACAGCAAGTCTGATGCTGCTCGCTGACCACTGCCCGGTTTAAATGGAGACAGGCAGGGAGGTGATTGCATGAGGTGTGGCTTGAGTGGGGGGCGTGGTCTGGTGAAGGTCTTTAAAAACCCTCAGTATAGTTTCAGAAGTTGCCAGATCGTGGTTATCCATACCTGAGCTCCTTGTACCTGACTGCTATATTGATTTAACCTGTTATTGACCTCTGCTTGTGTTCTGACCATTCTGCCTTCTGTTGCCCTAGACTATTTTCTTGTACTACGCTACTGCTCTGATACCGACCCGGCTATTCCATTTGACCATTCTGAACTCTGTATTCCTGATTCTGGCTCGGCTGACTCCTCTCCGTATTGTTAACCCTTTTCTGTCTAGCTAGTTTACCTGGCCAATTCTAAGGACCAGACAGATAGGGATCATTCACAGCTACACTGTTGGTAGCTTCTGAGTTTTGTGGAGTGTTGGGGGTTAAGTACTGCGTGGTGGGATCCGGGAACCGTGACAAAGGTAAGGTGGATGCGCAGTGGCCGCAATATGAGACTGCGTCTGTTTTACAGACAGCGAGTAAGCGGTGAACCAGCTTCCACATCGGCCCACCGGGAGTCGCCCTATAGTCTCAATGGCGAGTACATGCCTGGTGGTCAGGATGCGAAGAATGGTCCTTTAACATTTAGATTAGTTTGAGACTATCCCTTATATCTGGCAGTTATAACGTAAATTAATAAAATAAATGTAAGAGTTTTAGGACTTCCTCTCAAAACTAGGAGTCATAACATTTAGTTCTAAAATAAAGTTTAGGTTTTGGTGCAACGCCACAGGTGTGATCATGAATATACAATAATTCAACTTACCTAAACAGTCACATGTTATACTTTTTTTCATCTTGCTGTGCAGATCTCGTTGACACAGGACCTGAAGATGAGCTAGGCATGTATATAATATAAGTAATATGATGTGGACAATAAGCAATATTATGTGGGTAATATCTCATTAAGCAATATTGTGTGTACTGTGGCAAGTGCAGTAATTGAGTTAACGATATTCACTTTGCAATTTCCTACATATTTACATGCGAGACAGCTATATAACATGGTAGAAACTGGCTTTGGTGAGTATACCGTAAGTTTTAATACTACTGCAATATTGTTGTGTTTTAAGCTAACAAAAAGTGTATGAGGACTGTTTAATGTGTCATTTCCACAGGTTTATTAAAATTTGCAGTTGACACTCAATTTATGAATTGGGTAACTTTGAGCTCCAGGTGACAACCTAATTTTCTAAATTGTGATAACAGTAAAAAAAAATTGAATAATAATGTGACGAAACGGCCGCCTCAATGTTTATTTGCAAGTATTTTGCTTTACAGTTTATTGTCTCTGTATATAGTGTAGAGTGTGTGTGATGTGCTATGCTGTTGTGAAAGTGTGTATCTGTATGTTACAGTTATAAGTTGTTATATTTTACACTCACTAAATGGTAGGAGAGGACCCTTGCTCAAGAGCTTGCACTCTAACCTCCTGTGTTTCCCTCTCTGTAAGAAGACCTCTTTGTTCCCCTCTCTGCATATTGTAGAGTTACTCCTTTGTTTCCCTCTAGCCCCAGCACACTGTTTAGAGAAGACGCATTTCTAAACATTCCATTGTATTGAATGTCTTTTCTATTGTCCAGTGGCTGGAGCCTGTTGTTATCTGTAATGTATTCTGGAAGGGAGGGGTTTGTCTCACCTGTGTGTATTTGAAATAAAGTAGCATTCTCCATTTGGATTTTGAATGAGCAACATCTCTTCATACAGTTTACGTGTCGTCTATACTGTATCTGAATACAAGCTCCGTCTTATACAGCAGAAAGGGGCGCCTGGGATACTAGGATCATTAACACTGGTTGGCAGCGCTGTGGGATTGCCCTTTCCAGCTGGAGGAGCTGGAGACCAAAGGCTCGAGTGTGTGCAGACCAGAGCAAGATGGAGATTTTCGAGGAGGTACGGAGACGCCTCAGTAAATATGGACTGAACTCTAGCATGGACTTGTTCCAGAGCGTGTGGACAGAGGTCTGCTTGTTGCAGCAAGAGAAAGCTGTGTGGGGTGAGGAAAAGGTTGGCACTCAGGATGTGGAGTGCAACGAGGACAAATTCTCGGTCTGGATCGAGCCAGAGTACATTGGCAGCCAGGAGGATTGCCTGGTGACGGTGAGAGAGAGTGAAAGCCCAGTATGCCCAGAACCCCAGCAGAGCACTCCCACCCGGGGATGGGTGGAGGAGCTTGAAAAAGTGGACTTATTCTGGCCCTCAGTGGAAGAAGCTGCGGTTATCCCCACTGCGTATGGAAGCTATGAGGCAGCTGGCCCAGGTCCCCAGCTGGAGATGGAAGGCGCTCCAGAGGATGTGGATGACAGTTTGTTGGTGGAGGAGCTTTCTGCTACCACAGCGGAAGAGTTGGCATTAGGGCAGAGAGTTACGAATTTCTGTCCTCAATCTGCTGGCCCAGATTTCTGGGGAAAGGAGGAGAACCACATGCTCACACAGGAGTCCAAGGAACCTGCAGCCATCTCCTTCTTAATTCAGCTAAAGAGCGAGCCTCAGGGAGGGGAGGCAGTTGGCCTCACTCCCCAGTGGCAGAGTTTACTCCAGGAAGAGAGTACAGGTGGTACTTCTCCACAGCGGAAGATGGAGCTCTGCGAGCAGGAGTTGGCGCAGACACAGCTCTCCCGGGACACTATGCAGGCATGGGCCTGTCAGCAGGAGGAAGACATACAGGTGCTCCAGAACCAACTGGATGTATTGGTGCAGGAGCACCAGGGCACTGCCAGCCACCTGCAGGCTGAGCTTGAGGGGACACAAGCACAGTGCCAGTGGCTTCACGATGAGCTGTCCCTGCTACGAGCTGACAACACCAACATGACCACCACGGAGGAGAGCAGAGAAACAGGGGGTCGAGTCATTGCCCCTGTTATATTTTGCACTGAAGAGCGATTCTACCCAGTGTTGCTGGAGGCTGTCCTGGCATCCACGTGTGACTGGTCCCCGAGGAAAATGGGGACCCCCCAGTACACCACCCTGCCCAGAAGATCGGTGAGTGATCAACCTGGGAGGTTGCTAGGTTCCTGGTCCCAGGAAGAATTGCACCCATTTGGATTGTGGGGTGGGCCCCTTTTGAATGTCTGGGAGGGGGCATCAGCAGAAGGAGAGGCTGGGGACTGGGACTGCTGACTGTATTCGGGTCCTGGGTCTGCAGAGGTGCCCTGGAGAGAGAAAGATATGGTGGGGAATTTCAGTGTGCCCACTAATAAACATTTTATGCCTGTGGACTGTGGTGGCCTGCTGCCTGGCGCACTGGACAAGAGGGGTGGCTTGCCTCTTACTCCAGGACTATGGACCCACAACCAACCAGGGGTACCCTGCAGTGACCGTCAGACTCTGCTGACGGTGTTTGTGTGTCAGCACCCTGGAACTTTGCAGCTGGCGCAAAAATGGACAGAGTGAAAGGTCTTGTCAGTGGCAAGCAATCCGTTGGGATCAAAGCTCGCCATGACGATCTGGAATGGGGGACATATGTGACGAAATGGCCGCCCCAATGTTTATTTGCAAGTATTTTGCTTTACAGTTTATTGTCTCTGTATATAGTGTAGAGTGTGTGTGATGTGCTATACTGTCCAGTGGCTGGAGCCTGTTGTTATCTGTAATGTATTCTGGAAGGGAGGGGGTTGTCTCACCTGTGTGTATTTGAAATAAAGTAGCATTCTCCATTTGGATTTTGAATGAGCAACATCTCTTCATACAGTTTACGTGTCGTCTATACTGTATCTGAATACAAGCTCCGTCTTATACAGCAGAAAGGGGCGCCTGGGATACTAGGATCATTAACACTGGTTGGCAGCGCTGTGGGATTGCCCTTTCCAGCTGGAGGAGCTGGAGACCAAAGGCTCGAGTGTGTGCAGACCAGAGCAAGATGGAGATTTTCGAGGAGGTACGGAGACGCCTCAGTAAATATGGACTGAACTCTAGCATGGACTTGTTCCAGAGCGTGTGGACAGAGGTCTGCTTGTTGCATTTGGATTTTGAATGAGCAACATCTCTTCATACAGTTTACGTGTCGTCTATACTGTATCTGAATACAAGCTCCGTCTTATACAGCGGAAAGGGGCGCCTGGGATACTAGGATCCTTAACAAATAATATTTCAAATGGTAATTAACTTAAATTTCCCTGAACTGATTTTTTTAACCCCTTCACAACCAATATTGAGTATACTTGATATTCAAAGCACCAGCTTGTGCCGCAATATTGAGCATACTGAATTTGGTGTAATACTGGCACATTAAAAATTAGTTTCTTTGGCAGTAGGGCTCCAGAAAATACCTCCAAAGTTTAAGCACCTCGGGTATGACATCCGAGGTGCTACAACAGTTTATGCTGCAAAACTCTGCACGTAACACACAAGTTTCCCAATTGCTGCAACCCAGTGACCCAGCTGCAGTAGATCCTGTTGACCAGCAGATGGCGAGCTCTACCTTCCAAATATGACTAGTTCTGTAAATAAGGCATTAATTATCTGTTGACAATATTCACATTCTATAATTAATAAACAGTGATTAGTGATTAATGAATAGTAAGTCAAGCTCTTGTTTGATTTCTGTAAATCACACTCCTGCAACGTTCCTGCAGTCCCAGGGTCGCCAGCCACAAGATAATTCTCCAATGAACCGACACGTTGGTCTCTCAAGGCTTGGTATGAAAAGGAGCATTATTATGGAGCTGCTCGAGAAAGGTCCTCTTTACTGGTCCAAAATGATGCGACTGCATAATAAAGCTTCTTGTCATCGAGTGAATGGACTTTATGGTCTTTGAATATTTTTGCAAGGTTTTGTAATGAAGAATTAACTTGATTGCACTAAAGTGTCTTGATTTGTTGAAGTCAATGTAATGATCCCAGTAAATTTAGTACAACATCTATGTGGGATATATAAGACCTGACATAAAACATATGTATCCTATGCATTATAGCCTAATATTTTTTATAATATACCTTATATTTCCCTGTGTGGTCTCGGCTGTTTGGAGTCACCTGAAACCGATGCAGGACTGAAAAACTGTTATTCTTGCAGAAAACACTGCTACAGGGTTGTAAACCAGAGACTGAGTTGAAGCAAATGAGAGGAAATATGCCCAGGGTGGAAATAACAGGGGCTGTCTGAAAGTCAGCCACCTATATCAACATTTTTCAACGTATCAATGCACAGCCATTTTTCGCTTAATTCTATTAAATTGGAGAATTGCTCAGAGCTGTGATATTCTATACACATGGGTGCGCTTAGTATTCAAATATACCAAATGAATCTGTCACGAAAGAAAACAGTCTGTCACATTCAATTCAAGCTTCATATCATTATTACTTGAACATGTTCAGTATGAGAATGAAGGTTTGAGGACAGCACAATGAAAAAATCTCTTACCATGGATTGTACAATAACAAAAAATAGTAAATTTTTATATAAAACAACAAACAATCCTGTGTTATTTAAATATGTAAATTGTTACTTCATGGCCATCAAACCATGCAGCTTCGCAATGATAAACAATTCAATATCACTTTCTTTGGAAATGGACAAAAAAAACTTTTGAATATTGTAAAATTTCTAAAGAAAGTGGAATCCTTCTGGGATATGTTATTAAAATTAAAAATTCTTCCACATATTTCATCATATATGTAAACTTTCATACTCCTGACAGGTGCATTAAAATAAATACAATTCCTACAAAAATCCCAAATAATGCCTAAAAATCCCCCAAAAAATAAAAAAATAGAGACTTTTTGCTGCAGATTAAAATAATAAATGGTCTACTAAATATTCAATAAAAACGTGAATATTTTTTAACATTGAAACCTATGTGATTTGCCTAATTAAACCTGCCGAATGAGACCACTGAACATCAGCGTATTTCGGTGCTGTTCTGTGTTTTCTGAATAGATTAACCATTACTTCTCTATGGGAAGTTCACTGCGGCCGAAGATCACGGTGTTTCGCTGGCAATTCACCAATATTTGGCAAATTGCCAGGTTTTGAATAGCCGAATGGCCACAAAATTGCACCATATGGGGAAATTCACTGTTTCGAGGCCATTCAGTGCTCTTTTTTTTTTCCACTGAAAAACTTAATTGATTTTCAGTATAGGTTACAAATAACTAAGATAAGCAATCTGTAGTACATCGCAACAATAAAATGTAAAAAGAATTGCAGTAGTGAGAAAGAAAAATAATAAAAAGAAAAGGAAGAGACAGTAAGCAGTACAGTCATGATTGAGGCGATTACAAATGTTATCGTTAAAACAACCCTACTTTCTAACGAGTGCGGGAGATCAGGTAAGTGTCCCATATAAACCAAAAGTATTTTAGAGAGGGCTCTCCCCCGCCACCCTGCGGGACATCCCATCAAACAATCGGAAATCTGTCAAGCGGTCTGTTATAGCGGACAAGGGAGGTACCTCGTCAGTCTTCCACCTAGCTGCCACCAGGAGTGAGGAGACCGACAATATGTGAGCCAGCATCCGTTTTTGGTGTATGCAGAAAGATTTGGGGAAAAGCTGAAGGAGCAGGATGTCGGGGATAGGGTCCACAGTGCTACCTATAATGTCAGAGCTTAACTGCGCAACCCCCCTCCACCAATCCAGCATCTTGGGGCATGACCAACAGTTATGAAAATATGAGCACTCTCTATCAGGTGTCAAGTACCACCTGTACAGCAATTTCTTTCTGGCTTCCCCTAGGGACGCACACCTAAATTTCCCGTAATCTCCTTCAAAGCTGGACGCCCACAACTCTGTTGGTAGTTCCCCCCGATGTCCTTTTCCCACGCCTTCTGGTACCCCCCAACGTTTGACAGGGGAAGCTAAGAGTAAACTTTTATAGCATAACGATATCATTCCTTTACTATCTGTTGTCTTAGAGCATTTTAATTCAAATGGGGTAAGAGAGGGCTGGTAGTAGGTAGTTTCCCCCCCAGGCCCCAAGTTGTGAGGCATGATTGTAGTCGCCTGTAGGAGAACCAGAGGCGGACTGGGACAGAGAATTTGTCAGTCAGCTGGGGAAAGCTACTTAGACCCTCAGGTGAGAACAAATGACAGACCCTGGACACTGCACACTGTATCCAGGGAGTGGGGTCAAAGTCTTGCATTAGGTAGCGGAGGGAGGAAAGAGGGGATGCCATGGAGAGAGGGTGGAAGTTGGTTAGTCTGGAGGCGTAACTATCCCAGTGCCTAACCATTAACGCAGTTAATGGGGGAAGGGCTGGTAATCGCAGGCGCAAACTCCTAGGTATCCATAATATCGCACCAGGGTCATAAGGTAAGAAGGCGATCAAGATCAGTCTGGTCCTTTGAGGGCCTTTAAGATGCAGCAAAATATGTTGCAGGTATGCTAGCAGTGAGGCTAAGTGGTAAAGGCGGATGTCGGGAACCCTCATCAGTCGCACTCTTGGTCTCCTACCCTCCAAATAAACCTCGAAAGAACCATCTGGAGGGAATGGAGATAGTCCTTGGGCAGTTGCATGGGTATAGCTTTAAAAAGGTAAAAGCAGCTTCGGAAGCAGTGACATCTTCAACGTCGCCATATGTCCCACCCATGACACTTCCAATCCCGACCATTTATGGCACAGACGACTAATCTCAGAGAGTAAGGGTTTGTAGGTAAATAAGTCCGGGCTCGAGAACGATATTTGAACTCCCAAATATATATTTTAGTCGCGAGGATCTCCACTCGTAAAGGAAACGTGCACGTAGGGGAGCCAGGACGTCCATTGGTATCATGTAGGGCAGCGCTTGCGATTTCATAATGTTTATCTTGTGAAAGTATGCTCGGCCATACTCCTCCAGTAAGGAGTGCAAGACAGGGAGGGATGTAGAGGGATCAGTCAGCAACAGTAGAATATCATCCGCAAAAAGGCTCACTTTACAATGTTGGGGGCCTGCGTCAACTCCCGAGATCGTGTCGGACTGGCGGATGGCCTGCGCCAGTGGCTCTAGCACTAATGCGTAGAGCAAGGGCGAAAGTGGACAGCCCTGTCTTGATCCATTGGAGATAGCAATCTCCCTAGAAGCAAAGCCGGAGTGTAGGATTTTAGCCCGGGGCTGGACGTAGAGGGAGTACCTGTATAGGAGCCATCTGTAGAGCTGGGTGAGTGCGTGCCGCGGGAGCCGCCATCTTGGAGATTTGAGGCCTTCACTTTTCTGACTGATCCCGGTCCATCTTGGTCGCGGGGCCCCTTTGGAGGAGCCATTTTATATTCCCCCGACTGTCAGGAGCTTCTGGTGCCTGGGATTGTTATGATCCGCTGCTTTAAACTGCCGCTAGAGGTGGATTAGTGCGGCAGGTCTCCGGAGCTCCTCTTACATGCAGCGTCCCAGCATGGCGGTCGGCATGCCCCGCCCCAGTTCGGTGCTCCACTTGAATAACCCTTTATATGTTTTTTTTATTGTGGTAGTACAAAAATCAACGTTACAGGATTGAAGGGTTAAAAATCACTATTTGTATGCGCTAAACCAACAAAAAAGACTAATTGACCCCCTTATCGACACCCACTTCCCTTAATTAACTGCTGCTACCACAGGTCATTCCCCAAGTATGAAACGGAGGTGACCTGAAACACCCCATTCAATTAAACCGACAAAACACAGTTTACTAAACTGACCTCACCAAACCCAATTTAGTAGATTGTCTAGAAACTCACAAGGCCTCAAGACTATTGGGTCAAATGTCTTTTCAGGTAACGCAATTCTTATGTCAGACAAAGGCAGAGCTTAATGAAGGAATATTTATTATGACCAGAAAAATGGTCACAGTGCATACACAGTATAAAAAGATAGAACAAGATTATTTACACCCACAAACAGGAAATAAAACAAAATAAAAATAACAGAAATCATATGTACTTACAAAGCTAGAAACTCTTCCCAGTGGGGCTCTGGTGGAAAAATGGCAGTTCCTTTCAATTGGATTGACCCCCAAAATAAAGAACATGGCACATCATGCAGCTGAAATTTATACAACTCTCCTGGCTCTCTGATTTCAGGGACATAGCAGGAGGCGGCAAGATCAGCCCCTTGTTCACCCATTTCAACTTTTAAGCATTCTCCTCACATATTACCCCTTTCATTTCTTATATCCCCCAACATAGATATGCCCCGCCATGATGTATATATTTTTGAAACAGTTATACCTTCCTTGTTCCTTAAACATCTCACATGATAGGGCTACAAATTCAGAATGAGCTTGGTTCCATTCCTCGAGAATGGTCCCCTCCAGAATAGTCTTGCTGGATATCCTTCTGTAGAATAAATTCTTGATTTTTGCAAAAATATATATCATGAACCATCCATACTCATGTCTGGGAATCTAATTTATATTTTTAAGGATACAGCTCTGAGAACAAAAGAGCTGCTTCTTGACTTTAATCAGTAATCCTGACTCCAGCAGGCCAGTGAAGGTGCCAGTTTCTCCTTTTGTTCCTGGTGCCATGTTACAGAAGTGTGAATGGATCACAGAACATGAATCTCACATCTCAGTTCAAAGGAACACACCGACCATTTCCTTTGATGCTCCCTGATAACTAAAGGTTTTCCAGATTTCAATAATTCAGGCTCACACTTTTACAGGTACTGTCACTTTGTAGTGCTACGGTGGCACTATCTGTTTATTAATATTTCACAAAGCGACCCCTGCCCCTGACATTCACTAATTAGGGAACTGCCACCGTAGTTCGCTGTACTTGTCAGTATTATTTTCAACATAGTTTCTGACGAAGTTGGCTATCAAAGTTTTCAATTGGGTTTCCAGCTTTCTTGTCCAACATTGTTGTTTCTGTAGTTTTCAAGTTTGGTTCTATTATATAAGAATGGAGGTCACAAAAGGCATTAAAATAAAGAAGGGCACACCAGGGTACCTAAGAGAAAGGGAAAGCTGTCTTATTGATTGGTGTGAGAATATGATCAATTTTTCAATGGAAGTTGAGGGAGATTGCCACTTTAAAATCGCGAAAGGATGTTGATCGGCATTACAAACAGCAGTGGCTAACTAGAAGATCCACTAGATTGTAAGATCATCTGAGCAGTGCCCTCTACACCTTGTTTTTCTGTTCCTAAATTTGCTTTAATTTTGTCTCATTCCCATTGGTTATTGTAAAGTCCTGCAGAAACTATTGGAGCTCATTAAATGATAATAATAGTAATAGCCACAGTTACTCATTTTACAGGAGTAAAAAGATAGAACAGCTATTCAGCGTTGTTTGCCATGACTTACATAAATTTCTCCTGACAGTATTACATTTTGCTTCTATGGATAGCCAAACTTTACCATAGTTTCACCTACTGTGATTTTTACCATTGTTACCAACTATGGTGAACTTTCCTGTCACAATGGTGCATTGAATAACACGTTTGAATAACCCCTTTAGTAAGTAGTCTACACATATTGGTAGCTTAACCCAAGGATCATCTAAACTGAATAGTATGCAAGAATTTAAACACTTTATCCTGTCCTTCCCCAGTAAGTTAAGGTAAATTTAATTTGTATAAATGCAGCCATGTTACAACACTCAAAGTGGCCTTTCTAAAGCTTTAAAAAGACCCCTGTGACTTTTTAACAAATAAATTCACTTTGCTCTTCCTGGATGATTACATGACTTATTGTTTCATTAGGAAGATTGGAAAGTTTCTTAGTGTACCATCAGTCTACAACAAAACAATCAGCTGCACTTTTCTAAATCTAGTGAGGGCTATAACATCAGCGCTGGTTGAATAGAACTTGAATTGTAAGACCAGTACCTTCTATTTCCCAAACAATAAAAAAATAGGTCGCTAGTGATAAAACCTGTAAATGCAAGGCGGGAAATATTACTTATACCATTGGATACAATAACCATTTTTGTTATCTCACAAGATGTTTAGTGTAAATATAACCACACTATAGCACAACCGTAGCTTTGCTTATCAATATATTTTTAAACAACAATATGGTATTGAGAAATTACTGGACATGCTGGAAAAGGAATTTGAATCATTTTTCTTTTAATTGTCTTCTTCCCTTTTGACAAGCACTGTCGCATTTATTTATCATTTTGACTCGCATCCGTTGTGTTCATCTGAAATTGCATACAACACATCAGGTGTTGAGCCGTTTCACTATTCACTTCCCAGTCTGAAAACATGACTTTGTTTGGGTAATGTTTAGCTGACTGTGATCAATAGCCAGAAAAGAAACAAAGGAATAAAAATAAAAGGTCTGGACAGGGCTCCACATATCCATAGAAGGACAAAACAGGAGCAAAATCCAAAACACACATTATTATTATTTTCCCTTCTGTTATCATATAACATTGTCACATTCTACAGAATTGTATTGCATAACAGTATAGTATAGATGACACACACAGGTATCCTATGGTAAAAGATGCATTTTTTTTACATTATCAAAAAAAGACACTTTTATAAAGACTTTACAAAAATGCACCAATTTGGGCACGGATGAATTGGATGCATTTCCAATTCAGATGCAGCTGATTTTGATCATGCAGAATTCGGTCCTGGCAGAATAGAAAGCTTTTCCAAATCAGACGTGGTTCGGCTAACTTCTCATTTCCAGTGCCAGGTGTATTTGTGGAGGTTATGGCAGTGTGTTATTATGTACTGTTTCACCTAATACTTAAGCCTCTGCCCTGCTGCCCTGCTGCTCTGCAGGACAGACGAAGGTGCTTTGGTCCCCCGTATCTCCTGCTATACATCGGACAAAGTCAAGTGAAGTGTCACTGGACAGATCATCATCATCTGGCCTTTTTAATGATATCAATCATGACCAAGTAAAACCAAAATAATTAAAAAGAAACCAACAATCACTTTTATGGTTCTAAGGCTGTCTACTTTCATGTATAAAGGGAACAATGCCACAGCGATTGCTCACCTTCTCATTTTCAAGGTTGGGAGCGCATACCGTATTTTATGCATAATTATTCATGAAAAGCAAAGTGACAAAATCCAAGAGAAAAATTAATAGATTTTTTAGTTTTGGCTAAAATTGCAGATTTCCTTAAAAATGCAGCATGGATTGTCCATTTCAGATTAAGTTAAGTTCACCCTGTAGAATATATAACCACAGAGGTTTAGAGGATAATATGTGGAAACATACATTTACATGTCGCGTTTCCAGCCCTGATCCCTTTTGTGTGCCAGTCCTGGCCAGCTCTTACCCTTGTCTGGGCTATCCCTTCCTCTCCCTCTGTTCATGGATTTCCCTGTAGCTGGTCTGGCCTGAGATCATATGATCCTATTCCTTGTTTTCCAGTATCAGTTTATTTCTTGTTTCTTTAGTCTGTCTGTTGCCTTGTCTGTTGTATTATTTTTTGTTTATACTTATCTGTGTGTTTCTGTGATATTGAATTCCTATGTATGACCCTGGCCTGGTTATCTGACTATTCTATTGTGTTATCCCTTATCCTCTTTGATCTCCTGTGTACCGACTCCTAGGTTGTCTGATATCTCTCACTGGTTTCTGATCTCTGGCTTCTGTATGACAACCCATTCTGGTTTCTGACTCTGGCGTTTTTTTTATGACTACGTCTCTGGATTTGTCCCTCTTGTCCTTTCTCTTGCTTCTGTGTGTCGCACAGCAGTGTGGTCCTCTTCCTTAGAATAGAGGGCCATTCTAAGGTCCGTATCCTAAATTAGGGTTACCTTGTGTGTGCTGCTGGGTGCCAGTATATTGTTGTTCTCTCCTTTAACCCTTGCCCTTCTTGTTGTCCTGTTCTGTGTATTTGGTTATCTGGTTACTACATCTCTAGTTCTGCGTGTTATGCAGCCAGTGGCAATCCTGCCTAATGGGCTATCAATCTGTCATTACCTTGGCTCATGCTGGGTGCCCCATGACAAAACGCTGTAAATGACTGAAATTCAAATGGAGATTTATATTTTTTGTATAGCATTCAAATGTGACATGACATATACATATAGTAATGATATATTCTGAGAGTCTACTTAAGACCAATATATAGGTTGTGTGTGTCCTACAACAAAACATGCCTTCAAATAGATTTTAAATGTGATGAGCAAGCAATGGTCAACCTGAGATCAGCACAAGGGGTGAAATGGCTTGGCAATGAAAGGATTAAAATATAATTTGTCCTTTTTGTTATGGGTACTCCAAAATGTCCACTTCATTTGCATACATTTTTGGATGTTGGAAGGCTCTCTGAGTGTACGCAAATCCTTTTTATTTCACCCCTCAGAACTTATTCAATCATAGCATTCATATTCTGTATGAGAGAATTATTTCTCATCATACAGTCTCACCATCTCGTCATAAATCTAGTCTGGTAAAAGAAGCATTTTAGCAATATAAACAGTTTTCTTATTTCCATCTTAACTAATTATATTTATTCTACAGTTTTCCAGATTATACAGACTCAGCCGTCTGCTCTTTATCTAACTTATTATCAGGTTACAAGGAAAAGAAACAGACCAAATGTTCAGCTGTTTAACTCAAAAGAGTTTTCCACTTCATTCTTTTTCAGCTAAAAATGTCAGTATTTGTATTTTTGCAGATTCAGAGAGTCATGATACAGTTGGTAGTAGATTGAATATATTTTATGGTACAATTGAACATTGCAATAATGTTCCTTCAAGAAAGAGGGATTGCTAACGATCTGCTCTAATTTGCATATTAACTTTATACATTCTGTAGGGTAGCTCATAGTTATCGATCAACATGAATGTAAGATTTTGCAATGTAAAAGCACAAAAACACACACAAAATGAATATAAAACAAAAAAATCCCATTGGGGTCTATTACATTCTTTGTGCAAAAAAGCTTGCGCAGCACTATTTTTTTTCCGCACATCGTTAAACGTTAACGCGCGTAAATTAACGCAGGTATTACAATCCGAGTACATTTTTTTCATCCGTCAAAAAATACTGCACGTAAAAAAGACGCGCAAAACCGCGCACACATTAACGCTGCGTGCAGAAATCGGTGTGCGGACTGTTTTTTAACGCGATTCAGCCAATCTGAATTTAGAACCACAATTGTCTCCTGGTAAGTTTTTGCGCCTGTCAAAATCAATCTGAATATATATGCTGCAGCAAAAATAAAAACATGCACAACTTCTCCATTTTATTGTTTGGGTATGTGTAGAATGTGTAACTATACGTTGCTGTATTTAATTTTTTTTTGGGTTGGTGTATTTGGTTTCGGCCAGGACGTTCAGATTTGCCATTAACACCAGCTTTTAAAAGACGTTAAAATTATGCGCGCAAACGTCCGTTAAATTTTGCACTACGATTGTAATACCTTGCGCGCACCAGTGCACAAACGCATTTGCGCTCACAATGTTAAGTATAGGACGCGCAATGTACATTACGCTTGCAAAGGGTTCGCGCAGGTCCACTCACATTAGACGTTAACGCGCATTTTTTGTGCGGACATTGCAATACGACGTTCTGCGCAAAGGGTTTTGCCCCTCGCGTTAATGCATTTTTGCGCACGCGTTAACGATTGCGCAAAGAATGTAATAGAGCCCATAATGTCTATAACACCCATTTATCTACGTCAAACAAAGACAGTGGTTATACTGCACAAGGAATAAGATACGAGACCACTTTTTATGACAAAATGGATATATCTGAAAAAAATGTAGTTTATGACAGTATGGAGAAAAGGGTTTTGTAATGTTAACCTATTCGGCCATTAGCTGTTAACAGCTCACTTTCATATGCTAAAGGTTTCAACTAGAATTAGTTGCTTAAAAGTTAGAACCTGAAGCACTATCTTAAGAAAATACTTTCCGGCTATATATTACAAATGGTACAATTGAATTGCCTGACAAACTACATTGACAGATTAGGTGGAGCCAGCCAACTCTTTTCATTGCCTTTATACCTTTTAATTGAAAATTCCATAGACATGACATGGCAACAACGACATTGTGTATAAATATATATATATATATATATGGCAAGCAATAGTCAGCACTCATGGGTTTTTGCTGACTATTGCTTGCAGAATATCCGATTGAAGACCATAGTCATGCATCAGGGTATGGAAAATATGGCATGGTGAACCATGAGTGCAAGATCTGTTTGTCTTCTCTATTATATATATATATATATATATATATAAATAGAGATTTTAAACCACTGTGCAAATGCATGGCTTAATATGGAAGCATATTTTTCCTCCTAAAGGAATGGACCCCATCTGTAATCACATTTAAATGAAATTGCTAATCAATATCTCCCTCACCTTCATTAAGCAGTATTTGAAAATATATTTGGCAAAGCTATTCCTGATTAAAAATCTTGTATTCAGATGAAGTGACAGTTTCATGTAGTTGACACCTCTCTTACAACCCCATCTGTAGAAAATATTTGGACAGGTTTGAGCAGTCCATTTCAACAGTATGTAGAAGCTATGGAGCTATGGCGCTTTCATTAAATCAAATCAAATCAAAATAAGCTTTATTGGCAGGACCAAATACATTTTAGCATTGCCAAAGCATATGGGGAGGAGGGGGGTAGTGGGACATATATATGGGGGGGAATGGGCAAGTCCATGGACATTATCAGGGGTAAGGATAATGTGAAGGGGGATGGGGCGAGTCCGTGTTGGGGATTTATAAGTCCAGGATCTCTCATGTTCCTCTCAGTCTGTGACATTCTGCGACGTATTGGGCAGATATTTTCACCACCGGCTCCTCTTCTCCCAGTATGATGTGGAGTTTCCTCGTCTCTTCTATAGAGGTGAAGTCCGGGATGAGAGCGGAGAGTCTCTGGAAGTGAGTTTCCCTCATTAACAAAGTTACACTGTTCAACGCAAAGGTTACCTTATTCCATACCAATATCCACTTAGATACAGTCAGTTTAGTCAGCTTAACATGTCTTCATAAATAGCATCTCAATTTTTATATCCCCCTCGATAAGGCTGTTTGAGATACAGATCTTTGAGATCATCAAAAAGGTCAGGAGGGATCAATAATAATGCTTTTGTACCTCCTGCATGCTTTTATCCAACCATTGTCCATTCCTTCCGTCATTTTATTTTTCTACACGTTGTACCACTTTGAAATATGTTGATTTCATTGTCTACCCATATGGTTTTGTTTCTTGATGCTCTTCTGTATCTTATTATTTCTAGTGTCCTATTCGGCTGTTTGTTTACTTTGTAATGCGAGTTCTGCAAATGCTTACGTTTCTTTTTCATTTAGTGTAAAATTAAATAAATACAATACAAAATAACGCAATAAAATATGTTTCTTTTTAAAATAAGGTATTTTTATCAGAAAATGTAGAACGGTAAAGCCAGTTATTTATATTGCTTTTAATAAAACTTCTTAAATGCAATATTAATTTTTCTTTTTCCAAAAAAAATTGAATATTAGGAGGAATGACACATAATTAAAATGTATCCATTACAATAATCCCAATCTTTATCCGATAAATAAATAAATAAATAAATGATATTTTGTCATTGTTTGGTTAGTTATAAAATAAAAATTCCATCCCCTATTTGTTGACCACTACAACCTGCATCTCATTCTGATACTGATTAATATCTTGAAAACATACTTGAGACACATCTTAGTCAGAAAATGAAAACACTATTATCTGATCGATATGATTGAGGAACAAGTGGTCTTTGCGCTCACTGTCAGATCATTTTAAACACACAATGCTCCTGCCCTGTTAGTTTTTCTATTTCCGTCTTACAATACGTTTTAATCCATTTCTAACTTATTTATTTATTTATTTTATTTTATTTATAAAGGATTTTACCAGGAAGGATACAATGAGATTTCTCTCGTTTTCAAGTATGTCCTGGGTTCAAGAACATGGTTACAGAAATACAAAAGTAGTAAAATGCAAGAAATTAACACAAAACAAATATACAGATTAACAGAAAATAAATGTAGGAAATGTAGTCACTATGTTACATGTTTACAGGTGCATTCCTTATTGAGGTATGTTAATATGGAGCTCTTAAGGGACTTTAGATAGGGGGAAGATTTGATGGTGTCTGGGAGGTTATTCCATAATTGTGGTGCTCTGTAGGAAAATGAGGATCGAGCCACTTGCTTTTAGTATTGTGGTATTGCAAGTAAGGTGCTGGTCCTCGATCGGAGGTTATAGGATGAGGGAACTGCTGAGGGAAGCAGCCTATTCAGGTAGGGTGGTAGCTTCCCAGAAAAGCTCTTAAACACCAGGTTGGAAAGGTGAAGGGTGCGTCTAGATTCCAGTGACGGCCAGTTTAGTTCTTTTAACATGTCACAATGGTGGGTCATGTAGTTACATTGTAGCACAAAGTGACAGCATGAGTTATACAATGTAATAAGTTTCTGGAGGTGCGTTTGCTGGGCGGCTGCATACGCTACATCTCTGTATTCAATAGCCGGCATAAGCATTTGTTGTACAATCTGCTTTCTTACCGCGGGGCTCAGGCAGGATTTGTTTCTGTACAGGGCACCTAGTTTGGGGTAAATTTTAGATGAAAGTTTTTCAATGTGGGGGCCAAAAGATAGATTTGTGTCTAACCACATACCTAGATATTTGAGAGAAGTTACTGTGGTTAGCGTGCCATTTGATTTTGTCCTGACACATAGATGACTTACTCAAGGAAATAAGCCTACCCATGTCAGGGATCATATTATTATTTGAATACAAAAACTAAAGCTATTTGAAAGGAAAATCAGATACTCTTTTAGTTTGCCTTTCGCCAGAAGACATGACTTCTCTTAACATTAGATGCAGAGAAGATGACAAGCAAACTGCACTAAATAGGTATGAACTGTGCTGCTTGTAGGTTTCTTTTCCTAAAAGTTTCATAAATGCTGTATCTTCCCTATATCTGATCAATTTCCATAGGTCTGCAGTACAGAATTATTTTTTAAACTGCTTTCTAAAACCAAGAGCACCTTCCTGTTCACCCTTGAAACCATTTTTATATACACAATCAATATGCAGGATATTTGAAAAACAGACTACAATTTGGTACCAGTTTCGTTTTTCATCTGCCATGCAATCCAATGCAGAGACTGATGAAGCCAGTATAGAATCTGGCGAAACGCGTCTCTGCCTATGTCATTACCCCTATATTATATCAGGAGTGGATATTATACTAGTCTATATATCCCTTGTTTTTACCACTCTGTGTTTAATAAAGGATATATTTAAAAAAAAAAATCCACCATCTCCTTTGTTTTTATTACCTAAACTATATTTTAACCCCGGCAAAAGCTGGAACCTGCAATATCTAATACAGCCTATGGAGTGAGGTGGGACACAACCCTAACAGGTGTCAAAGGTGATATAATCTAGAGGCGGTTTACTCTTAGGCTCTAGGAGAGGTGAGTGGTTGTATTTATATATTCACAAACTTCAGTATTATTACTCTCTATCCCATAAAGGATTCTTTGTGATCTTTTTTCAGAGAGGGATTTGGATCTATGAGAGGGGCGGCACCATCCGTTTGAAGTTCAGCATGCTGCCGGTCATAATGGACCAGTAACAAACAGGCTCTGTTCTGTGTGAGTGTCCTGGTTTACCTCATTCACAAAACACACTATTTCAAATAGTATTCCACTATTGTATATCTTTCTGTTCTTTATATCTCATGTCAGAATACATACCAGAGGATTGCACATACCTTTAGGTACTTATGTGGCTTATTTTTGGTGGTTTCAAGCACGCTTTCATGTGATTTCTATGTTAAGCATAGGGAGCACAAAGTACAGTAACCTCACACTGAAAAGCGCAAGGTACCAAACGCAAACGGGTTACTTAACCCATTTGCGTTTGGATTGTAAAATGTGGTAAACACCGCGGCAAACGTTAATGCTCACACAAGTCAGTGTTAACGTTTGCGTGAAGATCGTAATTTAGCCCATACTGTATACGCATGAGCACTTTATTTTAATTTTAACATTGCTAGTGTATATTTATTTATCCTGTATATTGTCAATTAAATACTGTTTTACATTTATGAGCACTTTATTACACATTTAATGCATATCACAGTTCCTGATTTCATATAAAACTTTATATATATATATTTGTTTTAGTCTGCACCAGGGATTGTATGTATTTCCTGTTTTGTATGTGTCTTTTTAGGGGATGTTTTAGGACCTATCACCCCCAATTCTACATAGCAGCAGCAGAACTCTTCTATCTAGTTCTTTTTATACAGTTAATTTATTGTATTTTATTTTATCCTATATATATTAGTGTGTTTTTTCAATACCTTCTCATTTTCGACACCTTTTAATGTATTACATTCTGCTAGGGATGCATATAGTGTACCTATCCCTCACATATTCTTAAAAGATTGTTCCTGCAGGACCACACACACACACTGCCACCCTCCTGGAAGTCTCCCAGATGTCCATCCACTCTAATTGTTCCCCCAAATCAGCCTCCCATGCACAAACATGCGAGAGTTCTTTCCAATCCAGCACTGTGGTTAACTTGGAATACAGAGAGAAGATGAGGCCTCTGGGATATTGAGATGTCAGACAAAGTCGCTCAAAAGAGGTTATTGGAGTATTAGTGGCTCTACGACTATGAGGCTGATGCACTCCATCCCTTAGCTGCATATAGCGGAAAGGATCGACCTAGGTCCAGATGCCCCCTGACTGTATGGACGAGAATGCCACCAGCTCATCTCCATGTGCGAACAAGTCCACCATAATATCGGTCCAGCGCCTTGTGTCACACCCACGACTCTTGTGTATAAAGTACGAACAGCTGATGCCTTCGTGGTTCTTACCACTCATGTAGACTTCAAAAGAAGAACAAATATACAGTACCTCACAGAAGTAAGTACACCACTCACATTTTTGTAAATATTTTATTATATCTTTTCATGTGACAACACTGAAGAAATTACACTTTGCTACAATGTAAAGTATTGAGTGTAAAGCTTGTATAACAGTGTAAATTTGCTGTCCCCTCAAAATAACTCAACACACAGCCATTAATGTCTAAACTGCTGACAACAAAAGTGAGTAAACCCCTAAGTGAAAATGCCCATATTGGGCCCAAAGCATCAATATTTTGTGTGGCCACCATTATTTTCCAGCACTGCCTTAACCCTCTTGGGCATGGAGTTCACCAGAGCTTCACAGGTACACCACTGGAGTCCTCTTCCACTCCTCCATGACAACCTCACGAAGCTGATGTATGGTACAGCAATTAGTGCAACACAACTGAATAAATTTTTTATGTACTAGTCAGATGCACTCACATGGCCTAGAATGCACAACTCTGGATGTAGCGCTTGTGAGTCGTTGTAGCGGTCTACCCATCTGCCTTAATAATCCCGAAAGCAAATCCAGTAGACCTTGGAATAAAAACAAGAGGACCCTCTGGTGTAGTATATCCTTCACAAATAACATAGAATGGAAGCAGAATAAGATCCACTCACCCACTCTAGGGCCCGATCCAAGCCCAAGATCACAGGCGTTAGGGGTTGTCATAGGTGTAAGCCCAAACTCCCAAAGGCCTCCTTCGGGTCTTCCATTTCAGTTCACAGGTTTCAGACTTCTCCAGGAAAAAGCATCAGCTTTCTTTCCCCCTCAGGGTACTGGAAGACTGGAAAATAGCAAATGTTGTGCCCATTTACAAGACAAGAAGGATAGTAGGGAGGAATCGGGGAACTATAGGCCAGTTAATCTTACGTCAGTAGTGGGGAAATTAATGGAAACCATGTTAAAGGAAAGGATTGTTGAACATCTAAAAACACATAGATTACAGGATCAGAAACGACATGGGTTTACCTCAGGGAGATCATGCCAAACTAATCTTATTGATTTTTTTGATTGGGTAACAAAAATAATAGACAAAGGTGGTGCAGTAGACATTGCTTATTTAGATTTCAGTAAGGCTTTTGATACTGTTCGGCATAGAAGGCTTATCAATAAATTGCAAACTTTGAGCTTGGATTCCAATATTGTTGAATGGATTAGGCAGTGGCTGAGTGACAGGAAACAGAGGGTTGTGGTAAATGCAGTTTATTCGGCGCATGGTCTTGTTACCAGTGGGGTACCTCAGGGGTCAGTACTTGGGCCCATTCTCTTTAATATTTTTATTAGTGATATTGCAGAAGGTATTAATGGTAAAGTATGTCTTTTTGCTGATGACACAAAGATTTGCAACAGGGTTGACGTTCCTGGAAGGATCAGCCAAATGACAAATGATTTAGGTAAACTAAAAAAATGGTCGGAGCTGTGGCAATTGAGTTTTATTGTGGATAAGTGCAAGATAATGCACCTGGGACGTAAAAACCCAAGGGCTGAATATAGAATATTTGATACAGTCCTAACCTCAACCTCTAAGGGTTGGGATTTAGGGGTTATTATTTCAGAGGATCTAAAGGTAAGTAGTCAATGTAATAGAGCAGCAGGAAATGCTGGCAGAATGCTTGGTTGTGTAGGGGGAGGTATTAGCAGTAGGAAAAGGGAAGTGCTCATGCCACTGTACAGAGCACTGGTGAGACCTCACTTGGAGTACTGTGTGCAGTACTGGAGACCGTATCTCCAGAAGGATATAGACATCTTAGAGAGAGTTCAGAGAAGGGCTACTAAAATGGTGTACGGCTTGAAGGAGAAAAGTTACCAGGAAAGGCTTAATGATCTTAACATGTACAGCTTGGAAAAAAGACGAGACAGAGGAGATATGATAGAAACATTTAAATACGTAAAGGGAATCCACAAGGTAGAGGAAGGGAGTATATTTAGAAGGAAACAAAGTAGCAAAACAAGAGGACATAGTCTTAGATTAGAGGGGCAAAGGTTTAAAAGTAACATCAAGAAGCATTATTTTACTGAGAGGGTGGTGGATACATGGAACAGCCTTCCAGTTGAAGTGGTAGAGGCCAAAACAGTAATTGAATTTAAGCAGGCATGGGATAGGCATAAGGCTATCCTAAACAGAAGATAAATCCAGGTAAAGTATCCATGTAATTGGGCAGACTAGATGGGCAGAAAGGTTCTTATCTGCCGACATTTTCTATGTTTCTATGTTACTCTCTTCTCAGATTTAATATCGTAATTTGACAGACGTTTAGGATTCCTTCCCAGGCCCTGAAATAATGCAAATGCATCATTGCCTCCCATGGTTGGGAGGAGAACAGTGAGGGTGGGCGCAGTGGATTCTATCCAGTAGTAACTGAGATTGTCGCAGAGGAGGGACAAGACATTTGAATATGCCCAACACAGTTCCCTCCAATTGATCCTGTGGCACCTCCTTTGGCAATCCGCTGAGGTGCAAATTATTCCCACGAGATTTATTAGTGTTGTCCTCGATGGCTGTTTCCAGCTTTTCCACCCGAGTTTCCAGTACAGTAACAAAGCTGACCACATTATTATGGTGAGTGGCAATACATTCTGGGAAGTCCTCTAGGGCCGAGATGCGATCTCCCAAGGCCTGAATATCGACCTGTACTACCCTGCATTTTTATTGATTTCTGTGACTAAATTATTCAATACCTTCATGATTTTAGCAAAGAGAGATGAATTTGGCAGAGCTGCGTCCGCAATGCCCAATGTCTTCATGGGAGCCGAGCAGCTATCTTGGAGGCCTTCCACAGTGTGGCGTGTTGCAAAGAGTGGCGCTACCACCTGTCCCAACTCCAATTTATTTTTTGGGGTTTGCATCCTGGGAGTGAGGGGTAGCTAAGGAGCACATTAGGGTGGGGCAATGTTGCCCGGGGTGCTTGGTTAGCTGCGGTCTCCAGCAGGGTGCCAAGAGCTCTCCCAGAACACATCCGCTCGCATCGCCATCTTGACCCTCCTCCCTCCCATCAAACATTTTTTTGAATGTATCACACACCTACTGGAGGATCTGATGGTGGGGTGAATATCAACGTCTACCCATTGAGCAAATTATGTATTTGGTTACTGACAAGATTTATCTATTTTGTTACTACTATTTAGAGTTTTGCACCACACAATTCATAATTCACAGCTTGGTGATAAGCCCAATTACAGTTACAGCATTTATATAGCCCAATAGATTCTGCAGCGCTTTACAACGGGGAGCCACAAACATGAGACATAATAAATACTGATTCATTAGGAAGAGACGACCCTGCCCATAGGATAATTGTAAAAATAAAAAGTATATTGGGCACACAGCTGTAAGTGTAGCCTACTTTTTTCATAACTTTGTGTGATTAAGGGTTACAGTGACCATGGATCGTTATTGTAAACATTTTATGGTACAAATTCAGTTCAATAGTTGAAAGGTCGGACGTGGATAACTCCTGTCATACTGTAAACGTTATACGTGTATGGCATTAATTAAAGGTGCCTACTGCCCTCTTGATATGAACGTATGTAGAGCAATATATAGCTTTTGAACTTTTCATGTTTTCATATTAAGATGTTTAAGACTCAGACAAAATGCAAAAGCAGAATGTATATTTTCCTGCCAGTGCCACATTTGTTTTAGTTGCTGCCAGGTGGTTTGTTTGGAAAAGGAAAAGATAGAGATCAGTCCCTAGCATTCACACATTCATATTGTACGTATAGTGTACATACATAATACAATGTGCATTGTTTTGCATTTTTCCTCCAAACCAACACATGCTTCATTATTATGTTCATCCAATATGCATGATTTTGAAGGCAACCCTACAATGCTGGCACATTGCTCACTCTCCAATAATAACAATATTTATTTATAAGCTTCTTGGGTTGGATGGTTACAAAAATATGTTTCCCTCCGTAGGCTAGGGTCAGACTAACGCATTTTTCACGTTGTCCGTGAAAATGTGCGTTCGAAGAATGGACGTATTTTTTCACGGAATACGCAATAGCGGTCATACTATGCGCAGTTTCATCCGTGATTTTGTACGGATCATCAATAAAACACTTCTTGCATCTGGACGTTATGTTGGCCGGACATTAGCAGCGTCTGATGTCTCCAATTCACGCACACACGCCGCTAGCGGACGCAGCGCACTCTGTACGTCAGTACTAGTGGTTTATCGTTCTCAAAAAAATGCGTTCATTTTCCACTTGCGTTGCGCAGCCGGACTTTTGTGCGACCGTACTTCGTATATTGGCCGTCATTGCCCGGCATCTGCTGCTAGCACGGCCGTGATTAAGTGCGCCAGAACGCGCGTTCGCACTGCCTCAGTCTGACCCTAGCCTTAAATGAGCACACAGAGTTTGTCCTTGAGCTTTTAAGCAAAAGTGAAGCATGTCCATATATAACAAACAAAGATGTGTAACAATTTTCTTGCTTTCAGCCAAATATATGAAACCACAAAATGAATATTGTTTTTAAGTTTAAGTGATAATTTTGTGCAGACACACACTGTAGCAATATTAGCATACAAATCTTTATTGTATAGAACAACTCAAAGGCAATTTAACCTTTTAAATTAGATTATTTGTGGTCTGTATTCATTTTCCTTTTCGATAAATGTTTTATTACAGGACTTTTGTAAACATTACACTTAAGATTTTCTTTTTGAGTCAGTTCATCCGAATCACAAGGAAACGAACCTCTACACAACAAAACAAACAAAAACGAACTGCACAACAAATGATGTACAGTGATTTGGCCTGTTTTTCCTGTCCAGTGCTCAGCTAGAAAAGAGACGATTGATGCTTAGGGAACAGCCAGTAAATGGTGATATTGTCACTAGGTAAATAACTAGTTGGGAGAATAGAAGGACAGACTGTGAATCTATAAATTAAAAATGTATTATTTATATACAGGGCTATTCAAGGAGAGCCAAACTGGCCCTGAAATTGCACCAAACAGTGAATTTCCCTGTACGGTGCAATTTTGTGGCCATTCGGCTATTGAAAAGCTGGCAATTTGCCAAATATTGGCGAATTGCCAGTAAAATAAGGTTATCTTCAGCAGCAGTGAAATACCCATAAAGAAGTAATGGTTAATTAACGGTTAATCTATTTCGAAAACACCTAACAGCAGTGAAATGCCCGATGTTCGATGCTTTATTCGGCAGCTTTAATCAGGCCTCAATGTAGGTCTCAATGTAAAAAATATTCCTGTTTTTATTGAATATTTATTAAACCATTTATTCTTTTAATCTGCAAAAAGTCTATTTATTTTATTTTTTAGGATTATTAGGCATTTTTCAGGATTTTTTCGAAAATTTTTATTCAAATTTTTTTAAATAGGGCTTTTTTTCTGTAGCAGACCTTTTTATTATTATTCATAGGATCTTATATGCAATTTTCAAGCATTTTCATGCAGTAGTTTTTTGCAAGCAGATTTTCAAAGTCGCTGAGTTTTCTTTACCCCGTTCGTCGGGTTGTTGGCTTTTTCCGGCGGCTGGTCGGTGCTCTGTTCTTGGGATCGTCAACTTTTCGGATACGTTCGTTGGTTTTGCGGCAGATCGTCGGGTGTGTTCGGCTTTTTTTCGGTGGTTTTTCGGGTGTTTTTTTTTTCGATTGATGCAGAGGTGTTTCGGATGCATTCGGCAGATTTTCCCTTCACTTCAGGGACCCTGCGGTAAATATTCTCTGAAGTGCAGGGAACGAAAGAGGTGCTTTTAAAATAACCCTGTTAGTGTATTTATGTACTGTAGAAAAGGATTAGCCCTAATAGTTAATAATTTAGTTAATAAAATATCACAAAAAAATTATGTAACATTAACCATTCAATTAACTTACTAAAATATCATTAATTATTTTACAATATAACAATGTAATATATCATTTAATACAATTGTATATAAATTCACTTAATATTACAGGCAAAAGCAACACAATGAAGTAATTAATGTGTACCAAACTACCATTTGAACAAAATTCGATTCATATGAAAAGACATTATCTTAATTGATTCTTCCAAACTGAATTTTCTTGACTGTGCGCACTACAAAAAACACATAACCGAAAACATCCCAACATGTTAAAATTGGCACAAAACAGCCTTGCATGTGCTGGATTCAGTCAAACCATTTTAACGAACGGAAGGCTGTATTGTATTCCATCCTTGGTATAAACTTAACCAGAGCTGATGTAAACTTAACAACTCCATAGACTTTAATGGCTCTAGTAAGATTACAACAGCTCTGGTTAAGTTTATACCAAGTTTGGAATAGAATCCTGAATTCTTTAAAGGAAATTAAGATTAATTTAACCACCATTCGACTGAAATTCAACATTGTCTGAATTGATTTGGAAGAATTGATTTTTGTTTTCACTGTGCACAAGTCTAAGAAACCAAGCCTCATTTCAATGTCTGGCATAGCCAAGCCTCGCTTTGGATCCAGGATACAAGCATCATCGTGTGAAGTGAAAACAGATGAGACTAATTAAGAGATACTATTTAAGTCGGCGATGATGGTGGTTGTTTTATTCCTTTTATTTTTGGCATCTTTCTCCCTGATGAAGTTTGATGAACGAAACGCGTTGGAGATTTTATTTTATCTGAATGTATGCTGTTTACAATAAATCCTCTTTTGGAAATTTCCTCGTGGTTCTTTCCTGTGGCGGCAGGCGAACCAAACGAAGATCTTCCTCTGGGAGCGGTAATAAGCAATACTATATGCCTACAATTATTCTTAATTTTGTGAGTGCTATGATAGCGGGGGCCTTTTAGTATAGAAATTTGCTACCCTCTGCACCATGAGATGTTATTTTGTTTTATAGATCGTACATCCCCCAATTTTGGATTGATAACTCTGTATGTGGCGTTAAGAGGAAGAAACGCCGAAGGGGATTTGCGATAAGATACGTTTTTAAGTATATTTTAATCCTCAGTGGTGACATCACAATTCTCAGATTATACAAGTCTAAGAAACGCCTAACTGCATTGAGGGAAAAAAAACATTGTCCTATATGTTATTCTCCGTTTTGAAGACAAACACATGTTGTTGTCTTTGAACTGGTGTTGTCAACATCTTTGCATTTGGCTCCAGAGTTCTGTTGCTGTTTGTTGGAAAACGACTATATGCTCTATTCTGACCTTAGCCTAGATTTAATTACTTTGGCTAAGCATGTCTGATTAGAACCTGTTAGAAAAACATCAAATGATTAACCTACAAAAATTCCCAAATAATTCAGTGGTGATGTTCGTAGATAAATCAATTGAAATTTTGATTGTAATCATTTGAAAATGCTTATCCAAAAGAATTAAATCAAGGCCCTAGTTGTGATCAGGGTACAGTTAAGGGGAAATATTGGCATGGGCCAAAAACCCTTAGAGCTGATAATAAGGAGCTACTATCAGGTGCTAAGCTCCAAAGAGGCTTCTGTGACCCTGTGGTAGATCTTGGCAAGATCACATATTCATGGTCCTGCTGGGACTGCTTAGAGACACTGGAAACTATTTTTTTCCTTTACGCTCCACTACATGTGGCCAGCGGATTGTGTCACTGTCTGCACCATAGAATCAGCGGTGAGCAGGTCCGGACTGGCTATCGGGTATACTGGGTGTTTGCCCATAAGGGCAATGGCCTAGTAGGCTGCTGTGGTCTCGAGTATGCTGACTGGCCTCCAGTGCCTTGAGTAGCAAGGCCGCCTGTCACGGGGGTCCCGGGCAGATGCCATGGAAGGCCCTTCATTGCGCATATATTTGAGCCCTTGAGGCAGGTTTGTGGTTTGTTTCATAATGTTTAATCCATCACACACTAACATAAACGGAAACAGAGCTAGTGTTTTGGTACATACAAGGACTAACTGGAATTGTCTCTGAGTTCTGACGGTTTCGAGACCAACAGATTACCTAGGACACAATCAAAAAACAGCAGACGTGGAATGACAGTCCGTGAAGTACTCAAGGTGCAGGGCAGTCAGAAATGCAGAGATGACATAAAACAGAAATGAACACTGGTTAGTGATCGTGGTCTTAAGCAAAAACATAAACATAAGTTGTAACCTGGGAACAAGGACCCCGGAGGGTTGAAAACGATACCCCTAAAAGTAAAGGGATAGAACCCAAAACAGCGAGTGGTCAACCCAGCAACCAGCAGGGGGTTGAGTCACTAAAACAAGTGATACAGTGTAATATACACACAGTGATTCTTAACAGGACAGACTGAGGTTAGAATGAATTCAACGGAGTGCAGGGCAGAACTCGTTGGTACCTGAAAATTGCTGTGAACAGAACTGCTGATTCTGGCACTCCCTCCAGGGAGATCAGAACAACAAGAGAACACTAGAACCTGCTCAGTAGCTATTGATTTTGTGACCAAAAGATCTAGTGAGCAAATACACAAAAACAAAACACATACAAGAGAATGGTCCAAAAACATAAGCCAGGCCATACACGGGAAATCCAGACAGAATATCTTTAGGGGACAGACGTGAGAGTAATCCAAAAGGCCAGAACCATAAGTCATACACAAGTAATTCAGACAGAATATCTTTAGGGGACAGACGTGAGAGTAATCCAAGGGCCAGAACCATAAATCATACACAAGTAATCAAGAATACAATATTATCAAGGACAGTGAGTAATCTATAACAAGAGCAGGAACTAAATAGGTGTAACCTATCCAGACCCAGGGAGCAAGATACTTACTAGGCCTATATATAGGGCTGAGAAGGTCATGTGACCGCAGACCAATCAGCCAACAGATAGATGTAGAACCTGAAAGTCAAAAAAACATGAATCCCTGCTACAACCAGCAGGGGGCAGGACCGAGATGTGACACCGCCTTTGGGAGGGCTGATGTACAAGGGGATAGTTGTGTTCCAGCAGCTTCAGGGGTCCTCATCTGAGTCATTTATTGGTATAACCATGAGGCTCAGACTCTGCGTAAAGTAAGACGCGGTATGATGATGTCATAGGGACCATTATTGTTTTCTGTGGTAGCAGACCTCAGTTTTCCCTCTCCTGACAGTCTCTGCCAAAAGGGTGGGTTTTCAGAACACTAGATTATCCCTGTAATAAATTATCCTAGCTTTCCGTTGAATCCGAATTGGCATTGGAAAATTCTTCTGAACTGAAAAAAAGTTTCCTACTCTCCTAATATGAGCTTAAATCAATAAAAATGTGTCTAAATAATAAAAAGTTTATTTAAAAAATAATAAATTGATCTGTTGCAAAATTGAAAGTCTTTTAGAATAAAAACAAAAATGTCTTTAACAAATACAAAAAGATCTTTTGAAATTTTTTTACAAAATAAAGTGTTTTTGCAAAATATAAAAGGAATGGTGTGTGTTTTTTTTTTAAAAAAATGGTGTTTAAAAAAAACCAGGAGTTTTAAAAAAAAAAGACATCCCCGGCTCGGCTGGCGACCAGGCCCAGGTAATCCCCAGGATCGGCGGGTGACCAGGCCCAGGCGAACCCCAGGATCGGCCGCGACCAGGCCCAGGCGAACCCCAGGGTTGGCTGGCAGCTAGGCTCAAGTGATCCCCAGGATCGGCTGGTGGCTAGGCCCAGGCGATCCCCAGGATCAGCAGGCGGCCAGGCCCAGGCTCGGCTGGCACCCCGGCCCACTGAGCCGGAATCTCCCGGTAGTCCCGATGGCCAGTACATGCGTGGGATGTTATAGTACTCTAGTTTCTGAAGAAGCGCAGAAAACACTACAGAAAACCTGCCTACCCAACTTGGGTAAGAAGGGAAAGGGAATCATTGGAGCGTTTACTTGTAGAGAGACACAGACAGACAGTCCAGAAAGGTGTGGATCCTAAATAACAGACCAGTCACCCATATGACACAACACTTCTGTTCCCTTCTTGGGACGGATGGCTTCACTTATGTGGAGCCAATAGAAGTTTAAATTCATGGTTCACCTTATACAAAGTTGGTAGAGAACCTCTTGCATGAAAGTGCATCTGAGCAAGGTCCTCCTAGCCATGGTCTTAAATGCAGATGCCAGGAAAGAAGGGTATGTTTTAGGGAAAGGAAAGGAAACACAGGTACAACAAAAACAAGTGGATAGGAGAGTGGGGAAGTAAGGAATAAAAGGGCAGTGGGAGGATTAAGAAGAAAGAAAAAATATTTAAAAATTAGTGATGATATTAATGGAGAGGCAAAAGGGTCATACAAGCTCAAAATCCAGTAGATCTGCAAGCAGGTTACCAGGATTGGTGATTTCTAGAGAACTCGCTCACCAATCACTGCCTTACTGGCATAGGGTTCTGGAATGCTGACATATCTCTGCATGCTTTTGTTTCTAACATTTATTTTTCTAAATTGATTGTGATTTGTTGTTAAATATATAAAACTTTATTTCAGAGCTAGTTACCAAATTTTTCAAGATGTCTTGTATGGGCACTGATATTGATAACTAACCAAACTGAGGGTTTTGTTAATAAACATCTAAATCTGTGAAATCGCTTTCATTATCAACATAAATCTGCATCTGGCTTTCCAGACACAACACTTTTAGTGTCCCAAAAAGGAGACATGACTAAAATAGTTTTCTAATAAGGAACCACATAAGCAAAAAACAAAAGCCACTTGGCGCCTCTTGCCTTTCAACAAGTGTGTACACCTGGCGTATACACAATATCCCTTTAAGTAGTCTTAATTTGTTTATCAACATTTCACTAAATAATGGAACTTTCAAATTGTGTTTTTCCTAAATTAGCAGCCAGAGATGACTGAAAGTTTTGAAATTAGGTTTGTAAATTGATTTGTGAAATAGTTTAAGCTTTCATGTTTTGGCAAAATCAAGTCATCAAACTGCCATGATTGTTTACCATGTCATTTTATGTAAAGAAGGAAATACAAATGTTTCAACTAACTCTTTCAACGAATGTAGATTTTTTTAAAATTAGGCATTAGTAGAAAGTCTTGTACCTGCTGAAAAGTAATAAAAATAACAACTAGTATTCGTTAATATGAACATTGGTCACATCTAGTTTAATAAAGGTCAAATGAAAATTGTTTCAGATGTATAAATGTTCAACTGCAACTTCTAAATTAAAAAGGATATGTTTCTTAAACTTAATTTTTTTTCTTAACAGTTTTGTATGACAAGTGACTTCAAATATTTTGTAGATTAGATATTAAAATTTGACTATAATACATATGCCAGACAGTTCTATCAATAAAATCTGAATAAAACCTTTAAGATGATCGCCAGTAATCCTATGGTTTATGAAAATTGTATATAAAAATGTAAGAATAATCAGGCAAATACAACTACCATTGTTGTTAATTAAAAATATCAACATTTCAGTTTCAGTATGGATAGTCTTGCTGTCCTGGACGTGGAACACCAAAGGACTATTTGACTGTGGTATCCTTCTTAGAGCAGGGTAAGTGGCAATTCAATTCTTGACCTTGGACCTCCAGGTAAATCATAGGTGAACTGGCTCACCAGTGAAGGGGTTAAAAAGCAAAAACATGTAAAAATTGGGTATTTCTATTCTCGGGGCAAAATTTGGAAAATATTTAGCCGGGGTCTTTTTTGCTGGTTGTAGATTTTGGGGATTAAATTACGAAAAAGTGTGTTTTTATTGAAATCAATGGAGCCCTCTATCTCCCCAACCATTGAAGATAGAGCGCTGAAAGTTGCACCACTGGAAAAGGGAGAGTCTCCCCTTTTCAGCGGTGTGCAGCATTAACTATTTCACTGCCGGATCGCGATTCGGCACAAATTTGCTACTATTTAGCCGGGGTCTTTTTTGGTGGTTGTAGAGTTTGGGGATTAAATTACGAAAAAAGTGTGTTCTTACCATTTTTTTCATCATATTTCATATTTGTTTTTATAGTAAATTATTCAATATGATGGAAATAATGGTATTTTTAGAAAGTCCATTTAATTGCGGGAAAAACGGTGTATAATATGTGTGGGTTGAATAAACGAGTAAGAGGAAAATTTGACTTAAACACTAACAGCGCAGAAACGTAAAAACAGCAGCGGTCACTAAAGGACAGATTTGTGTAAAACCGCCCGGTCACTAAAGGGTTAATGTGAACTAAGAGATATCATTCTATTCTGGTTTTTCTGCCAGTTGTTCTTATTTTGGATGTTCCTCCCTGCTTGTCATTTGCAAATGTACCATTATTGTTTCCTATCCCATGTCATGCTCCCTTCACTTTACTTGCAAATATGTAAACTCCTAAAATAATTATTAAAAAAAAGCTAGGATATATAAGATAAGAACCAAGAAGGAATAGAAACTAGATTTAGAAATACAGATATTATGCAGAATAAAAAATTTATGACCTCTAGCATCAAAGGAGATCACAGAATAAAATGTATGAAGGTGACAGTGACCTTTAGAGACAATACGAATTTTGGCCATTTGATTAGAATCTAAAAAAAAACTAAAAAAAGAGAACGGTCAAGTGGAGATAAGAAAAGCAGAAAAGTTGAAATATAGGTTATTTTCAGGTTTGTATAGATACTTGCAGGCAGGGTGATAATTTTGGAGAAAACAAAGCTCAATACTAGAGAGTAAATTCAGTCAATTTTATTGTATGATTGTGACTGAAGCTATCCACCTTTTATTAGACTCCCCCTTCACATGCCCTAATATACGTATTGGCACTAGGCTTGTGCACCGATTTTTTTTTCGGTTCGATTCGGTTCGATTTGTTCGGATGTTTAAAATTTTCGATTTGGCTCGTTTCGACCGATTTCTGTTTCGATTCGGTTCGGTTCGGCTCGTTTATCGTGTACATTTTTTTTTCGGAATATCGACCATTTTTCGTATTTTCGGGTCACTTTGCTCGTTTTTTGTATCGACTTTTCGTGATTTCGGAAATTTTCGTTTTTTTCGGAGCGTCTGTTCTCCTCGTTTCAAAGTGTCTAACTCTATTCGTTTTGACGTAAACTACTATGGTTTACTTTTTTATAATAAATTTTTGGTTTGTTTTTCGGATCCGATAATTCATTCTGTCGATACGATAATTCTGGCGATTCTATCGTGTTTTTTTTTATTAAATAAAGATCCTTTTTTTCTTAAGAATATACATTTCACAACTTTATTTAATCACATTAAAAAAATGGTATGAAAGCCAAGGAACAAAAAAAAATGAACACAACGATTTAAAAAACGCTAAACTGACCCGAATGGTCTGACTTTAAAAATAAAAACCAGAACAGAAGGTTTTAAAACGGAAAAATAGTTGATCAAAATGATCTGAAACGAAAAAAAAAAACAAATAAAATGATTTAAAACACAAAAAAAAATTAACCTTTCGCTGCTGAGGCATTTCACGGCTTCCCTTCATGCCTGTGTGCGGCACTGCGGTCTGCTGCTGAGCTAATTTTTAACAGTTTCACTCCTCTTGTTTAAACGTGTTTTTTTGAAGCCTTATTTTATAATATGACCCAGACATGTTATATATCGCTCTTTCCGGCAGACTCGGCAGATGATTCATAATATATCATTATCATATGTATGCGTCATGTCCTGTCTGTATATTATAACAAAAAATGCATTAAAATTAGAATTTTCAATGTTTGTTTTACAAGGTGTTAAGTGTTTTTTTCACATTTTAACATGCAAGTGTTTGCGGTTATATTTTATGAGTTGCGTTTGTTTAAAAAAATTGAAATGGAGACTTGTTATATTTTTTTGGGTGAAAATTACACTATTTTTAACAAACGCACCCCATACAAAAATCCTTAGTGCAGCATCAGTGTTCACATTATAATTGAAATGGGAACAATATTGCTGCATTAACAAAACAAAACAAAAAACCTGTTTATTTTTTTTATATTTTAATTTTTTATAATTTTTAACATTGTCATGTTTGGTATTGTTGGAAAGGCCATGCTCTGGTCGATCCAAAGATACCAAACATTAACCAACCGATAGCTGCCACGGATCGGGAGATAGGGGGTTCCAATGAAACCCCCTATCTCCACCATTGGTCGCAGTTAGGGTTAACTCCAGAACTGACGTCATTGTGACGAGGTCTTGGGACTGTTGGCAGCTGCCGTTCCCCACGCTGTTGTCTTCCTGCAAAGACGTGACCATGTGGCGCGGGCAGCGTCTTAGCGGGCAGCGCGGTGGGAGAGAGAGAGCTCATAGCTGGGAGGAGGTGTTGCGTGAAGCTGCAAACAGGGACAAATAAACTAGACCTGAGCCGCACTAAGGATCTTTGGGTTGTGTCGGAGAAGACTTCACGCAGTGCTGCCATCAATATTTTTTGATAAATTCTTGGTTATACAATGAATGTGACTGTGGACAAAAATCCATGTTGTTGTGACATCGCCTAAGCTTAACAAAACCATGCCACGGTAATCAAAATCCAAGGCAGTACAACAAGGTTGTGTTAGTGTGTGACATTTTTTGGCCAGGCAGGCAGTGTAGAATGTGCACAGTCACATTCATGGCCACAAATATGTTGACAAATTTATGACAAAGGGTCCATAGAAATGTCAATAAATTTATGTACATATAATTTTAACAGTGTGGAAACCAAGCAATACATATTAACTTATTAAGTAAGGAAAAGCAACGCACACAAACAGGAAAATATAGAAAAAAAATATAAAATTTATTTACAACATGCCACGGATGGCAAACTGCCCAACAGGGGCACAAACAAACATAGGGGAGGAGGAGGCTGGTCTCACTGCCGCTCCAAGATGTCAGCGGCATTGTTGATATGCTGCCTTAACTCCTGCAGCAACTCCTGGATGGCTTTCTATGTGGTGACAGCCAGGCGTAGCTCGCCGATCGCCATCCTATTCCTCATCCTGACACTGGACCTGTCCGGTCTGGCTTCTCCTTCTATATATCCAATAAATGAAAGAAGGAAAATACAGTAAGTAAAAGCAGGTTTTCTATTTTTGACTGAAAGTCTTGAAAAAATATAACAGTAGTATATACCAGTGCTGGCGGCCTCCTGAGGCTCTGACTCCTCCGATCCTCCTCCTCCTCCACCGCCACCGTCAGCATCTCTTCCAGTGCTATATCTAAGAAATTAAAGAAATAAAAAATACAGTAAACAACAAAACTGATTTATTTTTGAACAAAAGTCGATGCAAAATACAACAGTTAAAAAAAACCCTGGACTCGCGGCCTCCTGCTGCGGCTCCGGCTCCCTCTCTCCATCATCGCCCTCCTCCTGCTCCTCCTCTTCCTCCTCCTGCTCCTCTTGTGCTATATATAAAAAAAATTAAATGAAAAATACAGTAAACAAAAAGTGTTTCTGTTTTTGACCAAAAGTCGTTGCAAAATAAAACAGTATATACCAGCGCTGGTGGTCGCCCGTGGCTCCCCCTCCTCCTCCACTGGGGCACTGGTGCCCGCCGGGGCAGATGCTGCATTTGCCTTCCTGTCTTCTGCCAAATCCAAAAAATAACACGTAAATAATGCAGACTGGAAAAAATGGTATATCTATACAATATATTGCCGAAAGTATTGCGACACCCCTCCACTACCCACTAGCACTACCAGCTTGACCCACCACTACTCCCATCTCATAGTTCTAAAGTCACAAAATATTTATTTATTTCCTCTGCACATAGACATATATTACCGTTCAATTATATATTTTTTTCAGAAGTAAACATTACGTTTATTCAATAAAAACTATTATTTGTGTTGTGTGCATACAAAACGCATTGTGCTGACTGCTTTTAGTTATTTTATAGATGGCCTCAGCCTCAGTTTCACTTTCAGTCTCTGCGAATAAAACTGTGGATATAGCAGAAACAACAGGAATCCGCCATTTTGTTTTGAAATTTGCATCTAAAGCGTTCAATAATGACACTGCTGCAGCAAACTGAATTGCTGCGCTGCAACAATTCAGCAGCTGCTGAGGACGTATTGAACGCGGCTCTGTTTGGATGCACTTTCAGAAGAACTACATGTCCCTTCCTACCATTTAGCAGAGACGCAGAGATTTTTGTTGATGTGCAGGTGGGAGCCAATATTGGGCAAGCTGCGGGTCATCTCGTATGCATCACTCAATCACAACAACCCCCCCAGCACACTACAGTACACACAGTGCCAAAAGAAATCCAGCATTGTAATTTCATCTACATTCATCAAATGTCACAATTTTCACGAATACGTAAAATCACAAAAAAGAAGAGCTATGGCAAAAATGCATGTATGACGAGTTGTGAAAACGCAAAGCTATACACAATCACATTGCATGAAAAAAGGACTAGATCAATCAACATATTTCTGTGCACATTAGCACATGCAAGCACATTATTATTATTATACAGGATTTATATAGCGCCAACAGTCTGCGCAGCGCTTTACAATATAACATGACACTTACGTTTGGCTATGACGCGATGGATGTGCCTCAGCTGCTCCTGCTCGCGTGCCTTGAGGTCAGACCAGCGTTTTCGGAGCTGGTCCTTCGTCCGGTCCTTCCCGAACAGCTCCAGGATGGTGGTGCGTAGCTTATCAAGGATACGATCCTTGCGGGTGTTATTCTTCCTGCCGTAAGGGCCCTTAGGGCAATCATAATCTTTGTAATCAAAGATGCGGACCAGCTCCAACATCTCCTCAAATGCCATGTTGCTGGCCCGCTTCTTCCTGGGTGGTGTCTCTGGGGTGGAAGCAGATGAGGAGGTGTCCGAATGGGACTCTCTTCTTTCAGCTATGATAAATAAATTCAATATTTTTTGGCCTGTCAAAAAAGTTGTCAAAACTGGCTCAATAAAGTTACGACATCCGCGCGCGCGCATGGCATGCGTGACCCGCGGACGAATCGGATCCGACCCGATTACGAAGGAATTATCGTATCGACAGAATTATCGGATCATTGGAAACAAAAACAAGTGATACGCATTTACAAATACAAAATTTACAGAATCAGCGATATAACCGATAATAGTTAAATATACGATGTCCAGAATTACCGAAATGGAACCGAAATCACGAATGGAACCGAAATCATGAATAGAGCGAAAATAAATTTCGATTTGACACATTTCAAGTTTATTCGAAAATTCCGAAAATATTTCGTTTCGGCTCGGAAAACTTTTCAGATCTATCAGTTTTCGGGTCCGATCCGATTCGGAAAATCGTCCGAATCCGAAAACATGAATCGGGAAATTTCGTGAAAACTCCGAAATTCTGAAACCCGAAACGCACATCCCTAATTGGCACATTCACTCACAGTTTTGCACACAGTAAAGTGTGGATGCTAGCCTCCTACCAGGAGATTATGGGCCATTGCAAGTCACATGCAACCCCACATCTGACTCTATAGAGAATGTTTGATTGACTATAAAGATATCTACACAATGTTATGAGAGTTTGATCATTATTCTTGTCTTTATAATTACACTATGTCTGGTAAGAGTGCGTATTGTAATGGTTAGTTTCTTGGATTATTCTCTTGAATGGTTTTTGTGTTTAAAATAAATTATTAAAGGGTATAAAACGTGAAATTCTTTAATGAAACCAACCTCTTTTTCCACTCTTACAAGTGTGTAAGGCTGTTGGTTGTGAGAACTTGACTTCTACGCATAACATCTCTGCATTACCAGGCCTACCAGTCAGGTAAAACAATAAAAACAACAATCCAGATGGCGCAAAGAATACAAAATATAAATGATCTTATAAAATTGTGCACCAGCAAGTGCTAAAAAAGTCCCAACTGTGACCAATGGTGGATACGAAGTTATTAAAAAACTATACTTCAGTCTCATATTTTGGTTTTAGTAATCCATAGAGGCCAAACTATTTTATTATGTTCACTAAGTTTGCATGTCCCTTTATTGTGATTGCACTTTGTATAACTGATATCGCACCCGCACATTTTCTCCAATCTATCAGTTGGGTAGACTGGAAGCTGAATGGTCCCTTCAGTGGTTCTGGATCTAAGAAGAGTTAAACGTAGGGTTGTACCTGATCCAGGACACAGCATCGGCATTTTCCCTTTAAAATGGTTCTTTTTTCTCTCTCTCTTTTGTCAGTTCTTGTATTATTCCATATGCAATTCACTTTTGGTAAATAGTGTTACTGAGGATATATAACTAGATCATGTGATCCCTCTGCATTTATAATGTAGAGCAAAGATGCAGGCAGGGTATGAAAGAGAAGGCTACAGTGACTCACAGTCAATGCAATTTGTGGACTGTCATAGGCTGGGGTCAGACGAACGCAGTGCGAACGCGCGTGCAGCCGCACTTTATCACGGCCGTAGTAGCAGCAAATGACGTCCAATGACGGGCAATATACAAAGTATGGCCGCACAAAAGTTTGGCCGGGCAACGCAAGCAGCAAACAAACGCATTTTTTCGAGAACGTGAAACCGCTAGTACTGATGTGCAGAGTGCGCTGCGTCCGCTAGCGGCATGTGTGCATGATTAGGAGACGTCAGACGCTGCTAATGTCCGGCCTACATAACGTCAAGACGCAAAAAGTGTTTTATTGATGATCCG
Source organism: Leptobrachium leishanense (assembly GCA_009667805.1). Lineage (NCBI taxonomy): Eukaryota > Metazoa > Chordata > Amphibia > Anura > Megophryidae > Leptobrachium > Leptobrachium leishanense. Next base: position 192,567,265 of record CM019066.1, read on the forward strand.
TACAAAATCACGGATGAAAATGCGCATCGTCTGACCCCTATCGCGTATTCCGTGAAAAAATACGTCCATTCGTTCGAACGCACTTTTTCACGGACAATGTGAAAAATGCGTTCGTCTGACCCTAGCCTTAGATGATGCTTTTTACTGATGCTGCAATATTCAGATTTATGTGTAGATGGACAGGAAGGTAAAAAATATCAATATAGAATAATGACATAAAATAGACAAAGGTTGCTTGAACGATATAGAAATATTCTTTGCTACACGTAAGGGGTTATTCAAAGAGCACAGAAATTACACTGGAATTTTGGTGCTCTTTTGTTTCCCGCACTTCGCGGAATCAAATTCCCTGACCCTGCAGTAAATTCAGCATTCACCGCAGGGTCCCCTAAGTGCAGGGAAAGGCCGCTGAATGGATCTGAAAAATCACTGAAAATCTGCTGCAAATCCGCCGATAACCCACCGATACGATCCACAAAATTGTATTGAATCGAAGCGCCGCAGAAAAACTGCCAAATGCACCCGACGATCTGCCACAAAACTGCGAAATGCATCCAAAAAAAGCCGCCAAGCCGCCGACCAGCTGCCGGCAAAAGCCGACAAGCCGCCGAACAGTGTGATAAAAAACACTGCCACTTTAGAACTGTGTTTGCAAAACAAATTCTGCACGAAAATGTTTGAATAATAAAAAGGTGTGTTACAGGAAAAAGTGCTATTTAGAAAAAAATCGGAAGAAAAAAATCCTGAAAAATGTCTAAAAAAATGGTAACAATAAAGAGAATTTTTTAGCAGATTAAAAGAATAAATGGTTTATTAGTAATTAAATAAAAATGGGAATATGTTTTACATTGAAACGAACCTATGAGATTAACCAGATGAAACCTGCCGAATGAAACCACCGAACATCAGGGCATTTCACTGACATTTCACTGCTGTTTGGTGTTCTCTGAATAGATTAACCATTGCTTTTCTATGGGGATTTCACTGTCATCAACCAGGCACTGTATTTCGATGGCAATTCACCAATATTTAGCGATTTGCCAGCTTTTGAATAGCCGAATGGCCCCCAAATTGCACCGTACTGGGAAAGTCACCGTTAGGTGCAATTTTGGGGCCAGTTCGTCTCTCTCTGAATAACCCCTTTAGTGATGAATGTTCAATCAATGCCAGAGTTGTAGCAGGGATAAAGGAAATAAAACTATAGAAATCACAGGTACATACTTAAATGGCCTTCCAAAGCATTCCAGTACAATAGCTTGGCTTGTGTTTGCAATTAGTGGAGGAATGTGGGATTTCCATCACTTACTTAAAATACCTTAGCCTGGTAAAATCTGCAACTTATGTAACCATACTAGACAGACGTAATTTGTGCCTCTACACAATTTTCACTAGTATTTGCAATATCTTACAATAAAGGCACATCTCTGCATCACATCAGTGGTATGCACTCTCACTCCAGGAAATTCCAGAGCCCATAATTGTCTACAGGTGTTACTGCCCTTTAGAACCAGATGTTTTCCTCTACTTCTACAAATTGCTACTTTATCTTTCAGGTTTTTGGGTCTATCATACACAGTCTCCAGTATTCTTCAAGCTCATTCAAAGAACGCACTCAAAGAACTCATGTGACCTCAACCTTTGATCTTTTTTTTCTATTCATACATGTGGCATTGACATTGGACCAGATCCAGGGTCTGCACAGCATGACAACCTGTTTGCAATGAAAACTATATATACACATATTAAATACTTTTTGTTATATTATAGAAAACTTTTGCTGTATTATCAGAAGTTATGCAACCCATGAATTAGCTTTCAATGAACATAACTGGAAAATTCAAGGTATGATTTTTAAGACTTCAGTTCATCTATTCCATCTCGATGTTACAAATTTTATGGATTGGAATGATTCTATTCAAACAAACATTATTCAACAACTAAAGTGTATTAAATAAGGAAAACAAGAAATCAAAATAAAGCCCAGGTCTCAGAACCTTAATTTAATTTTTTTTTTAAATTGGAAAATCTATACTTACGTCTGTCCCCACAGTTGGATGACTCAATCTATCGCTTTCTTTTGCCACTTGCAGAAAGGTTCTGGGAACAAATATTTTCCAGTATCTGCTGAATCTGGGTGACCCTTCTTACACAAGCTCTCTCAGGGTTATGTGAGACTGCTGCTGATATCTCTTAAGCTAATATCAGACGAACGCAGTCTGAGCGAACTCTGCGGGCCTGCACAACGGACGTACGTACTGATGGAAGACACCACACGGTCTGTTTTTTTTGACGGACGTAGAAAAAAAAGGAATTATGGGAAAATTAAATTGAAAAAAATTTGAAAAGGATATGAAAAGCCATTTTGTGCGTTAAGGTGCTGGACGTCGCAAATGCGCTGCGTCTGACATCTCCTCATCACTCACACAGAACGCTATGTGGACGTGGCGCACTCTGTGCATCCATCTAGCTGTTTTACCTTATTGCCTAATTTGCCACCGTTTGCCACGTGCTTTGTGCATGCGCAGTTCGATGTGCACGTACTTTGTGTGTGGGTCTCTATTGATCATGATTCTATGCTACGACGACGATAAACTGTGTGGCAACACAGACGTGATCACTGCGTTCGTCTGACACGGGCCTTAATGACTCCAGATTAGAACATGTCGAGCCCCTAGTAAAGTACCTTGCTTGTAATAGGGCTGGTTATGAGGAGCCAGTAAAGATTTAAGTCGCATTCACTCATTAGCAGCTTCCTACTACCAGTTAATCCAGGTTCGTGTCCCAAATTTACTAATCTTACAGATGAATAACAGACGTACCATGGTTCAGTGTTGTTTGTTGCTGTTTGAAGCAACTTCTCTTGCTTCTGTGGATAACTGTAAAGCACCATAGGTGCGGGAATGAAGATGTTTACAACTACAGTGCACTACGGTGCCAGAATGTTGCTTAACCTCCTATATATGTATATAACATGTTATATATGTCTGCACATGAGAGTTTTTATTGCCCTTTTGTTTTACAGAGTCATATCATTTTTTCATTCGCGTTTTTGCAGTATTCAGCTTTTTTCTCTTTTATTAACATATATCTGGCTATTAAGAACTATCACTAATTGCAGTGCCTAAAGTGAGAGTTTCTGCTACATATTTAAGGGCAAAGGGCCCTGTTCCGGCTTAGTCAGTAATAGGTAGACTCCAATGAAAAAAAGTGGTGCAAACTATTAACCTCAATGGCTTCCTATTAACATTCTGTTATGAGCTACTATGTTAGTAGCTTGACTCACAATGAGAGGGAGCTGCTAATAGATACCATCACTGGCGCTGCATGCCTCTTCTTTTATGGTCTCCTGAAGCCCACCGGACTCCAAGGAAACTAGAGAGAGCAAACAAAAGTGATTTTGGATGTATCAATTAAAATATGAAACTGTATTATACACGGAATGATAAAAACAACTACTCAAGATACAAATACCTGTGTGGTCCAATTATGGCCCTCACAGACCCACGGTATGGTGACTCAGTTGAATACTTAACCCAATACATATGTCCTCATTACTTTAAATATATATATATATATATATATTTAATTAACATTAGTACAAATTATCTTTAGTATAATACAAACAGGGTTGCAAAAGAGTATTGGGTTAAGTATTCAACTTAGTCACCATACCCCAGGTCTGTGAGGGCCATATGCTCTAGAAGCATAAATACTAGGACCATGAATATTTTTGCATCTTGAGTAGTTGGTTTTGTAATTTTGCGTATAATGAAGTTTGATATTTTAATTGATACATCCAAAATCACTTTTGCTGTCCATAATAAAACTGAGCAAGGGTTAAGCCTCGATTTTTTGGGTGCACTACTCCACTTAGTAGAATTGGAACTTTGGGACCATCCTTTACTATGACTTTTGTGTTTAAACTAAAGAGAGCTCTGCCTGAGCGCATGTTATATTGAGTTGCACAGGGTCAGAGGAAGGACACGATTTGTTGCGAGTTTCCTTTTGCATACAGAGAAGGCAGTGGATTGTACCATTCTCTGTACCAGGGGACTATAGCTAAACTAATAGATTTAGATTTTTTTTGAAAAACTAATTTGCATCTGTGTTAAGTGATTTTACAAAAGCCAAGAGCCTGTATTGATTCTTTTTAAATGATGAATTGAGTCGAGTTACCATGTAGTAACTCATTATTCTCCAAAGTGTCCTTGGCAAGACACCTAACGGTACATACTCGCCACCCAGGACATACTTGAAAACGTGAGAAATCTCAATGTATCCTTCCTGGTAAAATACTTTCTCAAAAACCCCCCAAAAAAAACTGATTGCAAAGTAGTGCGCCCTTTACAACGAAGTATGCAAAGTGTAGGAAGCGTTAATTTACAGTATGCAGCCATGACAAACAAGCCGCAAGTGAAGTGTGTGACTTGAGAAAGAACCTTTATGCTTTATGAGTGGGGTCATTATTCGTAAAGGTTCACTTGTTAATCATAACTGCTTACTTGAAATAGGGTCCAAAATGTTGAAGATTTAAAAAAGCCTAAAGTTTATTCATGTAACGCGGCCAGTTACAGCTACCATATGAGACTACCTTAGTTGACATCTTACATGTGTGTTTACAGTAAAAAAGCTATATACAAAAAACTTTGCCGTGAAGGAAGCAGATGGATGCCATGCTTATTTTTCTGGGTCGCTTAAATTATTGTGCCTGACACATTAGCAAACAAAATTAGAAGTTTGAAGTGGACACTTCAAAATTGTTGAAAAACCTTCCGATGACAAAACCTACTCTGAATCTCCTCAGGGATAGCCCTAAAGTCTGCGTGTATGCTCAACCATTCAAGAAAATACGGCAAAATACAGCTAATTGGGACAAGGCCATGTGTCTGTGATAAATGTCAAACACAACCAATGCCTCATTAACACCCTTTAAAGACAAATACACCAAAAAAATATATGCAGAAAACACACCAATGATATCGAGATGCTGACACATACAAATCCTTACATCAGAGGAATAGACCCTTGACATGGCCATTTAAAACAACCATCTAGGCAAATGTACACAGTTGCTACTTGATTATTTCATTTGCAAATGTAACCCATTAATGACAATGAAATCATCAAGTTGTTGCCTGTAAGTAACATGCGCAACATGGTTAATGTATTCATTCACATGGTTCTTTTGACAGAGAAGTGCACGTCACAGCAGACAGTTTAGAATGCAGCATGGGATTGTGTGTGCATTGTTGATACACTTCTAAGAACCATCAACTGGATGAAACCTTGAGAGTAATGTCAAATGTTGTTATAGAAAAAGTGAAGATGGTACTCAAGGTGGCCAAGAATAGGTCACACTGATGCCATCTTTGATGTATGTCTAGAGCCAGTGCAGAATTGAATGGGTTGGCCCAACGATATCCTTTAGTGGAATTTTGAGGTTAGTGAAGGTTTGAGGTTATAATTTTGTCTGACTGTATTTTGTCACTATATTTCAGTTCGGATTAGTTGACATCCAACTTCCTCTTGGCTTTTCCATATATATTTTAAATGAAAAAGAGATCTTGCATACTGCATTAAGTATAGGTATTAAGTATAGGCACAATCAATTAAGTGTGCCTATATTAACACCTTCAATAGTCTAGAAACCAGAGTGGAGCGTTCCTTCATCTGCACATTTCTTTCTTATTTTTCTTCTATTGGTTTTGTTTGTGTTCTAAATATATACATTAATGAAATTATTTTTGTCAATACCTTGTATGCCTTTGGCATGTTGTGCTGTGTACTACGTAAATAGGGTTAAGCCCTTAATATAAGGTTTATAATATCCATATTTTGCATTGTTTTATACATCTTTTGTATTGAACACCGCCACCTTATTTTATTTGTTACAGTATGCACTGACTTTTTGCCCTTTTCTTCTCTTCTCAGTACCATCTGGCATATGTAATCAAAATTGTATCTATAGCTAAGTACAGAGTGTGCTCATCACCAGATATACATTCTTTGCTTTACTAAAGTGCAGTCCTTGTGGTCCTGGTTTGGCACTTTGAAGTTGGTAACATGACTATTTTCTTGGTAAACTGTATATTATTTTGAACTGTTGACTTTTTGTATATGAGTGCAAACATGTCTGGAGGCACACTTGTGTTTTTCTTTTTATCTTTTATTTGCTTTTGTTTCTGTCACATGTTGATTTCAAATTGGGGGTTTCAACTGCAATTCCATTTTGGGGAGCAAAACAGTCAACTCATGTGTGCAGGTTCATATAGTGGAAAGAAGAGTGCGGCTCTGGGGGCAGTCGTAGTTTTTATGTTTTCCTGCAGCTATTTAACTGCGGGATCTCTCAGCTCTTGTTTTCTTTTTTAAATACGAGGAATAGTGAGTGTAGGCAATTGATATTTTTTGTGAATTTCTCTTATTTGTGTGTATCAGCTGTTATTTGTTAGTATCAGAAGCTGTTTTCTACAACTAATGATGTTGCTCAGCTGGACTGAGTTTGGTAGGATTGTGAGATGTTGATCTGCTCAATGTTTAGAAATGTCTAACAGCTGATCCTTGTTGATACTTATATGGTGATTTTTAGTAGCAAAACAGAGATCACCCCCTTAGTTAAATATAGGGATACATTTGACTAACCACGATACCTTAAACATTAAAATATAAGCAAGTCTCTTATATTATAAAGTTTGCAAAATGTAAAAAACCAATGGTACCATAAAAATTTGGATTTTAGATTATATAGTTTAATAAATTCATGATTAAATATGAAATAGTTCACGGTCATATGATGAAAGCTAAAAGGATTCTCCCTTCAGAAATATGTTTGTTTTCCTTTTCAAGCCAGCATTAATATAATTTAGTATAAAAGGCTTCATATTTTTGGTATTAAAGTATTTTCAGAAAAAGTTTAATATATGCATGTATTCTACTGCAAAACCACCATACTGACCCACCCACTGTTATACCACCCAGCATTCCTGATCAGAATCTGGTTCTGATTACTGATCAAATGCTTCTCATACAGTTACAGCTTGGGCATACATGTGAAATGCTATATACACAAAAAACACTTTCACAGGGCTACATTTTGACACACTGCATACACACACTCACAAATTCATCATCCTGGTACATTGCACTATTTAGCTGGTATAGTATGTTGCCAGATTTGCTTTTTTCCCTGACTTCATATTATTCCTTTAAGTTTGGGATGAACACAGTGAAGGTTTTTCACGACAGCATGTACATATTGCAGTAGGGAAATTAACGAATTAATCATTTCAGTCCATTTGGGATCCAGCAGTGATAAATATAGATTTCAGACCTAAAATTAAGGTTTTGCTAAGTTAAAAGGAGAGGGGGGGATGGATCCATGTCTGTTGCTTGTGTCAGGCTACAAGAACAGTCCATTACAACACTATTTTGGTATATTTGATACTTGTATTTCCTCCCTGAATTGTTGGCATTATACCTGACTCCTGCTGGCGCCAGTGTGGTCACTCACTTACCAAGTACTGGGGCAGAGTTCAATCCCTGCCAGAAAGCATCCTGAAATGCCCAATACCACTGGACCCTTGGGTTTGTCTTTTTCCAGTCTACTCCTGCACCTCAAATGTGCAGCCAACTGCCTTATTCGCAAAATTAATTGGGCAGCCAGGACATCAATCGCAAGTCCCTCGAGAGCTTCAAATGCCTTTTTGTCAGGTAGGTTCCTACACATGGTTGAACATGACAGGTTAATGAATGATCATACAGCACAGATAAACCACACAATGCTTTCCTTTTCTTAAAATTTGGGCTTCCAGTGATCCTTCTTGAGGTTCTGATGGGAACCTGACCTCCGAGTATGCTCTCTAATTTTCTAGTGATGATGTAATACTTGGTACATTTAGTCTGCAGGCGGCTGTCTCGCCTTACCTTTCCCCTCCCCTTCTACCCTTTGATTCCCGCTTCTCTCTTTCTTTCTTTTACATTCCTATTTCCCATTCCCTGTTCTACTCTTTTCCACATTTTAAATGAAAATGCCAGGTTCACAAGTTTTATATACCCTGGAATATTGTAACATCATTAGATCTAGCACAGAGTTATGCACTGCACATAATGTCTTCCATATGCTTGCTGAAATATAGAATTAAAAAGTAAGAAAAAAATGGGTAAGAGATGGGTTAAATATTATAGATCATGGCAGAAAGATTTTTTTCAAATGCATAAAAGCACCAATTGTTTTTCAACTATTTTCCAGATGAGAGGGTAAAACATTTCACTATTTGACAAGCTTTTTTTAAAAATATGTCCATGATTCAACTGGCAATAGAGTCAATATATTTAGGGGGAAACTGCGCACTGCAATAATATCTCTTTAACCTCTTCAAAACCATTATTGAGTATACCCCTTCTTCAAAAGCACCTGCATGTCCCCTGAGATCGAGTATACATCATCTGGTCTCATTCTGGAGCAATGCAAAGGAATTTTGCTTATTTCAAACAATATTTATTTGCAAATTGGCACCAGAATGTGTCCGTAAAGTATCAACACATCATGTGCTGATGTTGTTTGAAAAGCATTTGGATCCATTCTTCCTGCATGTAAAACCGGAGCCCAGCTTTTATATAAATGTAGTAGGGAGCGCTGTGCCTGTCAAAAAGTGCTTAACTAAGGTGAACATATACACACAGGTGTTCCACTGTATATTTACTACATGAGTAATGGAAAGCCACTTTACAGTAAACCATTGGGTCCTGTGAGTGGTTTCATGGAAAATCACTTGGTAGTAAATGGGTTAACACGAGATAAGAAAATTAAATCTTGAGAACAAATCTTGTTGAACAGGAAAAAAGTTAAATCCTTAAATCACCCTTAAAATGACGAACCCGCACTTACATTTTCAATGTAAATAACTAGAAAAATATCTATCAATCTATCAATTTATCTAAAAAAATATTTTCATATAAAAAGGAATTTCCTATGTGTTTAAGTATAAAATGCACTGCTTTTTCCATAGAAAAAAACTGTAAACATTCGCTCTTGAGATATAATGCCGTTCAAACTTCCACCACATTCACCGAATTCTGTGATTTGTGAGTAGAGGTCGAGTAAAGACTATGTTCATGTTTTTCATGTTATGCCCAATCAGGCAGACTATAAACTCCCTCAAAGTCTTTAAAGTCAGTAAATGCAAACAGTGCAGTGCCTGAAGCTACATATTCCAGTATTTCATTAAGATTGACCCATGCGTCGAATCCTTTTCTTTCTTGGGACCATATGGATTCCACTCACTTCAGGAAATAATTTAGGAACATATGCAGATTATGACTAAAGCATAACTAACATCTTTGGGGAAAAAGAAAAGAACATGTCACAGGAAGTCATTAAAATAAGGATTTTTTTTATTTACATTTGTAAGATTTATATTCGTCTGTTATCATCAAAATGCAAGATATTGGGAGATCTATCTCTGCGATACTCCGTGCAGGTAACATCAAGCAGCAATGATGTACTTTAGAAAATTGGAGCAATATCTGGTCAAACAGAGAGTTTGAAAATGATGGTGTTAATTTTATCCGTCATGATCCACACATGACCTCTTAAATATCATGCCACCACGTAGGTCTATGATAAGCCGAGGAATTCTATGGTTATTTTCAAATGTATATATAAATTTAGATTTGAAAGGCTGTGCTTTCATTGAATGAACAAATAATGTATTCGTTCTAGAAGATTGTTTTCAGGAGCAAAGAACATTAATATGTAGATTGTTTGCCTTGAGATAATTTCAGCTTATCTTGAAATAAATGTGTTGAATTACCCAGTAACTTATTCATTAAACTCTGAGAATTAAATTTCACATTTCGTCATAATGCTTTAATAGTTCTCACATGTCCACAGAACACACTCATATGTTAAGGGATACTTACAGCTGTGGAATATCATGTGCTTTGTGTGCACTTCAGATGTTTTCTTAAAAAAAACAGTTGAATTAATGGAGATTAGCTATTTCATTTTCCTTGCATTATGTTACACTTGATTTATTGGTTTGCTGATGTTGCGCAAAGTAAAGAATATTTTCTGTTGCTTATTTTGGTTGTTTGATATTGTATTTATTTATTTTCATCTATTCCTAAACTAAGAATTTGGGTTTAAAAAGTTGTGACTTTTGTGACTCAGTTTAACATCTGTACTTAAACTTTAAGGACCCTCTGCACTACCTACCACTAAAATGGGGACACTAGCAGAGAAAACCTGCCACCATAAGTATCACCTCTTGGAGTCCATAGGACTCCATGTACCACTGACAGACCGCGAGATCGTGCAGGGCCACGGAATGATTGCAGATGGACACTGGGGACTATTTGTCCCCAGTCTCACTCTCCTCCTGGCAGCCAGAAGCAGCTGATCGGGTCACCGTTCATTCTGCGGGATGAGAGTTGAGTATATTTTTGGGGGGGTTTAGCTGGTGCTATCTGATTCTGCAAACGCTGAGTCAGTTCGCACCAACTATTGGATACTGGTTAAAAATTGGATAACCCATCGGTGCAGTAAATTGTGTTAGGACTTCGTAATATCTTACTTATCCTAATGCTAATTACTGATTGCGCTCCCCACGTTAAGTATAGTGAGTATCTTATTTTTGAGAGGGTTTCTGCTGGTGTAAAAGTTTACTTTTCAGTTATCATAACTTTGCATTAATTAGCTTTAGGACTTTGTAATCCTAACGCTAATTACCGATTGCCCCCCCTATTTTAGGTATAGGGAGCGCAAAGTACAGAAAGCTCACGCAAACAAGTGCAATCACCGATGCCTATCAATTTTTTTTAACCTGTTAGCATTCACAAATGTAATATGGGGGGAATGTGTTAAAGTCACTTAACCTAGCACTAATGCTTGCATATTTGAGAGCTAAGGATTTTTTTAATTTACATTTGTAAAAGATTGTAATATGGCCCAAGACTGTGAAGTTCATTTTTTTAGGTCTCACGTGGGATCCCTACTTGTTATTGATCTTATGTTGAAGATTTTAGATTTCTTAGAGTTGTAAAGGAAACTGACTTCCTAACTATATATTGTGCCAGCAGACACCATATATACTATTCGTATATTATTGCGTGTTTTTTGTATTATTTGTTTCTTTTTAATCTTTGCCAAGATTGATATATTTTCCTGTAATATTTGGTTGCACATAAATGTCTTCTATCTTTGTTATGCTACCCCCTGAGAAACAAAGTTTGGTATCATCCGTAATCTGTATCATATTCTCCAACATGAATAGAATGTGGCTCAATGATAGCACTGTGATCGTTTAATTAAATAAATTTAAATTAAAAAAAAGCTCTCATGTCAAAAGCTGTTTTTACGGGATATATATATAAAATAAGTGGTTGTTTTGGTCACATGTGTGGTAAATTGTGAGAATTTTTACTAGTAGTCACGATTCCTTGAAATCTTGGAATTTGGGGCTTATTGATGCTTTTCAGACCAAGAAGAATGCTGCCATTGTTTATGAAAGCCATGATTTGCTATGGATAATAAAACTGACCCAATATATCTCTTTTTACCTAAGGATTTATTCACTGCAGTGAACCCAGGCCATTCCTTGCCTAAAGGTATTATGTTTTACTACATGTTGAGATGTATTGTTTCTTGACTTTTCATAGTGTATGACATTTTTCTCCTTTTGAAGCTTTTGTACCTGGACGTTAATTGTATTGTAAAATGTGTAAATGATGTCACTTAAAGTCTTACATTTTCACAGTCTATTCAAACAACATTACAGACGACCTCCAAAAGGTTAGCACTCGACTAATAAATAGGCTTGCCGTAAAGCATTATGCTTTAAAGTTTTCCACCATAACTTTACTTTAGGATAGAAAAATACGTAGTCTAACATGTTTGTTTTTTCTGTGCTATTATACTGATTGTAATAAAGTATTTGAATTTACTATATCAGTAAGGATGTATTTTTGTTTTTTAGACCATATAGGCAATTTTTACAGTTGATTATGTACATATATTTGTCAGTGTAATAGAAAAATCAACAGAATTGATGAAACTGTCTGTGGATTGCAAACTGAATAAAGTTATCTAACAATTATATTTTAAGTTCTTTATTAATCCCTCCAATACTGTGATCATGTATACAGGATCAGCAGTAGCAAACACAACAGTCCGAGATCCTGTTAACACGATCTGGGGCTATGCTGTATGATTGCAGTGCCGGAATTACATCTCAGGAGTCTGTAGGCACAGAAATCTGGAGTACCCCCTCCCCCCCAAAGTGGCAAAGATGCTTTTTAAATTTTTGTTTTGGGGGAAACAAAAAGTAATTAACATTTTTAAAAAATGAAAAACATTTTCTGCGCTCGTATCAAAACAAGGAGCAGAATCTGTTGCCTAAAAATGAAGCAAAAGTTTACTAAATGAAGCAAAAATTTACTAGTTCATTTTTTGATAATTTTTTTACATAACAAATGGACATTGTCTTTGCAACAAAAAAGGGAGGGGGGTTCTTTTTACAATTTAATGGTCATGTTTGATATAATTTAAATTGAACTTGAGGGGTGTAAATATTCAAGTTACAGGGGTCCAAAGAACTTCTACTCTCCTCACAACAGAGCTTTTGTTTTAGATGGTCCAATACATTATAACACATTGCACCATCACCTCCCCATTTGCTTCTGTTGTGAGAAATTAGATGTTTTGGTACCATTGGAAAGACCGGACTTTGAAATTTCCAAATACACCTCACGACTTTTTTACGATGTAAAAACCAGAGATGTAGGCTTCCAAAGTCCCCTTGCATCTTCTCACTGCAGTTTAGTTGGTTTAGGTTGCCAATGAAACAGTGTGTTGTGCCTTCACCTACACACTTGCTGGCAGAGTGGGAAATGAGAAGGTGAATTAGTGCAGCATCAATGTTCACTTTCTAATTGTAAAGTGCACAATGGTGCAACATTAGAAAACAAAAGAAATACAATTATATTTTATTTGTTATCTTTATATTAACTTGGTCATGTTTTGTATCATTAGAAAGGCCATACTCCGGCCTTTCCAACAATACCTTACATGTCCTTATAGCCCATAGTGCCACAGAGACACAGGGGTCTAAATAAATGTTTTTTTTTTTTTATTCAGAGCAAGTCGCCCCCTTATGGCAGGTGCTTATAGCCACATGCCTACACTTCCTAACTATAAATCCGGCCTTATTTGATTGCAACTAAAATTAGTTTGTTGCAAATTAATTTGGTTTTCATTTGGGCTCAAGAAGGTGCCCTCAAAGTTTTAGTCCTGTCGGCATAATAGCCCAAGGTGCTAAAACTGGTTAAAACAAGGGTCTGAATTTGCCACATAAACAAAAAAAATTACATCCCACCTATGCAAACTTAAACCCGATGTACTTTTCATTCAGGAAACCCTTTGGTCCTCCCCTTCCAATTGTCTAAGGGCCCCTTGAATATGCATCCAGACAACAGCCTATAGGTTAAACAAAAAAAGAGGTACGGCCATTCTTATAAGAAAATCTTCACCACGTACTGTGCCGCAGGAGGTTAATGATACATAGGGCCAGTAGTCCATTGGTTTGCTTTCCTTGCAGGGTAAAAAATATTTGCTAGTGAATGTATATGCCCCGCATCCTCACTATCTTCAATTCTACTGTATCTATATGTCACAGTACTTCAATTTGAATATACACATTGTGTGAATGGAGGTATTTTTAACTAAGTTTTCAATCCAATACTAGAACCAGCAGTGATAAGGGAGGCCTTAGCTACTATCACCATCCAACTTACTGATCTTACCCATTCCATACAAGACTTACAAACAAATCAAGCTACCATGCTAATGGCCCAAGAACATCTCAAGTTGCATCTCGCCGCTACTGTTACTCTGCCCGGAACTGCAACTATGCCTTATCCAGCTTCATACTGTACTGTTGCTGGCCCTGCTGGACTGTACGTACCACCTTCTGAAAGATTTGAGAAGGATCGCACAATTCAGGTGGTTCATAACCTTCTGCCAGATGTTAAGCAACCACGTAAAAACGCTACTGACTATACTTGTATCCACACAATAATTGTCTTACTTACTGGGAGACTGCAGTTGGGCCCATCATTTAATACATTTGAATAATCCTGCATCCTGGTGTTCTTTCCTATGAGCCATGGAGGATTTATACAATGACCCTGATATAAAGAAAGAGCCGCTATTCCTCATCCTCCTGTTCCCAGACATCTGCTTCCTCCACCTACTCCATTTCCTGATCTACCTACATCTGAAGGAGAGCCCATGCAGATAAGCCCCGCTAGAGACCCCCTGACAGATGCTGATAGAGCCTGTGGTCGTTCCTCAGGGTTCTCGATTATGTTAATGCCGTAACAAGCCCGAATACCGTGGAGGTAAGACCCTTCATTTTTTCTCATAGCGTGTTGCCAAAAAATATTAATGGCTGTATTTCTACCCATCTAACAATTACTATATCTCTCCTGTGGAAAGACAACAGCAGCACCCTCCACGCAATTATTGATTCTGGTGCTAGTGGATGCTTTCTTCACCAGACCCTCACTGCCACATTAAAGATTCCTCTGACTTCCAAAAAAAACAGCCTGTTGCCATACAGCTTCTGGAATGGAACTCATTGAAGACAGGCCCTATCTCCATGCGCCATATACACTAAGACTCAACTAAATGTTTTTGGTTGAGTTTTGTTGTGTTGTATCCTTTTAGGCAGCACTTTTTGGATTGTAATCCATATATACTTTTAACACATAAGCGCCTCCGCATACACACATAGCACATCCATATACACAAAGAGACTCTTTCTTTTGATATTGTTGGATCACCAACATTTCCTATAATCCTCAGACTTTCATGACTGAGATTGCATAACCCAATCATCGACTGGAAACAAGGTACTCTTTTGTTCTTTCCAAAAAAGAATGAAGTTTCTGAATGAAGAATTGACTGCTCTAATAGCATCCACCTTATCTGATGTGTATTTGGAGTTTATCGTTTTGTTTATAAAAAGGAGCTGATACTCTGTCTCCACATAGTTCATATGACTGCCCTATAGACTTATACCCTGGGTCTCCCATCCCTTTGGGAAGAATCTATCCTCTGTCAGAACCGGAGTTGAGAGTACTAAAATAATAAATAACTGAGAACTTGAACAAAGGGTTCATTCAACATTCCACATCTCCCGCAGGTGCCCCTATATTTTTGTGGGCAAAAAAGATGGAGGTCTCCGACCGTGTATTGATTTTAGAGCATTAAACAATGTAACAATTAAAAGGAAAAATGGCTATACTCCGTGGCGCTAGATATACACTTTTAAGGATTCGCTATATTCCCACACTGTGGTGCTCCCGTCACCAGAACAAATTGCAAAATGTGAAGTAAAGAATTGGGGACAGCACTTTAACTTAAAAGGATGCAGTGTATAAGTGAAGTGGTAAATATGGAATAAGTCTCACAAGCAATGGTAGGTCCCTTGATGATTAGGCGTGGACTAAATCAATCAAAGTCTTCGAAATAGGAGGACCTCAAAAAAAATATGTAAGCGAACAGCTTATGTCAACAGTTTATGTTAATATATAAGCGAACAGCCAAATGCGTTTCTCGCCTCAGGGGCGCTTCATCAGTGGCAAGGGACAAAAAGCATGTGGCACATGCTTTTTGTCCCTTGCCACTGATGAAGCGCCCCTGAGGTGAGAAACGAGTTTGGCTGTTCGCTTATATATTTTATATTTTGTTTTAATAAATATTTTTCCAGCATATCTGGCCTTTATGTTACCTTTGTTCTTACACTGAGGTTTACACACGCGGCTACCCTGGAATATTTCTGCTGGAGATTCAATTCTATTTGGTGAGTGGATATTTGCTTACCCTTTACAATCCTGTTGGATTATATGCAATCCATGTTCCTGTGCTTTCTTGGAGGTCTGAGTGCGGGAGTATGAGGTGAACAGGTTGGCCCTGAACACCTGTGAGGTCTACATATGAGAGCTAGCAGCTCTCGTAAAGTGTGAGTAGTGAATATTATAACCTTACTATAGCAGTATATTCTGTGCAATACTGTACCATTATCTGTATATTTTTTTGAGGTCCTCCTATTTTGAAGACTTTGATTGATTTAGTCCACGCCTAATCATCAAGGGACCTACCATTGCTTGTGAGCATTATTCCATATTTACCACTTCACTTATACACTGCATCCTTTTAAGTTGAAGCGCTGTCCCCAATTCTTTACTTCACATAATGTAACAATTAAGAATAAATATCCTCTTCTTCTGATTACAGAACTGAAAGATAGGCTACGCGATGCCAAATATTTTACCAAATTAGTCCTTCGAGGTGCCTACAATTTAGTGCGCATAAGAAAAGGTGATGAATGAAAAACGGCCTTCCGCTCTCATTTTGGGCACTATGAATATCTGGTCATGCTCTACGGATTATGTAATGCTCCAGTGACTTTCCAGAAATTTCTGGATGACATTTTCTTAGATATCCTTGATAAATGCATTATTATATACTTACGTGATATACTGATTTTCTCGGCTTCCTTAACAGAAAATCACAGTCATGTCAAGTCCATTCTTCAGAGACTAAAAAAACATAAATGTTTCCATTTTTACATACAGTTTATCTTTTGATAGCCAATAGATTGACTTAGGTTTTGCCATAACACCTGGGAGAATACAAATGGATGCAGCTAAGATCACGGCCAAAGAAGACTGGCCAATCCCTGCTAACTGTAAAGTAGTTCAGTGATTTTTGGGGTTCTGCAATTTCTATCACAAATTTATTAGAAACTTTTCCACAATCGTCAAACCTTTAAATTAACTTACTCATATCAAGAACTGTTTTGTTAGGAATGAACTTGCTCATCAAGCCTTTGAAAACTAAAAAAGTATTTTCTACCGCGCCTATCGTAACCTTGCCTGGTCCTCAAACTCTTATTACGTACAAGTAGATGTCTCTGAATATGCGGTTGGTGCTGTGTTATCTTTGACGATATCAAAAGAAATTATGATGTAGGCGAATGTGAATTAATAGTTATAAAAATGTCTCTAGAACAGTGTTTCCCAAACCTGTCCTCGGGACCCTCAACCAGGCCAGATTTTGCAAATCACCTTGGGGAAATGCAGACTGAATCCTGCACTCACTCTGCAGCAAGTTATATCACCTGTACTGTGCTTAAGATATCTGGCAAATCCGGCGAGGCGGAGGGTCCTGAGGCCAGGTTTGGGAAACACTGCTCTAGAAGAATGGCGTCACCTTGTAGAAGGTTCTAAACATCCTATCACTGATTTTACCGATCATAAAAATTTAGAATACCTACAAAAGGCTAAACATATGAAACCGAGACTAGCCCGATGGGTCCTGCTTTATAGCCGTTTTGATTTGCATATCACATATACAGTGAGGGAAAAAACTTGGGTGAGAACCTCCTTCCCCCAACCAGGGCATTGAAAATGGGTCGTTGATGGGTATTTGAGCATGACAATGACCCAAAACACACGGCCAAGGCAACAAAGGAGTGGTTCAAGAAGAAGCACATTAAGGTCCTGGAATGGCCGAGCCAGTCTCCAGACCTTAATTCCATAAAAAATCTGTAGAGGGAGCTGAAGGTTTCGAGTTGCCAATCGTCAGCCTTGAAACCTTAATGAATTGGAGAGGATCTGCAAAGACGAATGGGACAAAATCCCTCCTAGGATGTGTGCAAATCTGTTAGCCAACTACAAGAAATGTCAGACCTCTGTGTTTGCCAACAAGGGTTTTGCCACCAAGTACTAAGTCATGCTTTGCAAAGGGGTCAAATACTTCTTTCACTCATTAAAATGCATATCAATTTATAACTTTTTTTTGAAATGTGATTTTCTGGATTTTTTTGTTGTTATTCTGTCTCTCACTGATAAAATAAACCTACCATTAAAATTATAGACTGATCATTTCTTTGTCAGTGGGCAAACGTACAAAATCAGCAGGGAATCAAATACTTTTTCCCCTCTCTGTAGAACAGGAAGCAAAAATGGCAAAGATGATATTCTTTCTCATATGAAATATATAAACCAATCTGTTACAGAAGAATATATCCTGTCGAGGTCTTGTTTCGCTACTATAAAATTGTATTTACCAAATTTTGATGTCACTGTTTCTAGTGTTCCACTACAAGAGAAAAAAGGGCTTCCTGATCTATGAAGATAAATACGTTGTCCCATTAGAAGCTTGTCAAGAGTTACTGCAATACCATCATGACCAGTGGTGTATTTAGGTTTTGTGCTGCCCTAGGCCTGACTAAACTCGTGCACCCCCTAATTTAAATTTGAGGCACCCCTTCCTGTCAAGGCCACACCTCTTCCTGGTTAATCCCCACCCTTACTCTTTAAGCTCCACCTTTTCCTCTTAGAGCTACGCTTTTTCCTCTCTTTATATTAAAAGTGGATACCAAGTGCCTACTTGTATATTTTGTATACCATTTCAAATGTATCTATTGAGATAAATAAAATTATGAAATGTTTAAATGCAAGCATTTTTACAAAGAACAGCCACGCATGTTAAGTATACTGGATCACAGCCGCTCTAATTGGTTGAACAATAAAATCCACAGAAACGTGCACTGCATATGAGCGTATCACAGAGCTGCACAGCAATAAAACCCACAGAAATGTGCACTGTGTATGAGCATATCACAGAAATGCACAGCAATAAAACTCACAGTAATGTGCAGTGTGTATGAGTGTATCCCAGAGCTCCAAGGCAATAAAACTCACAGTACTATGCAGTGTGTATCACAGAATCCACAGCAATAAAACTCCCAGCAATGCAATGTTTGGTGTGTGTCAGCGTATCAGAATCCACAGCAATAAAATTTCCAGCAATGCAATGTGCAGTGTGTATGAGTGTATTAGATTCCACAGCAATAAAACTCCCAGTAATGCAATGTGCGGGTCAGCGTATCAGAATCCACAGCAATAAAACTCCCAGCAATGCAATGTGTGGTGTGTATGAGTGCATCAGAATCCACTGCAATAAAACTCCCAGCAATGCAATTTGTGGTGTGTGTCAGCGTATCAGAATCCACAGCAATAAAACTCCCAGCAATGCAATGTGTGGCGTGTATAAGTACATCAGAATCCACTGCAATAAAACTCCCAGCAAACCGAGTGTATATGAGCACACAGCAATTATTTATTCTACATTTACCGGCCTCCGTCCGCGGTAGGGCTGTGTGCAGAGTCAGCAGGGACTGTGTACAGACTCAGCAGGAGGTCCCTCCAGGCCATGTTAGGATCACGGCTGTGCCTGTGCATGGAACCATCTTGTCAGCAGTGGGGTGCCACTGCCAGAGGGTGCACCGTGGCTTTGATTCCCTTCCTGGTGGGTGTTCAGTCCAGAATAGAGTGACAGTCCATGTTAACGAAAGGGTGGGCAGCTGCGTGCGTGTCATATGGTTCAGCCAGTCAGGTGGTACTGAGACTCAGTACCACCTGACTGGCCGGACCGAGTGTGACCTGCACGCACGCAGCCTCACAAGGAGCCAGGCAGCTCAATGACAAATTTCTATCACTGCAGTGCTGGTTAAGGAAAGGTCCACTTTAAACAGCAGTAAGCAGACAGGGCTTCATATGCTGCTGATACCCCCCCCCTTTACCTGCCGTTTACAGTCATCTTCTCTCTCTGGACACAAATCACATCCCCCTCCTAGAGCTGCTGCGGGGCAGGGGAGGAGCTATGGAGGGAGGAGAGGGGGATTTTTATTCTATTCGATTTTATTCCGTATGCAAACGCCATGCTCCGCTGCTCGTTTTTGAGAACACAGCTCAAAGCTGACACACAGTGACAGTGGCACCTCCTAGTACCCCCTAATGACACCCCAATAATCACTGGTACCTGGGGCGGCCCGCCCTCCGCCACTCCTCTAAGTACACCACTGCTCTGGTGATATGCTCACACACAAGTTTGGCAAACTGCCAGCAAGTACGGTGCTGTTTGAAGGCAGTGCAAATCCCCATAGAGAAGTAATGGTTAATCTATTCAGAGAACCCCAAACAGCAGAGAAATGACAGTGAAATACCCTGATGTTCGGTGGTTTCAATCAGCAGGTTCAGGTATTCAGGCGAACCCCATAGGTTTCAATGTTAAAAATATTCCCGTTTTTATGCAATATCTAATAAACCACTTATTTTAATCTGCAGTAAAAAGTCTTTACTTATTGATTTTTTTTTAGTACCATTTAGTAATTTTTCAGATTTTTTTTGGCAAAATCCCCCCCTTTTTTTTAATATCGGTTCTTCTTTTTCTGTAACAGAACTTTTTATTATCAATCATAGGATCTTATATGTAAATTCCAGACATTTTCGTTCAGTAGTTCTTTTGAAAACAGCAGGCCATGGGTTTGCGGTGGCAGCATACAGCGGCCGACTCCATGCACTTTGGGGACCCTGCGGTGAATGTGAATTCACTGCAGGGTGGGGAAATTTTATTCCCCGAAGTGCAGGGAACTACAGAACACTAAAATGTTGGCGTCATTTCGGTGCTCTGTGAGTTACCCAATTAGTGGTGAGGTTTTTTGTTGCCCCCTGGAAAGTGAAAGCCTAGGCGTTGCCTACCCAGGACATACTTGAAAATTTTTATTTTTTTTAGGGGTGGGGCCACCCGGCGGGCCGCCGCCCCCTGGAGAGTGCCACCCTAGGCCTAGGCCTTGTTGGCCTAGGCCAAAATACACCAGTGATCATGACACAACCCTGGGAGGACATGGAGGAATCCATGAAAGCATAGAGTGTGAGACCCTCTCTCCTTATGCTGGCTGGAGGGCCAGCATCTCCCAGGATTCACTGGCCCAGGTCCAGCAAAACCTTTTTTGTTTCTCATTTGTTGCTGCATCCAGGTTCCTGGGCTCCACTCTGAACTTTCCCTGGATTCCTAGGAGCACCAGGTGTGGCTCATCTCCACCTAAGTAGCCTCCATAAATAGGAGCTACTCCCAGGAACCAATGCTTCTGGATTGTGTTTCATTGTGTGTGTTTAAGTCTGCTCTTTGAATCACAGAGTAAGTGTCACGGACCGCGTTGGTATCGCGGGCCGCGCTGGATCTAGGGGGCGCCTGGCAGCGACTTCCTCGCTGCTCGCTGGCCAGGCGCCGAGTGATAACGCAGCCGACTGCGCTCACGTGGGGCGCCAGGGGGCGGGGACTGGCGTGATGACGCGGACCCGCCGAGTTTAAAACCCAGTTTCACTATTCACCGGTGCCCTGACGTGGTAGTTACTTCCCGCAGAGCTCTTGTATATTTTGCAATTACTACTATTCTGTGTATGACCCTTGGCATTGGCAAACGAACCACTCTGTGTATGACCCTTGGCATTGGCAAACGAACCACTCTGTGTATGACCCTTGGCATTGGCAAACGAACCACTCTGTGTATGACCCTTGGCATTGGCAAACGAACCACTCTGTGTATGACCCTTGGCATTGGCAAACGAACCACTCTGTGTATGACCCTTGCATTGGCAAACGAACCACTCTGTGTATGACCCTTGGCATTGGCAAACGAACCATTCTGTGTGTGACCCCTGGCATTGGCGAACGAACCACTCTGTGTATGACCCCTGGCATTGGCATTAACTCTTCTAATTCTGGTATTGAGGTCAGTCTGTGTGGCACCCTAAGCACACATCAGACTACCTCTTGTCTGGTTAGGATCTTGGGAAGAGCTAATTATTCTAAGGTCTTGTGTATCGTTCTAGTGTCATTCTTTGTGGTTACACTATCCTGTCGTATTCTGTGTCTGTCTAGTCGTGCCGACCAACCTAAGGATCGGAAGGGTAGAGAGTGTCCTGCGTATAGGGACCACTAGTCAGATAGCAGAGGGATCCGTGACAGTAAGCTCCTGGTGTGTGGACCTGTTCCAGTCAGTGTAAACCCATGTACCGACCCCTGGCTCTGGACTTTGACCCTTCTCTGGACTTCCCCATTTTGTATCTATTTGGATTTACAGTTGCTGAACCTTTTGCCTGGACTTTGACTACTCTAAGCCAGCCGCCTGCCACGAACCTTATGCTCGACCATGTTTATGCAAGCCTCTGAAAACCCTTTTGTTTCTGTATTTCAGCCCACCTGTTTTGTCTTAGCCCTGTCTGTCAGGACCCTGTAATTTGTAATATCTTATGCCTTGCTAGTTTGTGTCTTCAGTTCTCCTAGTTCCTCCTTTAGTTTCCTTGCTAGTTATCCTCTTTGTAATTTCCTCTTACTTTAGTTCTACCCTTTTGCCCCTGTTTAGTATTTCTGCCCTGGCTCTTTCTATTTTTGCTGCTTTGGTTCATTCCTCTCAGTCTGTGCTCTAGTTTAACTCTTTCTAGTCTGTGATCTAGTTTAACCTTTTCTAGTCTGTGCTCTCGCTTAACCCTTTCTAGTCCATTCTTTGATTTATTTTTCACTGCTTCTGTTGAGTCTTTCCTCACTGGCTGTGTTCAGTCTCCTTATTCTGCTTTGTGTATTTTGTTACCCTTGTGTTTCTAATAAAAACTTTAGTTTACTTGGAATATGCCTGGTCTCATCCATCACTGCGCACTAGACTCGCTCCCGCTCGCATCCACATGCCGAGCGCCTGATATAGAGCTACTAAAAGGTTTTTTTCTGGTGGCCAGGTATGGAGACAAATGTAGTAACTTATGCAAAGCGTTTTCCTGTTTGTATACAAGCCAAAGTACCTCATGATTTACCACAAGGATCGATACAACCCTTGACTGTATCTACAAGTCCTTGGAAGGCTATTTCTATAGTTTTCAATAAAGAATTACCAAAATTGTCTGGATACAACACCATAATGGTATCAGTTGATAGGTTTTCTAAAAATACCTAATTTTATTCCAGGTCAAGAATTCTGTTGCTGAAACTGCACAACTTTTTATCAAACATGTCGTTTCCTTACATGGTGTCCCTGAAACCATTGTTACAGATAGTCGATCTCAATTCACCTCTCATTTCTGGTCTGCCTGTTGTACTAACCTAGGTATTCCAAATAACCCATCAACAGCATCTCATCTCCAGACTAATGGTCAAACTGAGAGAGTAAACATTGTCCTCGAACAGTATCAAACAGTGTTTTTGCACTTACCTACAAGATGACGGGATGCAATTTAATCCTGTAGCCAAGTTCACATAGAGCAACCAGAAGCAATCCCCTACAGGTATATCTCCATTCTTTATCAACTATGGAAAACATCCTACTATGCTTCCCGGTTCCCCTATTCTGAGTAACATACCATCTTCCGATCAAAGGATTAAAGATATACATGTATATAAGGTAGCTCATGAAGCCCTCTTACCTGCTCATTATTGGTATAAGACCTATGACGATAGACGTCGCAGTCCTGCTCCTGTATTTATTTATTTATAAAGTATTTTACAATGTAGGAGATAAAGCATGGTTATCCACAAGGCATATAAAGATGACATATCCATCAAAAAAACTTGGCTTAAAATACAGAATAATTAAAAAAAATAAAAGGCCCGTTCCAGATTAATAAAATGATTTCCCCAATGGTGGTCAGATTGTCATTACCCGACTGTACTCAATGTTTTGCTTCCTGATTACCTGTACAGTACCTGTCTGCTTGCCTACCTGTCGAACTGTTTACCTGCTTGCCCGCTTGACTATCTACCTACCTGCCTGCGAACTTGCATTCCTGACTACATGCTTACCTGTTACCTGTTATCCCGTGTAGTGACTTTTCGTTGCTGACCCTGCATCATCACGACTCTACTTGTTTGCCGCCTGTCTTTGTGACTGCCTTGCTTCTTCTTCTCGTCTTGCTTGTACGCTAACCGCCGTATACGACCTATAGCTCTGCTGTTGACCTACCACAAACTCTGTCTGCCTTTGTGATTATTATTTCGTCTTTGGATATTCTATGTGCTACAGAAGATCTCTAAGCCTGACATCACTTTTATTGCATAGTGAGAACTGTTCTATCTATCCAGCCTCTCTGGCAATAGTTTTAGGCATTGCCCTCAGAAATTTCATAATTATGTTAGATTAAGTTTGTGTTAATGTCTGTGTGCAATGAAACATGCAGACATAAATAGAAATAGGAATCCCGGCACTCCTTTCAGTGGTGTAAAATAGCAGGTTTGTTAGGATGAAAGGTAACAACATTTCGGCCAAATAAATTACCTTTGTCAAGTCCAAATAACACACAGCAAGAGTGAAAATCTATAATACAGCTCATCAGTGCTAACAAATCATAATAGTGAAAAATAACGTGGAACTGCTTACAGTAATTCCAAAAGATTAATGATCAGATCTACTAAATGTCAAATGTCCTAAATCACATTCATTATTACTTTGGTTTTATTTACTACAACTCATTTGCCGATTTGTTTCTGTACTTGTTTATCACACTTCTGGCCACATTACATTCCTGACGTTAACGTTAACGTTAACTTGCGTGAGCATTAACGTTAGCTGCGGTGTCTACCGCATATTACGATCCAAACGCAAACGGGTTAAGTAACCCATTTGCGTTTGGTACCTTGAGTTTTTCAGTGTGAGCTTACTGTATTCTATTCTCCTTATACTTAACATGGGGAGCGCAAAGTGTTAATCAGTGTTAGGATTACATTCTACTAGCGCTGATTAATGTCCGGCTGTGGATAGCAAAAAGTTAACCTCAGCCAGGACTTGGTGTTAACGGATTCCGCTTCTGCAGAATCCGTTAACACCAGCCTAAAAATAAAAAAACTGAGGCATATACTCACCTCCTGTCCCGCAGCGAGGACCGCAGCTCCAACCGCCTCCTCCGGCCGGTGGGAGCAGGGAAAGACTGGGGCAAAAAGTCCCCCCAGTCTCTCCCTGCGTATCGCTACACCGACCGGCCAGATCTCACGAGGCGAACCTATGGACTCCATCGAATGGATGCTCACGGCTGCGCTCAGCGCTGCCGTGAGCATCTCATCCCGTAGCGCGCGGTAACAATGCAGGCAGCATTTTTTGCGCCTGCATTGTAATCCAGCGTTAAAACGCGGGAGCAAGGGGGAAAACTGCAGGCGCAGTTTTTCCTCCCTTGCGCCTGCGTTTTAAAGCTAGGATTGTGATAGAGCCCTTCAATTTTAAGAGGCAGCCTTGACCTCAGCTAAGTTTCACCACAACTAGCAGTTCAATCTTTTTTGTATTTGCCTCTAGGGGGTACAGTATATTTTTACTTTTCTCTAAGTGCAGGTAATACACTTGTGACATCTCTATATATTAGCTGTAGTAACACTGTAACAATAAATTTCAGTTGAATAAAAACTGATATACTAATATCTGTCATGTTAAACTCCCCACACATTTCCATTGCTGCTACTGATCCAAAAAGGCAAATAAACCTTCCAAACCTCTTGGAATATTTTTCAAATGTGGACAAAAGGAAAAAATCCTTTCCATCCCTATATCCTGTGCCAAAGAAGCATCCAAATCTTTTATAAAAGCAGCAGCTGAATTGGATACAAACAATATCTTCAGGCTGTAAGAAACCTGGGGCCCTTTTCTGTTCCTAACGCTAAAATAGGGATGCTAACGGGGAAAACATGTGCCTGCGGCTTTCCCTATAGCATCCCCATTATAGCGTTAGATTCCGGGGCAGGCGCTACTTCAGCACCTTATCACGGAAGGATGAGCTATCCTAGGGGAAACTTGCGGTAGCGCTTCCACACTGTCACGTCCTGCCATCCTGGGGGGCCTCGAGCTACCCTGGGGGAGGCCTGGCACCCGGCGGCACCTTCCGCAATGAAGCCTGGCAGGGTGCACCAGTTCTCCAACATCCCAATCCAGGCTTGCCATTTCAAATGAAAAATTATGATATAGGTGACAGGGAATTGCTAGCATTGGTATCAGCTTTAGCTGAGTGGTGATATCTGCTAGAAGGGACTAAAGATCCCATCATTATCATTACTGATCACAAAAATCTCGTCTATATTGGCGAAGCCAAACGTCTCAAAGTTAGACAAGCCAGATGGTCGTTGTTTCTGTCTAGTTTTAATTTTGTGTTTACTTATAGGCCTGGGTCTAAGAATATCAAGGCCGATGCCTTGTCCAGACATCAAGATACATATGAACATCACATCTTTGATCAAACTCCCATTGTTCCTCAAGAAAAGATCATAGCTACCACAATGATATCTGTGTCTTCGCCCTTGCTGGAACGAATTCAGGTTGTCCAGGGTACAGCTTCGGTGGAGAGACCACCTGGTAAGTAGTGACGGGCCGAACACCCCCGTGGTCGATTCGCATTCGAACACGAACATTTCAAAAAGTTCAGATTCAAACTCGAACATGATTCGAACTCAATGCAAGTCAATCGAACATTCGATTTTTAGAGTGCCCTCCAAGAGGGCATATATGCAAGATATTTTCCATAAAAGGCATATGGGGGTCCAGGTAGTGCCCTGGGGGACAGGAAACAAGGAAAAAAGTTTTAAAAAAAAGTTTTTAAATGAACAGTGATTTTTCCATGAAATAAAGGTTAAGAATTAAAACATAAAATTCCTTCAAATATCATGCCTAGGAGGTCCCCATAACCTGCCCGTGAAGTGGCGGATTTGTAAGATGTATAGAAACATTTAAAAACAAAAAAAAGACATTTCAAATGACGGTAAATGGTTTTCCTTTAGGCTAGGGTCAGACGAGCGTGATTTCTACGGACTGTACGTCCGTGCACACGGACGTACGTCAGTACGGAAGACGCAGTAGTGGCCACACAGTCCGTTTTTTTCACTGACGTTTAATTTTTGACGGATGTAGGAGGGAAAATAAATTACAATGAAAAAACATTCTGTCCGTCAAAAATGCTGGACGTATAAATGCAGTCCGTCTGACCACCTTCCATCACTCACACACAAAGCTATGCGGACGTTGTGGACGTGGCGCACTCCGCACGTCCGTTCTAGCAGTATTACGTTCTTGCCTAACCTGCGTCCGTTTGCAGCGTCCGTCATGCCTCCGCACTTCTGTGCGGACGTACTTCGTGTGTGGGGCTCCATTTAACACAATTGTATGCTATCACGGACGTACTTTTGTGCGCCATCACGGACGTGAACACTACGCTCGTCTGACCCTAGCCTTAATCCATTCATGAACAACTTCTTGGGGCGGCAGCCTGTTTGAAAAGAGGAGACGTTTTAGGACACGCAGAACAAGTTTAGTGAGTTTTTGGCTTAATTATGGTAAAACTTATGCAGGCTTTGGATGAAAGTAACAACATGTGCATTAAAATTGGACCTTTAGTGCCAGCTAGTGCCTTCACACCATAACCCCTCTGTGGTATTGTGGAAGAGTGCATGGGTGGACTCTGCATTCAAATATTAAAATGATTGGAATCTGGTACACGCGTCAG
The DNA here is from genome assembly GCA_009667805.1 of Leptobrachium leishanense. NCBI lineage: Eukaryota > Metazoa > Chordata > Amphibia > Anura > Megophryidae > Leptobrachium > Leptobrachium leishanense. Next base: position 192,594,634 of record CM019066.1, read on the forward strand.
TGGCAGTGCACCCAAATATTACTGCGCTATAGTGTATGGCAGGATGGAAGCGCACCAGCAGTAACAAGCAGCGGAATATACCAGACAGGGGCGCAGAGCGAAAGTAGTTGGTATAACAAAACCGGGTCAACAACGTTTAGGCACTAACACTGCGCTTCTGTATATGGTGAGAATTGGCTCACACCAGTAGCAACAGGAGGCAAACAGAACAGGCAGGGAGTACACAGAGAGAATAGTCAAATGGCAGGCAAAGCCGGCAACAGATCGGGTCCTCAGATTAAGCAGGGTCAGTAACAAGTATACAAACTGATTCGGTAAGCTAGTGATGCGAGAATGAAACTCCACGGCAAGGCAAGGTGTACAGCGCACGCTCCTGATTTAAAGGTCCCGGCGGCTCTGCATCATCACGCGCGCCCTGCCCCCTGATCACTCACAGCTGCGCCGGGTGCCGCCGGAGCTCCTGGCATTCGGCCAGCTGGCGGCACCATGCGTCCGGTGCCCCTCCGATCGCCACCCGGGGCCCTGGATGTCACAATATAACAATCCAAACGCAAACGGGTTAAGTAACCAAACTTGTAAGAAGAAGAATTAATGCAGCATATGATTACGCACACTGCCGGGCAGCACCTCTACAGTATAATAATGCAGCATATGAATCCTCACACTGCCGGGCAGCACCTCTACAGTATAATAATGCAGCATATGAATCCTCACACTGCCGGGCAGCACCTTTACAGTATAATAATCAGCATATGAATCCTCACACTGCTGGGCAGCACCTTTACAGTATAATAATCAGCATATGAATCCTCACACTGCCGGGCAGCACCTTTACAGTATAATAATCAGCATATGAATCCTCACACTGCCAGGCAGCACCTTTACAGTATAATAATGCAGCATATGAATCCTCACACTGCCGGGCAGCACCTCTACAGTCTGATGCTAGTTTTTTACGAGAAGATATGCTACTAGTGTAGCGGGGAAGCCGGCTGCACATTTTGCACCGCTAACTAAAGAGACTGGAGTATTGCTTGTTGTGTTAAGCTTGAATAGCTACGAAATTGTGAGTTGCGGTCGCTGGGGACGGTTGGGTAAGCGAGCGAGTGGCGGATTGTTGTCCGGTAGTTATTATCTGGGTCTAGGATAGACGGATAGTGGGTTGCTTAGCCTTGCATCTTTCGCTGCGACGTGCGTAGTGTTCAGGTGAACTGGTGGCAGCGTAACTAATAGAATAAGAAAGTGGGCACAGGGATTTTGGGAAACGTAGTCACTACCCGATTCAAGAGAAGATTGGTACTACATTGTAATCCTGGGACCACTTTATTGCGCTCTACGTGCCTGTTGCGAGAGAAAATGTGCAGGAACGGATAGGTAAGCGAGTGCGCAGGGATTTTTGTCCACGCAGTCATTATCTGGGTCTAGGATAGACGGATAGTGGGTTGCTTAGCCCTGCGTCTTTCGCTGTGACACGCGTAGTGTTCAGGGGAACTTTTGGCAGCGTAACTAATAGAATAAGAAAGTGGGCACAGGGATTGTGGGAAACGTAGTCACTACCCAATTCAAGAGAAGATTGGTACTGCGTTGCAATCCTGGGACCAATTTATTGCGCTCTACATGCCTGTTGTGAGAGAAAGTGTGTGGGGACGGATAGGTAATCGAGCGTGCAGGGATTGTTGTCCACGCAGTCATTATCTGGGTCTATGATAGACAGATAGTGAGCGGCTTAACCCGGCGTCTTTCGCAGCAGCGCACGTAGTTGCCTTGACAGGAGGCTACACTTGTTTGTGGATCCAGAAATCAGGTGAGTATTAGAAAGAAAAAAACAAAGTTTTATTTTATGTTCCAGGGGACATTTAAAGATGTCCTCGGATTATTTTTTTTTAAACATGTGTCGCCTTGCCTAAGCCTGGTGGTCAGTGGGGGCTCCCTGGATCCTGGTTGTGGGGGGGTCTGCCGTGGCTCCCTCCCTGCGCCCCCTCTATGCCACATGCACCCGGCCGGCCAGCCCGCACAGTCGCAGCTCTGTCATCCTTCGGCCGCATGCTCCTCAAGGGGTCCTTGGGAGGCCCCGGCGGGCTGCCCTCTACAGTGCCTGATTAGAGGGCCTCGTCTGGCTGATGTTTTAGCAACAAGAATGTTTTATCCCATAGGCTTCAATGTTAAAAATAATCCCGTTTTAATTCAATATCTAATAAACCGTTGCTTATTATATTCTACAGTAAAGAGTCTCTTTATTTTTAGGATTTTTTAAGCATTTTTTAAAAAAAATTCTAAATTATTATTTTTTTTCTGAACTTTTTGCCAACGGCCTGAAAAGTTCGAAGTTCGCATCTAACTCATGTTCAAATCGAACCGAACGCCCATCCCTACTGGTAAGCTCTTTGTTCCTACGACGGAAAGAATTCATGTCATGTCAGTATATCATGATACCAAACCTTACGGTTATATGGGGGTGACTAAAACAGTAGCTACTCTAATGAAACAATCCTGGTGGCCCACTTTATGAAAAGATGTGATTGACTATGTCTCTACTTGCGAGGTCTGCTGCAGAAACAAAAACCCCAAAACTCTGCCTGTAGGGTTACTCCAACCACTGCCCATACCCGAAAGACCATGGGCACAACTGGCTATGGATTTTATTGTGGATCTACCACCGTCTCAGGGTAATACGGTTATGCTTAATGTGGTAGAAAGGTTCTCTAAGATGGGGCATTACGTACCACTTCATATACTTCCAACAGCAGCTGAACTGGTACCCATCTTCATCCAGAATGTGGTCCGGCTTCATGGAATCCCTCTGGGCATTGTCTCTGATCGAGGCACACAGTTTGTGCAAAATACAGTAAGCTCCTGCAAGCTAGAACAATCACCGTGCACTAATGAATTTTTCATGGTTTAGCGTTAGGGATGTAATATTGCTGGTATACATTAATGTCACCTATAACGCTTACTCACCTGCATGCTACAGTTAGCGTTCACTAGGGAGTAGGGCTCCTGGTCTTTGTTGTTTTCAAATTGCTTTTTTGGAGTGAGATCTGGAGCTGACACCAATGCACTGCAGCCACCCCCAGAGGTTACTGTCCCAGTGCCTGGATGCAGGGGACAGTCTATGTCACTTGTTGACACTATAGGCTGCCTCTGTCCAGCCCGGTGCCTATCCATCTGCCTCTGCCCAAACTGCCTCAGCAGTTGTCAGTTAATGTTCTATTGAATGCATTTCTGAATTCATGCATATCTATGTAGCATTTTTTTTTTCCACCGGCTCCAATGCCTCTTACATTTTTTTTTATAACATTTTTGGGATAGCCCTCTTGAGGTTTGCCTGTAGCATTTTTTTTACTTTGTACGGCTGTGTCCCCATTCATGTTTGCTAATAATTCTCTCACACACATATACAACATGTTGCAAGACCAATGAGACAATTGGAAAGTATTATTACACATCAAATCCTGCTGTATGTCACAGCATACTCAAATGTACAATATGTCCCGTTAAGACCTGACCACTGCAACATACACATTCTATAGTGCATGTGTATCTTCTACTATATGTCTGGCATATATTGAGCTACAACTGACATGTGAGGTCATCCACATCACGACTAGGGATGAGCCGAACACTCCCCGAGTTCGGTTCGAAGACGAACCCAAACTTTCCAAATGTTCTGGTCCGAACCCGAACCCGAACTCGGACCCCATACAAGTCAATGGGGCTGTAAATTCGGTTTTTAGAGTGCCCTCCAAGAGGGCATATATGCTAGATATTTGCCATAAAAAGTGTATGGGGGTCTGGGTAGTGCCCTGGGGGACAGGAAACAAGGACAAAAAGTAAAAAAAAAACGTTTTTAAAGGGACAGTGAGTTTTCCATGAAATAAGGGTTAAAAATATAAACGAAAAATTCCTTCAAATGTCGTGCCTAGGAGGACCCCATAACCTGCCTGTGAAGTGGCGGATTTCTAGGATGTATAGAAATATGTAAAAACCAGAAAATGACATTTCAAATGACGGTAAATTCTTTTCCTTTAATCTATCCATAAACAACTGCTTGGGGCGGCAGTCTGTATGAAAAGAGGAGACATTTTCGGACACGCAGAGAAAGTTTACTGATTTTTTGGCAGTGAAAAGCAGGAGAATGACTGTTTAGGCACACTTAATCACGGCCGCACTAGCAGCAAATGATGGGCAATGACAGCCAATATACGAAGTACGGTTGCACGAAAGTCCGGCTGCGCAACGCAAGTGGAAAATGAACGCATTTTTTAGAGAATGCAGAACCGCTAGTACGGACGTAAAGAGTGCGCTGCGTCCACTAGCGGCGTGTGTGCGTGATTTGGAGACATCAGACCCTGCTCATGTCCGGCCAACATAACGTCCAGACACCCAAAGCTTCCTGGTTTGGATCCGTAAAAAATCATGCACAAAAATGCGCATCGTATGACCGTTTTCGCGCATTCCGTGAAAAAATAAGGCAATGCGTTCGGACGCACTTTTTGACGGTTGCTGTGAAAAATGCGTTAGTCTGACCCTAGCCTTATCTCACTTTCCAAATCGGCTATTTGGTCCAGATTGTTCTCTTTTCCTGCCATTCTCCTGGTTTTCACCTTTCTCTGAACAACCCTGAGAGAGAGATGAAAGCCAGGAGAACTGGCAGGAGAAGAGAACAATCTAGACCAAATAGCCAATTTGGAAAGTGAGTTAAATGGGAGAATTTTTCTGGTTTGGCTATTTTGACCTAGAATTTTCACTTCTCCAGTTATTCTCCTGCTTTTCACCGCTCTCTGAATAACCCTGTGAATGTTTAATCCCGAGGTGAAAAATAACATTGCTTAAGGCTGGGGTCAGACGAGCGCAGTTATCACGTCCGTGTTGCCGCACATTTGTACGTCCGTGGCAGCATAGCATTCTGACCAATGGAGCCCCACACACGAAGTACGTCCACACGGAAGTGCGGATGCATGGCGGACGCAGCAAACGGACGCAGGTTAGGCAAGAACGTAATACTGCTAGAACGGACGTGCGGAGTGCGCCACGTCCGTGTAGCTTTGTATGTGAGTGATGAAACGAGGTCAGATGGACTGCATTTATACGTCCAGCATTTTTGACGGACAGAATGTTTTTTCATTTTAATTTATTTTCCCTGCTACATCAGTCAAAAAATACGTCAGTGAACAAAACGGACTGTTTGGCCACTACCTTGTTGTCAGTCAGTAAGTACGTCCGTACTGCACGGACGCACAGTCCGTACAAAATGCGCTCATCTGACCCTAGCCTTAGATGTTATTTTAAATTTTTTTCAAACATAAGTTAACCACTTGGCTGCTATGGACGCGCTCAGGTGGTTCTCCTGTGCTATGGACACGCTGATTCCGGCGGATTGCTGCACCCCCCCGTGCGAGCTGACATCTTGGATGTCAGCCCAGCACTCCGGGACCCCAGCGGCGGCGCAATGACATCAAATTCAGGCGCCCCCCCCCGCATGTGCGGAGGAAGCGCCTGAAAGGGACCTCTCTCCCTCCCGATCGCCGGGGGCCAGGGGGTTAATCCAGGCACCGTTTGGAAGGGCACAGCCTGCCCTTCCAAACGGTGGCTGTGATTAACCCCTGGGGAGCCGGATCACGAATCGGCGCTGAAAAGCGCTGGATCGTGATCCTCTCCTGGAGCTGGCCGACATCTTGGATGTCGGCCAAGCCTCCAGGAACTCCCCCTGAGGACTGGCGTTATCGTGCATAGCACGATGACGCCAGTCCTGGAGTTAACCCCTAGCTGCCACCAATGGTGGAGATAGAAATGACCCCCCTATCTCCCGATCCGTGACAGCTAGGGGTTAATGTTTGATATCGTTGGATCGGCCAGAGAATGGCCTTTCCAAGGATACCAAACATGAGCATGAAAAATGTTTTAAATAAATAAATAAATAAATAAAATAAAAAAAAATATTTAAAAAAAAATTCTAAAAAAAATAAACAAGTTTTTTTTTGTTTTTGTTTTGTTAATGCAGCAATATTGTTCCCATTTCAATTATAATGTGAACAATAATGCTGCACTAACGATTTTTGTATGCGGTGCGTTTGTTAAAAAAAGCTAAATTTTCCCCAAAAAAAAAATGTAACGAGACCCCATTTCTAATTTTTTTAACAAGCGCACCCCATACAAAATATAACCGCAAACGATCGCATGTTAAAATGTGAAAAAAAACACTTTACACATAATAAATTATTGAAAATTCAAATTTTATTGAATTTTTGTTATAATATACAGACATGACATAACGTATACATATAATAATGACATATTATGAATCTGCCAAGTCTGCCGGAAAAAAACGATATATAATATGTCTGGGTCATATATCAAAATATGGCTACAAAACGCGGTTAATCATGATGAGCGAAAGCGGTAAAAATGACCTCAGCACAGAGGTGTGAAAAGCCTCAGCAGCGAAAGGGTTAAATGCAGCATATTAGGATGTTTTAGGGAAATTAATTCTCAAATCTCAATCAGAAGCAGACACCACCCCACCCCCTCACTATATTGTACAATGCATCAAATTGATTACCAGACTAAAAACACCTGGTGTTATGCCCGTTTGTGAACAGAGGTCATTTAGAGTTGATAATCTTTCCACGTACACATTAGTTTTTAAATCAATATCTAATAAACCGTTGCTTATAATATTCTGCAGTAAAGAGTCTCTTTATTTCTAGATTTTTTAGTATTTTTTTAAGCATTTTCTATACTTTTTTCAAAATTTCTTTTTTTTTCGAACTCGAACCAACAGACCCAAAAAGTTCGAAATTCGCGAACTTTTGAACTGCCAAAGTTCGGGTCGAACTCCGAACCATCCGAACCTGTACAGCTCATCCCTAATCACAACATCTAATACTTTCCTCTGGTAGCACCATTATTCATCCCTGTGGATTCCAGCTTGATATACACATAACATTATGATGATTGTTTTCCTGCAACTAAGATGCACACCATGCTCGGCATCTTTGTCTACTGTTCCCACTCAATAGATCCTAATACTTTCATATCATGTCTCCACACTCATTGAAATGCTTATCATTAGGTCCCATTGTATTCTGGAAATTACGAAGACAGATGATTGGTGCTTCCAAATAATTTATTTTCCTCAATTGTCAAGTTATTTTTCACATCTACATTTATGTGCAAAACGTAATGTAAACTTGTTTCAATAGTCCTTGAAGTGAGGAATCAATCAGGTGTGTCCCCACCTGTAATATAAAAGTGCATTCAGTGAGATGAAGATAATGGCTATAATCCATACATACTGTCACAAGCATCATGGGCGACAGTTCCTTGCTTATGTGCTAATGCTGCCTATTCCCAGTGGTTGCCAGCATACCTTGTTGTATGTTATTCTATTTATATTTCACATTGACATGTTTACATAATCTTTTTCTACCTGCTACACTGACATCCTTGAAGTAATAAAAGATTGATCTGCCTCTTGAATAAAATTGGGTTGAATGAATAACATGTCTCTTTAACCCCTTCACTGCTGAGTCATTTCACCGCTGTGTGCTGAGCTAATTTTTACTGCTTTTCCTCATGTTTAACCCCTTAGGGACCGCTGACGTACCATGTACGTCCTGCCCACGGGTCTACCTTAGACCCGCGGATGTACATAGTACGACAGCAGCTCCTAACCTCCCTCCCGCCTGATACTTACCTCCCTCGCTGGATCCCTCACAGATCTGGCAGGGAGGAAGCCTGCCCCCGTGATTTAGAGGGGCCGGCGAGCTTGATGACATCACCAAGCTGCTTGGTGATGTCATCAGCAGGCGCCCCTATTGAAATCAACGGAGCCCTCTATCTCCCCAACCATTGAAGATAGAGAGCTGAAAGTTGCACCACTGGAAAAGGGAGAGTCTCCCCTTTTCAGCAGTGTGCAGCATTAACTATTTCACTGCTGGATCGCGATTCGGCACAAATTTGCTACTATTTAGCTGGGGTCTTTTTTGGTGGTTGTAGAGTTTGGGGATTAAATTACAAAAAAGTGTGTTCTTACCATTTGTTTTCATCATATTTCATATTTTTTTTATAGTAAATTATAGGATATTATGGAAATAATTGTATTTTTAGAAAGTCCATTTAATGGCGGGGAAAACGGTGTATAATATGTGTGGGTTGCATAAACGAGTAAGAGGAAAATTTGACCTAAACATGAACAGCGCAGAAATGTAAAAACAGCAGCGGTCACTAAAGGACGGATTTGTGTAAAACCGCCCGGTCACTAAGGGGTTAAACGCAATTTGAAGCCACATTTTATTATATGACCCAGACATATTATATTTTGTTCTTTCCGGCAGATTCATAATATATCATTTTTATATGTATACGTCATGTCCTGCCTGTATATTATAATAAAAAATGCAATAAAATTTGAATTTTTAATCATCTACAGCATGTAAAGTGTTTTTTTTTCACATTTTATCATATAAGCGTTTGTGGTTATATTTTCTATGGGGTGCGCTTGTACAAAAGTTAGAAATGGGGACTCGTTACATTTTTTGGGGGGAATTACGTGATTTTTAGCAAACGCACCTCATAGAAAAAAAATCATTAGTGCAGCATCATTGTTCACATCATAATTGAAATGGGAACAATATTGTTGCATTAATAAAAACAACACACAAAAAACCCCCATGGTTTTATTTTTTTACTTTTTTTTATTATTTTTTTTTTTATTTCTTTTTATTTACTTTTAACATGGTCATGTTTGATATCATTCGAAAGGCCATGCTCAGGCCTTTCGAATGACCCCCTAGATGCCACGGTTCTGGAGATAGGGAAATCCCCAGGCAGCTAGGGATTCCCCGGCTATCTGACGTCATCCCACTATGAGCGATATGTCAGGAGGCAGAGGGAACCTGGAAGGTGAGGGGGAACCAAGATGGTGGCCCCCACCAGAGTTAGATTGTGATCTGGCGCCGAACGGCGCTGGATCACGATCTGGCATGTAAGGGGTTAAAAAATGGCACCGCTTTAAAGGGCAGACACTGTCCTTCAAAGCGGTGCCTTTTTTTTTACTTTAAACCCTCCCGATCGGGAGGGAGGGGGATCCAAAAGGATCCCCCCTCCCTTTCAAGCGATCTCCCGGCATTGCCAAGGGGTCACCTGGAAATGATGTCATCGCACATGACGCAATGATGTTATTGACGTCGGAAGGGACTTAACTTCAGCGTCTGACTTTGCTGCGGGACCCTGGACAGAGAGGTGAGTATCTCCACCGGGGCTCCCGTTTTCGGATGACATGTGGGGAACGTCCTCCGCATATAGCGGGAGTCAATGAGGACGTTCCCCACACGTCATCCGCAGCGAAGGGGTTAATGTGTTGTTTTCACATAAGTGGCTATATTACAATGTTGGTGCTAACTTAACCAGAGCAGTTGTAAACTTAAAACCTCCATAGGCTATAATGGCTCTGGGAAGTTTACAACAGCTGTGGTTACATTAGCACCAACTATGTAATATGGCCCTATATGTACAGTTTGACAAAGCCAGCCAGACTTTGTGATGGTGAAAATGTGTGCAGCATTTCATAGTTAGTGCAATGTGCAAGTGTACTCACAGGGTAATGGGAAGATGTAGCTCAACGGAGGGGTCCTGCAGCTCATTCTCCATCAGGATCTACAGAGTTAAATACACATTAGTCACACATCCATGACTGCACATTCAAATTAATCACAATAAAGACCTGCTTTTATTCTAGGCAATAATAGGAGAACCTAACTGATCCCTTGAAATAAAGCTGTTGTCAGGAACCACACGTTCTAACTCCTGGCAGCCCCTTTATGCCCTGCACGCTTGTTTAATACAGGTTCCTGTGGAATTGCCTGAAACCTGCATTCACTTTAAAAGACGACAGGTTCATCTGATCTCATGTTAATGAGGACTCCTTATGAGGAGCTACACCCTCTACTGAGGACTTCCTCATTGAAGTCAGAACTGTGCAACTAAGCTAACCGGTTTCCTGTAAAGCTCCCTGTTCCTGATCCTACTGAATACCTATCTGATTACCCTACCGATTCCCATCTGCTACTTTGTCGAGAACCCATCTGACATTCCTACCTTGTACCCATCTGGCATTCCTACCGCGAATCCATCTGGCATCCCTACCCAACAACCATATCTGGAATCCTTCTGTCATACCTACCGGTACCTTTATCTGTTGTTCCCCATCTGCTGGATTTACAAGTATATCACACCCCTGGCTACGGACTTTGATTATTTTTCTATCTGCTGACCATGACCTCTGCTTGTAAACCTGACAACGATTTTGCCTGCCCCCTATCTGGATACCTTGCCATGGACATTGATTTAGTTTACCTTAACTAATCTGTTTCTTTCCTCTGTCTATCCTCTTATCTGTTTAGTCAGTATTGTCTATTATTATCTATCCAGTGTCTGCCCTATTACTCTTGCCCTGCTTATACTATTAGTTCTGTGCTTATTCACCGCGTGTTTCTGTCTATCCTTTCTCCTGTTATTATGCTCCTTGCCTCCCCCTATCTTCAGCTCCATGTAGTATCTAGTTTCTCACCTCTACTCTCAGCCATCCTATTGCTTCAGTCCCTCTTCCTGTGTCTTCTCTCTGCTTTAGTATATTGCCTACCTCGCCCGCTTCCTCTATACCTCTTGGTTCAGTTTAGGGATGTGCGTTTCGGGTTTCGGAATTTCGGAATTTTCACGAAATTTCCCGATTCGTGTTTTCGGATGCGGCCGAATTTCCGAAAATTTTTAGATCCGAAAATGACAGATCCGAAAAGTTTTCCGAGCCGAAACTAAATATTTTCGGAATTTTCGAATGGACTTGAAATGTGTCAAATCGAAATTTATTGCTTTGAAACGAGGAGAACAGACGTTCCGAAAAAACGAAAATTTCCGAAGTTACGAAAAGTCGATACAAAAACCGAGCAAAGTGACACGAAAATACGAAAAACGGTCGATATTCCGAAAACATGTATAATTCCGAAAAACGAAAATTTCCGAAATTACGAAAAGTCGATACAAAAAACGAGCAAAGTGACACGAAAATACGAAAAACGGTCGATATTCCGAAAACATGTACAATTCCGAAAAACAAAAATTTCCGAAATTACGAAAAGTCGATACAAAAAACGAGCAAAGTGACACGAAAATACGAAAAATGGTCGATATTCCGAAAAAATTATGTACACGAAAAACGAGTCGAGCCGAACCGAATCGAAACAGAAATCGGTCGAAACGAGCCGAATCGAAAAGTTTAAAAATCCGAAAAATCGAACCGAAAAAAAAATCGGTGCACAAGCCTAGTTCAGTTCTCCTGTTTATTTGAATCTACTCTGTTTCATTTAAATAAAGACCTTACTTTGCCCTGCAACCTGCCTCTTATATGTTTCACTGCATATTGGGCTCATACCCACATACAATGCTCAGTTCCTGTGACAGCAGTTAAGGGACTTGTCTCATCACTGATTATCCTGATGGGGGTGTCGAATGGCAGTTGTAGGTGACACATGTTCTAAGCATTATTGTATCTATGTCATACATATAAATCACTCACCAGGAAGTACTCGCACAACTTACAGACACATTAGATCAATATGTGCATTTCCATCTTGATGGTGGTGCTATGTCCTGGATTGGGCCATCTTCCAAAGTGCTATGTATGGGGCAGAATACAAGCATCATAGTTTAAATTCTGAATGCAATTTTGGTGTGACGTTTGTGCTGTGCAAGTGTCCTTCAGGAAGGCTGCTTCCATGTGCAGCATACATGTAGTTTTATCCCTTCAGAGATATATTTTCCTTGATGTGCCAAAGTACATTTCTCTATGTAGTTAATTGTGCCTGATAGGCCATGTTGTCCTGGACACATGTCCCCATTTCACGAAGGGTGTAGCACAAAGTGCTCCCTGCAATATGTATAATCGCTGTGCTGCAGTTAGGGAATCAAGAGGACATGTCACGTGTGATTCCTTTCCTGTAGCATATGCATTGTACATAATGCAGGGTGGCATTTTAGAAGCTGTGCCCTTCAGAATGACTGATATGTGTCCAGGATTGCATGGCATATCTGAGAAGTCAAGAAGTGATATGCATTTGTGCAGACAATAGCAAAGGAGATATGTGCTTGTGCACCTTACCTGTGAAATATTGTATTCAACAATGTGCTGCCTGACATCTGTGCCCACGTCCTCTATGTCATCAGGTGGCACTAGTGGGACCTCACCAGAGGCCACAGCAAGGTCAGCCTCAAAATCTAAAGGAGTTCCATCATCTAGAGCAAGGTTTTGAAGCATTGCACATGCTAGTATGATCAACACAGCTTTTTGGGGCTGGTACTGCAGGCTTTCTCAGGATTTTTTTTTAACTAGCCACATTCATGTGCTTGGACTTCACACACTACACATCAGGTACACTGTTGTCACTGGTGTATGTTTTTTTTCTTTTTCTAATGATTACTGACATTGCATATCCCATGCGGTTTTGTACCACATTCTAGAATGTTTGTGACCTTATAATTTTTTAATAATACTTTATTCAGGGTTATTCAAAGAGAATCGAAAAGTTACTGCACGTTCGGTGACTTTTCCTTCCCTGCAATTCGGGGCGATTCGGCGATCCTATTTCGCCGTCCCTGCGGTGTATTCAGCAAGCACTACAGGGCCTCCGTACTGCAGGGAAAACCCGACAAACACTCACCGAAACCCACAGAAACAGCTGGATTAGGCTAGGGTCAGACGAATGCAGTTTTAACGTGCGTTTAGCCGCACAAAATCACGGCCGTGCTAGCAGCAAATGACGTCCAATGCCGGGGAACATACGACGAACGGCCGCACGAAAGTTCGTCCGTGCAACGCAAGTGGCAAACGAACGCATTTTTTTGAGAACGTCAAACCGCTACTACTGACGTACAGAGTGCGCTGCGGCCGCATAGCGGCGTGTTTGCGTGATTGGGAGACGTCAGACGCTGCACACGTCCGGCCAACATAACGTCCAGACGCAAAAAGGGTTTTATTGATGATCCGTACAAAATCACGGACGAAAATGCGCATCGTATGACCGCTGTCGCGTATTTCGTGACAAAATACGTCCATTCGTTCGAGCGCACTTTTTCACGGACAACGCGAAAAATACGTTCGTCTGACCCTAGCCTTAATCCCGCCAAACACGCCGGAGAAGCCCGACTAGCTGCCAATCACAGCGCAGAGCAGCCGCTGGAAAAACCCGACACGCAGACGAATGAGGTGAAAAAAAAAAAAACAGTACACTTGAAAGTTTGAAATTTGAAATGCTGTTTGCAAAAAAACTACTGAATGAAAATGCCTGGAATTTACATATAAGATCCAATGAATGATAATAAAAAGGGCAGTTACAGTAAAAAGAAAAGCCAAATTTAAAAAAAAACGGGAAAAGGTTTTTGCCAAAAAAATCCCCAAAAATGTTTAACAGATCCTAAAAAAATCTATAAATGAAGAGACTTTTTACTGCAGAATATAATATTAAATGGTTTATTAGATATTGAATTAAAACAGGAATATTTTTAACATTGAAGCCTATGGGATTCGCCTGAATAATAATGCCAAATGAAACCACCGAATAGCAGGGCATTTCGGAAACTTTTCCCTGCTGTTTGGTGTTCTCTGAATAGACGAAGCATTGCTTCTCTATGGGGAGTTTACTGCCCTCGAAGAGGCACCGAACAGGTAACGTATGTGCAGGCAATTCGCCAAGATTTGGCGAACTGCCTGCTCTCTGAATAGCCGAATGGCCAGGAAAGGTAACCGTACGCTGAATTTCAGTGTTCGGTTACCTTTCGGCCACTATTCGGGATCTCTTTGAATAACCCCCATAGACTTCATATATCAATTATATCATACAGCCAGAACTGTCCAAACAGTGGAACCTCATTTTAAGGAGACCAAAGATTCTCTCTATTACACTCCTCGACCTCTGGTGTGCAGTTTTGTAGGCCTCATGATCCAGTCCGTCAGGCTATCCTGAATCACCTAATACATGGTACATAACACACATTAATATTCTGTCAGATTAGCAAATACTTTAAATTTATGATATTTGTGTTAAGACATGTATGCGTGCCGAGATGCCATCCTTCTGGGAACATCCTATCTTGGAAATCATGTGCCATCGAGGAGTTTTGCAGAATATGTGAGTCATGGGCTCTCCCAGGTATCACTGCAAATACGTTTATGAAGCGCATATGATCCAGTAGCAAGGAACCTTATACAGCACAGCAACTTGTTCATTCCTGACACAGATAAGCGTGCGTCAGACCTCCAGAAGGGACTGCAGCTGTACGTAGAGCCTGCAGATCTGGTCACGGTTTAGTCTATATTGAAGGCAACACATTGCATCATTCACATTCTCCAACGTGAGTCTAGTCCTTTGGACACGAGGTGCACGTGGGACTGTACATGCCCTCTCCTGCTGGCATCAGACACGGCTTCTGCATATGTAACAAGCATTCAAGAAAGCAGCAGTAATAACACTGACATGCCTGGCAACATCCGTCGTATAATAACTCTGGTGTATGGGACCAATGGAACATGGCTGTGCTGCATTCCTATTAATGGGCTGAGGATTTTGCATTTTGCCAGGTTCCTCGAGTTTGGAATTAGCATCAGCTTTGAGGAAAGTTTCAGCATCGCATCCCGGCAGTAAGTAGTGTCAGCACTTTGGAATACCTTACTTATTGAACCACAACAGATTGCTTGCTGCTTGCGTTCACCATTTTAGGTATGGGACGAGCAAAGTATAGTAAGTTTGCGCAAGTTCCAATACGCTTAATAATTACTTACAGGTGTAGCATCAGAAATTTAATATGGGGAGCATGTGCTAAACTCACTTATCCTGGCTGTAATGCTTATATCGAGATGCTAACATTAGCTCCAGCTATGGAATAGTGCCTCTTATGTTCTTTGTATAATGCTATTGTTGTTGAACATGAACACGTCAATAGAGAGATATTTTTATTAAAATGTAAATGAACCGAACAATCATGATCCCTGATAGATGCTTTTTGTCGAAGCCATTTAATTTCTTTCGCATTCCATTCCGTTTCCATGGAAGAAGTTGAAGGTGGGTATTCATTAAATAGGGCATAGATTTGGAGGTAAAGTACAGGAAGATGTCAACATCAGGTCATCACCAACTGAGTGAATGTGCTGAAATTTTTTGCCAATAAGAAAGGACGTGTAGGTATCGGGGGATTCTAGATAGCATTATATAATGTGAACAACTTCTATTCTTTGCTCCCAATCCACCCAGATAGGTTATGAACTGTTTTGGCAAAAGTAAAATATTGGAAATTAACCCAAAAACAATCTAGCTAAAAAAAATGCACAAACAATACATACATTTGGGTCTTTGTGCCGCAGTTTACATCAGACACCAGGAGAAATAAATCTTGTGGGTTTGATTAGAAAATGTAGTCCATTTGTAGGGGTATCAGTGAGTCACTGCTGATCCAGGAGGCAGCACAGCTCAATGAAATTAAAATATTGACTTCTTGTTGCAATCCAACATCTGCTGTAAAACAGTTACAGTTACAAGTTTTTATAAAGAGCTGACAAGTTCCATAGCGCTGTACAGTGAGAGGCTGAGTAACAAATAAACATACAGGTTAAACACACCGTACAGTGGGTGAGAGGACCCTGCTCAAGAGCTTACAATCTAAGAGGATAGAGGTGACACACTAGGTGAGGGTAAAACAGTGTAATAATGCCCCAATAAAAGAGTACATTGTTATATGAGTTGGCTGGAACTTGGTTGCAAACCTGTTGAGGCTTAGCTGTGAATAGAAAAGTGACTATTAAAGAACTGATCAATCGTTACCACTTCACAGATTGAATTAGCTGCTCCTCTGTTAAACAACACATACACATGGAAACATTAATTCTGCTTTTAGTGAACAAGCCCTGTAGAGTTTGTTGACTAGAAGAGCTTTGTTGCTAACTTTTAATAAATACTGGATAGATATTATGCAATAATATGTTATATAGACCTGACAAATCATGATTTCGTCATCCGGAAAGATCAATTATATTGCGGAAGCAATTAATATTTCCACTTTTGCATTACCCAAAACAAGGGAGACAGATTTTTTTGACTTTCCAAATCAATGTAACTTCTTCATTAATGTAATAAAAAATCCAATTATGCAACAGGTACAACTATCGGTTGTAGGACCCAAATAAATCTTGGTGGGGGATTGTCTTCTCGCTGAAGGCATTGCAAATCCATAATATAATTAAACCACTACATACAGGCTAACAAGCACAGTCTATTACTTCACTACTCTTACAATTTATGACACAAATTGGGGGAATACAGTAACTCTAGGGTGATACATTTGTCATACCCCTATCCCTAGAGCGCCGGACCCCCCCGAGTTCGCCGCTCAAGACGTTTACATAGAATCATTAATGTACAACCCATTGCCGGAACGAGCCCATCTGCGGAGCCCTTCGCGCATGCGCGATCAGAATCTACACAAACCTCTGCCGCGGGTTCTAATACGCATGCGCGCCTGTCTCCGGGGACCCCTCCCTAGCGTCTGACGTCACAGACGCGCACTTAGGAGCGCCAAACTATAAAACCCGAGATACCATATGCGACAGTGTTCTAGTATCGTTAGGATTTCCCAAAGACTATACTTGAGACCATCACCATATTTAAAGACCCGGAATACCACTCGACTACCCTCCTGATTAACCCCTTCAACTGTACCGCGATTCCTGGACTATTAACGCTGACCTGGTTTGCCTCCTGACTTATGCATTCTTGATTAACCCCTTCAACTGTACCGCGATTCCTGGACTATTAACGCTGACCTGGTTTGCCTCCTGACTTATGCATCCTGATTAACCCCTTCAACTGTACCGCGATTCCTGGACTATTAACGCTGACTTGGCTTGCCTCCTGACTATGCATCCTTGATTAACCCCTTCAACTGTACTACGATTCCTGAACTATTAACATCGAACCAGCTGGATCCTGCTTCCTGTTTGCCGTGTAACAAGGCCGCGCTGCACTTGCTATTGGGTTCTACGAACAGTAAGTTCAATCCTTTCCTTATCTAACAGTATACTAGAACCATAAATGGAACCCGCAGAAATAGCAGACGTCCTTGCTAATATCACCGCACAGTTAGCCGCCCTCACTCAAAATGTACAAGAGATCAGGGCGAATCAAGCTCGCTTAGAAACCCTGAACCCCACAGGCTTAGCTCCTGGAGCTGAAGCACTTCCACTGGGTATAGAACCCGTTGTTGCGGCCGGAGCCATGGAGCCTATGGTACCCTTACCGGAAAAATTCAACGGCGAGAGAACTACATATAGGAGGTTCATGACTTCGTGCCATGTGTTATTTTCCCTACAACCTTGTATATATATAAATGATTTCATTAAAATAAGGACCGTGATTTCCTTACTCACAGACCACCCTCAAGCATGGGCTCATCATTTATTGCTAACGCAGAGTCCAATACTTCAGTCTTGGGCCACATTCTATCAAGCGTTAGAAGAAATGTATAGCGATCCTTTCAGAGTGTCTACTGCTGCGAGCACCCTGAGAGCATTACGTCAAGGGAAACGTGAAGTCGAAGATTATGTCACGGAATTTCGCCAAGCGGCTATTGATTCAGATTGGAACGAACCCGCCTTATTGGATCAGTTTAGGCATGGGCTTTCAGACACATTAAAAGACGAATTGGCTCGTATCGGGATTCCTAAATCCTTAGAGCAAACTATTACGTGGTGTATACAACTTGATAGACGGATCAGAGAACGTAGGCTAGAAAAAATGAATACCTATCGTCCTGCTCCTCCTACTCAGCCACGAAGATTAGCTCTACCAGCTCCTCCGGTTACCAACCCACCCAATGAGGAATCTATGCAATTGGGCGCCGCAAGAGGACCACTTACTGAAGCTGAGAGAACTCGTCGTCGAGCCCAAGGCTTATGTATGTACTGCGGCAAACCCGGTCATCAATTGAGAGAATGTAAAGAAAAACCCCGTACTACGGGAGGTAAGATACATTCAACTAAATTCTTATGTACGTCTTTATATCCCCAACTCCTTATCAAATCCCATTTATACATATTTCTAATATTACAGTGGAATAATACAGAACGAACAGTCCCTGCAATGATCGATTCAGGAGCCTGTGGGTACTTCATGGACTCTGAACTAGCAAAAGCCCTATCCATTCCTACCCAAGATAAAGAGTTTCCTGTTACTTTGAAATTAATTGATGATACTCTCATTAGTTCTGGGCCTGTGGTGAAAGAAACCCAAGCCATCGAAGTAAAATCCGAATCTAAGCATAAAGAAACCATTATTTTTGATTTAATTACCTCACCCACTTTCCCGTTAATATTGGGACACCCCTGGCTTAAAAAACATAACCCTCAAATTGATTGGGTATCGGGTGAAGTAAATCTTTGTTCTGAGTATTGTAGATTAAATTGTTTTTCAGAACAATCCACATCTGGGTTTTTGTCTTGTGTAACTTCTAGCCAGGTACTACTACCCCACCACTATGTTGAGTATGAAGATGTCTTTCAGAAACAACTAGCAGACAGACTACCTCCTCATAGGATCTATGACTGTCCTATAGATCTCATTCCCAATTCCCCTATCCCCTCGAGTCGTATTTACCCACTATCCGAGCCAGAATTAAAAATATTAAAGGAATATCTAGATGAAAATTTAGCTAAAGGGTTTATCCGCCCTTCTACTTCCCCAGCAGGTGCGTCAATCTTTTTTGTCGGAAAAAAAGATGGCGGTCTCAGACCCTGTATTGATTATCGAGCCCTAAATTCAATCACTATAAAGAACAAATACCCGCTCCCTCTCATAACCGAGATTATGGATAGGTTAAAAGGGGCCAAGGTGTTCTCTAAACTAGATCTGAGGGGGGCCTACAATTTAGTCCGTATCCGCAAGGATGACGAATGGAAGACGGCTTTCAAAACTCGTTATGGTCATTACGAGTATACAGTGATGCCCTACGGGTTGTGCAATGCCCCTGCTACCTTTCAGAGATTCCTGAACGATATATTCTATGACATACTAGATGTTTTTCTCGTTGTTTATTTAGATGATATATTAATCTATTCCCCTTCTATAGAAAAACACAGAGACCACGTACGACTAGTACTATCACGTTTACGCCAACACCAACTTTACGCAAAACTAGAGAAATGTCTATTTGACGTCCAGAAGTTAGAATTTTTGGGTTTTATCATAACTCCTGACTCAATACAAATGGATGAATCTAAAATAAAAGCAATACTTACATGGCCAGTACCATTAAATAGAAAGGGCCTAAAAAGTTTTATCGGCTTTAGTAACTTCTATCGAAAATTTATAAGAAATTTTTCCCAGATTATACTACCCTTGACCAGATTAACCAAACCCACTATACCATTTCAGTGGAATAGAGAAGCACAAACTGCTTTTGAGACATTAAAAGGTTGTTTTTCTTCCTTCCCAGTACTATGTTTACCTGATCCGGAGAAACAATACATAGTAGAAGTAGATGCTTCAGAGAACGCTGCAGGCGCAGTATTATCTCAAAAAAAGGGGATAAAAATCTACTCCACCCCGTTGCTTTCTTCTCTAAGACATTCTCTCCATCAGAGAGAAACTATGATGTCGCTGATAAAGAATTATTAGCTATAAAAGTAGCCCTTGAAGAGTGGAGACACTTACTGGAGGGCTCCCTTCATCCTATACTGATCTATACAGATCATCGTAGCCTGGAATATATTAAAGCCGCTCGTAGACTTAAACCGAGACAAGCTCGATGGGCCTTATTCTTTAGCCGTTTTGATCTATCCATCACATACAGACCTGGTACTCGAAACGGTAAAGCTGATGCCTTATCTCGTAGTCAAAGTACTTTCGAAGAAGATGTAGAACAAAATCAGTCGATAATCCCAGAAAGGTATTTCCTAGCAACCGCCCCTTCCTTATGGAAAGAGATACAACAACAAATTCCTACAGCTAATATACCACAACATATACAAATGGAGCTAAAGGATGGCTTATTGGTCCACAAAGACAAAGTGTACGTTCCACCTTCCATGATAGAACAAGTGTTACTGTTCCATCATGACAACCCTATCACAGGTCACGGAGGGATCCAAAAAACAACGGAATTGATTAAAAGAACATTCTGGTGGCCGAATATGGATCTAGACATCTATAATTACGTGAAACATTGTGTAACCTGCATAAGATCCAAAGATATGCGTACAAAACCCCAAGGATTACTCCAACCGCTACCCGTACCCTCTAAACCTTGGGCAGATATCGCACTCGACTTTATAGTAGATCTACCCTTCTCTCAGATGTACAACACGATTCTAGTAGTAGTTGATAGATTCACCAAAATGGCTCACTTCATCCCCATCAAAGGTCTACCTTCTGCTAAAATTACAGCCAACCTGTTCCTAAAAGAAATTTTTAGACTACACGGCCTCCCAGAGTCTATAATATCCGACAGAGGTACCCAATTTACTTCTAAATTTTGGGACGCCTTCTGCCAACAGCTACATATGAAAAGAAATCTCTCTACTGCTTTCCATCCTCAAACGAACGGCCAGACCGAGAGAACGAATCAGACTTTGGAACAGTATCTACGCTGCTATGTGACATATCTACAAGACGATTGGTACAATTACTTACCTATGGCGGAGTTTGCTTACAATAATCATATTCATAAATCTATCAAAGTGTCCCCTTTCTATGCAAACTATGGATTGCATCCTACGATGTTACCAGGTTCTCCTATCAATACCTCAGTACCCGATGTCCAAGAACATGTATCCAACATAATACGAAACTACAGATTGATAAAACAAACACTCTCTCAAACCTGCGAACGTTCCAAGACTTACGCAGATAGATCACGGACAACAGCTCCATGTTATAAAGAAAATGACAACGTATGGTTATCCACTAAATACCTAAAATTGAGTTGCCCTACAAAAAAATTTGGTCCCCGATTTATAGGACCATTCAAAATACTCAAGGTGATATCTCCATCCGCAGTCAAATTGCAGCTACCCCAAACATATAGAATACACCCTGTCTTCCATGTATCTTTACTTAAACCGGCTATTCCAGATCCCTTCACCAATCGGGTACCCAGTCCTCCTGGCCCAGTTCTAGTGGATGATGATGACGTATTCGAAGTTGATAATATTCTTGATTCCCGTATACGCCGTTCTCGTCTAGAATACTTAATTCAATGGAAAGGCTATGGACCAGAAGAAAGATCGTGGATCGATCATAAAGATGTATCTGCTCCTACCCTTATTGACCGTTTCCATCGCCTACACCCTGATCGCCCCCAGAGGGCGCGTCTTGTGAGGGGGCACTGTCATACCCCTATCCCTAGAGCGCCGGACCCCCCCGGAGTTCGCCGCTCAAGACGTTTACATAGAATCATTAATGTACAACCCATTGCCGGAACGAGCCCATCTGCGGAGCCCTTCGCGCATGCGCGATCAGAATCTACACAAACCTCTGCCGCGGGTTCTACTACGCATGCGCGCCTGTCTCCGGGGACCCCTCCCTAGCGTCTGACGTCACAGACGCGCACTTAGGAGCGCCAAACTATAAAACCCGAGATACCATATGCGACAGTGTTCTAGTATCGTTAGGATTTCCCAAAGACTATACTTGAGACCATCACCATATTTAAAGACCCGGAATACCACTCGACTACCCTCCTGATTAACCCCTTCAACTGTACCGCGATTCCTGGACTATTAACGCTGACCTGGTTTGCCTCCTGACTTATGCATTCTTGATTAACCCCTTCAACTGTACCGCGATTCCTGGACTATTAACGCTGACCTGGTTTGCCTCCTGACTTATGCATCCTGATTAACCCCTTCAACTGTACCGCGATTCCTGGACTATTAACGCTGACCTGGTTGCCTCCTGACTTATGCATCCTTGATTAACCCCTTCAACTGTACTACGATTCCTGAACTATTAACATCGAACCAGCTGGATCCTGCTTCCTGTTTGCCGTGTAACAAGGCCACGCTGCACTTGCTATTGGGTTCTACGAACAGTAAATTCAATCCTTTCCTTATCTAACAACATTAAAGCATAATCTTCGCCCAAGCAACAGATCATCATGAGGATAACTGGGGGGATCTGCCCTTATATTTACTCTAGTTCCGACAACCATGGGTGCTACTCATTTGCTCATATAATGAGCAAATATATTTTGATTTAATAGGCCCGCGTCAGACAAACGCAGTTATCACGTACGTGTTGCTGCACATTTTAACGTCTGTCGTAGCATAGAATCATGAGCAATAGAGACCCACACACGAAATATGAGCGCACCGAACTGCGCACGCACAACGCACGTGGCAAACGGACACAAGTTAGGCAAGAACGTAAAACCGCTAGACAGATGCGCAGAGTGCACCACGTCCGCGTAGCGTTCTATGTGAGTGATGAGATGTCAGACGCTGCGCATTTGCGACATCCAGCACCTTGGCGCACAAAATGGCTTTTCATATTTTTATCATTTTTCATATTAATTTTGTTTCCCATAATTCCCCTTTTTTTTTCTACGTCCGTCAACAAAAACGGACCGTGTGGTGTCTACAGTATCTTCCGTCAGTACGTCTGTCCATTATGCATGCACGCAGAGTGCGCTCTGACTGCGTTCGTCTGACATTAGCCATAGTTAATAGATCTATGTACCCGTTCTTCATCAATACAAATCAATAGAACACTTTTATATAACATTTCATGGTAATAGTTCAATGTTGTCCAAGTGAACCTGTTTCAATATATATACCTATACAGAATAGATAGATAGATCCGAAACATTATCTAAACTCAAGAACCAGAAACATAAAAAATAAACACCTCTGACCTACCAAAATACAATACAGCTCAACGTAAAGGATTAGGATATGTACAGTCTTCATATAAGCTAAAATGCATGCTTGTTATAACATCTGTTTAATATGTGTATGCGGTCATGTCTTTTTCGAGAATGTTTGACCAAAGTTCCAAGCTAGCCAGATGCTGCCAGAGGATGACAATCAACAGGCTTCCTCAACTTGTTGGCTCAGTTAAGTTAACAGTTTTGTGGAATATGTTTAAATCTGTTGAATTGTGAAAGATTTTTGCAAACAATCAATTTTGTAGAGAATGTAACTTTGAAACTCTAAGCACCCCCACAGTATTTTCATTATATTTTCATGTGTTTTCTCACACCTTGCTTCTCACTCATTGCCCTGCAGCATTCAGCACCATATAACTATCAACATCTGTTTTTTGCTTGGCCTTTAATTACTTGTTTGCAGCACATTCATTTCCTACAATTAAGCACAAAATACAACACTAAGTATATACTACTGGCTAGGGCACGCATGCTCATTGTAATGTGAGATGAAGCATTGAGTAACCAATAATGGCATTTAAAAACTAACACCTGTGATGAACAGAAATTCTCACTGACACAAGAATGCCTTTTATTTAAAGATAGTGTGGCTTCAGGACAGATTACATAAAACTGATTCCTAAGTTATAGGTCAGTCCGTGAAAGAGTAATTTAAGAAAAAGAGATACGTGTGTGTCTTCCCATATGTACACATTTACAATATATGGACTATCAGGGTAATTCAAAGTGAATCAAAAAGTCACCGCACGTTCGGTGACTTTTCGTTCTCCTCAATTCGGTTCGATTTGGCGATTCCATTTCGGCAACCCTCCAGTGTATTCAGCAAGCACCACAGGGTTCCCGAATTGCAGGGAAAAGTCACCGAAAACCCGCCGAAAACCCGCGAATGCACACCGAAACCCGCAAAAACATCTGGATTAACTCCCGCCGAAAACGCCGGAAAAACCCGAGCAGGAGCTGATCACACACAGCGCAGCCGGCGGAAAAAGCCAACACCGCAGACGAATGAAGTGGGAAAAAAAAAACAGTTTGCTTCAATGTTTTAAAAGTGAAACGCTGTTTGCAAAGAAACTACTGAGCGAAAATGTCCAAGGAATGATAAAAAAAAGGACTGTTACATAAAAAAGAACAAATGTTTAAAAAAAAAAAATCAGGAAAAAAAGTTTGGCAAAAAAATCCCAAAAAATGCTTAAAATATCCAAAAAAAATCTATAGATTAAAAAAGAGACTTTTTACAACAGAATATTATAATGAACGGTTTATTAGATATTGAATTAAAACCAGAATATTGTTAACATTGAAGCCTATGGGATTCGCCAGAAAAAACCTGTCAAATGAAACCACTGAATGGCAGGGCAATTTGGCAACATTTCACTGCTGGGTTTTGCTCTCTGAACAGCCAAAGCATTGCTTCTCTATGGGGATTCACTGCCCTGGAACAGGCAACGAACAGCCACTGTATGTGCGGGCAATGGCCAAGAAATGGCCATTGCGGGCAATGGCCAAGAAAGGTAACTGAACGCTGATTTTCAGCGTTCGATTCCCTTTAGGCAGCCATTCGGATCTCTTTGAATAACCCTGTATGTGTTTATGTATTTGTGTATATTATCTATCTCTCTACCTGCTTGAAATATATGGACTATTTCACATAATTATAAAAGAACGAAAGTTATTTTACTTTATATGTTTTTTTGTACATCAATAAAACATTTCCAATTTTTATCAATAAACTTGCAGAACTTTCTTTGGTCTCGCAGGACTGAGATGCAGACAATCAAATGCATAGGTTGGTATCAACACTTTAAGAAGGGGAAATGAGGGAGGTAATGTGCTCAATGTGCTGTAATGATGTGTGTGTGTGTATTTAAACTGTAAATAAATGGTTATGTTGAAAAAAGTTCTCATACTCACCTCTCCACGCTCCCTCGCTGTGCTTGCTTCTTCTCTCTCTCTTCCGCTTTTTTTTCACTTTAGTTTGCCGGCTGCTGTGTGTGTGATTCACTACACAGACAGCAGGGGCAGCACTGAGCCAGCCTAGGCTACACAATTTGCGCAGCTCTACGCTACGCTGATTGTGAAGCCCAAGCTGGTGGCAGACACTCTCTCCTGTGCCTCCAGGCACGGAGCGCAAATGAAAGCTTCAGCCAATGGGAAAGCTCCCATTGGTCTCAAGCATTTCCTTTTTTTTTAAAAAAAAACGTCACCATGGGAGGCAGAGCTCCTCATGGTTTGATTGACGCAGGACAGTGGTCGCCATGGTGGCCCATAGGATGAGTGCTTTTTTCATGCTTAGAAAATAACATAAAGCACTGTGGTTAACAAGTGACACTGACTGACAACATGATCTACAACGGGAGTAAATGTTATTATAGGGATTGCCTTAATCAACCTACAATGGCTGTGTTGGTTTACACACGTGTCTATCAGTCACATCAGAAAGCAAATAGCAGCACATGCTTGTGATTAAAATAATAATGTTCTGATCCCAACAGATCACATAAAATCCTAGAAATCTCCTCTTTCACAAAGAGTCAGTTTTCCTGCATTGATTGAAATAATTTATTACAATGCTGCCAGCAAATCTGTGTGTCCTTCATAGCATAACCCAAACAAAAAACCTTTTCTTTTTTTCTTTTATCCAATATTCTGCAAACTTGGTATCATCTGGTCCCATGGTGAATAGACAGTGTCTTTTAAGTTTGCAGTTGATCCTACTGGGGAAAAATTGCAATCCATCACAAAAAAAGAATAATTAATTGGGGGGGGGGGTGAAAAAAATTAAACCAGTTACGATAACAAGTCTCAGCTTTATCATAAATAGAAGTTATCACATGGACTTGATGGATTTTAAACGTTACATATATATTGAGTGAACACAAGTTACTGTTTAGTAAACAAACCCCTGAATCTCTCCCTCTTGCTGTGACAACAGATGGAGTGAATTTGGATGGCACCTGGGTGAGGGGTGAGCAGTTCTGCAGCTTCCAGCTGGAATTGGTGACTTCAAATGCGTAAATTGTGACAGCGTAACCCTGTGTATATCTGGTTCTGATACTAGCCGGTGCCTCACCAGCCACGGACCTCACCGCACGTCACTGGTAGGGTGGGAGGTAGCGAGGGGTTGACATAGGAGGGTGCGGAATCTAGAGCTGGCGGAGATCAAAAGCCACCTGGACCAGATGTACAGGTAGTGGGGCAGTCCATTGGTCACGGAAAGTTATTTTACTTGAACCCTTTCCTATGTTTAATATGTATTAAGGTTAATTTCTGAGTAAGGGCTATATTTAAAAATAAATTAAAATTGAGATATTATGGCAATATTTTACACTAACAGGGTTTTTTAAAGAGATCCGAATGGCTGCTGAAAGGGAACCGAACACTGAAAATCAGCGTTCGGTTACCTTTCTTGGCCATTCGGCTATTCAGAGAGCAGGCAGTTCGCCAAATGTTGGCGAATTGCCTGCACATACGGTGCCTGTTCGGTGCCTGTTTGAGGGCAGTGAAACCCCCATAGCTTCGTCTATTCAGAGAACAAAAACCAGCAGTGAAAAGTTGCCGAACTGCCCTGCCATTCGGTGACTTCATGCGGCAGATTTATTCAGGTGAATCCCATAGGCTTCAATGTTAAAAATATTCCTGTTTTAATGCAATATCTAATAAACCGTTGATTATAATATTCTGCAGTAAAAAGTCTCTTTATTTATAGATTTTTTAGGATCATTTAAGCATTTTTCCGGATTTTTTTTCAATAAACTTTTACAGATTTTTAATTTTTTTTTTAAACTTTTCTTCTTTTTCTGTAACAGCCCTTTCTATTTTCATTCATTGGACCTCATATGTAAATTTCAGGCATTTTCGCTCTGTAGTTTGTTTGCAAACAGCGTTTCACTTTTCAAACATTCAAGCGTACTGTTTTTTTTTTTTCTTCACCTCCTTCGTCTGCAGTGTCGGGTTTTTCCGGCGGCTGCTCTGCGCTGTGATCGGCTCCTGCTCGGGTTTCTCCGGCGTGTTCGGCGGGGTTAATCCATATGTTTTTGCGGGTTTCGGTGTGCATTCGCATGAGTTTTGCGGAGAGTGTTCGGCGGCTTTTCCCTGCATTATGACGGCCCTGTGGTGCTTGTTGAATACACCGCAGGGTCACCGAAATGGGATCGCCAAATCGCACCGAATTGAAGAGAACGAAAAGTCATCGAACGTGCGGTGGCTTTTCGATTCTCTTTGAATAACCCTGTAAGAGTAAGGATTAGGTTTGATGTTAGTGTTATATATTAAAATTATATTTGTCTTTTAGATTTCAGTATTAGAATTATATGTAGATTAAGGTCAATGTTTAGATTTTAGTGTCATGTTTACATCTTTTGGTATCGGTAAATATTAGAATTTGATTTAGAATGAGAGTAAAGCATCGATGCTGAGTGTGTAGTATTCCTTTTGGGTCTATAATTAGGGTTAGTATTTATGTCAGAATGCCAAGCTTAGAACAAGATTTAGAACTTTATGTTTAATCTTGGCAATTATTTACAGGTAATTGTAAGTCTGTTTAAAGTTTAAAGGTCATTGAAAAAACAAATAAATAGTATATAAGAAAAAAGATTGCTCTGTTTAATTGAATAAAGAGTATTCATTCTGAGATTAATGCCATGTGACAATGAAACTAACGCTGCAACACTGAATTGGCTGTTTGCAACTTTTAATAAAATACTTCATGTTAATGGGCTCATTTAAGTATTACAATCGAGAAATTGTCTAAGCGTCATATTACTTACCTGTGTTTACCTAAAATACCTGTATTTTACCTGTTTTTTGAGGTACTGCCTATTATTCCAGTGAGCATCCCAGCTTACATGACTTTTAAGAGTTCGAAGATGCACCAGTTAAAGGAAAACAAAGTTTTTTTCATAAACAAACTCCAAAAACCATAGCTGTAACCTTCTTCCTTCTTCCACTAAATTAAATTTTTACGTTAAACCTAATTATTTCGCTAATATTTCTTTCTACCTCCTTAAAAGAAATCCTGCCACTCTCCCTTTCTTGAATTATCTCTAACAGTATCTATATCATATTGGCTTTTGCTAGCCTCTTTATGTGCCAGTTGAACATTCTTTACAGTGGCAGCACAGATGTGTATTTATTTGAATATGTATATTGCTTTTCATTTGGTTTAGTTTTGTCATTTTTACTTCTAGTTTTAATCCCCTCACTGCAGAAAATATGTGGTGAACATCGTCTGTTTTCCATACATGGTGCAAATAACTTACTTTTAAATTGCTCCTGAAGCAATTGCTCTATTTTTCCTGGTAGATCGCTCTGTAGGAATTCAGCCTGTGTAAAGGGAATCCCTGAATTGTGCTGACATCTTCATGATCTCAGTAAATCCTCTTAACTAAAGTATAGCTGGAAATCATTCAGAAGTGGAGGAGGTACTTTGTGCCAGTCTGTCTTTGTAAGACCTTGCTCAAATGAGGTATCAGTAGAAATGTGAATGTTTGACTTTTCCCACGATACCAAACAAGATCATGTAAAATGTAAAAGAAGACATTTTAAAAAATAATGAAGAATGCAACTGGCATAATTTCCATTTCCATTTCACTCACTGAGAGATTATGCATTGCATACTTACATACTGCGTCATCTAAAATGGAAGCACTGCAAAGGATCAGCAGGCTATTTAGACCACTGCTTCTCTGTGATGTTTATACCTACAAGTCCCTAAGACACATTTTTGTAAGATGATCTGAAATTTTTATTATTTGGGGTATAACTAAAAGCTTGTATTTAGAGGATGCTTGGGGAATGTGTGCATTCACTCTAGAATGCTGGTGACATTTCCCATACATTCTCCACCACAATTGTTTACTCTACCAATCACACATCAAATAGCATCTTCTGCCCTATCGAGCCAGTCCATAAACTCGCCATGGAAATGCCAGATCATTGGTAATATCATTGTTTAAGTACAGGGTGCCATCATAACCAAAAATAATCACAGCAGAGCTGATTAGGATTTGAAAGTCTGTTGGGGGAGGAGGCATAAGACCCAATATTGCAAAACGAAACAACGGGTGACCCAGCGCACACGTGGAGAGGACAAACCGAAAATCTTACACTGGTAGATGTATATTGGATCCTGATGTAGCAGCGAACATGCGCCGATATGAATCAATCAGACCTCAAGAAATATAAAAACATATATATAGAGAAGTTCCGTAATACAATTGTGGAACTGAACTGAATTTGGTTACACTCACGCGCTTTAAAGAGCCTAAGGGCTCGCTGATATTTGCTTATGGGTTCTTCTTAAGGCTCACCCATCAGCCTGTTTTCATGAGTTTAAGCATTCCTCACACCGAAGTTCAGCAGTGGAAATTCCAATGGAGACGTAACCTGGATCTCCTCAACTGCACTGGAAACTTTGAAGGTAGAGTCACCGTAAAAAAAATAAACCAACTTATAGTTAAACAAAAATAAAATACAAGACATAATAAAAGGGTTCCCAAAACACGTTTCGCCTATAGCATAGGCTTCATCAGTTGGTGCAAACCAGAAAAAAAAAAGAAGTCAGATATGAAAGTCTGTTGGGGGAGGAGGCATAAGACCCAATATATCAACTCTGATAAGTCCTAGAATCCCTGGACATGTTTCACTGGAAAGATGTTTGTCATTTTCTCAAATTATGCCAGTCTTTGGTAATAATTATTGTAAGATAAAAGTTAAACACATACATTAATAAACTTATATAATGACCTTTTCTGCATTTAATTTAGAAAATTGGCATCATGCCATCCCCCTGTGGGATCAATTTCCTCTTCATTTGCTATGCTGATACCTGGGTTCTATCAGAAAAACATGGCCTATAAAATACTGGCCTTCATTGGGGGGATTGTGAGGAGCATGATGATGTCATTATGCCCCAAATACCCAGTTGAACTGGGTATATCACTGTGCAAGAGATGGGTCATGTAGACATAATTAATTTTTAGACTTAAACCAGTCAGATAGAAATATATTTTTCTCAGAGACAGCTATGCCTATGCATTATGATAATATTTGTTTCTTTTTTGCATAGGAAGCACCCCCAAAAATTTACTTATACTGTATGTCAATTTGTGTATAAAATATACCACTGGCTTTAAATCAAAATTTTGTTTTAGCTCTAGAAAGAAGAAAATAATACACGCAAAAAATGGCATTTGCACACTCACAATTTTATATATTTTATATTTTATGTCATTTTATTCATGAAATGTAAGGGCTCAAAATACACCAAAAATATATGCTTTAAATTGTTTTATCTAGACTCCTGACAGGATATATACACATATGCACATGATGCATTTTGAAACAGCTGAGTCTACAGAAAAATAATATATAATTTGTGAAGGTTCTACAATAATACATGACTTCATAATGCAGTGAATGCAATGATCAAAAAATTGTCAAAATAAGCACAGCACACGTGTTGAAAAGCTCAACATTGAATGGTTTAAGCTGATGCCACTCAATGAAACCACAATATCCTCTCCATTTAAATATTGGAACCCACACTTGCCAACGGGTGCCACTTGACCTATGTACTGTATCTTCTAAGATAATTCCCCCAAAATTAAATTACCCTTATGCACATTAAACTAAAGCAATTAAGCCACTGAATAAAATCTTTGGGGGTTATTCATAGGGCACCAAAATGTCGCCGACATTTCGGTGCTCTCTCGTTCCCTGCACTTCCCTGCACTTCAGGGAATCAAAGTTCCCCACCCTGCGGTGAATTCAGCATTCACTGCAGGGTCCCAGGAGTGCAGGGAAAGCCCACTGCAAACCCACCGCAATCCCACCGAAAACCCACTGAAAACCCGCTGGAACCGCCACAGAAAACACGCTGAACAAGCTGGAAAAATCTGACGAGCAGCCGATCACAGCGCAGACCAGCTGCCGGAAAAAGTCGACAAGCGCAAAAACAGGGTTAAAAGAAAAAAATAGTACACTTAAAAGGGTCAAAATTTCAAAATTGAACCGCAGTTTGCAAAAAACCTACTGAACGAAAATGCCTGGAATTTATCTATAAGGTCCTATGAATGATAATAAAAAGGTAGGCTACAGAAAAAAGAAAAAATGCTTTTAACCCCTTAAGGACCACTGACGTACTATGTACGTCCTGCCCACGGGTCTCCCTTAGACCCGCAGACGTACATAGTTACGTCAGCGGCTCCTAACCTCCCTCCCGCTCGAATACTTACCTCCCTGCTGGTTCCAATGGTGATCTGGCAGGGAGGAAGCCTGCCCCTCTGCTTTAGAGGGCAGCCTTCGCACAGTTGTAACCGCTTCTTCTGTGCTATGTCCTGGTGAATCATATGTAAGTCTCTGAGGGGGCCGTATTAAACATTTAAGCTCAGATTTTTCAATTTCCTCTTCTACAGCTGGAGCAGACACCTCTTCAGAGTATGAGCCTTCCAGTGAAGGCATAGAACTATAGTCTATTGATACATCTTCTAGAATTTCAGGAACTTCCAAGGTTTCAGGTACTTCAGGTCTGAATTCTGGAGCATCAGGCCTCAGGCTACTTTCACACTGATCAGAGGCCGGAATAACTTCATCAGGCTCAGGTGGGTGCACCCAGCTCAAACACCAGTCCTCTTCCTCACTGTCTTCTTCACTTTCTCCGACAGAACGTAACTGCTGAGACCGAGTAACAGGAGCCGAACAAGGAACAGGCGGATTAGGCAAGGAAAGTTCATCTCCAGCTGGTATCCGTACTGCCTCTCTCAAAGGTAACAGATGATTTCTGTGCCAGTTCCTTAGAGGACCAGCCTTTCCATCTGCACGGATTTGGTATACTGGCAGACCAGGCAGTTGCTTGCAGACAATGTAAATTTGAGAACTCCATCTATCGGCCAGTTTGTGCCTTGCAGAAACACCCAAGTTCTTTAACAAAACCCTATCGTCGGGCTGTAGATCCTGTACTCGAAATCTCAAATCGTAATTTTGCTTGTTTCTCTGCTCTCTACCTTCTGAGGTCAAACGGGCCTGTTCAAATGCAGCAGCTAAGTTTCTCCGGAGTCTGTCCACATAATTTTTGTAGGAAGTGACAGACGTCTGGTCAAGAGATAGGCCAAAAGCTAAATCAACTGGCAGTCGAGCCTCTCTTCCAAACATGAGACGATAAGGCGAGTACCCAGTTGCATCACTCTCAGTACTATTGTAGGCATGCACCAGCGTAGCTATGTGACGACTCCAACTCTGTTTCTCTTTAGCTGACAGTGTCCCCAACATATTCAGTAGAGTGCGATTAAATCTTTCTGGTTGAGCATCACCTTGGGGGTGATATGGAGAAGTTCGAGTCTTCTGAATTCCTAGTACTTCTAACAATTGCCCGACAAGTCGGCTCTCAAAGTCTCTGCCTTGATCTGAGTGGATTCTTTGTGGTAGGCCATAATGAACGAAAAACTTCTCCATTAAAACTTTTGCTACTGTATGAGCACGTTGGTCTTTTGTAGAGAAAGCTTGGGCATAACGAGTGAAATGATCAGTCACTACTAGAATATTTCCCTGCCCACTAGCATCAGGCTCTAAGCACAGGAAATCAATGCACACCAAGTCTATGGGTCCTTGACTTTGCAGGTGGCTCATTGGAGCAGTTCGGGTTGATAGGGTCTTCCTCTGAATACACCTCAATGGCAGTAACTTTCAACTTCAGATCTCATACAGGGCCAATAGAATCTGTCTCGCACCAGTTTAAAAGTTCTCTCTGCACCCAAATGTCCATGATCATCATGCAATGCTCTCAACACACTTTCTCTGTGCTTCTCTGGGAGGAACAATTGTTGCGTTTCTTCAGCATTGTTCGAGGGGCCCCTTCGGTAGACCACCCCATCTAACATCTTCAGCCGCTACCATTCTTTATAGACCAAACGAGCTCCTTCGGGGGAATTAGTCAGCAAAACTCCCCTTTGACCCGTATTCATTGCTTTCATTGTCAATCCGATCAGGGGATCTCCAGCTTGATCTGCTCTCAGGTCCTGTTTCGAGAGAGTAGGTAAGCTTTCGCCCCTCAGTTGTGTAGGATTACAATAAAGTTCTGGAACGCCCGCAGCCATAACTCCTATAGCTTCTGCCCCAATCTCTCCCTTGACCCTGCGCTCAGCCCCTTGACATAAGGCTTACACCCCATCAGGAGTCAACTGAGTCCATTCTGTATTATAAGGCCTTCTTGACAAAGCATCTGCATCTCGATTATTTACTCCAGGGCGATACTTGAGGCTGAACCGGAACCCTGACAAAGCGGCTAACCACTGATGTCCTGTCGCATCCAGTTTCGCAGTAGTAAGGACGTACGTAAAAGGATTGTTATCGGTCTTTATCACAAATTCGGCCCCATAGAGATAATCTTTCAGCTTGTCCACGACCGCCCACTTCAAGGCCAAGAACTCCAATTTGTGAGTAGGATAATTCTTCTCTGAAGGCGAAAGACTTCGGATCACATAAGCTACAGGCCTCAGCAGACCATTGTATTCTTGATACAAGACTCCCCCTAGACCTTCTCTGCTGCCATCCACATGCAATTCGTACAGCTTATGAGGATCAGCGTAAGCCAGGACGGGAGCTCGAGTCAGACTCTCTTTCAGATTCATAAAGCACTTTCACATTGATTAGTCCACTCTTCTTGGATGGATTCTCGAGCCTTCCTAGGCCCTTGAGCCAACGAACTTCGATCGGAGGCCTTGGAGTCTTCTCCCACTTCTTTTCGTAGGGGCTTATTCAAAGGTTGAGCTATCTTAGCAAATCCTCCTACGAATCTTCGGGAGTATGAGCAGAACCCCAAGAAGGATCTAAGTTCGGTGACAATCCGGGGTCTAGGCCAGGAGGCTACAGCTTCCAACTTCCGAGGATCCGTCGAAACACTGTCTGCCGAAACTACATGTTCCAGGTACGTAACTGAAGGTAGACAAAATTGACACTTCTCCAGGGACAGAATCAGCCCCTCTTCATGGAGCCGCTTCAAAACCTTCTCCAACCGTTGCTCATGTTCTTCCAAAGTCTTCCTGAACACAATAATATCATCTAGATACACCAACACCTCTATCAAGTTCATATCTCCGACTGTCTTCTCCATTAATCGTTGGAACGTGGCAGGAGCCCCCATGAGGCCTTGAGGCATTCTGTTGAACTCAAAGAACCCCAGTGGGCAGATGAACGCAGTCTTCGCTTTGTCTTCAGGATGCATTGGTATCTGATGATACCCACTTCGCAGGTCTAGTACACTAAACCATTTTGCTCCAGACAAACACTGTAGGGAATCTTCTATCCGAGGAGTAGCATATTGATCTGGAATGGTCCTCTGATTTAGTGTGCGATAGTCTATACATAAACGGATAGAACCATTCTTCTTTCGAACCATCACTATGGGAGAGGCATAAGGACTCATGGACTCTTGAATCACCTTAGTCCTCTGTAGTTCATTCAGCTGTTCTCGCAGATCATCCAAGTCTCCCAGCGGAACTCGTCTTGACCTTTCTCGAAACGGCTTGTCCTCTTGTAGTCGAATGCGATGTTCAGTACTCTTAGCGCATCCCACGTTGAACTCATCCTTCGAAAACAAGTCCTTCCATTTTAGAATCTGAGACTGAAGTCGCTTCTTCCATTCATGCGAGATGGGAGCGTCTTTAGGATAGAACCGTTCAGCTAGAATCTCTTTGTTCACTCCCCCTCCTAAATCGGTAGGGGAGAGAGGCGTAACAGAAGCCACTTGTCCGAGGAGCATTCATGCTTTTAGAACCACTGGAGAATCAGATACATTACATACACTGACGGAAATTCTTCCTCTTGCCCGTTGTAAAGCTCTTGTGGAGATTATCTCAGGGATTACTTCCACTCCGGCCTCACTCTCGCGACTGGGATCAGTTTCCAGTACCACATAAGGACTCGGTTGTGATCCGTT
Source organism: Leptobrachium leishanense (assembly GCA_009667805.1). Classification (NCBI taxonomy): domain Eukaryota; kingdom Metazoa; phylum Chordata; class Amphibia; order Anura; family Megophryidae; genus Leptobrachium; species Leptobrachium leishanense. The sequence continues at coordinate 192,629,546 of CM019066.1, forward strand.
CAACTTGACTGAAGCCTGGGAAAATTCGCCACTTCTCCTGATTGCAGAACCTTCTCTGTTCCTCCCAATCTCCACAGATGCCCCACTTCGGCAGGTGACCTCTGTTCTTCGACCATTCGTTGATAGACCAGACGTAACATCGGATGCACTCCTCTCGTAGAACCTTCTTCCATCACTATGGGAGTCAGAAGACGTCTCACCAGATCAGTATTCTCCCCCACTATCATAGAACTTCTGCTGGTTCCTGAAGGACGAGGACACACAATGGCCAATGCATCACAACCTCCAGACTGTCCGACGACTTCGGATCCGATTTCTAACTTCACCTGTAGATATCCATCATAGGGAAGCTTCTCAGTTCTGATGCCCCAGATCTCAAGGTCCTTTAATTCCTTTAAAGGTATGTGCTTCAAGTGCTTCTCGTAGAAGTCTCGATAGATCAACGTCACTTGAGCACCTGAGTCTAACAGAGCTTTAGTGTAGACTCCCTCTACTTGGATTGGAATGATGGGAGAAGGACCTATCAGCTGGTCAGGAAACTTGTTCGTAGCCGCAGGAGGTATAGGCCCAGTTCGTTGCACTCTAACCTTCTTCCTGACCCGTTGAGGTCTTGGGTGTGCATTGCTTTCCCGCAACCAAAACATTTCTTTCTCGAGAGTGTGGGCATATTCTCTTCTTGCGGCTCACTTGGAGACCCCCTGTTGGAGGCTACAGAAACCTACTCAGTTCTGGTGTCCTTAGCCAACAGCAATGTCATCAACTCTATCATTTGTGACATCTGAGTTTTCAAAGCCAGCACTTCGGTCTGTATGTCCGCTACACAGAGAGTTCCTAATTCTGCGGTGAAAACTGTGTGTGAAGCATTAGCAACCCTTTTAGCCTTAATTAAAACCTCTTCTTCTCGGATAGCTTTGACCAGTTTTGGATAGGTCAGTCTCTTGCTTTGGTATCTAGTCTGAAATTTCAACATTATGGGATCCAGGGGGAGTGCTCCTTTGAAAATTTGATACATCAAAGCTTTGCTTGCATGACTCGGTTCCATGCCTCCTTTTAGAATAACCTGATGGATGATTTTATCCAGCCGCCAGACATAGGTGGACAATTGTTCTCCTTCCTTTTGATAGGTGTGAGAGAACTTGTGGATAAGTTCGGCACAATCTTCCACTCCCCTGAAAATTACCTGTAAAGCTTCTAAATACTCAGCAGCATTGCAGCCTGGCTTGTCCCTTTTCAGATTTCAGATGACATCTGAAGCAGGAGCTCTTAAGCTCTCGATCAACCTTTGTCTCTTCACGGTGTCAGCAACTTCCCATTCTTCCACGGCTTGCACTGCCTGATCTATCCAAGTCTCAAAGTCCTCTTCTCCAGCTGGCACAGGGACCTTACCAGAATAAAACCGTAAATTGCAATATCCATAATTGGCAGACGCAGCGGAGTTTAGGGCTAATGTTTCCACCAGTTTTTCCATTGCAGTAAAGAATGCAACAGGAGGGAACCCTGTCACCGGGGTAGAAGTAGTATCTGGTACCCTGTGACTTGACGTTGTCGGGCTAGCCGCGGGAACATTCGCAGAATCACCACATGGCGCACTGGGCTGGATCAGTCGAACTTCCACATCGTCGGCCAGCTTTACACATGCGCCCTGAAAACACACTGGAACATCCTTTCTCCACTCAAAAAGAACATATGTGTGAGAAGTCTCTGGGTTCGCCTTAATGTCCAGTATTGCCCCCCTATGATCTGGTGCCAGCGTGGCCACGGCCCGGCGAATTTGGTCTTCAGCCCAAGTGTCTGCGGGAATGTCCAGAACTACACTTAACCCTAGCTGGCTATTCTGCCCCTTACACCATTCTGCAGCAGCGTCTGGATCCATATTTAACCCTTTAATTGCAGTATTCACTGAGACTAGAATCCCGGAACAAGCCCCCACGTGTAGCACTCACCCCCGAAGGAGCTGCTGAATAAACCTCGGGATAGTCTCACCGCACTAGGAAATAACTATACACCAGCACTGTTGTGGATTTTTCTATATTATATTCTTTACTGATCCCAATAAAGCAGCATATAATACGCATATAGAGTATTTGAGTAACAAGAATTCGTAACGCGGGAAAAACACGCGGCGGTAAAAGAACCCGGTTAACCCCCTCAGTTCTGGAGTGTAAGTCCCGTGTAAAATAGCTCAAAAATATATATGTGTGTTGTATAGGGTACCCGGGTACTATGTTCAACTGGCCAGTGAACGAAAAGAGCAATCTTCGACTAGTCACCGTTGGGGCCCTGTGAATTTAATCAATATTGCAGCGTGCGTTTCTGTTTTGGAACTGTGGCCTGGAGGCCTCTCAACCATCCAATGCACGAAACTGTCCAGCACTCGATGCCTCGACCAAAAGATCTTCTCCGCTCTGTACTGGGACTCCGTTCCACTGAATCTGCTCCCCGCTTGCCAAATCTCCGCAACTGGAACAACGATCCGCCGCCTGCACTCCCAATCAATCGGCGCGGTCTCCTAACTCGGGGTCATGCCGGATCTAACTCTTCCTCCAGACCTCTCATCGCTGCGTAGGTAGGTCTCAACACGATCACAGTCCTGATCTCCAGCACCCATAAGACAGCGTCTGTACTCCGGCCTGGTTGCGATCCCTGACAGCTCCAACGTGCGTCCTCCACCTTTCACTGCTCCGCTCACTCTTCCCATGCCTTGCACGAGGCTGCTGATCTCTTTCCTCTTCCTTGTCCCACCTACTTCCTGTCCTCACGCAAAGGGTGATGGTAGGTGTAGTTCGGTTTTGTCCAGCATAGTCCACAATGTCTCTGTCTCCCTCTGGTGGCCATAATAATTCAATGCACCAGAATAAAGTTTTTAAAGCAGCGCTACACACATTAAACATACCAGTTCGGGCAGGGTATGTAGAATGTCTGATGAACCCCTTGTCGAGGTTTTCCTGGATGTAGCCTTTCAGCACCCATAACTCGGGCTTCGTCAGCAGGTATAGACCGCTATAAGGGATAGGTGCCCCTGGTAGGAGATTGAATGGACAATCATAAGGTCACCGAGGAGGTAATGATTTTGCTACTTTTTCGTTGAATACATCAGAAAAGGCAGCATAGGCTTAAGGGAGGACAATATTGTATTGCAGTAACATGTTGTTATCCAATACTGTGAATAACGTATGGGTGTGAGCTGGAAGACAATGCTGAGAACAGTAAGGGGAATCAAAAGTGAATGTGCCTGTGAACCAAGAAATACAGAGGTTATGCACTCGGAGCCAAGTAAACCCTAAGATAATAGGGAACAAAGGTGTGGTTACTATATCAAAATGAACCTATTCTATGTGTTTGGGGCCAATAGCAACTTTCATGAAGACCCGTCAACAACTTGTATATGCACTGGATAGGGTTTATTACGCACAGGGTTTCACAGGGGTTCAGCCAAGGACTTGTCAATGAGGTTGCTGCTTATTCCTGTGTCAACCACCATCTTCTCTCGCCACTGTAAGACAAGTGGAATGGACAGACAAGGTTTACTGCCGCTGGAGAGGTAGATATGTAGAAGATGGAGGGCAGGGTTGTTACTACTTGCTTGTCCCTTATCCTTTTTGGGGCATTGATGATCGGTGTGGTTCGGCTGTCCAAAATAAAGGCATAGATTGTTCACTCTGCGCCACTGCAATTCCTCAACGGCTAAGTGACTTTGGACGACACTGACCTGCATCGGTTCTTCAGGTGCTGGTAAGGCCAGTTGAGCTCCTGGTACTAGAGCAACTGGAGTGCGAGACATCGGAACATAGGAAGCGGATCTGTCCCTGGCTCGTTCTCGAAGGTATCTGATGATCTTTATGGACATGTGGACCAGGGCCTCCAGAAATGTGGGTGCACCAAATATAAATGTTATTTCCACCAATCTACACAGGGATTAAGGATGGAGTCCACTCCCACTGAAGTTAGCTCCCTTCTAAGCATATCTACACCATTTAAACTTGGTCTGTAATGCTCTTATATCTACATATTCGCCATAAGAAAACATGAAAAAACAGACATTGCAAATAAGTTACTTTACAGCTATGTTCCCATTTTCTCTAATTTACTATTCTATTCTCTGTATATTATTAGTATTTTGTATGCCTAATTATTTTAAATTGCATTTTCTAAGTGGAGATTCATCTTTTTAGGGATCATTTATTAATATTATCCTTTATTTTTCCCAAAGATAGAGCTAAAGGCAAACAATTTATTGTTAATGTTGAATAACACAAGCATTGTGTGGTATTGTTTCTCTATTGTATCTGCCTGAAAGCCTAGCTGTATATTTATCATTTTGGATATCCGCTTATGTTTTGTATATACATGCTATATTTTATATAAATTTACACTTTCCACCTAACATGAACAACCTACTAATCAATTCTTAAATTTTTTTTATATAATATATGACCCATCTATATTAAATATTTTCTACTTTATTTGCTATAAAGGGGAAAATGAATATATTTGTTGGTAATGACATATTCCAGTAACATTGAAGGTGCAGAGATGAATTAAAAGCTCAGAACACCTTGTAAATTCCGCTTTTTTGCCTGTCAAGTCAAGGTGATGATACATTAGCAGTGTTTTTGTTTGCTTGTGGTTGAATAAAGAAGCCCTTCTTGGCCCTTGAGAATTGGATCACTTCTGGTCAGGACTTTCTTGTTTTGATGCTATAGTGTTGAAACAGTCCTGAGGCAGTTCAAGGTCACATAGGTCAGTGGAATATAGTTTCAGTTCATTGTTTTCGAAAGTACTATATTCACCTTTTGTGATAGAGGTTTTCTATTTTTTCTTTTACTTCGAATACTGTAGGATTCACAGGATGCCATGAAGAAGATGGTATAATAGTATTTCAGTAAATCAAGTAGAATATGATTGTTGAACTCCGACCTTAAGGAAATTTAGATATGCTGATAAGTAAATGTATAAAGGATCAAAGCGGCCGGTGCTTTCCAGATGCAAATAAATCAACATGGTCTTTGATGTTAGAAGCAACTGCATTCAAGGTTGGTTCATGTGATATGTTTAGGGAGAGTGAAGCTGAGTTTACCCATGTGCTTTGCAAACCATATGGACCGGTATGATACAAACTTCATATCTAAGGACACAAATATACCTGTCAAAAAGGATTCAAATTACAGTCTAACAAAGTAATACATTATTTTAATGTGCGTCGCAACAGATTTTGCAAAGCAGTGATAAAAGCTAAAATGGTTCTTATTCCTTATATTTACAAACGGAATATGTCATTTAAAATGTGAAATAAAAATAGACTGGGTGATAAAACGATACAGTTAAAATAGTTGATGTATTTAGGCATATGTATATAATCCTGATTTACTATTTCCCAAAACTATGCTGTCAACCCCTTTTAAATGTACTTGATCAATGACAATATTTCGAGAGTTTGCTGAATAAGCATTTTAGATCTGGATTTTTGAATAAGCATTTTCAAATGATTACACTCTGTTAGAAAACCGTCTTACAGAAATGAATAAGACAAATCTTTTGAAATTTTTGAAACTGTAATCATTTGAAAATATGTATCCAAATAAATTAAATCAAGGCCTATGAGCTTGATTTAATTTGACCTGATGTTATACATACAAGTTATACACACAGAACAGCAGGAGAGAGGACCCTGCTTGAGAGATTACAGTCTAAGAGAAGAGGGGTGACAGGTGACAGGAGGTAAGGGTAAATAGCAAAGTATGAAGTAGTGGGGTGCATGTGAACTTTGCGTGAAGATGGAGCAAGAAATGTGCAGTGGGGGGGGTTAAGGAATCAGCCGTTAGGCTTCTGTTGTGGGGGAAGGAGTTCCTTAAAAAGGGGGCATCTCGGGAAAAGTCCTGAAGGTGAGAGTTGGGGTGTGGGTACAAGGAGATGACAACCTCAGGTCATTGGGAGAGCAAAGTGGACCGGATGGGATATACCTGCTTATAAGGGAGGATATATAGGCGGGGCACAGTTATGGAGATCTTTGTACCTGAGCACTATTATTTTGAATTACATTCTAAAGGAAACAGGAAGCCAGTGTAGTAATTGACAAAGGAGTGAGGTGTGAGAGGTGCTGGATGTGAGGTGGATGAGCATGGCACATGCGTTCATTGCACACTGCAGATCCCTTAAGGCCAGTGAGAAGGGAGTTACAGTAGTCAAGGTGGGTGATATATTGCACTTGAGTGAGCATTTTAGTAGAGAAAAAATGGGGTAGACACCAGCTACCTAGTATTGAATTTTATTAGGCAGATACGTAATATACACAAATTGTTAAAAAACACATAAGTGAAGAAAGTGGAGTAGAAATTAAATTCCTCCCTAAACAGGATAAATAGTCATACCACAGATTGATAGTAATTAATTATAATTGGTAGTCAAAGGCAAAGTTGCTAATTAGCATCTCAATGAAATCATCTCTAAAGAGGTATTAGGGTGACTTGATTAGAGTATTGCATATATAAATCACATTGAATAACTCGAAAATAGCGTAGAGGGAAATAACTTGCTGGAAAATCTAGTCTAGTTACCTACTCAAGGCAGGCATGATAAATCAAGAGGATAATCTCAGCAGGGACCTAGTAAAAGGAAAGGTGATATCGCTATGCCAGGAAAAGATATAGGACGAGATTGTTGATAAGGTCATTCAGGGCACTTAATTATAGAGTAGGGAAAAAATATGCCAATTAAATCACATAGTGCGCTGGAAGTAAACACATAAAAGAAAAGTATACTGTATATCCAACAGTCCATATGGCAGCAATATAACATATTGAAAGACCATACACCAATAGATGTTAGAATACTCTAGATACTTGATTTAAAGAGTGGACGTAGCATCCCAACTTCACAAGGTAAAGTTCATCAAGAACAGAGTTTCTAGAGGCAAAAAACAAGGCCAAAGTCCATATCTAGACACACCTAGACTGTGCAGCCAGAAATCACTAATGAACTGCACAATGCAACCAGAAATCGCCAATAAACTATGCCCGCATTGAGAAGGGGCAAAAAATTAAGGTCAGCAAATTGAAAGAAAACAAACTGTTAAAATGTTCTCATCTCGACGTGTTTCACCGTTTAACAGATACAGCTTCATCAAGAGATGTCATTCCCCTCTACAAGCTGTCCGTAAATAGAGGGGGACTTGCTAAAATACCTGATTAAAGGAGACGATTTCATGTGTGCAACGTCTCATTCAGGCGTAATGCTTCTTCCCCAGTACCTCCCACCCCGAAAACCCGATCTACGTCATCTGGGGTATGCCTATTGGTCGACCCGCGACCAATCCTATACGCTATTTTCGATTTATTCAATGTGATTTATATATGCGATACTCTAATCAAGTCACCCTTATACGGGCCCTATTACAATCTGGGCGTTAAATCGCGGGCGCAAGGGAGGAAAAACTACGCCGCAGTTTTCCCCCTTGTGCCCGCTTTTTAACGCCAGATTACAATGCAGGCATAAAAAAATGCTGCCTGCATTGTAGCCTCCATTAAAAATCAGGATGCTCGCGGCAGAGTTCCTCTCTGCCGGTCACGTCGGCGTAGGGATACGCAGGGAGAGTCAGGGGGACTTTTTCCCCCTGTCTTTCCCTGCTCCCGCCGGCCAGAGAAGGCGACCGGAGCCGCGGTCCTCGCCGCGGGACAGAGGGTGAGTATAGGATTTTTTTAAAAACTTTTTTAAGCTGGTGTTAACGGATTCTGCACCAGTGGAATCAGTTAACACCAGGTCCTGGCTCTGGTTAACTTTTTGTTGACCAGAGCCAGGCGTTAATCAGCGCTGGGACATTGTAATACCAGCGCTGATTAACACTTTGCGCTCCCCATGTTAAGCATAGGGAGCGCAAAGTGTAGTGACCTCGCACTGAGAAGCGCAAGGTACCAAAAGCAAACAGTTTTTTTAACCCGTTTGCGTTTGGATCTTAATAGCCTGCTAATACCACAGCTAACGGTAGTGCTCACGCAGCTAAGACTGGCTCCAGTGAGCCTTGGCTCCAGTGACCTCCCCAAGTGGCATCCTAAGTGGACGTTCAGAGTTGATTTCCTGGAGTTTTATCCAAGATCCCCTATGCCATCCACCATCACGATCCCTAATTCCTGTGTCTCCTCTCTCCACAGGTAAGACTTTATCACCCATTATCCACAGACACCCACATCTCAACTGATCCCCTGCATACTTTTGCTGGTAAGACTTTATCACCCATTATCCACAGACACCCACATCTCTACTGATCCCCTGCATACTTTTGCTGGTAAGACTTTATCACCCATTATCCACAGACACCCACATCTCAACTGATCCCCTGCATACTTTTGCTGGTAGGACCCCCATCACCCAGTATTCGCAGGCACCCACATTGTAACGTTACCTTGGTCTTTTTTTTTTTATTTATTTATTTTTGTCTTTCTCCACCATTTGCTTTGCTAATTAGCATGTGAATCTCCTGCCCTATTGACACAGCCCATCCAGCATCAGGTGTTTACCTTTTAACTGCCTGAATGCAATCAGTCTGCCCTATATAACAGCTAAGACTGGCTCCAGTGACCTCCCCAAGTGGCATCCTAAGTGGATGTTCAGAGTTGATTTCCTGGAGTTGCGGGACTGGAGGAAGGAACTGCAAGGCCCACTTTTTACTCCGGGTAAACACACATCTATATCATGCTTTCTCTCACGCTTCTGCTCTTTACTTCTACCTTTCTCCTTAAATGGAACTCCTGCCCCTCTACCACTGACCCCTACACTATCTGCATCTCTCCCTCCCTCCTCTCGTCCCACATGATGGCCTCGCATGAGCTCCTTTGTTTCCTCAGAACATGGTCTCCCTCTATCTCTCGTGCTGCCAATCACTCCCACTCCCACAAATCCCATTCCCACCTTCTCTTTCTCACCCTCCTGCTGTTACTCTATTCAGGTGACATATCCTCTAACCCTGGCCCCACAACACATCCAATACTTCCCTCTCATCCTATCTCCATCGCACATAAATCACCTCCCTGCAAACCCAGCAACCTCATTTCCATAATCCCTCAGCGCCTGTCCTCTTTCTCCTGCGCCCTCTGGAACGCTCGCTCTGTGTGCAACAAACTCACACCCGTCCATGACCTCTTCCTTTCAAACTCCTTCAACCTCCTAGCTTTACCTGAAACCTGGCTAACGCCCTCTGACACGGCCTCCGTTGCTGCTCTCTCACATGGTGGTCTACACTTGAGCCATACCCCCAGACCGGGTGAGAGAAATGGTGGCGGGGTCAGAATCCTGCTCTCTCCCACCTGCACCTACCAGCAGCTCCCTCCACCCCATCCCTCTCCTTCTCCTCCTTCGAGACACACTGCATCCGCCTGTTCTCTTCTCTGACTCTCAGGGTGGCAGTCATCTACTGCCCACCGGGACCAACCTCCCAGTTCTTTGTCCACTTTGCTACCTGACTTTCTCACTTCCTGTCTTCTAATCTTCTATGCCTAGTTCTCGGGGACTTCAACATTCCCATTGATGATCCTTTCGCCCCTGCTGCCTCCAAACTTCTTTCACTCATGTCCTCCCTTGGACTCACACAATCCTCCCTCCTCCCTACCCACCGCGATGGTCACGCTATTGACCTTGTCTTTTCCAACCTCTGCTCCATTTCTGAGTTCAACTATCGCCCTTTCCCCATCTCTGACCACCACCTTCTCTCTTTCAACCTATCTGGACTTCCTAAACACCCTGCTCCCCCACTCCGCACACACACTCGCAGAAATCTACATGCTGTGGACCCCATCAATTCTCCAACCTACTTCACCACCTCTCTCATACCTCATCCTTCACCTGCCCTGATGCTGCCACTAATCACTACAACACTACGCTTATCTCTGCTCTAGACACTCTTGCTCCTCTTCGACTCTGTAAGGCCCCACGCCGCCAGCTTCAGCCCTGGCACACCCTCCAGACTCGCTACCTGCAAAGATGCTCCCGCACTGCAGAACGTGCCTGGAGGAAATCCCGCTCTGAAGCTGATTTTGTTCACTTCAAGTTTATTCTCCGGTCATACACCTCTGCCCTCCACTTGGCCAAACAATCCTTCTCATCTCTTATATCTTCGCTGTCCTCCAACCCTAAACGGCTCTGGTCCACCTTCAACACCCTCCTCTACCCACCTGCACCTCCCCCCACAGCTGCCTTCAGCGCTCACACACATCTTCAACCTATCTCTCTCCACTGGCTCCTTTCCATCCGCCTTCAAACACGCGCTAGTTACCCCTTTACTAAAGAAACCATCCCTAGATCCCAACTCTCCATCCAACTACCGCCCTGTAACCCTGCTTCCCTTCACATCAAAGCTCTTAGAAAAACTAGTCTTCAACCGCCTCTCCCTCTTCCTGTCCTCCAATTCCCTACTTGACCCCTGCAATCTGGCTTCCGTCCCCTACACTCAACTGAAACTGCCCTCACCAAAGTCACCAACGACCTCCTAACTGCTAAAAAACACGGCCACTATTCTATTCTCATCCTGCTTGACCTCTCGGCTGTTTTTGACACTGTTGACCACCCCTCCTTCTACAGACCCTCAACTCTCTGGGTCTCGGTGACACTGCACTTGCTTGGGTTGACTCCTATTTATCCAACAGGTCCTTCTGTGTGTCCTTTGCTGGTAACTCCTCCTCCTCATTGCCTCTATCTGTTGGTGTACCTCAAGGCTCTGTCCTTGGTCCTCTGCTCTTTTCCATCTACACTTCCTCCCTGGGCAAAATCATCAACAGCTTTGGCTTTAATTACCACCTCTACGCTGATGACACTCAGATCTACCTCTCTACCCCTGATCTCTCTCCCCCTGTCCTTTCAAAAGTCAGTGACTGTTTATCTGGAATCTCCTCCTGGATGGCCTCCCACCACCTAAAGATCAACATGTCAAAGACTGAACTCCTACTTATTCCTCCCTCCAATGCCTCCCCACCTCCTGACTTCTCTATCACGGTGGAGGGTATCACCATCTCCCCATCAAACCAAGTTCGCTGTCTTGGAGTTACACTTGACTCTGCTCTTTCTTCATCCCCCACATCAAGTCTCTTTCCTCCTCCTGCCGATACCAACTGCGTAATATTTCCAGAATTCGTCCATTTCTTACCGCTGTCACCACAAAACAACTCATACACGCCCTGGTAATCTCCCGACTCGACTATTGCAATAATCTCTTATCTGGCCTCCCTCTGTCCCGCCTCTCCCCCCTACAATCCATCCTGAACGCCTCCGCCAGGCTAATTCACCTCACCCGCCGCTCTGTCTCTGCCGCTCCCCTCTGCGAGTCCCTTCACTGGCTCCCCATCCACTGCAGAATTAAGTTCAAAATCCTTATCCTTACCTACAAAACCCTCACTAACTCAGCTCCCCACTACCTGTTCTCACTAATCACCAAATACACCCCAGCCCGCTCCCTAAGGTCAAACAGTGACCTGCGCCTAGCTTCTCCCCGCATCACCTCTTCCCATGATAGACTGCAGGATTTATCACGCGCAGCCCCCACTCTCTGGAATGCTCTCCTTCGTACTGTCAGACTTTCCCCTAACTTCTCTTCCTTCAAACGCTCCCTTAAAACGTTCCTATTTAGGGAAGCCTACCACCCAACTCACTGATGCAACCATCAATCACTCTCACCTTACAGTCCTCTCCTCCTGTTTCCAACCCCAACCCTCCTAGATTGTGAGTTCCTACGGGAATAGGGCCCTCATCTCCTCCTGAACTGTTTGTCAAATGTTGTTCAATGTATTGTAACCCTGTCTATACTGTGCTTATTGTACAGCGCTGCGGAATATGCTGGCGCTTTATAAATAAAGAAGAATAATAATAATAATAGGGGCCTACCTATTTAGAGATGATTTCATTGAGATGCTAATTAGCAACTTTGCCTTTCAATACTAGGTAGCTAGTGTCTACCCCATTTTTTCTGTAAATTACTAGGGTTATGCCCATTTAGACACTGGCTTTGCTCTGATTTCCCAATGTCCCCAATTTTTGTATATTTTTAAGCGTTTTATTAGAGTCCTGATTAAGAAAGGGGCAGATGCATACAAAGGTTTTTAGGTGGAAGTAGCAAGAGTTGGTTAGTGACTGAATATGAGTGAAGGAGAGATCAGAGTTGAAGAGGACACTGAGGCAACAAACCTGTGAGGTAAACGTAATGGTAGCACCATTCACCTGAAGGGAAATGAGTGCAGGAATGTTAGCTTTCATCGGAGGGAAGACGAGAAGTTCAGTTTTAGAGAAGTTGAGCTTTAGGAAATGGAAAATCATCCAATCAGAGACAGCTGATATTAGGCAGTAACATGGTTCAACACAGGAGGATAGAGATCAGGTGAGGAAAGGTAGATTTTGGGTGTATTTAGCATAGGGCAGGGATGTCCAAACTCCGGCCCCTCAAATGACCAAGAACTACAACTACCATGCTTCTCCATCCATCTAATGCAGTCAGAGATTTCTGTGAGTTGTAGTTCAGGAACATCTAGGGGACCGGAGTTTGGACATCCCTGGCATAGAAGTATTAGAATCCTTAGGAAGAGATGAGGTGGCCAAGAGAGACCATGTAGATTGAAAAGAATAAGGGACCCAGAACAGAGTCTTTAGGTACCCCAACTGAGAGAGGAACCAAGGATTTAGAGGCACCAGTGAAGGAGATACTGTTGAAGCGAAGCAAGTGATAGGAAGAGAACCAGGAGGGACCGGTGTCACTGACGCCAAGCTGACGCAGCTTGAGGAGCAGAAGAGAGTGATCAATAGTGTCAAATGAAACATCAAGAAGAATAAGCAAGGAGAAGTGACCTTTGGTTTTAGCAACAACTAAATCATTAGACAAATTGGTCAGAACACTTTCACTAGAGTGCTTGTAGCAAGAGCCGGCCGGGCGTGGGTCAATTAGAGAGTTGGCAGCGAGAAAACCGGTGAGCTGGTTGTAGACCACCCGTGCTAACATTTTGGAGGCAAGAGTAGCAAAAGAGACAGGACGGTAGTTTAAATGCGAGATAGGATCAAGAGATGGCTTCTTCAGAATGGGGTGATCAGAGCATGATTTAATTCAGAGGGGAAGACTCCAGGGTAGAGGGAGAGGTTGAAAATATGAGTTAAAGGAGGCAAACTATCTGGTAGGACAGACCTGACTAAGGGGACGGGATCGAGGGGACAGGTGGTCGATCTTGATCAACAGATTTCCAAAAAAGATTCAAATGCTGAAGGCAGTTAATAAATTAATTTTAAGGCTGGGAAATAGGAAACCATTAGATCAAAATCTTTTTGTTAACCATATTTTCAAGTAGGCATTCCTAATAGCAAAAGTCGATATGATGCTGGTTGAAAATATACTAATCTGGAATAATATGGATGGTAAAATGCCTAGAAAAGCATCATTTTGCAATTTACGTCTCTGGACGAATTTTTTTTAATTAAATCAGCTGATTTTCTGAAAAAAATATTGCCCTGAAGTGCACTGACATTTTTTTCAAATATCTGCCAATGGAAATAAATTGATTCCTAGGTCAGGTCTTAAATATGTAAATATCATAAAGCTCTGTAATCATTGTTTTGTCATATTCGTTTTAGATCTTAATAGTGCTTTACTCAGTGCACACACACATAGAAAAGCTATCTTATCTCACCTGAGTCCCAGAGATTTGGATATCAATTTGTAAAGCGAGAAAGCCCCCCTATGGCACTCAAGATGTTAAACAACCCTTATTTTTGAATTAAGAAAGGCAACATATGTTTTGGACCATGTGCTCACCCCTGGAAGTTGTGGATTAGGAATGCTTTGAATTCTACAGGCTATTTAATCCCTTTGTACAATATCCAATTTCTTTTAACAACAATGTTTTTCTGATATTAAAGGAAATTTGGAGGAATAATTTTATATCATGACCTAAGGGTTGCCCTTAAGATCATAACTAAACTTCATCATCACATGTCTCGATGGATAACTGGAAATAAGAGAGTTATTTATCCCTGGTCTGGACATACTAGGAATATTGCCCTTTGAGGATCTCATTTACATCAAGCTGTTTTTTTATAATATGTATTTTATTTTTCATATTTTCTTCTAGCACTTGCATTTTAGGTTTTTTACAAGGAATTTGTGCTTACATTTTACAAGTAATGTGAAATGCTGGTGAGTTTTCCATATATTTGCCAGTTTTAACATTAAATGTAGTATAATACTAAAATTTATAGTCGTAAAATAGGAGAAACAAAACATTACGTGCAGTATTACAAAACGGATGCTAAGCTCCTCTTATGGAGGATCGCACTTTGTAGCGCTGAGCGCACAAACTGCGCTCAGTGAGGTGGCCAGACGAGCGTCAGAGATGAAGGAACGTCCACTCTCATGGATATTCCTTCCGCTCTGAAAAACGCTTGTGTGACCGCAGCTTAAAAATTTGTGTTTTTTTGTATTTTTATTTTTTTTACCTGTGCTAGCGTCCGTGCTAACCACAGTCTTTTTAGAAGGGTCATAGAACCCCAGCACCGGGCGGACCCCAACATGGTCTTGACCAGTGCAAAGGCCTCTGCCTGTGGAGGTCCCCAGGTCCAAGCAACGTCCTTCTTCAACAATTCTGTAATAGGATGCAACACTGAGGACAGTTACGGCAGAAACTTGCCCACATAGTTCACAAGGCCCAGTATTTGTCTCAGTTCATGAACATCGGAAGGGCTTTTCAATTGCTCAATAACGAGAACTTTACTAGCATCTGGCTTAATACCGTCTCCGGTGATAATATGGCCAATTAGCACAGTTCTGTTTTCCCAAAGTGGCATTTATCTTTGTTCAGTTTCAATCCTGACTCTCTTACGGTCTGCAGTACACGCTGCAGTCGCTGATCATGCTCTTCTAAAGTGGACCCGTACATGAGGATGCTGTCCATAACTACCACCGTGCCCTCATGGTCCCTCAGGAGGGAACTCATTTCCCTTTGGAAGATCTCAGGTGTGGAAGATATCCCGAAGGGGAGTCTGCGGAAACAAAATCGACCTACCGGCGTAATGAAAGTTGTCAGCTTACGGCTCTCCGGGTCGAGGGAAATCTGCCAGAAACCCCTGGAAGCATCGAGCGTGGAAAAGAATTTAGCCCCTGACAACTTCGGAGCTATGTCTTCCAATGTCGGCAGTACAAATCTCTCCCTCTTTACAACCTCGTTCAGGCGTTTCAAGTCCACACAAATACGAACTTTCCAGGTCTTCTTAGCAACAGGCACAATAGGAGCACACCAGTCAGTAGCTTCACTGACTTCCTCAATAACACCCATACTCTTCATCCTCAAAAGTTCGGCCTCAACCCGGGGCAAAAGTGGAAATGGAATTCTACGAGGCGCAGCGATACTGTACGGGATAGCATTCGCTTTTAACTCTATGCGGACCGGCTCACAATTCAGCAGCCCAAGTTCTCCAAACATATCCTCCGTGATCTCATGCACTCGCGCAACAAGGCCCAGGCTACAGGCTGCATTCCGGCTCAATAGGTTATTAACGCAGTTTCCTCTGATCACGTACACCCACAGGGTAAATTTCTTTCTTTTGTACTCACTGCTAGCAAGAAATCTCCCGGCACAATCGATGCGACCTCCAGGGCTGTGAACGTTTATCAAAACCTTCTCAAGCTGTGGTCGTCGTGGCAGTTTCATGAACGTTGCAAAAGAAATAACCGTAATGTCCGCTCCTGTATCAATTTTAAAAGCAATCCTTGCACCCATCAATGAGAGTGTAACACGTCAATCTTCTTCTGAGCCGGACTGATTAATCACAGACCCTACAAAGGACACCTCTTGAGCCTCTTGGTCACTGTCCAGATGCATCTCTTTAACAGACTCTGCTTTGCAAACCACCTCAAAATTGACGACTCTGTTACACTTTCTGCACCTCTTGTCTTTAGCAGGGCATAACATCTTCATTCCATGAGCGCGGCTACAGCGCGTGCAACGAGCCTGTAGCATCCCACCGCTTCTGACCCTGTCTGTCACCTGCGGTCTGCTGTTCACACTCTGTCACTTGCAGCTCTCCTGAACTGCTGCACCTCCTCCACCATGCTTTCAGATCTCATCTCTGCACTTTGCTTTTTTACTAGTTCACTTTGGCGTGCTATCCGTATAGCCTCATCCAGCGTCAACGCAGACTCCAGCTGCAGGTTCAGCGAAACTTCTGAGTCTGCAATACCTATGATGAATCTGTCTCTGATCTGCTCCTCTTTCGCAGCACCAAACTGACAGAACTCCGCCAATTCATACAGGCTGCGCACAAATGATTCCACTGATTCACCCACACGCTGGGCTCGCTTGTGGAAACAGGCTCTCTCATGAATCACATTTCTCCTGGGCACAAAATGGGCCCTGAGTTTATCCATGGATACGAGAAATGGTAAGCGCCCACACTATACCCTCCGAATACCCAGCAAACCAGATGATTAGTGGTTTCCCCTAATCCAAGAGTACAGAAATTGAAAAAATACGTATCTGGTCTGCGCGAAATGAACGCTAGAGGACTCGGACTGGTTTCTCAAATGACGTCACCAACCATAATACATAAAGGAATGTAAGCACAAAACAGGTGCAATTCTAAGTGCAGTATAACAACAATTTGTGCATAATGTATGTTATTATATAGTTGATCAACTCACAATTGTCTTTAAATAACTTCTCAGGTAACCCACTCCTTAGTATTGATAACTCATTGCATCCATAAGGTATGGGAAAGAAGAAAGGTACAATCTTGTGTATATCTGACGTATAATGATATATTATATATCAGCTAAAGGTGAAAACTCACATTTGGTGGAGCTATTCCCAGCTCAAGACAGAAGGCGTATGGGTTTCGTGGGTCAAACCCAATAAAAACCAAAACATGCAGAAACGGTTCTTCTAAAAATTTAATTAATGGTTAAAACACAATAAAAAATCATAAATAAAATCCAGAACGCGTTTCGCCGTCGACACACGGCTTCATCAGCTGGTCTATACAATACAGAACTAATGTGCATGTTTATATACCCAAATAATTAAGAATAAACATCTTTTCCTGTGTTAATTTGTGGTCAGCGTGCATTTCTAGCCTCTTTCCGGACCCTCCGTGCCCCGCTGACCATCGGCGCCATCTTGCACAGGCGCACCAGGAACTTCCGCGTTCCGCCATGCGTTCCACAACCCTGTATCCGGGATGTGAACGGACTGTAAGTTCCACCATGCGTTCCACGATCTTCTATCCAGAATCTGAGCGTACTGAGATTTTCACCATGCGTTTCACGACCTTATATCCGGGATCTGGGCATGTTATAAATGTCATTATGGATGTAAGAGAATTGCCAATATCGTAATGTCCACAAATATATCTGCGGTCCCAATCAAAAATAAGGAGAATGTTATGACAACATAAAATCCATTAAAAAGAGAGATTATAATGGGAATGACCCTTCAATGGAAGCAGGCTGTCTTCTCAAAAATAAAATAATGTGGAATGTAGAAAGATTCATATAGCGGCGCGGTGTACAAAACATCAATAATGTGATTGTTTCATATATCACACTGCAGTTGCAGTGTATGTGTTATCTCAAACAGAATTGTAGGTGCTATTTTATAGTGTGATGGATAAATCATCGAGTGAATATGTATATTAACAAATATTGGAGACCAAATATCTCCTAGTGAAAAATATTTTAACTTATACAGGGATCTGTGCTGGAGAATTATAAATAGTATCATTACTTAGTTGGGTTTATACTATGTTGGTGGTCTCCTACAAACAGTGGCAATGTGCATGGGGATATGTTTAATAGTATTGACTATCTAGGATATATGTATGTGATATGTTTATATAGTGTGAATTATATCATTAAACTGTACTCAGTAATGACCACTATGGCTGGATTAGTATCCTAACCTATGAGGTTCTAGGGTAAATGCCATAGCTGCTTTAACTGAAATTTTATGGTGTGTGACACTCTATAGAGTAATATACCCCTATGTTATAGTGTTTTTAACCTATAATGAAATACATATTAGATGGATATGATGGAAAATCAATACTATATATATATGAATTATGTAATATGAAACCTCATACCTAAGGCATTGTGAATATGTATTTATTAAAGTAGTATTTATTGAAGTAGTGCCAAGTGCACAACTGTGGCTATACCTTATATATAACATATTGTGTGAGTGTCATGGAGGCCTAATGCCTCTTTAAAATTGGTGACTAAAAATCATTTGTATGGCAGAGAATACTAATTAACAAATTTAAATAATAATTTCTGATTTTATATGAATAGTGTAAATATACACTACTCGAATGATGTCGTGTATTAGTGCTCCCAAAATTGGGATGCATATACATTGTGCTGTCTATGCAAAATACAAGAAAAAAGCCTGCTTACAAGAAATGTGTGACTTCAAAGTCATCGTTTAAACCACCCGGTGTCAAAGTGCCCATCTCAAAAATCATGCGCATCTCTGCTTGCCCCAATCTTTTAAGAAAATCTTCCCCTATATCATTTGGTTTCAGTTGCTTAATCGCTGTAAACTTTAGACCCACTGGAAGACTATTATGTTTTATTTTATAATGTAATGAGACGGAATGTTTTTCGAACCCTTTTTTTATATTTCTAACATGCTCTGATACCCTTACATTAAATGCTCTTTTAGTGCGGCCTATATATTGCATGCCGCAAGGGCATTCCAACAAGTATATTATATTCTTTGAAAAACAATTTAAGGTACCTTTTATGGAAATTTCTTCTTTGTTTTTTTGATTGTAATATGACCCTTTGAAACCTTTTTTATTGCCCGTAGATCTACAGGCCAAGCATTGGCCACAATTATAAAACCCTTGTTTTAATCCAAACAATCCCTCTTTGGTACTCCTTTTTTTTGGCTTGCTATGAACCAAATTGGACTTTAGATTTCTTGCTCCTCTGACTACAATTTTGGGACTCTTTCCTACGTATTTTTTAAGATCTTTATCATTTCGTAGGACATGCCAGTGTTTCTTAAGTATTCTTTTTATCTGGGTGGCTTTATTGTTGTAGTCGCAGATGAACCTCACTTCTTCTCCCTCTATTTCTTTTCTAGGTTTATACTTAAGTAAGTTTTCGCGGTCGTCCTTAATTAGATCAGTAATAATATGGTCTAGGTCACTTTCTTCGTACCCTTTTTCAATAAATTCTTTCTTAAGAGTATCTGCTTGTTGTTTAAATACTTCGACATCAGTGCAATTTCCAAAGTAGCCAACAATGATTCTATTCCTCTGAGCAATAGATTTTCTTCTTTAAAAGACCATGTTGGGGAAGAGATTTTTTGGCAGGACCCCTTGGGGAGGGGGGAAATACAAGAGGACCCCAGAGGTCTAGATGTAAGATTGGAAAGAAGGGGAGGCCTAAAAAGATCTTGGGAAAGACGCGAAGAGGAAAGAGAGCAGCAAAGTATGTATGCCAAAGAAAAGCGGGAAAGAAGGTGAATACAACCAATGGCATATTCAATCTTAGCCATAGGGTACTCTCAGATACGGAAATAAAAGTTTTAAACAAGGGTCTTAAGTTTGCCCCCACAAATAGCCTCGATAAATTCAATGTTTATATAGATCTGCAGCGATTTAAATGCAAGCTCAGCCTCAAAAAGGTTTCCTTAAAAAACCCAGTAGAAAGGGAAATTAGACAAAATTTATGTTCGAATTTACATACTCCTTTAAAAAATCCATCAAAATTTTATCCACGCCATGCTGTCTCCAATGAAATGAAGGTATTTGAAAACCTTGTAATGAATGATATAGAAAGTATGTCTTTAACCACTTCGATGCGGAGGACGCGCTCAGCGCGTCCTCCGCATGGCTGCTGGTGTGCTGAGGACGCGCTGAGCGCGTCCTCACTTTGGGGTCAGCGTTCGGCCGAGTTCCGGCCGATCGCTGGCCCCCCCGGTGCGGGCTGACATCCTCGATGTCAGCCCAGCATCCGGAACCGCCGCCGGTGAAATTAGGTGTCATCGCGGCACCGCGATGACACCTAATTCAGGCGCTCCCCCCCGCATGTGCGGAGGAGGTGCCTGAAAGGGAGGGGGGGAGGTCCTTCAGACCTCTCTCCCTGCCGATCCTCGGCATTGCGGGGGTTAACCCAGGCACCATTTGGAAGGGCACAGCCTGCCCTTCCAAATGGTGCCTGGCATTAACCCCTGGGGAGCTGGATCGCGAATCGGCGCTGAAAAGCGCCGGTTCGTGATCCTTTCCCGGAGCTGGCCGACATCTTGGATGTCGGCCAAGCCTCCGGGAACTCCCCCTGAGGACTGGCGTCATCGTGCATAGCACGATGACGCCAGTCCTAGAGTTAACCCCTAACTGCCACCAACGGTGGAGATAGGGAGTTCCAATGAACTCCCTATCTCCCGATCCGTGGCAGCTAGGGGTTAAAGTTTGGTATGGTTGGATCGGCCAGAGCATGGCCGTTCCAACGATACCAAACACGAAAGTGAAAAAAGTTTTTTAAAAAAAATAAAAATTAAAAATAAAAATAAATTTAAAAAACAAATTATAAAAAAAAAAAAATTTTTTTTCTTTTTTTTGGTTCGTTAATGCAGCAATATTGTTCCCATTTCAATTATAATGTGAACAATGATGCTACACTAACGATTTTTGTATGCGGTGCGTTTGTTAAAAATCGTGTAATTTTCCCCAAAAAAAAATGTAACGAGACCCCATCTCTAATTTTTTTAACAAGCGCACCCCATACAAAATATAACCGCAATTGCTCGCATGTTAAAATGTGAAAAAAAACACTTTACACGTTGTAAATTATTGAAAATACATATTTTATTGCATTTTTTGTTATAATATACAGACATGACATAACGTATACATATAATAATGACATATTATGAATCTACCGAGTCTGACGGAAAGAACGATATATAATATGTCTGGGTCATATACTAAAATAAGCCTTCAAAACACGTTTAAACATGATGAGCAAAACTGGTAAAAATGACCTCAGCACAGAGGCGGGAAAAGCCTCAGCAGCGAAAGGGTTAAAGGACAAAAACCATAATCTTACCAAAGAAGAAAATATAGCTTTAAGATCATTACAGAAAGACTCCAGTATTCCAATAAAACCCGCCGACAAGGGCGGCGGGATCGTAATCCTCTCTAAAGAGATGTATGATGCGGAAGTATTAAGAACTTTGAGTGATAAAACCACTTATGAAAAACTAAAAAGTGATCCCATTAAAGATATAAAAGAAAGAATTAACATCCTCCTCCAGGAAGGGATAGATAAAGAAATTTTAAATGAGCATGAACATAAATACTTAATGATGGAATACACAAAAACTCCACATATCTACATATTGCCCAAAATACACAAACATCTAACCAATCCGCCCGGAAGACCTATAGTAGCGAGTATAGACTCGATTACATCACCTATCGAAGTATGTAGATCTTTTTCTACAGCCCATTGTACGGGAAATTCCATCTCACCTTAAGGACACTTTAGATATGCTCAAACTCATTAAAAATCTGAAGTTAGAAAGTAGTGACATCTTGGTAACTTGCGATGTGAATGCTTTGTATAGCAGCATACCGCATCAAATGGGTCTAAATGTGGTAGAAAAGGAAATTTTGAAGGCAAAAAATATGAATCTTGATCAGATATCCTTTATTCTCAAAAGTATAAATTTTATATTAAAAAACAATTATTTTAAATTTGAGGAGGATTTTTATATCCAATTAAAGGGAACCACTATGGGCACCAAATTTGCGCCCAGCTATGCGAACCTATACATGGCAGGCTGGGAATCCCAGTTTGTCTACGGTTCTAGTAGCTGGGCGCTAGGAAATGTATTATCTTATAGACGATACATTGACAATGTGTTTTTTGTTTGGAGAGGATCAGAGGAAGATCTATTGTCATTTTTGACCAGTCTGGATAGCCCTGAATGGGGTATTAAGCTAGATAGGAAGTGGAGTACGGAAAGTGTTACATTTCTGGATTTTAAGATTTATAGGGAAGGAAACGAAATAAAATCTAAAACCTTCTTTAAGGAGGTAGACAAGAACACTTTTATAGAGAAAACTAGCTGCCACAACCCGATCTGGCTCAAAGGAGTCCCTAAGGGGCAATTCATTTGGCTAAGGAGAAATTGCACTGATGTCGAAGAATTTAATCTAATTAAGGACGACCGCGAAAACTTACTTAAGTATAAACCTAGAAAAGAAATAGAGGGAGAAGAAGTGAGGTTCATCTGCGACTACAACAATAAAGCCACCCAGATAAAAAGAATACTTAAGAAACACTGGCATGTCCTACGAAATTATAAAGATCTTAAAAAATACGTAGGAAAGAGTCCCAAAATTGTATTCAGAGGAGCAAGAAATCTAAAGTCCAATTCGGTTCATAGCAAGCCAAAATAAAGGAGTACCAAAGAGGGATTGTTTGGATTAAAACAAGGGTTTTATAATTGTGGCCAATGCTTGGCATGTAGATCCACAGGCAATAAAAAAGGTTTCAAAGGGTCATATTACAATCAAAAAAACAAAGAAGAAATTTCCATAAAAGGTACCTTAAATTGTTTTTCAAAGAATATAATATACTTGTTGGAATGCCCTTGCGGCATGCAATATATAGGCCGCACTAAAAGAGCATTTAATGAAAGGGTATCAGAGCATGTTAGAAATATAAAAATAGGGTTCGAAAAACATTCCGTCTCATTACATTATAAAATAAAACATAATAGTCTTCCAGTGGGTCTAAGGCTAGGGTCAGACGAACGCATTTTTCACGTTGTCCGTGAAAAAGTGCGGTCGAACGAACGTACCTATTTTTTCCCGGAATACGCGATAGCGGTCATACGATGCACCTTTTCGTTGTACGGATCGTCAATAAAACACTTTTTGTGTCTGGACGTTATGTTAGCCGGACATTAGCAGCGTCTGACGTCTCCTAATCACACACACACGCCGCTATGCGGCCGCAGCGCACTCTGTACGTCAGTAGTAGCGGTTTGACGTTCTCGAAAAAATGCGTTCGTTGGCCACTTGCGTTGCGCGGACGAACTTTTGTGCGGCCGTTCATCGTATGTTCCCCGGCATTGGACGTCATTTGCTGCTAGTACGGCCGTGATTTCGTGCGGCTAAACGCACGTTAAAACTGCGCTAGTCTGACCCTAGCCTTAAGTTTACAGCGATTAAGCAACTGAAACCAAATGATATAGGGGAAGATTTTCTTAAAAGATTGGGGCAAGCAGAGATGCGCATGATTTTTGAGATGGGCACTTTGACACCGGGTGGTTTAAACGATGACTTTGAAGTCACACATTTCTTGTAAGCAGGCTTTTTTGTTGTATTTTGCATAGACAGCACCATGTATATGCATCCCAATTTTGGGAGCACTAATACACAACATCTTTCGAGTAGTGTATATTTACACTATTCATATAAAATCAGAAATTATTGTTTAAATTTGTTAATTAGTATTCTCTGCCATACAAATAATTTTTAGTCACCAATTTTAAAGAGGCATTAGGCCTCCATGACACTCACACAATATGTTATATATAAGGTATAGCCACAGTTGTGCACTTGGCACTACTTCAATAAATACAACTTTAATAAATACATATTCACAATGCCTTAGGTATGAGGTTTCATATTACATAATTCATATATATATAGTATTGATTTTCCATCATATCCATCTAATATGTATTTCATTATAGGTTAAAAACACTATAACATAGGGGTATATTACTCTATAGAGTGTCACACACCATAAAATTTCAGTTAAAGCAGCTATGGCACTGACCCTAGAACCTCATAGGTTAGGATACTAATCCAGCCATAGTGGTCATTACTGAGTACAGTTTAATGATATAATTCACACTATATAAACATATCACATACATATATCCTAGATAGTCAATACTATTAAACATATCCCCATGCACATTGACACTGTTTGTAGGAGACCACCAACATAGCATAAACCCATCTAAGTAATGATACTATTTATAATTCTCCAGCACAGATCCCTGTACAAATTAAAATATTTTTCACTAGGAGATATTTGGTCTCCAATATTTGTTAATATACATATTCACTCGATGATTTATGCATCACACTATATAAATAGCACCTACAATTCTGTTTGAGATAACACATACACTGCAACTGCAGTGTGATATATGAAACAATCACATTATTGATGTTTTGTACACCGCGCCGCTATATGAATCTTTCTACATTCCACATTATTTTATTTTTGAGAAGACAGCCTGCTTCCATTGAAGGGTCATTCCCATTATAATCTCTCTTTTTAATGGATTTTATGTTGTCATAACATTCTCCTTATTTTTGATTGGGACCGCAGATATATTTGTGGACATTACGATATTGGCAATTCTCTTACATCCATAATGACATTTATAACATGCCCAGATCCCGGATATAAGGTCGTGAAACGCATGGTGAAACTCTCAGTACGCTCAGATTCTGGATAGAAGATCGTGGAACGCATGGTGGAACTTACAGTCCGTTCAGATCCCGGATACAGGGTCATGGAACGCATGGCAGAACGTGGAAGTTCCTGGTGCGCCTGCGCAAGATGGCGCCGATGGTCAGCGGGGCGCGAAGGGTCCGGAAAGAGGCTAGAAACGCACGCTGACCACAAATTAACACAGGAAAAGACGTTTACTCTTAATTATTTGGGTATATAAACATGCACATTAGTTCTGTATTGTATAGACCAGCTGATGAAGCCATGTGTCGACGGCGAAACGCGTTCTGGCTTTTATTTATGATTTTTTATTTTGTTTTAACCATTAATTAAATTTTTAGAAGAACCGTTTCTGCATGGTTTGGTTTTTATTGGGTTTGACCCACGAAACCCATACGCCTTCTGTCTTGAGCTGGGAATAGCTCCACCAAATGTGAGTTTTCACCATTAGCTGATATATAATATATCATTATACGTCAGATATACACAAGATTGTATCTTCTTCTTCTCTCCCATACCTTATGGATGCAATGAGTTATCAACACTAAGGAGTGGGTTACCTGAGAAGTTATTTGAAGATAATTTGAAGACAATCAACCCAAAGGCAATGATCCAACTCGTGTGAGTTGATCAACTATATAATAACATACATTATGCACAAATTGTTGTTATACTGCACTTAGAATTGCACCTGTTTTGTGCTTACATTCCTTTATGTATTATGGTTGGTGACGTCATTTGAGAAACCAGTCCGAGTCCCCTAGCGTTCATTTCGCACAGACCAGATACGTATTTTTTCAATTGCTGAGTTTATCCATGACTATCTCAAAGTCAAATTCTTCCCCCTCACAGAAAGTAAACGTATTGTACACAGGCTCCACATCTTTCCCCATAGAATATAAAAGAGAGTTAACCTGTACTTCGCCACTCTCCTTATCCAGCTTAGAAGCAATCCTGAAGCGTGCAAACCTCTGCTTCAAGGTAGGCCATGCTGCAGGCTGAGAGAAATCAAAAGACTCTGGTGGAGTGAACTTGGACATCTTCACCGATCAAAATGGATGCGCAGGTAAGAAATTCTGACACCATGTCATGAGATCCAATAACACAGCGAGCTGGGTTCAACAGGTGTTTATTTCAGTTATTTCGGTTTGCAACCTCTCTCTCTGAGTTGTCTTCCTGGTAGTACCCTTAGAGCCGCCCCTTCCTCTGATGTCACTGCTGGCTCTCAACACAATTGGAAAGGCCAGATTATGGCTGCGCTAACTCACCTTCTCATTTCCCACACTGCCAGCAAGTGTGGAGCTGGCTCCAGTGACCTCCCCAGTGACCTCCCCAAGTGGCATCCTAAGTGGACGTTCAGAGTTGATTTCCTGGAGTTTTATCCAAGATCCCCTATGCCATCCACCATCACGATCCCTAATTCCTGTGTCTCCTCTCTCCACAGGTAAGACTTTATGACCCATTATCCACAGACACCCACATCTCAACTGATCCCCTGCATACTTTTGCTGGTAAGACTTTATCACACATTATCCACAGACACCCACATCTCAACTGATCCCCTGCATACTTTTGCTGGTAAGACTTTATCACCCATTATCTACAGACACCCACATCTCAACTGATCCCCTGCATACTTTTGCTGGTAAAACTTTATCACCCATTATCCACAGACACCCACATCTCAACTGATCCCCTGCATACTTTTGCTGGTAAGACTTTATCACCCATTATCCACAGACACCCACATCTCAACTGATCCCCTACATACTTTTGCTGGTAAGACTTTATCACCCATTATCCACAGACACCCACATCTCAACTGATCCCCTGCATACTTTTGCTGGTAAGACTTTATCACCCATTATCCACAGACACCCACATCTCAACTGATCCCCTGCATACTTTTGCAGGTAAGACTTTATCACCCATTATCCACAGACACCCACATCTCAACTGATCCCCTGCATACTTTTGCTGGTAAGACTTTATCACCCATTATCCACAAACACCCACATCTCAACTGATCCCCTGCATACTTTTGCTGGTAAGACTTTATCACCCATTATCCACAGACACCTACATCTCAACTGAACCCCTGCATACTTTTGCTGGTAGGACCCCCATCACCCAGTATTCGCAGGCACCCACATCTCAACTGATCCCCTGCATACTTTTGCTGGTAGGACCCCCATCACCCAGTATTCGCAGGCACCCACATTGTAACGTTACCTTGGTCTTTTTTTTTTTTTTATTTTTATTTTTGTCTTTCTCCACCATTTGCTTTGCTAATTAGCATGTGAATCTCCTGCCCTATTGACACAGCCCATCCAGCATCAGGTGTTTACCTTTTAACTGCCTGAATGCAATCAGTCTGCCCTATATAACAGCTAAGACTGGCTCCAGTGACCTCCCCAAGTGGCATCCTAAGTGGACGTTCAGAGTTGATTTCCTGGAGTTGCGGGACTGGAGGAAGGAACTGCAAGGCCCACTTTTTACTCCGGGTAAACACACGTCTATATCATGCTTTCTCTCACGCTTCTGCTCTTTACTTCTACCTTTCTCCTTAAATGGAACTCCTGCCCCTCTACCACCGACCCCTACACTATCTGCATCTCTCCCTCCCTCCTCTCGTCCCACATGATGGCCTCGCATGAGCTCCTTTGTTTCCTCAGAACATGGTCTCCCTCTATCTCTCGTGCTGCTAATCACTCCCACTCCCACAAATCCCATTCCCACCTTCTCTTTCTCACCCTCCTGCTGTTACTCTATTCAGGTGACATATCCCCTAACCCTGGCCCCACAACACATCCAATACTTCCCTCTCACCCTATCTCCATCGCACATAAATCACCTCCCTGCAAGCCCAGAAACCTCATTCCCATAATCCCTCAGCACCTGTCCTCTTTCTCCTGCGCCCTCTGGAACGCTCGCTCTGTGTGCAACAAACTCACAGCCATCCATGACCTCTTCCTTTCAAACTCCTTCAACCTCCTAGCTTTAACTGAAACCTGGCTAACCCCCTCTGACATGGCCTCTGTTGCTGCTCTCTAACATGGCGGTCTACACTTGAGCCATACCCCCAGACCGGGTGAGAGAAATGGTGGCGGGGTCGGAATCCTGCTCTCTCCCACCTGCACCTACCAGCATCTCCCTCCACCCCCATCCCTCTCCTTCTCCTCCTTCGAGACACACTGCATCCGCCTGTTCTCTCCTCTGGCTCTCAGGGTGGCAGTCATCTACCGCCCACCGGGACCAACCTCCCAGTTCTTTGACCACTTTGCTACCTGGCTTTCTCACTTCCTCTCTTCTAATCTTCCATGCCTAGTTCTCGGGGACTTCAATATTCTCATTGATGATCCTTTCGCCCCTGCTGCCTCCAAACTTCTTTCACTCACGTCCTCCCTTGGACTCACACAATCCTCCCTCCTCCCTACCCACCGCGATGGTCACGCTATTGACCTTGTCTTTTCCAACCTCTGCTCCATTTCTGAGTTCAACTGTCGCCCTTTCCCCATCTCTGACCACCACCTTCTCTCTTTCAACCTATCTGGATTTCCTAAACACCCTGCTCCCCCACCCCGCACACACACTCGCAGAAATCTACATGCTGTGGATCCCCATCAATTCTCCAATCTACTTCACCACCTCCCTCATACCTCATCCTTCACCTGCCCTGATGCTGCCACTAATCACTACAACACTACGCTTATCTCTGCTCTAGACACTCTTGCTCCTCTTCGACTCTGTAAGGCCCCACGCCGCCAGCTTCAGCCCTGGCACACCCTCCAGACTCGCTACCTGCAAAGATGCTCCCGCACTGCAGAGCGTGCCTGGAGGAAATCCCGCTCTGAAGCTGATTTTGTTCACTTCAAGTTAATTCTCCGGTCAAACACCTCTGCCCTCCACTTGGCCAAACAATCCTTCTTCTCATCTCTTATATCTTCGCTGTCCTCCAACCCTAAACGGCTCTGGTCCACCTTCAACACCCTCCTCTACCCACCTGCACCTCCCCTCACAGCTGCCTTCAGCGCTCAAGACCTGGCAGACTACTTCCTCAGTAAAACTCTAACTAGCAGAAGCAACATCCCAACACAAGATAGTTATCTGCCACCTCCACTCCCACAGGTCCCCTCTGCCACCCTCTGCCGCTTCCTCCCAGCCACTGAGGAGGAAGTCAATTCCTTATTGTCCTCCTCACATCCCACCACGTGCCCATTCCCTCACATCTAATTCCTCCCCTCTCCTCCTCCCTCACCCCTGCTCTCACACACATCTTCAACCTATCTCTCTCCACTGGCTCCTTTCCATCCGCCTTCAAACATGCGCTAGTTACCCCTTTACTAAAGAAACCATCCCTAGATCCCAACTCTCCATCCAACTACCGCCCTGTAACCCTGCTTCCCTTCACATCAAAGCTCTTAGAAAAACTAGTCTTCAACCGCCTCTCCCTCTTCCTGTCCTCCAATTCCCTACTTGACCCCCTGCAATCTGTCTTCCGTCCCCTACACTCAACTGAAACTGCCCTCACCAAAGTCACCAACGACCTCCTAACTGCTAAAAAACACGGCCACTATTCTATTCTCATCCTGCTTGACCGCTCAGCTGCTTTTGACACTGTTGATCACCCCCTCCTTCTACAGACCCTCAACTCTCTGGGTCTCGGTGACACTGCACTTGCTTGGGTTGACTCCTATTTATTCAACAGTTCCTTCTGTGTGTCCTTTGCTGGTAACTCCTCCTCCTCATTGCCTCTATCTGTTGGTGTACCTCAAGGCTCTGTCCTTGGTCCTCTGCTCTTTTCCATCTACACCTCCTCCCTGGGCAAAATCAGCTTTGGCTTTAATTACCACCTCTACGCTGATGACATTCAGATCTACCTCTCTACCCCTGATCTCTCTCCCCCTGTCCTTTCAAAAGTCAGTGACTGTTTATCTGGCATCTCCTCCTGGATGGCCTCCCACCACCTAAAGATCAACATGTCAAAGACTGAACTCCTACTTATTCCTCCCTCCAATGCCTCCCCACCTCCTGACTTCTCTATCACGGTGGAGAGTATCACCATCTCCCCATCAAACCAAGTTCGCTGTCTTGGAGTTACACTTGACTCTGCTCTTTCCTTCATCCCCCACATCAAGTCTCTTTCCTCCTCCTGCCGATACCAACTGCGTAATATTTCCAGAAGTCGGCCATTTCTTACCGCTGTCACCACAAAACAACTCATACACGCCCTGGTAATCTCCCGACTCAACTATTGCAAAAATCTCTTATCTGGCCTCCCTCTCTCCTGCCTATCCCCCCTACAATCCATCCTGAACGCCTCCACCAGGCTAATTCACCTCACCCGCCGCTCTGTCTCTGCCGCTCCCCTCTGCGAGTCCCTTCACTGGCTCCCCATCCACTGCAGAATTAAGTTCAAGATCCTTATCCTTACCTACAAAACCCTCACTAACTCAGCTCCCCACTACCTGTCCTCACTAATCACCAAATACACCCCAGCCCGCTCCCTAAGGTCAAACAGTGACCTGCGCCTTGCTTCTCCCCGCATCACCTCTTCCCATGATAGACTGCAGGATTTTTCATGCGCAGCCCCCTCTCTCTGGAACTGTCGTACTGTCAGACTTTCCCCTAACTTCTCTTCCTTCAAACGCTCCCTGAAAACATTCCTATTTAGGGAAGCCTACCACCCAACTCACTGACGCAACCTTCAATCACTCTCACCTTACAGTCCTCTCCTCCTGTTTCCAACCCCAACCCTCCCAGATTGTGAGTTCCTACGGGAATAGGGCCCTCATCTCCTCCTGTACTGTTTGTCAAATGTTGTTCAATGTATTGTAACCCTGTCTATACTGTGCTTATTGTACAGCGCTGCGGAATATGCTGGCGCTTTATAAATAAAGAATAATAATAATGCAGAGCTACACATTGTTTCATTGACAAACTAGACCGTGTCAGTGCAGTGAGGAGAGACCAGGGGACTTTGGAACCCTGCTTCTCTGATTTGTACACTGCACAAGGTTTTTTATTCTTTGTTTTTTTTTTGGAGAAAGGATTTTACCAGAAAGGATACATTGAGATTTCTCTCGTTTTCAAGTATGTCCTGGGTGGCGAGTATGTACCGTTAGATGTCTTGCCCAAGGACACTTACTGGAGAAGTGCTTTTGCTGGGATCGAACCCGTGTCTCCACAGTCTCTCTCCACGCAGAGCAGTGATGTTACCTCTAATCCACCCAGCCAGCTTAATTGAGGTGTCATTGGAATGACATTGGTGTCATTGGAAAGGTCAAAGTCTGGTCTTTACATGGACATGTTTGGTATCATTTTAATGTGTAAAAATAAAACATTTAAAAAAAGTAAATACAAAAATATATTTTTTCTGTTCTATGGCAGAGGCAATATATGTAATATATTACATATAAAACAAACAATGCCACTGCACTAATTCAACTAAGGCAACAGATTGTGTTCCTTCTGATTAAGCACAGAGGGAAACTGTTTCTCAGGTTCTTTTTTTTTTTTCCTTTTTAAATTTAGTTTGTACCAAAACAAAAATATAAAAAGTCATTCTGGCATGCTACTTTTTTTGTTTGTGGGAGGGTTGCTCCACATTTCTTTGCCAATAGGCTCCTGAGATATAAATTCGGCCCTGCCTGTAGCGCCTGTAAATAACGATGGAGAATGCATGCGTAGTTCTGATCCATTGTGTCCTGTCTGAGACCGATCTCTAGTGTGATTGATCTCAGAGATCGTGATGTCATCACGCTCCCTGCATGCCGATGTCGCTAGTAACCGAGTAGTAACCGGCAACTGGGAAATTCAAATTCTCTGACATTTTAGGCAAAATGGGGGGGGGGGGCTGAGAGAGGGGAGAAGAGGTGAGCTCCTCGCATCCTTACCGTTTTAAAAATATAAAGTGGTCAGGATGAGTAGAGTGTTTCTTTAACATCTCTAACATAGATTCATTTGGCTTATGAGATGGTTTGAACAAAGAAGCCTTGTTTCCTCCTTCACAATATTTGGCTTTAACTTTTTATAAATCAGCCAAGCAGTCTGTAATTAATTGCATTTCTTTTTTTCCTTATATGAATCACACAGATTTTTTTTGTGTCTTTTTATCCATAGTGTAAACAGCATGTGAAAGTAAGAAGACTGGATCCGTTTCCAAGAGATGGCAAAATATACATATACCGCTGACATCAAAGTCAAAATCAAAGTTAAATGGAAGTCAATTACATATTTTTATTGCAGAAAAAAAGAGAGTGGATGCATACAAATAAATAAAGCAAAATAGTAAAAGTATAAATTGTGTATGAAATAAAGACCAGTTTATATGTAGATACAAAATGACAACATATGCATCATCAGTATTTTCAGTACAAAACGGAAACAATATACAACCTTCTGTTTTTGTTCAATTTCATTAAAGAACAATAACAAACACAATATAGGTACAAGATCCTAGATTTTGTTGATTTCCTCAAATTTGTGATATTTTAGAATGGTATTTCAGAATCTTTCCCCGAGCATTAAAATGGTATAATAATTGCAAGAAGGATGTCTGTAGTTTAACAAATGTCCACTTCTGGAAGTCTTTGGGGGCTTGTTTGGTGAATATGATACCAAAAAGAGTCACTGGTACTTTGCAAAAACAGTACACAATAATATGGTGACTCAAAAAAAGGTGTATATTATATAGGCACTTATATGGTAAAACTATATAAATACAGTTGTGTTCAAAATTATTCAACCCCCAATGCTGTAAAGGGTTTTAGGGAATTTAGTGTACATTTGTAATTGTATTCAGAATGAAATCCTACAAGGACTTTTTAAAGAACCATATGCAACTAAAATGACATCAATTGGTTTTGTAATACAGTAGTAAGTGTTTATTTTGTGAATTCTTCATTGACACATTATTCACCCCTTAAAGACTACACTCTGAAGAACAGAGGTTCATTCAAGTGTTTTCAATCAGGTATTGAAAACACCTGTGGATGTCACGGAGCAGCAATAAAGCATAATAAGCACCAATTAGGCAGCTTTAAAATGACTGTGATACTCAGCTCCTTCTAGACATTACTGGTGTGGTTACAAATATGGTGAAGTCAAGAGAATGGTCCAGGAAGACAAGAGAAGAGGTGATTACTCTTCACAGGAAGGGCAATGGCTATAAGAGATTGCAAAGATGTTAAACATAACAAGAGAGACCATAGGAAGCATCATTCGCAAATTCAAGGCAAAGGGCACTGTTGAAACGCTACCTGGTCGTGGCAGAAAGAAGATGCTGACTTTGACTGCTGTGCTCTACCTGAAGCGTAGAGTGGAGAAAAGTCCCCGTGTGACTGCTGAGGAACTGAGAAAAGATTTGTCAGATGTGGGTACTGAAGTTTCAGCTCAGACAATACGGCGCACACTGCGTAATGAAGGCCTCCATGCCAGAACTCTCAGGCGCACCCCTTGCTGTCTCCAAAGAATAAGAAGAGTCGACTGCAGTATGCCAAAAGTCATGTGGACAAACCACAGAAGTTTTGGGATAGTGTTCTGTGGACTGATGAAACAAAATTAGAACTGTTTGGCCCATGGATCAACGCTATGTTTGGAGGAGGAAGAACAAGGCGTATGAAGAAAAGAACACCTTGCCTACTGTGAAGCATGGCGGGGGGTCAATCATGCTTTGGGGCTGTTTTGCTTCTGCAGGTACAGGGAAGCTTCAGCGTGTGCAAGGTACCATGAATTCTCTTCAGTACCAGGAGATATTGGATGAAAATGTGATGCAGTCCGTCACAAACCTGAGGCTTGGGAGACGTTGGAGCACTTTCAACAGGACAATGATCCAAGCATACCTCCAAGTCCACTAGAGCATGGTTGCAGATTAAAGGCTGGAACATTTTGGAGTGGCCATCGCAGTCACCTGACTTAAATCCGATTGAGAACCTTTGGTGGGACTTAAAGAAAGCAGTTGCAGTGCACAAGCCTAAGAATGTGACTGAACTGGAGGCTTTTGCCCATGACGAATGGGCAAAGATACCCGTAGATCGCTGCAAGACACTTGTGTCAAGCTATGCTTCACATTTAAAAGCTGTTATAACTGTAAAAGGATGTTGTACTAAGTACTAAGATTGAATGTCACTTGGGGGTTGAATAAAACTGATAATGATGTGAGCACAGAAAAGACATTTGTGGTTATTTCATTATAAATGTTATGTTATATTTGTCTGACCTACACGTGCCTCTTTGATTTAATTGTAAGCAAGATGACTGAATGATCAAAATCAATGTCAAACTGGCCAAAACACTCAATTTCAGTGGGGGTTGAATAATTTTGAACACAACTGTACATAAAGAAAATAGTGCAGCCCAAAAGTGAGGCAAAGGGTTTTGGGAAACTCGAACCAAGCCCACAAAGAATCATATACAGTAAAATAAAAAATTGTCAAAGGTGGACAAAGAGCATAACTCATGTCTGTTTCTCAATAACACCATCAGGGTTATTCAAAGAGAATCGAAAAGTCACCGCACGTTCGGTGACTTTTCGTTCTCTTCAATTCGGTTCGATTTGGCGATCCCATTTCGGTGACCCTGCGGTGTATTCAGCAAGCACCACAGGGCTGTCGTGATGCAGGGAAAAGTTGCCGCAAACCCGCCGAAAACTCACCGCAAAACCGGGCGAAAGCACACTGAAACCCCGCAAAAACATCTGGATTAACCCTGCCGGAAACGCCAGAACAACCCGAGCAGGAGCCGATCACAGCACAGAGCAACCGCCGGAAAAACCCGACACCGCAGACGAATGGAGTGAGAAAAACCCAAAACAGTACGCTTGAATGTTTGAAAAGTGAAATGATGTTTGCAAAGAAACTACAGAGAGAAAATGTCTGAAATTTACATATAAGATCCAATGAATGATTATAAAAAGGGCTGTTACAGAAAAAAGAACAAACGTTAAAAATGTTATTTTTAAAAATCGGAAAAAAAGTTTTTGGCAAAAAAATCCCGAAAAATGCTTAAAATATCCCAAAAAATCTATAAATAAAGAGACTTTTTACTGCAGAATATTATAATGGACGGTTTATTAGATATTGAATTAAAACGGGAATATTTTTAACATGGAAGCCTATGGGATTCGCCTGAATAAATCTGCCGCATGAAGCCACCGAATGGCAAGGCAATTCGGCAACTTTTCACTGCTGGGTTTTGCTCTCTGAATAGCTGAAGCATTGCTTCTCTATGGTGATTCAATGCCCTCGAACAGGCACCGAACGGGCACGGTATGTGCAGGCAATTCGCCAGGATTTGGTGAATTGCCTGCTCTCTGGATAGCCGAATGGCCAAGAAAGGTAACCGAACGCTGATTTTCAGCCCTGATAGTTAATCAATCCACACAGTAAGTATCTGCTTCACTGGAGTAATTCCTCTTATAGACTTGTATGTATATTTATTATTGATCTATGGTATAAAACAGAGATATCTCATAGGGCAACAACGTTAGCACAAGAAATCCTTATAGATAGTCTCTGTGGAAGGTACACACAATTTTCTGAGCCCTCTTATCGCTCATATGCTTTCGCCTCCAGCGTTTATGGTAATGCTCAACCCTCAGAAGAAGCGTCCTCTGCTTCTCTATCATTCCTATATTAGACTGGTGTTTTCTGATGTCCTTCTTGTCATCAGCTGATGGTTTAGAACAGGAGATGAAGCCAATGGCAGTATAATAACTCCATATTTATTAATTAAATCTTACATAGCACGATATAAAACATAACTTTTCTCCATTACTGAATGAAAAAGCTTTTTGGCAAAAAGCCCAAATGTCCCAAATATTATTTAGCACCTTGCTGTGGATGTATATCCCCTTTTTAAAGGATTTTTATTATGTATCTTTTTTTATTGTACTTGGTTCATATCTTGCTATGTAAGATCTAATTAATAATTTTGAAGTTATTTTACTTGCACTGGCTTCATCTCTTTTTTCAAACCATCAGTCAAGGACAAGGAGGACATCAGTACATTCCAGGTTACCAGAGGGAGCAAATGAGCCATAAGGGACTCAAAAAATTGTGAGCAAGGTCTATAGATCCCATCTATAACGATTTTTTGTGCTGACGTTGTTGCCCTATGAGATGTCTCCAATTTTTTTACCATAGAAATATTGTGGATGTGACCCATAGGATCAATACGATTCTCTAGATATTGTTCCCTGGACCTGGGTGCTCACCTCAGAATGCTAATTTAGGTATTCCTTTCTGTCGGTTACAGTCACGGAGGTGTAGAGGTGGAGCAGTAAATACTGTATGGGTTTCTATCTCTCTATAGTATTACGCATATTTCTGTAAGAGGAACTGTTACCGTTATGGTTACAATTATTTATAAAGCGCTAACATTATAGTTATACATACAAGTTAAACACACAGAACAGTAGAAGAGAGAACCATGCTCGAGAGCTTACAATCTAAGTGAAGAGGGGTGACACACTAGGTGAGGGTAAGTAGCAGAGCATGATAAGTAGTGGGGAGCGTGTGGGCTGTGGGGAAGATAGAGCAAGAAATGTACAGTGGGGGATTATGGAGTGAGCCAATAGGTGTCTCTAAAGGTGTCTCTAAAGTAATGTGTTTTCAGAGACTTCTTGAAAGACCGAAGAGATGGGGAGAGTCAAAAGTTACAGAGATGGGGAGTTCCATAGAAAGGGGGCAGCTCAGGAGAAGTCCTGAAGGTGAGAGTTGGGGCTGTGGGTACGAGGAGATGATATCTGTGAAGGAACCGTTCTCTTCCGTCTGTCCTGGCTCTCCAGACACCCCTTTGTTGCGGTCAGCCCGGCTACTGGGAGCGCTGTCCTCAGCGCCTCGAGCAGCTTGACCTGCCTGCTTCTGTTCCTCTGCTCTGGAGCCGTTAGGAATCTCCAGAAGGCCGCTCTCTGCCTTCTGAGGGTGAGTGTGGAGTGTAGCGTAGTTTGTAATAAAGACACCAGGCGCGGCTGTATGCATTAAAACAGGATTCTCTCTCTCTGAGCTCTGAGAGTTCTCTGACTTTTTAATGAACAAAACGCCACCATTTATGCTGAAGTCCAACAGTCATAATTTGCATAAAATGACGCACTTCGTCCTACCCATACTAATTACATTATGTCAGTTATTTACAATAAACATTCTTTACATTCTTTAGCCTTCAGCTCACACAACATTTGTATATCCATTGTTCTAACACATCAGATTAAACACACACTATCAGAGATCCCTTGAATTAAACATGCAGCTAGATAATGGGAAAAGCCCTGGTGCATAAATTACACAGCAGTAAAGCTTGTTTACTGTATACACAAAAACACATTTACCTACAGGAATATAAGTATTTTTAAAACTAAAGTTACGCCATTTTACACTAAACTAATTTAAACTAAAACCAAATGATGTAAAATATTTAAAAACACACGATATAAATTGAACATGAAGTCTCTTGGGGTTTGAAGCATGGAGCGTTACATCAGCTCCATGACATATGTCCCCCCCTTCCAGAACGGCAGGGCAAGCTTAGATCCCAAACGGATCTCTTGCCACTGACGAGACCTCTCACCTTGCCCCTCTTCTGTGCCATCTTCAAAGTTCCATGGTTGCGGGCACATAAGCAAAGTCAGCGGGGTCTGACGGTCACTGGAAGGCTGTGGGTCCATAGTCCCTTGGTAAGAGGCAAGCCGACCCTCTTGTCCAGTGCTCCCAAGGACTCACCGCAGTAGTGTCTGACAGGCAACAGGCCACCACAGTCCACAGGCATAAAATGTTTGTTAGGGGGCACCCTGAAATTACCCCCATATCTTGCTCTGTCCAGGGCACCTCTGCGGACCCAGGACCCGAAAACAGTCAGCAGTCACAGTTCCCAGTCTCTCCTTCTGCTGATGCCCCCTCCTAAAGATTCAAAAGGGGCCCACCCCACAATCCCAAATGGATGCAATTCGTCCCGGGACCAGGAATTTGGTAGCCTCTCAGGATGGTCACTCACCGGTTCTCCTGGTCTCTTGTGCAGGTGAGAAGAGGTCCCCTCTCTTGTAGCACCTTGGGTCACAGGATGGGTGGTCTCCATCTTCGTTGGGGACAAAGCACACTCTGATGCCAGCACAGCATCCACCTCCAGCAACACTGGGTACAATTGCTCCTCTATGCAAAATATAACAGGGGCAATGACTTGACTCCCTGTTGCGCTGCTCTCTTCCGTGGTGGGCACATGGGTACTGGCAGCTTGTGCCAGGGACAACTCATCTTGGAGCTGTTGGCACTGTTCTCGTGTCCCTTCGAGCTCAGCCTGCAGGTGGCTAACAGTGCCCTGGTGCTCCTGCTCCAATACACCTAGTTGGTGTGTCTGACGGCTCACCTCCATCTCGCTTGCCTTAGTTTGAGCGAGGCTCTCCTTCCGAGCTGCGTCTGCTTCTAGTAGCTGGTGTTGGCACAGCTGGAGTTGGTTCTGGAGCAGCTGTATTTCCTCTTGCTGCTCATGGGCCCGTGCCTGCATAGTGTCTCGGGAGAGCTGTGTGCGCTGTAATTCCAGTTCACAGTTCTCCAGGTGAATTTTAAAAGCAGTCCTTTCTGTCTGTAGAGCAGCTCTGGTTCGCCGTTCAGCCTCTAGTTGCTCAATCATTATACGGGAGCTGTGCTCCAGCTCCTCTATTTGCGCATGGGCTCCACTGAGCTCCGTGTGCAGGGTGTTGGTAGTGTCCTCACAGGCACAAACCTGGGCCGACAGTTGTCGTATAGTGGCTGCCTGTTCTCGTGCTTCATTGCAGTGGAAATCTCTCTCCTCCATGACAGTTCGCAGTTTATCCTGATGGTCCTGTAATGTCCCTGCCAGGGTCAATAGCTCTTCCCGAGCATCACGCAAGTGAGCCTGTAATGAGCTGACCAGACTGTCCATGGTCTGTGTGGCCCCATCTTTCAGGAGGGGAACAGCCTGGGTGCCAGTCTCTCCGGTGGCCTGATACTGCCCGCTGGAAGATGGCTTAATGCTGTAATCCCCGGGCTGTAACGGTGTTTTGCTCTGGTCTGCTTTGGCTCGGCCACCCCTCTTTTTCTTCTGCTTCCCGCTGGCTGGTGGGGGTAGGCTTCCTCCAGGTGTCTCGAGGACTGGTAGCTGGGCTGCAGTCTGCAAACTTTTTAAGTCCATTTCGAGTGCCCATTCTTCAGCAGCGAGTCCCTTTAGCACGGGCCAAAAGGCAGAGTCCTCATAAACGTCCAGGTAGCGCCCCTGGATGGCGCACAATTCTGCATGTCTGGCAGCTTGTAGACTGCCATAATTGTATCCCCCCTTAAAGTAGATCCATGCTGGGCCAGGACCGCGGAACACATAGCCTGGGGGAGGCTTCTCGTCAGCTTCCCAATCCTCCTCACTCACACATTGCAGCAAGTCCTTGTATTTGCACTCTAAATCGAGTGCGGCACGCAGCCAGTGCACCTACTGGTCTCCATGGCTCGCAGTGGGCTGAGGCCCCAACACTTGTGGTCTCCACAGCTGAATGTCCTCTTTGATTATCTGCTCATAAAGAATAAATGAGCTGTCCTGATCCATAGTCCTCTGTAGGTTTTCTTGCACCGCAGGCAAAAACCTCTGCGGTCTCTCTCAGCGGGGACACATCTCCACTCGCTCCGGGTTGCACCACACTTGTGCCTTTGACCCTTACTTCAGTATTCGTTCCTTCCATGGCTCTCCAGCAGGTCCTTCATGGTGTCCTGCTTGCAGGCTGTATAGTTGGCCATCTCGGGGTGTATTGGTGTTGGAGACCCTCTATCCACACCGCTTGCCACCAATGTGAAGGAACTGTTCTCTTCCGTCTGTCCTGGCTCTCCAGACACCCCTTCGTTGTGGTCAGCCCGGCTACTGGGAGCGCTGTCCTCAGCGCCTCGAGCAGATTGACCTGCCTGCTTCTGTTCCTCTGCCCTGGAGCCGTTAGGAATCTCCAGAAGGCCGCTCTCTGCCTTCTGAGGGTGAGTGTGGAGTGTAGCGTAGTTTGTAATTAAGACACCAGGCGCAGCTGTATGCATTAAAACAGGATTCTCTCTCTCTGAGCTCTGAGAGTTCTCTGACTTTTTAATGAACAAAACGCCACCATTTATGCTGAAGTCCAACAGTCATAATTTGCATAAAATGACGCACCTTGTCCTACCCATACTAATTACATTATGTCAGTTATTTACAATAAACATTCTTTACATTCTTTAGCCTTCAGCTCACACAACATTTGTATATCCATTGTTCTAACACATCAGATTAAACACACACTATCAGAGATCCCTTGAATTAAACATGCAGCTAGATAATGGGAAAAGCCCTGGTGCATAAATTACACAGCAGTAAAGCTTGTTTACTGTATACACAAAAACACATTTACCTACAGGAATATAAGTATTTTTAAAACTAAAGTTACGCCATTTTACACTAAACTAATTTAAACTAAAACCAAATGATGTAAAATATTTAAAAACACACGATATAAATTGAACATGAAGTCTCTTGGGGTTTGAAGCATGGAGCGTTACATCAGCTCCATGACAATATCATTAGATCATTGGCCGAGTGAAGTGGTGAGGAAGGGATATACCTGCTAATAATGGAGGAGATGTAGGCAGGGACGTGGTTATGGAGAGCTTTGTACATGAGTTCCTATTAATTTTGAATTAGATACTAAAGGAATAGAGAAGCCAGTGTAGAGATTGACAAAGTGCTGTGGTGCGGGTAGTGAGGTGGATGAGTCTGGCACAGGTGTTCATAATAGATTACAGATGGAGAATCTGGGATCTCTTAAGGCCAGGCTACTCCAGTGAAGCAGTTATTTACTGTGTAGATTGAATATCAAGACGTTATTTAGAAACAGACGTGAGTTAATGTTCTCTTTGCGTCTCTGAGGATATTTTATTCTATTTTACACACTAATATGGTAAATGAATACAATGCAGATTTCTGCGTATATGTCAATGATTGATCACTAGGAACAAAAAATAGATATCCGTGTTTAGTAGCCTTTAAACCGAAATGCTTGGAACTCTGAGCATTTCAGAATTCAGATTCTTCCAGATTTTGGAATCTGGAAGAATCCAAAGTGTGAGGGGGAGGGGAATCATGGCAGGGTAGCTGTGATCCTCTTCCTGCAGCAGCAGTAGCGTTTACATATGTTTGGAGTGCTGTGCAGCCCTTTTAGAAAGACATGTGTAGCGCTCACTCCTTGAGGAGCCGCTGAAAATGAACCACGGGTCAGTCTCCCCGCACTAGGGAATAAATATACTCCAGCACCGTTGTGGATTTTATAAATTATATAGTTTACTGAAGTAAAAGGCATATAATGAGACACGGTGTTCATAGATATATTTACAGATTTTCGTATTGCGGTAAACGCGCAGCGGGAAAATAGAAATGCGAGACTTCGTAATTCTGGAAAAACGTGACCGAGCAGAAAAGACACAATGCTTCGTAATTACGAGAAACGCGCAGCGGAAAATAAAATAAGATGCAAATCTTTTCCCCTTTTTCGGATACTAAGGAGTGAGTCCCGAACAGGTTAAGTCCCGAATTGTGAGTGTATGTGTGTGTTATGGTACCCGGGTACTATTCAACTGGCCAGTGAATCTGTTAAGCAATGTCTTCGACTAGTCAAGTTGGGGCCCTGTGGGTTTCAGAATTAAAACAACAGCGTGCTTGAGCTTTGAAGAACCGGCCTTGGAGGCCTCTCACCCATCCGTTGATCCAAGGCTCCGCTGACCCAGGACGTCTCTCCGCTGGTCTCTGCGCTGGATACCGGCTACTGGATCGATGTTTAGGCTCTCTGTGTTCCGGCCCGGACTTGTCCAGCTACCGCCTGCTCTCCCATCCGTTGGACTCGCGGTACTCCTCACTCGGGGTCCTCAGCTTGTCTGGATAACACTTGTGGTGATGGTCGGTGGGTAAGGCTCCTTCTGGCAAGGCAGGATAACCCCACTCAACTTCAGATAGGCCACACTTGCGCTCCGGCCTGGTCAGGGTTCCGCTCTGCAGCACTGCGTCCTCTTCCATGCACTCCCTGGCGCGCGCTGGGCGTTCTCCACGAGGCTCAGGATGTACAGCGTCTGTGTCCCACCCACTTCCTGTCTGTTTGCAAAGCACGCCGGGAAATGTAGTCCCAAAGTTCAGTGTCTCTGATCGCGCTTGTCTCCCTCCGGTGGCCAAAAATAGGTACTGCCACAGTAAGATTTTAAACACAGCGCTACACTCTCCCCCTCCTAGAACTCTTGGGTCTCTCCAAGGAGGTACAACAATTACATTACATTTCAACACGGTTTAGATACAATATACAGGTTCAGCAGCAACATACAGTGGGTTAGATACACTTCTTCAAGTTGACTCATGTTTTGTGCTACCTCAGCTAACATAGCAGACACTTCGGGCAACCTCTGCACTGTGGTGATGGCCTCTTCAGTGCTATGTCCTGGTGAGTCGTAGGTGAGTCGCTGGGGCGGTCGAACAGAGCGTTTTGGTTCTGGCTCAATCAGTTCCTCTTCAGGTGGAAGTACTATAGGTGCTGGCTCAGTCCTTCTTTCTTCCACTGGATCAGACATCTCTTCAGAGTATGATCCCTCCAGTGAAGGCATAGAACTATAATCACCTGAATAAGCTTCAACTTACGGAGCTACCGGGACTCCAGCAGCCTCAGGGACCCAACTGAAATTCAAGAGCTTCAGGGATTTCAACAGTCTCAGGGACTTCCAGCAGAAACTCAGGAGCTTCAGGCCTCAAGTTACTCTCCCACTCCCGCTCAGGAACAACGACAACCTCCTCAGGCTCCGGTGAGCGCATCCAGTCCAGACAATAACTCTTTTCTTCACGGTCTCTTTCGCTCTCTTCGACAACCCGGGTCTGTTGAGACCGAGTAACAGGAGGCAAACGTGGAGCAGGCGGATTTGGTGGAGGCAGTTTGTCCCCAACTGGCATCCTCACAGCCTCTCTCAAAGGTAACAAATGATTCCGATGCCAGTTCTTAAGAGGCCCAGCCTTTCCATCCGGCCAGATTTGATACACCGGCAGACCCGGCAGTTGCTTGCAGACAATGTAAACTTGAGAACTCCATCTATCCGCCAACTTGTGCCTCGCAGCAGCACCCAAGTTCTTCAACAAAACCCTATCACCGGGTTGTAGATCTTGTATCCGAACTTTTAAGTCATAGTTCCTTTTGTTCCTTTGCTCCCTATTTCCTGAGGTCAAACGGGCCTGTTCAAACACAGAAGCCAGGTTCTTCCGAAGTCTATCCACGTAGTTTCTATGGGAAGCTACCGACGTCTGGTCTAAAGATAACCCAAACGCCAAATCAACCGGCAGTCGGGCTTCTCTTCCGAACATAAGACGGTACGGTGAGTATCCAGTTGCATCACTCTCCGTACTGTTATATGCATGCACCAGAGTAGCTATGTGACGACTCCAACTCTGCTTCTCTATGTTTGATAAAGTCCCCAGCATATTCAGCAGCGTGCGATTAAACCTTTCAGGCTGAGCATCACCTTGAGGGTGGTATGGTGTAGTTCGGGTCTTTTGGATTCCCAACAGTTCCAACAATTGTCCAACAAGTCGGCTTTCAAAGTCTCTACCCTGATCAGAGTGTATTCTCCTCGGCAGGCCGTAGTGAACAAAGAACTTTTCCATCAGAACCTTGGCTACTGTCGGAGCGCGTTGATCTTTCGTGGAAAGGCTTGGGCGTAACGGGTAAAATGATCAGTCACTATCAGAATATTCCCTTGCCCGCTAGCATCCGGCTCTAAGCACAGGAAGTCAATGCACACCAAATCCATGGGTCCCTGACTCTGTAGATGGCTCATTGGAGCGGTTCGGGTTGGTAGAGTCTTCCTCTGAATACACCTCAGACAGGAATGGCAGTAACTTTCCACTTCAGCTCTCATACAAGGCCAATAGAATCTGTCTCGCACCAGCTTAAAAGTTCTTTCAGCACCCAAATGTCCATGCTCATCATGTAACGATCGCAGCACACTTCCTCTATGCTTAGTGGGAAGGAATAGCTGTTGAGTCTCTTCAGCGCTTGTTGAGGGGCCCCTTCGGTAGACCACCCCATCCAACATCTTCAACCGTTCCCACTCTTTGTAGACCAATCTGGCTCCATCCGGAGAATTGGTCAGCAGAATTTCCCGCTGGTTCGCAGTTAGGGCCTTTATGGTCAATGCAATCAAAGGGTCTCTGGCCTGATCCGCCTTCAGTTCTTGTTTTGAAAAGGTAGGTAGACTTTCATCCCTCAATTGTGTAGGGTTACAGTAAAACTCAGGAACAGCCGCAGCCATAACTCCTATGGCCTCCGCTTCAATCCCTCCCTTGACCCGGCGCTCT
Source organism: Leptobrachium leishanense (assembly GCA_009667805.1). Classification (NCBI taxonomy): domain Eukaryota; kingdom Metazoa; phylum Chordata; class Amphibia; order Anura; family Megophryidae; genus Leptobrachium; species Leptobrachium leishanense. The sequence goes on from CM019066.1 coordinate 192,673,383, forward strand.
GCTCCTTGACACAAAGCTTGCACCCCGTCTGGAGTTAACTGAGTCCATTCTGTAGTGTAGGGTCTTCTCGATAAAGCATCAGCATCTCGGTTATTCACCCCAGGGCGATACTTCAGGCTGAACCGGAACCCTGACAGAGCGGCCAACCACCGATGTCCCGTTGCGTCCAGTTTCGCAGTAGTAAGAACATAGGTAAGGGGATTGTTATCCGTTTTTATCACAAACTCGGCTCCATACAGATAGTCTTTTAACTTGTCTACCACTGCCCACTTCAAGGCTAGGAACTCCAACTTGTGGGTAGGATAGTTCTTTTCAGAAGGCGTAAGGCTCCGACTCACGTACGCTACAGGCCTCAGCAATCCGCCATACTCCTGATACAGGACTCCTCCTAGACCTTCTCTGCTGGCATCCACATGTAACTCATACGGCTTGTGAGGGTCCGCATAGGCCAAGACAGGAGCTTGAGTTAGACTCTCCTTTAGCTTCAGGAAAGCACCTTCACACTGACTAGTCCATTCGCTCTGTATGGACTCTCGAGCTTTCCTTGGCCCTGGAGCTGACGGGTTTCGGTCAGAGGCCTTGCAGCCTTCTTCGGTGTTTTCCTTCTGTAGGAGTTTGTTCAGTGGTTGAGCTATCTTCGCGAATCCTCCTACAAATCTTCGATAATAAGAGCAGAACCCAAGAAAGATCTAAGTTCAGTGACGTTTCTGGGTCTGGGCCAAGAAGCTACGGCCTCCAACTTCCGAGGATCTGTCGAAACACCTTCTGCTGAGACCACATGTCCCAGATACGTAACAGACGGCAGACAGAATTGGCATTTCTCCAGAGACAGTTTCAATCCCTCTTCGTGGAGCCTCTTCAAGACCTTCTCCAAACGTTGCTCATGCTCTTCCAGAGTCTTCCCAAACACGATTATGTCATCCAGGTACACTAATACTTCGATCAGATTCATGTCCCCGACTGTCTTCTCCATCAGCCGTTGGAACGTGGCTGGAGCCCCCGTAAGGCCTTGAGGCATTCTGTTGAATTCAAAGAACCCCAGTGGACAGATGAACGCAGTTTTCTCTTTGTCTTCGGGATGCATTGGTATCTGGTGATACCCACTCCGCAGGTCTAGCACGCTAAACCATTTTGCTCCAGACAAACACTGTAAGGCATCTTCTATCCGAGGAGTAGCATATTGGTCTGGGATGGTTCTCCGGTTCAATGTGCGGTAGTCTATGCATAGGCGGAAAGAACCGTTCTTCTTCCGGACCATCACTATTGGAGATGCGTATGGACTCCTGGACTCTTGGATCACCTTGGTTCTTTGCAATTCATTCAGCTGTTCTCGCAGATCATCTAAGTCTCCCAGCGGAACTCGTCTTGACCTTTCACGAAACGGCTTGTCCTCTTGTAATCGAATGCGGTGTTCGGTACTTTTAGCTAGGCCCACGTCGAACTCATCTTTCGAGAACAGTTCTCTCCACTTCAAAACTTGAGACTGAAGACGTTTCTTCCACTCGGATGAAATGGGGGCGTCCTTGGGGTAGAAACTTTCATCTGGAATCTCTTTATCCACTCCCCCTCCTAAATCGGTGGAGAGGGGCGTAGCGGATTCTACCTGCCCGATAGGCATTCGTGCTTTAAGGACTACTGGAGAATCAGACACATTGCACACGCTGACTGAGACTCTTCCTCGTGTTCTTTTCAGAGCTTTAGTGGAGATTATTTCAGGGATCACTTCGACTCCGGGTTCACTCCCATGATTAAGATCGGTCTCCAGCACCACATAGGGACCTGGTTGCGACCCATTCAACTTGACTGGGTCAAGTTTGTGCGTAAGCCCTTTCCCCTCGCCTGAAGGATTTTTCCTCCAGTAAAGCCTCCTCCTCTCTGACAGCTCGGATCAGTTCCAGATACTTCAGTTCCTGATTACCTGCCCTGCTTCTCAGCTGCAGCATCACCGGATCTAGAGGTTGAGAGCCCCTCAGGATCTGTTTTATTCGGATCTTATCCACTTCGGCCGGCTCGGCCCCTTTCTTGAGGAGTATCTGGTGCAGAATCTTATCTAGGCGCCTCATGTATTCGGTCATTCTCTCACCTTTCCGCTGATAGGTGTGTTCGTACTGATATACTAGCTCTGCGGCCTTTTCTGTTCGCCCAAAAACTTCCTCCAAAACGTTTAAATAATCTAAAGCAGTACAGTCTTTTCTACTCAGTTTTAGGTTTCTCACCGCTTCTGACGCAGGTCCCTTTAAGCTCTCGTGATCCTTTGCTTTTTCTGGGCTTCAGGGACGTCCCACTCATCCAGAGCCTGCATCGCCTGTTCTACCCATTCCTCAAAGGTTTCTTCTCCCGCCGGAGTTGGTACGTTTCCTGTAAAATTTCTCAACCGTCGATAACCGAAGTTAGTGTGCGAAGGGCTTGTTCTCTGACACTTAGCCAGCAAATCTCCAATAGCCACTATGAATTCAGGCCCGATCATGGCCAATGGACTGGGCGCGGGAACACTTGCGGATTCGCCACGTGGCGCACTTGGCTGAATCAGTTGGACTTCCACCTCATCGGTCAGCTTCATGCTCGCGCCCTGAAAACATACTGGAACACCCTTTCTCCATTCAAAAAGAACATACGTGTGAGAGGTATCTGTGTTCTTTTTAATGTCCAGAATTAATCCCCGATGGTCTGGTGTCAGCACGGCCACGGCCTGGCGAATCTGATCTTCGGCCCAAGTGTCTGCGGGAATATCCATGACTATATAACATTCTAACTGACTACTGTGCTCCGCACACCATTCGGCAACAGTGTCTGGATCCATATTTAACCCTTTAGATGCGGTTTTTCCAGAGACTGGATCCCGGAAACGAGCCCCCACGTGTAGCGCTCACTCCCGGAGGAGCCGCTGAAAATGAACCACGGGTCAGTCTCCCCGCACTAGGGAATAAATATACTCCAGCACCGTTGTGGATTGTATAAATTATATAGTTTACTGAAGTAAAAGGCATATAATGAGACACGGTGTTCATAGATATATTTACAGATTTTCGTATTGCGGTAAACGCGCAGCGGGAAAATAGAAACTAATATGGTAAATGAATACAATGCAGATTTCTGCGTATATGTCAATGATTGATCACTAGGAACAAAAAATAGATATCCGTGTTTAGTAGCCTTTTAACCGAAATGCTTGGAACTCTGAGCATTCCAGAATTCAGATTCTTCCAGATTTTGGAATCTGGAAGAATCCAAAGTGTGAGGGGGAGGGGAATCATGGCAGGGTAGCTGTGATCCTCTTTGTGCAGCAGCAGTAGCGTTTACATATGTTTGGAGTGCTGTGCAGCCCTTTTAGAAAGACATGTGTAGCGCTCACTCCTGGAGGAGCCGCTGAAAATGAACCACGGGTCAGTCTCCCCGCACTAGGGAATAAATATACTCCAGCACCGTTGTGGATTTTATAAATTATATAGTTTACTGAAGTAAAAGGCATATAATGAGACACGGTGTTCATAGATATATTTACAGATTTTCGTATTGCGGTAAACGCGCAGCAGGAAAATAGAAATGCGAGACTTCGTAATTCTGGAAAAACGCGACCGAGCAGAAAAGACACAATGCTTCGTAATTACGAGAAACGCGCAGCGGAAAATAAAATAAGATGCAAATCTTTTCCCCTTTTTCGGATACTAAGGAGTGAGTCCCGAACAGGTTAAGTCCCGAATTGTGAGTGTATGTGTGTGTTATGGTACCCGGGTACTATTCAACTGGCCAGTGAATCTGTTAAGCAATGTCTTCGACTAGTCAAGTTGGGGCCCTGTGGGTTTCAGAATTAAAACAACAGCGTGCTTGAGCTTTGAAGAACCGGCCTTGGAGGCCTCTCACCCATCCGTTGATCCAAGGCTCCGCTGACCCAGGACGTCTCTCCGCTGGTCTCTGCGCTGGGATACCGGCTACTGGATCGATGTTTAGGCTCTCTGTGTTCCGGCCCGGACTTGTCCAGCTACCGCCTGCTCTCCCATCCGTTGGACTCGCGGTACTCCTCACTCGGGGTCCTCAGCTTGTCTGGATAACACTTGTGGTGATGGTCGGTGGGTAAGGCTCCTTCTGGCAAGGCAGGATAACCCCACTCAACTTCAGATAGGCCACACTTGCGCTCCGGCCTGGTCAGGGTTCCACTCTGCAGCACTGCGTCCTCTTCCATGCACTCCCTGGCGCGCACTGGCGCGTTCTCCACGAGGCTCAGGATGTACAGCGTCTGTGTCCCACCCACTTCCTGTCTGTTTGCAAAGCACGCCGGGAAATGTAGTCCCAAAGTTCAGTGTCTCTGATCGCGCTTGTCTCCCTCCGGTGGCCAAAAATAGGTACTGCCACAGTAAGATTTTAAACACAGCGCTACACATGATACATAAAGCCAGCATGTTTCTGTGCAGCATGTCCCATGCTGGGTCTGCACAGAGTCTCCGAATGTGTTCCACACTGTGCTGCAGCCATCAGAGGCATCAGGAAGGTAAGAAATTCTGACATTTGGAAGACTTCAAAAAGATTTCGGAGACTTTTGGATTTCAGAATTCAGAATAAGGAGTGCCTAATCTGTAGATGGGTACCAACGCAATCCAGGAGGAGCAACCACCTCCGGCAACAAGTGTACAAAGAAAGGAACAGGTACTCCAACGTTTTCTCCCAGGGAAAGTATATTGGAAGTACATCCAGTAGTAATGTTTTGGTTCCTCATGAGCCTTTTTCAAGCTTGAAAAGGCTTGTGAGTAGCCAAAACATTGCTTGGACATGTACCTCCAGTAAACCTGGCCTAGAAGAAAAGGCTGGAGTTCCTATTCCTTTCTTTGTGCATTAAGTATGTATACTGATTTGAGGACAATATAAATCTTTTCATAACTTAATCTCTTTTTTCTTTGATTTGCGAAAATTTGTTATTTAATAAAAGTATGGTTAACTATACTGTAATTATTCATCTATATTTCTGTTAGAATATTTTCATGGTTACAACAACTATAATTTTGGTGGGTCTGAATATTCTGAAGATCAAATGTATATGTGCTATTCTGCATCTGGGCACAATACAGCATACCCTACGGCAGCCAAAATAAACCAATACATATTGTAATGTACTTTGCTGGGATATTTTTGTGCAAATAAATCTCAGAGATAGAGAATACCCATGTGGTACAATGGATTTGTACAGTGGCGTAACTAGAAACCTGAGGGCCCCGGTGCAAGAATCCATGAAGGGCCCCCCCCAACCCAGATCCATATTTTTACCTTTTTTTTTTCCTGCAATATAAAAAAGATAGTATTGCCCCCAGCTCACATGGATATATATATTGCCCCCAGCTCACATGGACATATATATTGCCCCCAGCTCACATGGACATATATTGCCCCCAGACCACACATGGATATATTGCCCCCAGGCCACACATGGATATATTGCCCCAGCTCACACAAGGATATTTTTGCCCCCAGCTCATGGATATACTGCCCCAACACATGGATATACTGCCCCAACACATGGATATACTGCCCCAACACATGGATATACTGCCCCAACACATGGATACTGCCCCAGCTCATGGATACTGCCCCAGCTCATGGATATACTGCCCCAGCTCATGGATATACTGCCCCAGCTCATGGATATACTGCCCCAGCTCATGGATATACTGCCCCAGCTCTGCCCCAGCTCATGGATATACTGCCCCAGCTCATGGATATACTGCCCCAGCTCTGCCCCAGCACATGGATATACTGCCCCAGCTCTGCCCCAGCTCATGGATATACTGCCCCAGCTCTGCCCCAGCTCATGGATATGCCCCAGCTCATGGATATACTGCCCCAGCTCTGCCCCAGCTCATGGATATACTGCCCCAGCTCATGGATATGCCCCAGCTCATGGATTTACTGCCCCAGCTCTGCCCCAGCACATGGATATACTGCCCCAGCTCTGCCCCAGCACATGGCCGCTCGCAGGGAGAGGGACGGCCAGCGCGCGGCTCCCCGATTCCGGCGCTGTTTGCCGGAATCTGGCGGGCGGCGCCGGGCCCCCCTCCAGTGGCAGAATGCCAGGGCCCGGTCGCAACTGCGACCGCTGCGACCCTGGTACTTCCACCACTGGATTTGTATGATAACAGACTGGACTTACTTATCATACAGCATAAGGTACACCATAAGTAAAGAAAATTGTATCCAATGTAAAAACACAAAATCACATAAGGGTGTATTCAGAGTGCACCAAAATGTCGCCGACATTTTGGTGCCCTTTCGTTCCCCGCACTCCTGGGCGATTCTGCAATTCTAGTTTGCTGACTCTGCAGTGTATACAAGTACAACCGCAGGGTCCCAAGAATGCAGGGAAAACCCGCCACAAACCCGCCGAGCGAACACCCGCCGAACACTCACCAAAAACCCGCTGGAACCGCCGCAAAAACCACACCGAACACGATGATAAAAGCCGCCGAGCTGCCAATCACAGCGCAGCGCAGCCACTGGAAAAAGCCGTCAAGATGACGAACTGGGGGAAAAAATAATAACAGTACGCTTGAAAGTTTCAAAATTGAAACGCTGTTTGCGAAAAAACTACTGAACGAAAATGTCTGGAAAAAACATACAGTATAAGATCCAATGAAAGATAATAAAAAGGGCTGTGAAAGAAAAATTAAAAAAATAATTAAAAAAAACAGAAACAAATTTTGCTAAAAAAATTCCAAACAATGCCTAAAAGATCCTAAAAAAATCTATAAATAAAGAGATTTTTAACTGCAGAATAAAATAATAAACGGTTTATTAGATATTGAATTAAAATGGGAATGTTTTTTAACATTGAAATCTATGGGATTCGCCTGAATAATTCTGCCGAATGAAACCACCGAACAGCAGGGCACTTCGGCAACTATTCACTGCTGTTCGGCGTTCTCTGAATAGATTACCCATTGCTTCTCTATGGGGGATTTCACTGCCTTCGAACAGCACCGTATGAGCAGGCAATTTGCCAACAGTTGGTGAACTGCCTGCTCTCTGAATAGCCGATTGGCCCCGAGATATCACCATACGCTGAATCTCAGTGTCCGGCTACATTTCGGACCCCTCTGAATAGCTCTGATACTGTTTCAAAAAATTGGTACATGCTTGCATTAGCATATTCTCAAATTAAGTTCTATTCTACATATTCTATTGTATTACTTCCAATTCACTGGAACTCATATCTATAAAATGCATTTTAACTGTGAAATTAAAGAGTTCTTTAGGGTCACTTCCTAGTGACATTATTGTAGGGTAGAAAATTACCAATTATAGTTCAATCCCTCACATTAAGGGTTCACTCATAACCATAATCTCCCATTCTATATGGTTGTGAGCTCTAGAGAATGGGAATCATTGAACCATAATTAACTGTTTCTGGAAACCATAATTGAGACCATAGTAAAGCCCTTCTTCTGCTTAATAATTACAACAGAAACCACATCTGTAATTCATTTCCATGACCTCAAACATGATTATTGGATATCAACAACAAAAAAAAAGAAACACATGCACCAACCACATCACACTGATGGAAGTAATCTAAACATTATTTCAGGGTGCTACTTAGCCATGCTTAGCTGAGCATCATAAGCATTATAGAATGGATCTGCGTTCCTCTTACCTTGCAAGCCAGTGCCAAAAATTACCTTAACAAATATGCCTATTAAAATGTCAGACTTTTAAACACAATTATAATCATTTGAAGCAAATGTGTACTTTCTCCTAAATTTTGCTTTTAAAAATTAAACTTTTTTTTCCGTTTTCAAAAATAAGCAGCTGTGTTTACAAAATTAAATACAAGCAGAACGACCAAGTAGTTTTGCGCTAGTTACAAGCATCCTGAATTTATTTTAGTTTCTGAGAACCGTTATCCTTCACACCAGTTTATAAAGTATCATTGTTGTAATAAGACAAAGAGAAAATGGAATCTTAAACGCCTAAAGGAAGAAAATACTGATAAATGCGTCTCATATAAATACCACAGCAATCTGGAAAGTGCATTTCTTATTATTTTTTTTCTTTCATCTGTTGATACTTGATTTTGTATATTATATTTTTGCCTGGCTGTTTGAAAATCAATCTACTTGCTTTGTGCTATGATCATGATATGTACAGTCAGGTCCAGAAATATTGGGACATCGACACAATTCTAACATCTTTGGCTCTATACACCACCACAATGGAGTTGAAATGAAACAAACACAATTTGCTTTAACTGCAGACTGTCAGCTTTCATTTGAGGGTATGTACATCCAACTCAGGTGAACGGTGTAGGACTTACAGCAGTTTGAAGATGTGCCTGGCACTTGTTAAGGGACCAAAAGTAATGGGACAGAATAATAATCATAAATCAAACTTTCCCTTCTTAATACTTGGTTGCAAATCCTTTGCAGTCAATCACAGCCTGAAGTCTGGAACGCATAGACATCACCAGACGCTGGGTTTCATCCCTGGTGATGCTCTGCCAGGCCTCTACTGCAGCTGTCTTCAGTTCCTGCTTGTTCTTGGGGCATTTTCCCTTCAGTTTTGTCTTCAGCAAGTGAAATGCATGCTCAGTGGGATTCAGGTCAGGTGATTGACTTGGCCATGGCATAACATTCCACTTCTGTCCCTTCAAAAACTCTTTGGTTGCTATGCAGTATGCTTTGGTCATTGTGCATCTGCACTGTGAAGCGTCGTCCAATGAGTTCTGCAGTATTTGGCTGAATGTGAGCAGATAATATTGCCCGAAACACTTCAGAATTCATCCTGCTGCTTCTGTCAGCAGTCACATCATCAATAAATACAAGAGAACCAGTTCCATTGGCAGCCATACATGCCCACGCCATGACACTACCACCACCATGCTTCACTGATGAGGTGGTATGCTTAGGATCATGAGCAGTTCCTTTCCTTCTCTATACTCTTATCTTCCCATCACTCTGGTACAAGTTGATCTTGATCTCATCTGTTCATAGGATCTTGTTCCAGAACTGTGAAGGCTTTGTTAGGTGTTGTCTGGCAAACTCTAATCTGGCCTTCCTGTTTTTGAGGCTCACCAATGGTTTACATCTTGTGGTGAACCCTCTGTATTCACTCTGGTGAAGTCTTCTCTTGATTGTTGACTTTGACACACATACACCTACCTCTTGGAGAGTGTTCTTGATCTGGCCAACTGTTGTGAAGGGTGTTTTCTTCACCAGGGAAAGAATTCTTCGGTCATCCACCACAGTTGTTTTCCGTGGTCTCCCAGGTCTTTTGGTGTTGCTGAGCTCACCGGTGCGTTCCTTCTTTTTGAGAATGTTCCAAACAGTTGTTTTGGCCACGGCTAATGTTCTTGCTATCTCTCTGATGGGTTTGTTTTGTTTCTTCAGCCTAATGATGGCTTGCTTCACTGATAGTGACAGCTCTTTGGATCTCATCTTGAGAGTTGACAGCAAAAGATTCCAAATGCAAATAGCACACTTGAAATGAACTCTGGGCCTTTTATCTGCACATTGTTTTTGGGGTAATGAGGGAATATCACACACCTGCCCATGGAACAGCTGAGAAGCCAATTGTCCCATTACGTTTGGTCCCTTAACAAGTGGGAGGCACATCTGCAAACTGCTGTAAATCCTACACCGTTCACCTGAGTTGGATGTACATACCCTCAAATTAAAGCTGACAGTCTGCAGTTAAAGCACATTGTGTTTGTTTCATTCAAACTCCATTGTGGTGGTGTATAGAGCCAAAGATGTTAGAATTGTGTCGATGTCCCAATATTTCTGGACCTGACTGTATTAAAGTCTTCAATTCACTCTATTTTTTCCTAAATTGTATTACGAGTTTTAGGCATACAGTATGTGGTGGATTGTTTCATATTATAAGAAGATATTTGTGGATGATAATGTTAGTGAGATCTTTAATGCAATACAATAATAAGGGAATGATTGTGTAACTTTTTGTAAAATACAAAATGCATTTATATAATAGTAATAAAGCTTTATTTTTATATAGCACCAACATATTCTGTAGCACTGAGCAAGCTATGTGAACAAAGGGGAGATTTATAAATATATGAGCCTCACTGATGTCATTGGCACCATTGATGAGGGTATGCAACAGCGAACATGGCAAGAAATCGAGTACCGTCTTGATGTGCTTCATGCAACTAATGGGGCCCTTATAGAGGTATATTAAATGAGGCAAAAAAACTTAAAGGGGGCGTGGCCTGGCGCTTGGACAAGATGGCAGTGTGATCTCTCGGCTCTTGACTTCCCCACCTAACATTAGCTCTTAGCATCGCATTTATGGACATGGTCAAGACGTAATCTAAGGGAGCGTCTTCTACACCTCGCAAGAGCCTGGGAGAGACCCAACTCGGTACGATCGATCCATTTTTGCGTGTTTCAGACTCGGCACTCCCCACCATGTGCAGGACTGAACACGGCGTCCTCCCCATCGAATTCCCAGATGGGGCCTACGGAGCAGAGTGGAATTGAACACCTGGAATCTCTAATTGCTTCCCTGCCCACCAGGGCGGACATTGATCGGCTGATCTTGTCCGTGAAAGATACTTTTAAGGTGGAAGTGGATGGCCTCTGGTCTGATATGATGAAGATGGATGGCAGGCTCGAGGATGTGGGCCTTATGTTGAGCTTTATTTGGAAGATATATAGAAGCAAATTGTACGACACCTGACTGAATTCATCTCCGGTTGCTTGGTCTTGGCCAGTGACTTGAATATCGCTTTAGATCCCTGGATGGATGCATCGCGTGGTTCTACCGCAGTCCCCGCGTGGATATTACGACACATCCAGAGGTCACTGACATCATTGCAGCTGGTAGATACAAGGCGGCTTCACAGCAGTGGGGCCCAGGTATATTCATACTATTCTCCGGATCACTCATCGTACTCACGACTGGGTTAAATTTTTTTGCAACATCATACCTTTGAACTGTCTTTGGAAGCCATGATTGGCACTCGAACTTGGTCAGACCACGTTCCGGTACTTATTAAATTACTCTCACCACAAAACCAGGCAAAGGAGCGCTTGTGGCGTATGAATGTGTCTTTATTAACAGACCCGGTAATTTGCAAGGAGGCGACGCAATTACTGTCGGTTTTTTTCACCGAAAACCTAACCCCTGATGTCACTGTACCAACAGCATGGGAGGCACATAAGGCAGTGTTAAGGGGTTTCCTGATTAGCAAAGCGACAGCACGAAAGAAGCAACAGTCGTCCGCTTTTGCCACACTTTTGAGTGACATATGCAAATTAGAACTGGAACATGCTGATTCGCCTGATGATGATCTCTACCAACGTCTTTCCCACTTACGCTGTGAACTGCATTTAACCGACAAACAAAACTACTTGCAGCCAAGACGAAGTGCTTTTTTGCACTCAGAGAGAACCAACCTGGTAAACTTCTGGCGTGTATTTTGAAAGCCCGTAGAGATTCGGCTTACATTTCAAAAATTTAACCGGCGGGGGCGCCGCTTACGGCACACCCGACGCAGATACAACGGGCTTTCTGAGATTATTTTAGTGATCTCTACAATTTACAGAATCAACAGACTTCCTCCTCAGATACACTGGCGATTTAAGATTACCTGGCTACTCGTATTTCAACGTCTCTTTCCAGTTCAGAGGTGGACCTCTTGGGATCACCTATTACTGTTGGGGAAATAGCAGCTGCTATGAAACCTATGAAATCCGGTCGTAGTCCAGGCCCCGACGGATTACCAATAGAATAATACAAAAAAACTTCAGCTCATCTTTGCTGCCGCACCTGGCTTCGGTTTTCGCTTCTTTGAGCGATGGAAGCTCTTTCCATGCCGCCACCACCGCTGCATCGATTACTGTCCTCCCCAAACCGAATAAGGATCACACACTGTGCGCAAATTATAGGCCAATCTTGCTATTAAATAGCGATATCAAGATACTATCCCGGGTGTTGGCCGACCGTCTGAAACAATTTTTGCCCTGATTAGTCCATCCAGACCAAGTGGGATTTATCCCGAATCGGGAGGCTAGAGATGCCACTTCACGGGTACTAACGGCCATACGATTAGCACATATACCGACGATGCTTTTGTCTGTGGATGCGGACAAAGCTTTTGATCATGTAGCTTGGCCATTCTTGTTTGCTACATGTCACGTTTTCCACGTTCCAACCCTTTCCCCCTGCCCTCTGTATTCCTCATGTCTATTTTCCCATGTGTTTTCCTATGTTGCTTTTCCCTGAGATGCAGCTCAGGGGTTACGTGTCTGCTTGTTAAGATCTGCTGTTGGTAATGTGGGCTGATATCTTCCCTATAAAAAAAGCCATGGGCCCATATCACTTTGCTCTTGCATTTGGTTCACTACAGTCTTAGTTTTGTTCCTGAGAGCTCCCTGCTATTTCTGTCTGATTTAAGATTTAGTCTATGTTTTCGTGTTTACCATATTACTTTGATCTGTCCGTTGTGTCTTTAGTTAGCCTAGGTTCCAGTTCCTGTCCAGTGTTTTCCATGTTATTAGTTTCAGTGTTCTCTCCTCGTTCTAGTTTCACTTCATACTGATCTCATGGTTCTGACCCTCTGGCCTGGCTAACGGATTTTCTACTTGTGTATCTCCACTTCAGGTATAAGGTAAACATTCTGGTTTTGACCCCTGGCTTTCTTACTGACTACTCTATTGGTTAATCCCTGTCGGTACTGTTTATGCTTCTGTATTGGAGTCCTTCCCTGCAGGTTGTGGAGTATAACTCCTTCTGGTATTCTGTGTTCACCCTAGGACTCTGCACGGCTACAAGGTAATGTTTTTCCATTAGAGCAGATCCGGCCACTGTAAGATCCGGTCTCTCAGCATAGTGCTTCTTTTGGTATAGCCGTACAAAGGTCCCCAATGTTCCTTGTGGTTATTTAAATTATCTAGTGTTACTGTGTCCTACATCTCTGCATTAGGTGCTTTCACTTGTACTTGGGCCATATTCGGCGCATGCCGGGTACCGCCTTTGTGACTGACTGTGACAGAATGCAAGAGCCAACCATAAAGCCCGGAGAGTTGCATAAAGTAATGGAGTCCATGCTGCACCTGTTTGGTGAACTGATGTCGAAATTGAAAGGGTTAATAGACACAGTTTTTTCTCTCACTTCTGGTGAGCAAGTTCTAGAAAGCAGGGTACGTGGTCCGCTTTCCCCTGAGGAAATGAATAGAAGGCGAACTGGCAAGCTCTGTTTTTATTGTGCCAGTTTGTCACATTTCATTTCATGGTGCCCCCTGAAGCCAATGCGCGCTGAGACTGGCAAGGGGCCAGTGCACGCCGAGTCTGGCAAGGTGCCAGTGGTTCGAGAGTCTGGCAAAGTGCCAGTGCACGCTGACTCTGGCAAGGTGCCAGTGGGTCAAGACTCTGGCAAAGTGCCAGTGCGTGCCAAGACTGGCAAGGTGCCTACTGTGCCCACGTCCCACAGTCAGGTCACCAAGTCCAGGTCCCATTGTGAATATAAGGTAATCAGACCCCCTAAACCATCCAGGTCTAGGAGAACCCTTCCTTGGGTAACCAGGCCTGAGGAGGGGGCAACTGATGTTAATGACCATGCTGAAGATTCTGACTCTGGGTCAGATGGCACCAGACCCCACGGTGTACCCAAGGTCAGACCCCCTTTACCGTTGAGGCCTAGGAGAACCCTTCCAAGGGTAATCAGGCCTGTGGAAGGGGCAACTGGCATCTCAGACCCAGCCGAGTTTTTCCCTTCTTATTCCGTGGAACTAATGGAGTATGACTCCTTCACGGCCAGGGAATCTGAGGATGAGGCCATGGAGATTGCCCTTATAAAGGTTTCTCGTGCATGGCCCTGCCAAACAGGCCAGACACCCAAATGGTGGTCCAGGGCAACATGTAAATACAGGTGTTATTACCTGAGGCCCTGTTTCCCTTTCTGAATCACCCACTGCACTCCTAGTGCCAGGCGGCAAAGCCACAGTCATGAAGTCTGGCGGCAAGGCCTTAAAGTCCAGTGGTACTATTGAGTTGCATTTATCTGACAGTGAAGCTGTCACGTCTGCTGTTGGCTACGTGCCCCCTATGTCCAAACCTGGCACGGTGCCAGTCCCAAGCTGTGTGTCAGCGGTTACAGTCCCAAGCTGTGTGTCAGCAGTTACAGTCCCAAGCTGTATGTCAGCGGTAACCGAGCCACATACCAAACCCACTGTGCCCATGTCCCGCAGTGGTTACAATAATGTCATGTCATGTGATATGGTCACCCCTGTTAAGTCTCACTCTAGGAGGAAATGTAAAAAGGTGACCAGCTCTAGTTTCCGTCCAGGGTCCGAGGATGCCACTCTCCATCCAGGGTCTGAGTATGCCACTCTCCGCCCAGGGTCCGAGAATATCACGCTCCTTTCTGAGTCTGATAAGGCTGTACTCCTAGCTTACCTTGAGGAATCTCAGCGATCAGGTAGTCTGGTTGGTAAAATGATTTCCAAATGGAAGAATGTTTCTGAGGGATTTGTGAGGACTCCTTCTGGTTTATTGGTACGTGAGGCACACTGGGAAGTGCTCCAGCGATGCCCTAGTATCATGAGCAATTTTGCTAAATATTCAGATAACTCGGATGACTGAGTGTTTGTTTTTCTGTTTTTTTGTAGGTGCCCGGAGGTCACCTTTCTTGGAGGGGGCAACTGTCAAGTTTTCCACGTACCAACCCTGTCCCCCTGCCCTCTGTATTCCTCATGTCTATTTTCTCATGTGTTTTCCTATGTTGCTTTTCCCTGGGATGCAGCTCAGGGGTTAAGTGTCTGCTTGTTAAGATCTGCTGTTGGTAATGTGGGCTGATATCTTCCCTATATAAAGCCATGGGCCCATATCACTTTGCTCTTGCATTTGGTTCACTACAGTCTTAGTTTTGTTCCTGAGAGCTCCCTGCTATTTCTGTCTGATTTAAGATTTAGTCTATGTTTTCGTGTTTACCATATTTCTTTGATCTGTCCGTTGTGTCTTTAGTTAGCCTAGGTTTCAGTTCCTGTCCAGTGTTTTCCATGTTATTAGTTTCAGTGTTCTCTCCTCGTTCTAGTTTCACTTCATACTGATCTCATGGTTCTGACCCTCTGGCCTGGCTAACGTTTTTCTACTTGTGTATCTTCACTTCAGGTATTAGGTAAACATTCTGGTTTTGACCCCTGGCTTTCTTACTGACTACTCTATTGGTTAATCCCTGTTGGTACTGTTTATGCTTCTGTATTGTAGTCCTTCCCTGCAGGTTGTGGAGTATAACTCTTTCTGGTATTCTGTGTTCACCCTAGGACTCTGCACGGCTACAAGGTAATGTTTTTTCCATTAGAGCAGATTCGGGCACTCTAAGGTCCGGTTTCTCAGCATAGGGCTTCTTTCGGTATAGCCATGCAGAGGTCCCCAATATTCCTTGTGGTTATTTAAAGTATCTAGTGTTACTGTGTCCTACATCTCTGCATTAGGGGCTTTTACTTGTACTTGGCCTTATTCGGCGCATGCCGGGTACTGCCTTTGTGACTGACTGTGACACTACACTTCGAAGCATGGGGATTGGAGATGGCTTCATGATGTGGGTTCGAGCACTGTATTCCAACCCTACGGCCAGGGTTAAAGTGAATGGGGCGTTGTCTGCGCCCTTTCATATTACCAATGGTACCCGTCAGGGCTTTCCATTGTCGCCGTTCTTATTCGCCCTCTCCATGGAACTGCTGCTGAATTCTATTAGGTCTAACAATGATGTTAAGGGACCTTCAGGGGAGAAAGACATTCACAAGGTTTCGGCGTATGTGGACAATCTTTTGTTCCTTGTGACGCAACCGTCCAGGTCCTTACCGGCTCTTAAGGCTGAACTCCTATGAGGTGTTGTCAGGCTTCCAAGTGAATGCCGACAAATCTGAATTTCTGAATATCTCACTCGGGCGACATATCCATATCGGTGGTGTGCCCAAAAGATGAGATATCTTGGGATATGGCTGACGGTGGACACCTCATGGATATTCGACGCAAACTTTACTGCCTTATTTGACACCATAACGAGTGATTTGACAGTGTGGAAGATGAAAACTATATCATGGATTGGTAGAATTAATGTCATAAAAATGAATATACTCCCTCGAATATTATATCTTTTCCAGGCCTTGCCCCTACTCCTCCCAAGCGTGTTTTTTTGCACTCCCCTTAAATATATACGTCTCATTTTGTAATAATTTTAATTTATCTGTCTTTTCATTTTCCTTTGGAATAAATTTTTGAAATTATAAAGAGACTTTATGGAAACCCTGTATATTACATACAATTGGTGCAATATGTTGCAAACATATCTGCACTGGATCATTATTGTAAAATAAATAAAATATATTAGTATTATTTATTATTATTGAAAAAATACCAATATTATAATTTAAACTACTATACTACATACTGTATTAAAAAGTTATATATTTTGCTTTATTTTCTATTGTTGGTCTTTGAGTTGACTCACCTCCACATAACCTTTAATTTCAAGAAACATAGAGGCTTTCATCATTTCCTGGTTAGTCCCTTTTCCGATATCTTGGGATATGGAATGCTACTAACTCGATTAGATTACAAACCACTTTTAAACTAGCCACATATGCCTTTAGACAACCACCCAGATGTTGCTAGCATAACTAGCTCAATAACATTTTTTATTGACCCAGTCCATGTTCAAGTAAATCACTTGTTAAACTACGGTGTAATGAACGCTGACATTTGTTTAAAATAAACTTTCGGTTTATCCTTTGGCATACATGTGTGCTTGGCAGAGTCTACTCTATTGTGCCTTTGCCCATAGAACTCTCTAGTTAGTCGAATTCCTGTTCTAATGATCAAGCCCTTTGCTTGAGAGACTGAGGTTAGAAGATACTGTGAAACTGACTATTCACTAATAAAGTTACAGTGTCTAAATAAAGTTCTTACGGATAATTCCATGCCAATATAGACAATTTCTATGTGAGTCTGCCAAAAAGAGAAGTATTTTTGTTTTTGCTTTTTACAGAGGATTGAGAATGAATTATCTGTTTTCTGGAAAACTACTTGCAAGACTAAAAATTATTATAAGTTTTATTATTGTTTTCATATTTTAACTGTGACCATAAAGACACAAGAAATTGGTATATTATAATGTTTTGGATTAATGGCAGGTGCAATGTTTATATTTTAAATATTTGGAATATGATTGTGAAGAAACTATAAGGTTTGTTCTCAAATCAGTGGGCTGTGTTTACATTTTGCCTAAATTAGTATTTGTTTTTGTTTTTTCTCTCTGTTGGCATCCCACAATGCACTAGGATATTTATTAAACTCCACATTTTAAGCAAATTTAGATTTTAAATAATTGTATATTTAATTCAGGCACATACTATACAATCCTGGTTATTCCCTCCATAAATTCAAACTTGTAAATTAATTTCACTCACATTTCTGAATTTAGATAAAATCATGAGTCATTTCATTTGATTTGAATATCTTAAGTTATCCAGTTACTCCTCAATTTATAGGTCTGGCGGTAATATAAATTTCAACTGAACAACTATAAGATATTATTATTATTATGTTTATTCTTTATTTATATAGCACCAGCATATTCTGCAGCTTTGAACAATGGGCACAATATAGGCAGTGTTACAATACATTGAACAACATTTTGATAAACCAGTACTGGCGGAAACGAGGGCCCTATTCCTGTGGGAATTTACAATCTACAAGGGTTGGGGTGGAAACGGGAGTAGAGGACTGCAAGGTAAGAGTGATGGACTGGTTGGGGCAGTGAGGAGTATTAGTGAATCAGGTGGTAGGCTTCACTTAATAGGATTGTCTTAAGATATAAAACCATACGCATATACTATAATTAAATATGTGAAGTAACATATATACACACAGAATATGGTAGGCAAAGATTAAAAAAAGAAAAAGAGCAGAAGAGTTCTTTTGACTCTAAAAAAATTGCAATTGTTTCTCTACTACTTCCTACTAAGGGCTTGTTTTCATGCCATCAGCCAATTTTTTTTCTGAAACATTTTTCAGCTGCTCGCAGCTGATATATTTTTAAAAAATAAATGCTGATTCAGTTGAAAGAATGTGGCCAGAGTTGATGTTCAAAAAATGACGATGGTCCGAAAATAGTGGGCTGAAAGAACACCCAAAATTTTTTTATTTTCGGCCAGCATCATACAAATTTCCGCTGCTAAATATGGTTGATGTTTAAAAAAATGTTAGTCTAATTCCCTCTTTTTATTAAAACCCATTTATTGACAGCGTTGAGTTGAATGATAAATTCGAAATAAACCTCTAAAGCCAATATTGCCAGTAAAAACTATAGGCACAATATTTGATCCAAACTTTAATCAAGAATAGAAATGCCAGCAAGACTGAATCTGATTTTCAACAACCAAAAAATGGCCAAAATACGGTCGAAAAAGTGGATTCGAGCGTAATGAAAATGAGGCTTAAGATTGCCTTAAATGAATGGTGAGATAATGCTGCAAACTTCATGTTCACTTTGCTAGGCATTTCATTTTTCTCTGGCTCCACCTCCTACCATATTAGCAGTAGGAATGAGTGACTACTGAAAGCAATGAAACTCCCAAAAGCTTATAGACAATATGGATGAAAAGGGAGATTAGAAATAACTGATTATATGGACAAAAAAGTCCTATTTGTGCTAAACTGTATATGGGAGAAACATTATAAATAGCAATAGCCAGAAGGATACTTTATTTTAAGAGAAATTAAAAACATTTGGTTCTATTACAACTGAGCTATTAATGGCATGTTGCTAATGAAAAAACACGCGAGTCATTAACCATTAGATCCTCACTATTAATGGCTCAGTTGGTATAGTGCCCATTGGGGTTAGCTCCACCCTCAGTTGAATGGAGGACACCAGCTGAAGAAGCCATCTGGCAAAACGTGTTCTGTCCACGAAGATTTTGGAATTACCTTTAAAATTTCACAGCCATAAGCCATATGGGGCTCAGGAGTGCGTAAATTGGAAATTGGCACATATTTTTTCCTTGTTATTCTGGTTATAGAATTATGCTAGGGGTGTACCCAGTGTATATTTGTTTATACCATAGGACGATGCAATATGAAAACCATGGTGTGAAGAAAGGAGTTGATGGGCACCTGAATAAATATTAAGACCCATAAAGCAGTTCCACCTAGAGCCAGATGTGGGCTCAACACATTGTGGGCTATGAAAAAACAATAAGGTGGAAAAATGGCGCAGATAATGTGTAGATGGTCGGTCTTGGGTAGCAGCAAGGGCACAAACGCACACTCCCAAGTGCGAATAGTCAATGGATAAAATAATGGGTAGAGTCCTCGCGCTTACGCCAAGTGTCCAGTGAGTAATACTTCAAGATAATCTAGAAAACATAATAGGAGACATACATTGCGCAGTACATCCTTATAACACCTGGTTTCCAGAGAGAAAGTATTCATATTTTTCTGCACTTTGATAAAGACCAATTAGGTCGAAACGCGTTAGTGCTGCAATAAATTTTACTTTATTTTATCCTGCCGACTTTTCGTCTGTGACATATCCCGGGGATCCAATATTTCATCTATGGACCAGGTTATCACCACGGATGGTTGCTGGTAGGACAGGCTGGTGAGATCATATCCACAGATATATGCCTATATAGTCCAGAGCCGACTTTATGGGGCTCAGAAAAAAGTGAGTTGAATACTTTCTCTCTGGAAACCAGGTGTCATAAGGATGTACTGCGCAATGTATGTCTCCTATTATGTTTTCTAGATTATCTTGAAGTATTACTCACTGGACAATTGGCGTAAGCGCGAGGACTCTACCCATTATTTTATACATTGTGGGCTATATTACAATCTTCGCACAAAAACCCTCGCACAAAGTGAAAATTTTTGCGCCAAGCGTTACACTTTAGCGTGCTCAAATCCCCGCTGGAATTACAATCCTTTTGTAAAAAGGATTTTGTAATCCTTTTGAAAAAAAGCTTTTTTCATCCGCCGATCAATTGCGCGGCAAATAGTAAACGCACAAATGCAGGCGCAGAGCCGTCTTGCGCAAAAATCTTTGCACGCGCAGTTTTTGGCACCCACTCAGCCAATCAAAATGAAGAAACACACCTATCAAACGCAACTGAATTGCGTCTGCCAGGGGCATCGGAGACGGGTTCTGCATCTATGATGCAAAATGAGTACATATGCTACAGTAATAATACACACACACCTGCCATCATGCATTATATTGTTGCTGCATTCCTTTTTATGGGCTGTTTTTTTTTGGGGTTAGCCAGGTTGTTCAGATATGCCGTTAGCACCAGCTTTTAGGAGTTGCTAAAATTATGTGCGCAAAGACTATGCGGTAATTACCACGAAATAGATTGTAATACTGTCCTCGTACCAGCGCACATTCGCATTTGAGCTCACAATGTTAAGTATAGGACACGCGCATTACAGTAAGATCGCACAGGGTTCGCACAGGTTCACCCGTGGTAGACGATTGCGCACGGTAGTTGCGCTATGTAATATGGGATTCAGCGTAATTGGTTTTACCCCTCGTGTTAATTAATGTTTTTTTGAGCCGGCGCAAACGTTTGCGTGAAAATTGAAATTTAGCCCTGTGAGTTTAATTAAAATGCAACAGCATTGGAATTCTCTGTATCAAACATACTGCACAATCGTTGTTCTCCGTTCTATTCCATAGCCCTTCTGGGATATAATGCAAAGATAGGGTAAATCATAGAAGAAGGAATGTTCAAGTATTGTATTATGTAGGATTTCCTTCTTACCAGTAAGCTGAGGCAAACTGGCACCGCGCTGTGATTTATATCGTTTTGCGTATATGGTGTATTAGAGAAGCCTCCATCTACAGCGTTCCAGCTAGTAGATTTTATATAACTTTCCAGTGGGCGCTTCATCCATTTACTACAAGTTTAAACAGGCTGGTTGCAGGTCTCTGGAGTAGGTCCAGGTATGTCCTCACTCTGTGAAGTGAAGGGCTTCAATGATAGAGCGCTGGGCTGGCTGGATGTGGGTGTAGTCCTTTTATTGGGGCCCAGCAAGTGCTAGTTAATTATAACCTGTGGGATAGCTGATAGGATACAGGCCTAAGGGATTAACAGCAAGGCAGACAAACAGAAATATAAAAGGTCTCTTCCATGACTCAGTTCAGACTGGAATAGTACTGGACTTGGTCTTCTTGTGGCGGCGACGCCGCAAAACCTTGCAATGTTTTTATTTTTGACTATCAGAGCCCATTCGTCTCCTCTGAGGAGTTTTTTCGTTTCTCCCATATAGTTGCTAAAAAATTTAAGCCGACTGCAATAAGTAGATGCTTTCTTCAAGGGAACACGGAATACAGCACATAACGGCGTGAGTTGGATATATATACACATATGCAATTTACGAGACATATTCACATATGTTATTCTATATGATCGCGTGTCTCTCACCACATGTTTTATGACAAAGAATATTTTATGGCGTAATGTGTAAATCACAGTGTTCAACTTCGTTCAGTGTTACGCTTCCGGATTTTGGTATATGTGTATGCTCATGGTTTGGTTTTTAAGTAACAATCAAACAGTGCTGTAGTTTTTAGAACAAGACAAATGTTATTTTTTTATATTTACTTACATCATGGAAATATATGGTGGAATCAATGGAAAGGCCAGACTCTGGGCCTTTATTATTTGACCCTGTTGCATTTATGGTACCAGAGACACAGTGGTCCAAAGGACCCCATTATCTCTAGCAAAGGGATCTGCAAGCTGGGTGGTAGGAAACAATCTTTCTGACATTATCAAGCACATGAGTGATGATATTACTGTCCAGGGGAAGTCCCACAGCGATGGAAACTTGTCAGCCCACTGTGAAAGAAGCCCACAAATGGCACTGAGTAGAGAGTACTTCAAAGACGTGCTGAGTATGTCCTCTGCACACAAGCACGAAACCAGAGTATGCGCTTATGATGCGTCAGTAGTGATGGGCCGAACACCCCTGTGTTCAGTTCGTATTCGAACATTAGAACAGCCCAAATGTTCAAATACAAACTCAAACACAATGCAACCCAATGGGGGTCGAACCTGCAAAATGTGTTCAGAGTTCGCCTAAATGTACCAGCAGTTGCCGGTACATTTAGGAGATCTCTGGCTGCAGCCCCCGTACCTCACCTGTCCTGCTGCTGTCCCGGCCTCCTGTTCCTGCGGTCCGTCTGCTACTCCGTCTGGCCACGGCCCCTCTGCCCCACGCCTCGTCTTCATGCTGAGCCCTGATTGGGCAAAGTCCTGCGCCTGACCTGGACTTTGCCCAATCAGGGCTCAATATTGAATTAGAGCCCTGATTGGGCAAAGTCCAGGTCATGCGCAGGACTTTGCCCAATCAGGGCTCAGTCAGCATGAAGACGAGGCGTGGGACAGAGGAGCCGCGGCCGGACGGAGTAGGAACAGGAGGGCTGAAGGCACGGGGGCTGGGGGCTGCAGCCACAGGTCTCCTAAATGTACCGGCAGCTGCTGGTACATTTAGGAGAAGTGTGAACGCATTTTGCAGGTATTTTTTATTATGGAATGTCCACGGTCGAACAGACTGCGAACATCCCATAATGTTCGGCGTTCGCCGAACACTCGAACGGCCGATGTTCGATTCGAACTCACGTTCGAATCGAACTGGCAGCCCGTCCCTAGTCGTCAGGAACAAAGAGGTTAAAGGGAAAAAGGATGGGGGTAAAACTTGAGTAAAATGCTGTTTTAACCTCTAGCTGCCCCACACCATTATTTAGTCTTCTACCTATACATCATGATGCTGCCAAGATGCCCGCTGTCATTCGTATTTTTCAAAGTGCAGACAGCGGATATTGTGCTTGTTGATTGATTCTAGGTGTCAGGATTCCACCCTTACCGGCGTTATGAGCCCTGTCTCGGCGCCTCCTGCGGGTCCCCTACGCATGGTCCCAATGGGCCTTATGGGTCTAAAAAGATGCCGGCGCAGACGGATGAGGTCGGCGCTATCCCCAGCTCCCTAACAAGATGCCCTATAAAGAAGACATCAGTGGGGTAAATCAACGCTCTAATATTTTATATATAAGCTGAGCTAATTACCCCCCTTTTCTCCTGAGCTTCTTTAAAATACTGATTGACTCCCTTGGCCTATGACCTTTGCTTGGATAATCGACTTCATACCGAACTCTACCTGCCCATGACCTTTTGCTTGGATAACGACTTTGCACCGAACTCTGCCTACCCACGACCTTTTGCTTGGATAACGACTTTGCACCGAACTCTGCCTGCCTATGACCTATGCTATTAACATCAACTACTCTAACGGATTAATTATCAATATATATATATATATACATCAAGACGTCCGGTATATTCTTCGGAGAAACCATCTACCACCTGATTTACTACAAACCTGACGCCACTGGTACCAGCAGACAGGTAGCGTTATATATTATTCCTCCTGACTCTGATACTCGCTATGTACAGGCAAGACTGCTACATAGTGGTTCCTCTTATATCTATTATACCTACTATCGTCAAGGACACTTTCCTGATATAATATTAGAGCCATATAATGGAACCAGTGGATTTTGCCGATACCCTGAACGCGCTTACCCGACAATTAGCTGCTTTAGTCAAACTGTACAAGATGTAAGAGACGCCCAAGGCGTATTACAAAACAATCAGAACCATCTGGAACAAGCAGTTCATGTTAACCCGGTACAAATTGGTGCGATGCCTGAACCTCCTCCATATCGTGCAGAACCCATCTATACCCCGGATTTGCATACTTCCCCACCAGAGACCTATGACGGGAATAGACGCCAGTTCCGGAGTTTTATCACCTCCTGTCAAGTACTCTTCTCCTTACAACCACACGTATATAATAACGACTTTACACGGGTACGCATGGTAATTTTTCTACTAAGAGGTAAACCTCAAACTTGGGCCCATCACTTGTTACATACCAATAACCCGATACTCAACAAGTGGAACACGTTCTTTGGAGCTATGGAGGAGTTGTACGATGATCACCACCGCGCTAGTAATGCAGCACATGCTCTGATGGCCTTACGTCAAGGTCGTTCTGAAGTAGAGGACTATATAACAGAGTTTCGTCATCTCGCCCTAGAATCCGACTGGAACGAACCGACGTTATTAACTCATTTCAAACTTGGATTATCGGAGGCTCTAAAGGACGAACTCGCCCGTACAGGCACCCCTACTGGTCTCGAAGATACCATGAGATTGTGCATACGCATAGACCGGCGATTGAGAGAAAGGAGAGCGGAAAGAACCACCGTTTCTATACCCCAACGGAGAAACGCCCCACCGGCTCCTCTACCGTTTCCTGCTCTACCTCCCCCTGAATCAGAACCGATGCAGGTAGGAGCAGCTAGAGGCCGACTGGATGAAAAAGAACGCGATAGGAGAAGGTCCTTGGGTCTCTGCATGTATTGCGGGAGAGCCGGCCATCAACTCCGTGAATGTAGACTGAAACCTCGGAATATAACCAGGAAGCCCACAAATCCTGTAAAATGCTTTACAAATTACTGTGTACTTGGTACATCGGGTGAACATCTCACTATTAATATGTCATTACAGTGGCGGGATCACACGGTGGACCTGACTGCGTTGATTGATTCAGGAGCTAGTCAGAATTTTATTGATGCATCACTAATACAAAAATTAAGAATTCCGTATAGGAAGAAACGTTACCCCTTTTCTGTCTCACTATTGGACGGTACTCTCATTAGTTCAGGACTTGTGACACAAGAGACAGAAATCATTACCATGAACATGGGAGTACGACACCATGAAGAGATAATATTTGATATAGTCAAAACCCCCATCTTTCCTGTGATTCTCGGTATTAATTGGTTACGACTACATAATCCCAATATAGACTGGATCGAAGCTACGCTAACCTTCACTTCTACACATTGTGTAACCAAATGTATACGTCCACAGAAATTTATACTCAACAATAGTACGATACCTATATTACCAAAGGTCTATTCGGACTTTCATGATATATTCGAGAAAAAAGGAGCTGATATACTCCCTCCTCATCGCTCCTATGATTGTCCGATCGATATTGTTCCTGGTGCCACGATTCCTTTCGGCAGAGTATATCCTTTATCTGAACCTGAATTAAAAGTTTTAAAAGAATACATAGATGAAAACCTAACTAAAGGTTTTATAAGACCCTCAACCTCTCCCACTGGGGCAGCGATCTTTTTTGTAGGAGAGAAGGACGGAGGACTACGCCCCTGTATCGATTACAGAGCAATGAACGCGATAACAATCAAAAACAAATATCCGCTACCGCTCATAACCGAGTTAATGGATAGACTAAAGACAGCTAAGATATTTACAAAATTGGATTTACGTGGAGCATACAACCTGGTGAGAATCAAAAAAGGAGACGAATGGAAGACTGCCTTCAGGTCGAGGTACGGACACTATGAGTACTTAGTCATGCCCTATGGGCTCTGTAATGCATCCGCAACCTTCCAATACTTTCTGAACGATATCCTAAAAAATATCTTAGACCAGTACGTGATAGTATACCTAGATGATATATTGATATACTCCAATAGTCAAGAAGATCATACACAACATGTAAGAAATGTTTTATTATGATTGAGACAACACAGATTGTATGCCAAGCTTGAAAAATGTCTGTTCAATGTGACCACCTTAGAGTTTCTCGGATTCGTGATAAAACTTAATAACATAATGATGGATCCCTCCAAAATCAGAGCAATACGATCTTGGCCCATACCTGCGAATAAAAAAGGGATACAATGCTTTATTGGTTTTTGAAATTTTTATAGGAAATTCATCAAAAACCTTTCCAGGATCATCAAACCATTGACATACCTAACCAAACAATCCATACCATTCAAATGGTCAGTAGCCGCTAATGACGCCTTTTGTTACTTAAAACGTTTATTCTCTACAGCTCCTATACTAAGCATGCCGGATACAACGAAGCCCTTCGTCCTCGAAACTGATGCATCAGATACTGCCATCGGCGCCATACTGTCGCAAATTCAAGGAGAAAATCAAAGCTTACACACTATTGCTTTCTACTCAAGAACCTTATCTCCAGCTGAAATTAATTATGACGTCGGGGATAAAGAACTTCTCGCAATAAAATCTGCACTTGAAGAATGGCGTCATCTCCTTGAAGGTACAATACATCCCATAACAATATATACCGATCATAAAAATTTAGAATATCTAAGACAAGCAAAGAGGCTGAAGCCTAGACAAGCCAGATAGCCTCTCTTCTTTTCTATATTTATCTTTAATATAACGTATAGCCCAGGAAAAAAGATTTGCAAAGCTGACGCTCTATCCAGGAGTATAGAATCTAGACAGAGATCAGAAGTATCTTACGTATTACCGAGGAATTTTTTCTTAATGCGACATTACCATTATGGGACACTATCAGAAAATATTCTAAGATGAATGACAAGACGGCTCCATTGAAACTAGAAAAAGGAGTGTTCTACAAAGGAGAGAAGATATATGTTCCTCCTGAAGAGAAGAATAGTATACTAAACCATTTCCACGATTCACCCCTAGGAGGTCACGCAAGAATATACAAAACAAAGGAAAGTATAGAACGTTTATTCTGGTGGCCTGGAATGTCGAGAGATATAAAAGAGTACATAACTCACTGTACAGTATGTATAAGATCCAAAGATGATAAAAGAAAACTGCAGGGTCTACTACAACCTCTTAAGATACCAGAAGCCCCTTGGTGAGATATTTCTATGGACTTTATAGTAGACCTCCCACCGTCTAACGGTGTCATGCCTGCTACTGCTCCTGCAGTACGGCCTTCCCAACAGAGAGGGCGCCAGTCTTTGAATCAGGCCACTTTGTATGCCACACCTGGTCAGGGATCTAGGCCTTTAAATATCAGTTCCAGTCTGTGCTCTGAGCCCTGACGTGGTTATTTCTAGCCTTCAGCGCGTTTCTACAGCTTATGATTATTGATTTTCTGGTTTGACTTCTGGCTTGTATTTTGACTGTGTTTTCTGCTTTATCCCTTGGCATATGTTTACCTCGTGTACCGACCTCTGGCTTGTTTATACTACGATATCTCTCCTGTCCCTGATCTGTACTTCTGTGTATTCTAGATAGTACCTGGCCATTCTAAGGACCAGCTTCTCAGTTTAGGGTCCTTTCTTGCCTTTCTGGGTTTTGTCTGCGTGCTGGGTGACCCTATATCCTTACAAACGGATATACTACCATACTAGTGGTAGTAGATCGTTTCTCCAAGATGAGTCATTTCATAGCCACCAAGACAATCCCTTCTGCTAAAGACACTACTACGATCTTCATCAAAGAAATATTCCATCTACATGGTCTACCCAAAACCGTAGTAACGGATAGAGGTACCCAATTTACTGCTAAGTTTTGGCTGGAATTCTGTAAAGGTCTACACATGAAACGGTCCTTATCTACCGCCTACCACCCCCAGGCAAATATACAGACTGAACGCACTAATGCTACCTTAGAACAATACCTCCGTTGTTTCGTGACCTACCTACAATCAGACTGGAATGATCTACTACCCATAGCTGAATTCGTCTACAATAACCAGATTCATAAATCTACGTCTATGACCCCTTTCTTTGTTAATACAGGAAGACACCCCTCAATGTTACCAGGTTCTTCGCTCTATACCCCCTGTCCTGCAGTAAATGATAGATTGCAATCCATCACCAGAATAACAGAAAAGGTTAAAAGAATGTTACAGCGAGCCCAATGGAGATATAAAACATATGCTGATCGTAAAAGAACACCTGCTCCGTTATACAAAGAAGGAAACCAAGTGTGGCTATCTACCCGATACATTAAATTAAACTGTCCTTCGAAGAAATTGGGCCCTCGCTTTCTTGGGCCTTACATGATAGAAACCATCCTCTCTCCTACGACGGTTCGCCTACAGCTACCGGCCTCCCTGAAAATACATCCCGTCTTCCATGTCTCATTGATTAAACCACAGATTACGGATCCTTTCACCAATCGTAATCTCCCTCTTCCAGGCCCGGTGAGCGCCCATGATAATGATGTATACGAAGTATCAAAAATTCTCAGCTCTCGTATGTATGGAAGAAGGCTTCAGTATCTGATCCGTTGGAAGGGTTATGGTCCCACCGAAGACTCCTGGATATCAGCACTGGATGTCGATGCTCCATCCCTGGTACGCCATTTTCATACAACTCACCCTGATTGCCCACGGAGTGGTCGCCTTGTGAGGGGGTTATGTCAGGATTCCACCCTTACCGGCGTTATGAGCCCTGTGGTGGCGCCTCCTGTGGGTCCCCGAGAGGTGGCTGCGCGGCATACCGAGGCATCGGCGCTACCGCATGTCGGCACGCAGGCCGGAGCCTCCTTCGCCGCTGGGTCAGACCTTCTGCGCATGCGCATGGTCCCAATGGGCCTTATGGGTCTAGAAAGATGCCGGCGCAGACGGATGACGTTGGCGCTATCCGCAGCTGCCTAACAAGACACCCTATAAAGAAGACATCAGTGGGGTAAGTCAACGCTCTAATATTTTATATATAGGCTGAGCTAATTACCCCCTTTTTCTCCTGAGCTTCATTAAAATACTGATTGACTCCCTTGGCCTATGACCTTTGCTTGGATAATCGACTTCGTACCGAACTCTACCTGCCCATGGCCTTTTGCTTGGATAACGACTTTGCACCGAACTCTGCCTACCCACGACCTTTTGCTTGGATAACGACTTTGCACCGAACTCTGCCTGCCTATGACCTATGCTATTAACATCAACTACTCTAACGGATTAATTATCGATATATACAGTGGCAAGAAAAAGTATGTGAACCCTTTGGGATTACATGGAGTTTTGCATGAATTGGTCATAAAATGTGCTCTGATCTTCATCTAAGTCACAACAATTTGAAAAACACAGTCTGCTTAACATAATACAACACAAAAATTATATGTTTTCATGTGTTTATTGAACAGAACATGTAAACATTCACAGTGCAGGGTGGAAAAAGTATGTGAACCCCTAGCCTAATGACTTCTCCAAGAGCTAATTGGAGCCAGGAGTGAGCCAACCTTGAGTCCAATCAGTGTGATATTATTGGATGTGTTGCTGAAAGCTTTCCTGCCCTTTAAAAACAGACACCAGTTTTGGGTTTACTGCTTTCAAGAAGCACTGCCTGATGTGAACCATGCCTCGCAGAAAAGAGCTCTCAGAAGACCTACAATCAAGAATTGTTGACTTGCATGAAGCTGGAAAGGGTTACAAAAGTATCTCTAAAAGCCTTGATGTTCATGTGTCCACGGTAAGATAGACTGTCTACAAATGGAGAAAGTTCAGCACTGTTGCTACTCTCTCTAGGCGTGGTCGTCCTGTAAAGATGACTGCAAGAGCACAGCGCAGAATGCTTAATGAGGTAAAGAAGAATCCTAGAGTGTCAGCTAAAGATTTACAGAAATCTCTGGCACATGCTAACATTTTTGTTGACACATCTACAATAAGGAAAACATTAAACAAAAATGGAGCACATGGGAGGACACCACGGAGGAAGCCATTGCTGTCCAAAAAGAATATTGCAGCACGTTTGAAGTTTGCAAAAGAGCACCTGGATGTTCCACAGCACTACTGGCAAAATATTCTGTGGACAGATGAAACCAAAATTGAGTTGTTTGGAAAAAACACACAACACTATGTGTGAAGAAAAAAAGGCACAGCACACCAACATCAAAACCTCATCCCCACTTTAAAACATGGTGGAGGGAGCATCATGGTTTGGGGCTGCTTTGCTGCCTCAGGGCCTGGACGGATTGTTGTCATTGATGGAAAAATGAATTCCAGAGTTTATCAAGACATTTTGCAGGAAAACGTAAGACCATCTGTCCGCCAACTGAAGCTCTGCAGAGGATGGATGATGCAACAGGACAATGACCCAACGCATACAAGTAATTCAACAAAAGAATGGCTTCAACAAAACAAAATACGCCTTCTGGAGTGGCCCAGTCAGAGTCCTGACCTCAACCCGATTCAAATGCTGTGGCATGACCTTAAGAGAGCGATTCACACCAGACATCCCAAGAATATTGCTACACTGAAACAGTTTTGTGAAGAGGAGTGGTCCAAAATTACTCCAGATCGTTGTGCAGGTCTGATCTGCAACTACAGGAAATGTTTGGTTGAGGTTATTGGTGCCAAAGGAGGGTCATCCAGTTATTAACTCCAAAGGTTCACATACTTTTTCCACCCTGCACTGTGAATGTTTAAATGTTCTGTTCAATAAAAACATGAAAACATATAATGTTTGTGTTGTATTATTTTAAGCAGACTGTATTTTTCAAATTGTTGTGACTTAGATGAAGATCAGAGCCCATTTTATGACCAATTCATGCAAAACTCCACGTAATCCCAAAGGGTTCACATACTTTTCTTACCACTGTATATATATACATCAAGACGTCCGGTATATTTTTCGGAGAAACCATCTACCACCTGATTTACTACAAACCTGACGCCACTGGTACCAGCAGACAGGTAGCGTTATATATTATTCCTCCTGACTCTGATACTCGCTACGTACAGGCAAGACTGCTACATAGTGGTTCCTCTTATATCTATTATACCTACTATCGTCAAGGACTCTTTCCTGATACTAGGAGCATTACAGTTACAGTTACTAGTATTTATAAAGAGCTAAAATGTTCTCTAGTGCTCATGGCCGAACAGCGGGCGCAGACTTTTACGCACAGCACCTGTTTATAGACAAATGCATGTATTTACACAAAAAGCCATACATTTACATACATATCCATACAGTGTGTATGAGTGTATCTCAGAGCTGAACAGCAATAAGCCTCACTGCATTAGAATTCACAGTGATATGCAGAAAGTTTCAGTGTATTACAGAGCTCCACAATAATAAAACTCTCAATAATGTGCTCTGTGTATGAGCGTATTACAGAGAACCACAGCAATAAAACTCATGCAGGGTTATTCATTTCCTCATGCGGTGCAATTTTGTGGCCATTCGGCTATTCAAAACCTTGCAATTCGCCAAATTTTGGCGAATTGCCTGTGAAATATGGTGCCAGTTTGACGACAGTGAAATCCCCATAGGGAAACAATGGTTAATCTATTCAGAGAACACTGAACAGCAGAGAAATGTCAGTGAAATGTCCTGATGTTCAGTGGTTTCATTAGGCAGGTTTAATCAGGCAATCCCATAGGTTTTAATGTTAAAAAAATCTTCCCATTTTTATTAAATATCTATTAAACTGTTTACTCTTTTTATTTGCAGAAACAAGTCACTTTATTTATTTATTTATTTTATGATTTTTTAGGCATTTTTTGGGACTTTTTTGGTAAAATTTTATCCGAGTTTTTTTTAAATAGCGTTTTTTTCTGTAACAGACCTTTTTATTATTACTCCTAGGATATGTTAATTCCAGACATTTTCATCCAGTAGTTTTTAAGCAAACAGCGTTTGAAGTTTTTTTTGAATTTCAATAGATTTCTTTTTTTTGCCCCATTCGTCAGCTTTTTCCAGCGGCAGGTTGGCAACCTGTTCAGCGTATCGCAGCTTTGTTCGGGCACGTTCGGTGGATTGCGGCGTTTTGTGGGGTACAATTGGTGGGTTTTCTGTGGTGTTTCTAAGTGATTCGAGACTTTCTGTGCCACCATGAGTATCACCTCATCAGTCCTCAGGACTCCATGGAATGTTGTGCTGCCAGGCAGCGAGACCTGCATGATCTCACTCTCAAGGAGTGATCGAGAGGGAGACTGGGGGACTATTTGTTTCCCAGTCTCTATCTGCTCGCGGCCAGGAGAATTGGCAGATCACAGCGTGATGAGAGGTGAATATCTTATTTGTTGGGGGGAATATGGGCTATTAAATGATTCTGCAAAAGCGGAATCAGTCAGCACCAACTTGTAGGTGTCGCTAAATTTTTGGTTAGCGCATTGGTGCGGTAATTAGTGCTAGGACTTTGTAATAACTTACTTATGCAATCGCTAATTACTGATTGTGCTCCCCATGTTAAGTATAGAGTGCGTATAGTACAGTAAACATGCTCAAGTTAGCGCAAACACCAATGTGCTAATGGATTTATCAGGGGTTTAGTACCAGGAAGGTAAAATGGGTGGCATGAGTTAAAGTCACTTATCATGCAATTAACGCTTGCATGCCCGAACGCAACAGTTAGCATTCACTAAGGAATACAGCCCAATATGTTGTAATCTTTTTGATTTATTGTTTTAGAAAGATTTTATGTACTGTTAAAAGCCCCTTTAAATTAACATATGTCTGTGTTTTATAATGATGTTTTGTGTTGTTATCCAGATGTATATATGCTCAGTTTGTTCATTCACACAACTTAATTAAATACAGTTGTTTGCATCCCACTGAAAATACTAAATAATATTGTCTTCTGCTGTTTTTGATTTAAATACAATATATAAAGTATGATGTGCTGCACAACATTTTACACATTAATATATTCCATAAACAGTGATCTTATGAAGCTTGACGTTATGGCAGCTTTGAAATAGTTGGACATGAACGCATGCTGCTCATTAAATTATAAACATTATTGTGGATATGATTACAGAACAAATGCTGGTTGTGCAACAGTCTTATTTAATTTATAGTAAATGGATTAACAGCAGAATTCACTAAAGCCTGAAGCTCGGTAATATTTTATTAGCCTTCCACATAAAAAATATGATCAAAAAGCCTGACATATTGATCATTAGTCATTAGGGATGAGCTGTTCGGTTCGATCAGTTCGGAGTTCGATTCGAACTTTGGCCGTTCGCAAGTTCGCGAACTTCGAACTTTTTGGCGTGTTCGGTTCGAGTTCGCAAAATTTTTTTTTTTAAAAAAGTATAAAAAAAGCTTAAAAAATCTAGAAATAAAGAGACTCTTTACTGCAGAATATTATAAGCAATGGTTTATTAGATATTGAATTAAAAACTAATGTGTACGTGCAAAGATTCTCACCTCTAAATGACCTGTGTTTTCAAACGGCATAAACCACAGGTGTTTTTAGTCTGGTCTAATCAATTTGATACATTGTATGTATGTAGACTATACTGAGGGTGTGGTGTCTCCAGATATATCAAACAACACCTGTGCTTCTGAGAAGTGTTAATTTCTCTACGAAATCTTCCTCTGATATGCTGCATTTCACTGCTGTGTGCTCAGCTCATTTTTACCGCTTTCGCTCATCATGTTTAAACGCAATTTGAAGCCACATTTTATTAAATGACACAGACATATTAGATATCGTTCTTTCCGGCAGACTCTGCAGATTCATAATATATAATGTTTATATGTATACGTCATGTCCTGTCTGTATATTATGACAAAAAATGCAATAAAAATTTAATTCTTAATCATCTGCAGTGTGTAAAGTGTTTTTTTTCTCACAGTTTAGCACATGAGCGTTTGCGGTTATGTTTTCAATGGGGTGCGCTTGTAAAAAAATTAGAAATGGGGATTTGTTACATTTTGTGGGGGGAATTACGTGATTTATAGCAAACGCACCCCATAGAAAAAAATCATTAGTGCAGCATCATTGTTCACATTATAATTGAAATGTGAACAATATTGCTGCATTAATAAAAATAACACACAAAAAAAAATACAGTTTTTTTTTATTATTATTTTTTTTACTTTATACCTGGTCATGTTGGGTATCATTCGAAAGGCCATGCTCAGGCCTTTCGATTGACACCCTCCATGACCCCCTAGCTGCCTGGAGATATCGGGGTTCAAATGAACCCCCTATCTCCACCAGGGGATTCTGGGCAGCTAGGGGTTCCTTGGCTATCTGACGTCATCACGCTATGCGTGAGGATGTCAGGCAGTGAGGGGGGACCCAGGGGTGGAGCCGCCATCCAAGATGGCAGCCCCCACCGGAGCTAGGCTGCACTTCGGCGCTGCAAGGCATCTCTATACACAGCCCCATCAGCATCTCTATACACAACCTCACAGCATCTCTATACACAACCCCATCAGCATCTCTATACACAGCATCTCTATACACAACCCCATCAGCATCTCTATACACAAACAGCATCTCTATACACAACCCCATCAGCATCTCTATACACAAACAGCATCTCTATACACAACCCCATCAGCATCTCTATACACAACCCCTTCAGCATCTCTATACACAGCCACACAGCATCTATATACACAACCCCATCAGCATCTCTATACACAAACAGCATCTCTATACACAACCCCTTCAGCATCTCCATACACAGCCTCACAGCATCTCTATACGCAACCTCACAGCATCTCTATACATAGCCCCATCAGCATCTCTATACACAACCTCACAGCATCTCTGTGAACCCTCAAATGAACCCCCTATCTCCACCAGGGGATTCCGAGCAGCTAGGGGTTCCCCAGCTACCTGACGTCATCACGCTATGTGTGAGGACGTCAGGCAGTGAGGGGGGACCCAGAGGTGGAGCCGCCATCCAAGACAGCGGCCCCCACCGGAGCTAGGCCGCACTTCGGCGCCGCAAGACCCGGTGCCTAAGGGGTTAAAGCCAGGCACCGCTTAAAAGGGGAGACTCTCTCCTTTTGTGAGACTTCCCGATCGGGTGGGAGAGGGATCTGAACGGATCCCCCCTCCATTCCAGACGATCTTTTTATTTTTAACCCTTATTTCATGGAAAACTCACTGTCCCTTTAAAAAGTTTTTTTTTTTTTAACTTTTTGTCCTTGTTTCCTGTCCCCCAGGGCACTACCCGGACCCCCATAAACCTTTTATGGCAAATATCTAGCATATATGCCCTCTTGGAGGGCACTCTAAAAATCGAATTTTGAGTCCCATTGACTTGTATCGAGTTCGAGTTCGAATTCGAACTTCTGAAAAGTTCGAGTTCGAATGCGAGCCGAACTCGGGGGTGTTCGGCTCATCCCTACTGATCATGTTATCAAAATAAAATACCCTTTATAAAGATCTTTATATTTGTAGGTTTCTCAAGATAAGTATTGACTGCTTTTTTTATAAATAGTTATCTATTACTAAGGGGTTATTGACTAAGCACTGTTGTGACAAAAAAGTTCAACGCAATTGCAACCAATGGTAAAAATCACTGTTCAACATTGCACACAAAATGCTACAAATAGTAGAGAACAATGGTACTAGACATGTGCACAGCACAAAATTTCGTTTTGAACTAATGGATTAGTCCTAAAATGCAATTTATTTAGTTGCTAAAGAAATTCGTTTTCAGTTCTTTAGTATGAAAACTAATTTCATTCATCCGAAAACCAGTGGATACAATTACTATTATAGTGGCTCCTCAGAGGGCTGAGATCGCTGCTTGTTACAGTATCTCTCACTCTCAGCACAATGTGGGCCATATTACATACTTGGTGCTAACTTAACCAGAGCTGTTGTAAACTTCCCAGAGCCATTATAGCCTATGGAGGTTTTCAGTTACAACAGCTCTGGTTAAGTTAGCACCAACATTGTAATACTGCCCCGTGTCAGGCAAAGCGGTTACAGTAACTGACTGCAGCTGATCACAGCGCTCAGAGTTTCAGTAAAACTAGTAAATAATATTTTTATATATAAGAGGTTAGAACAATATTATTTCCTTGTTTTACTGAAACTCTGAGCGCTGTTACAGTCAGTTACTGTAACAGCTGAGCCTGATACATTGTATTGAAAGATAATATAACAAGCAGCCGATCTCAGCGCTCACAGCCACTGGATTTAAAGGGCTTAGAAAAAGGCTCCACTCTGTATAATGTTTAGAACATCTTCCTGCATTAATTAATACCCCGCTCTGTATAATGTATAAAACATCCACCTGCATTAATTAATACCCCTCTCTGTATAATATATAGAATATCTTCCTGAATTAATGTCCCTCTCTGTATAGAACATCCTCCTCAATTTATACCTTTCTCTGTATAATGTATATAACATCCTCCTGCATTAATTAATGCCCCTCTCTGTATAGAACATCCTACTGCATTGGCATGTGAAGGGTGCAGAACTTCGGATGTTGCGATGTTGCGCTCTTCATTCCTTCACTCATCAATGTAATATCACAAAAAGGACTGAAACTAAAATGTAGTACATTTTATTTTAGTTTCTTTCGTTTTTTGAACTGAGCAGTTTCGTTTCTCTTGAGTCATACGAAAACTAAATTATCCCAAAATTCGGACTAAATCGTTTTAGTACTAAAACGAATGCACATGTCTAAATGGTACCACCATTATTCTTCTGTAAAAAGACTATGGGCTAAACTACATTACAAACGCTAAAACAGGGGCACTAGGGAGGAAAAACTGCACCCGCAGTTTTCCCCCTAGCGCCCTCGTTTTAGTGTGGAATTACAATGCAGGTGCTAAAAAAGCTGCCTGCATTGTTACCGGGCACAAAGCACAAATGCGCGCGAGTATCTGATCACTTTTTTTATTTTTTTTGGATGGTGTTAACGGATTCTGCAGAAGCGGAATCCATTAACACTAAGTCCTGGCTGTCGTTAACTTTTTACTAACCACAGCCGGACGTTAATCAGCGCTAGTAGATTGTAATACTAACGCTGATTAACACATTGCACTCCCCATGTTAAGTATAGGGAGCACAAAGTACAGTAACCTCGCGCTGAAAAGTGCAAGGTACCAAACGCAAATGGGTTACTTAACCCGTTAGAGTTTGGATTGTAATATGTGGTAGCCAACGCGTCTAACGTTAATGCTCATGCAGGTGAGCGTTAACGTTAGCTCCAGGATTGTAATGTGGCCCTATGGGGGTTATTCAAAGAGAGGTGAAACAAAGAGAATGACTGCATAAGTGAAAATTCTAGGTCAAAATAGCCAAACCAGAAAAATTCTCCCATTTATCTCACTTTCCAAATCGGCTATTTGGTCTAGATTGTTTATCTCCCATGATGCTCTGCCAGTCATTTGGTAAATAGAGCATCGTGGGAGATGTAATCCAAAACATCTGAAGGCCCAAGGTAGGACACCACTATAACCTAATGTAAACTAAAAATGAGCTCTGTTAGCTTCTGTCAATGTTTACTGGGACATGTGTGTATGTGAGCCTTTTTTAGTTTACACCAGATCCAGAATAGATTTAAGTGTGTCTTGACTCTTGAGCATTCTATTTAATATATCCTGTCCTGTTTCCAAAGGAACACTATAGCCGCTACTGCGCCCTGTGTCATCTGCGCACCCCCAGGAGGAGGACTACAGCTACAATATCGCAGGTGACGGAACGGCCATGACAATGTTTATTTGCGTTTAATTTTCTGACATTTCATTGCCCTGTATTTAGTGTTAGTGTTGTGAGAGAGATACTGTGATTTTTTTCCCCATGTGTAATCAGAAACCGTTTGCCCTGCTTCCACCCCCTCCCCCAGATCTGGCTTTAACCAGAACTCTTTATCAGTTTCCTTAATTAGGAGACCAGGGTGTGTGTGTGGGGAGGGGGAGGCTTTGGGAGGATCTGGTGTAGAGAAAGGCAGGGGCCTGGTTTTACATTTGATTGTCTGTAACT
Organism: Leptobrachium leishanense; assembly: GCA_009667805.1. Taxonomy (NCBI): domain Eukaryota; kingdom Metazoa; phylum Chordata; class Amphibia; order Anura; family Megophryidae; genus Leptobrachium; species Leptobrachium leishanense. The sequence goes on from CM019066.1 coordinate 192,710,927, forward strand.
GAAAACCTCTGAATAAAGGCTTTCTGCATTTTGGTGTTCAAGAGGCAAGCATTGATCTCACAGTTTATGTGTTGTCTACTCTGTGTGGGTATGAATACCTCCTGGTTCAGCGGAAAGGGGCGCCTGGGGTACCAGGATCTGTAACAGCGCACAATCCTTCCTAGCTCTCCTGGGGGATGAAGAATATATGCCTTTTAAAGGTCCGGTGACACAGCAGTGCCTGATGTGTCCCCATACACTCCCCACATCTGCTCCTAGACTTGGCTGCCTCAAGCAACCCGCAGGTGTCAACAGTTGCCTCCCCTTCCATTGCTCCAGCTTCCACTGCTTCAGCTCCCACATATGCCTGTCCACAACAGGTCCAGCCCCCCTTCAGTAGCTCCTCTATCACCACCACTGCTCTACACACACCCACCAGCATATCACAGATGTCCATGCCAGCCCCACCAGCTGCACTGACCAGGTACCACCACAACCTGCGCCACAGCCCGCACCATCAGTTGCACCTGTCCCCCCAAAAGACTAATGAAGAGTCCCTGCAGCAATTCATTGCCTCCATATATGATCTGAGGGACTAGCAGGTTAATATACGTCAATATATGGAGCTGGGATTGATCTGCTGGGTGAATGGCTATATTCACTGGAGCGGGAGCAGAGGCTCATTCGGCGAGAAATACAAAGAGGGTTCCAGCGCATAGCCACACAGATGCAGCTACAGAGGGGGAGCTGACGGCGGTGATGAATTGCCTCACCTCCATAATGGAGATATTGGGGGAGGCAGCGGGTAAGCCCACCGATACCCATGCTACCAGCACTTTTACGAACAACACTACCGCCACTGGAAGTTGCTATTGCGGTGCCCAGACACAGAGGACACCCTGCCTCACTCACTACCACTTCAGCCATGTCTTCCCAGCCATCTACCTTTGCAGGTTTGTCCTCTGCCCCACTGTCTGTTTCTGCACTTACCTCATCAGCTGCCTTGGCAACCTCCTCCAGAGCCTGTAGCTGTCCCAGACCCAAGAGGCATAGGAGCAGGTGCATTTTTTTTAAGGTTATAGGTGATTGTTTATTTAATATTCCCGGTTATTTAATTATATTTTTATACATATAAATCTCGTTATGATTCATAATGTTCTATTCATTCAATGCGTTTCTGAATACATATATCTATTGTGATATAGCCACTGGACACATGGATCAATGCTTCTGGTTTTCTTTATTGTGCTGTTATGGACTTGAAGGGTACAACAAGAAAATAAACAAATATAAACCAAACACCTACTCCTTTATGCGGAGGCTAAATAAACATTCAGAATTCCTGTCTGAAATGTGGGCGGCTAAGCTGCTTACCAATCGAGGGAACCAAAATCTAACATTCTTTCCTTCTGTTCAGGTTTTTGCTTCCTTCCCTGCTGCACTCAGCACCAGGACTGTCCTCTCTGAGAGAAGCACATCTCCTATAAGGACAGCACAGTCATAATCAGGAATTAGCTGTGGGTTAACCCTATAGGGGGAAACGATAGTTCTATATCCACCTGTCGATAAACCTGTGGTCTACCACTCTGCCCCTAATCACACTGTCACACTATGTAGAATAGATTTCTTGTACCTGTTTCAATGCTTCTAATTTTTTTCTTATCCCATTTTTGGGATAGTCCTCTTCAGGATTACGATAACCAATTTTTAACATGGTACAACTATGTCCCTATACATCATTCCTAATAATTATGTCAGACAGCTATCCAACATGATGCGAAAACAATGAGACAATTGGATAGTATTATCATTACACAACTCAATACTAACGGATTTTAATTCAAATTCATATATATGATATGTCCCATTATGACATGACCATTGCAATATATACATTATATAGTGCATATGTATATTACATTATATGTCTGCCATATATTGAGCAGTGATGTGCGGTGAGGTCAGTGGCTGGTGAGGCACTGGCTAGTATCAGAGCCAGATATACACAGGTTACTTAGGTTCAGTGCTCCCCAGGAACTGTCTGCTCTCAGTGCTCCCCAGGAACTGGCTGCTCTCAGTGCTTCCCAGGAACTGACTGCTCTCAGTGCTTCCCAGGATCTGGCTGTTCAGTGCGCCCCAAGAACTGTCTGCTGTCAGTTCTCCCCAGGAACTGGCTACTGTCAGTGCTCCCCAGGAACCAGCTGTTCAGTGCTTCAACCAACTTAATGACCCTGCAGACACATGCAATAAAAGTGTCCAACTCCCAGCATGCACAGGAACTCACCTCCCTTCTGGCACATGAGAAAACTCCCTCCCCATTCCTCACTCATGTACCCCAAGGCCTGCAAACGCACTGAGAGGGACTGAGCTGAGGCCACTTCCCGCCCGAGCTGCTGCTGCTGCCACTGTCTCCTCCTGACCTGCACACTCATTGAGAGTGTCTGAGCTGAGGCCACACCTGACCCGAGCACAGCCCCGTGTGTGCCCACAGAGAGATGAGGACAGGTCACATGACTGCATGGGAGGTCTGCCTGCAATGCAGGCATTTTTTTTAATGGCTTGGACCAATAGTGCTTTCCTATTGGTCCAAGCTATTCCATTGCTCTCCCAGGGCCTCCGAGACATGTGTTCAGGAAGTGGGCAGCGCTTGGACGTCTGTTCATTGAACAGACGCGCCACTCTACACACTTTTTGGCAGCCTACGTGATTTGCATAGCCGTAGTGGGGAAGTGTACCATTACACTACACAAATTGCGGAGGCTGCTAGTGTGAGAAAAAAACTAATGCGTGCATGCGCAGAAGCAGGAGAACGCCAAACCTCGGGGGAGCGTGGAGCAGGTGAGCGTTAATGGGTTTTATTTTATTATTTCACTTAACTTAATGGCAGCTGAGCACTTATGCTCCCTGGACGGAACGTCCCTGATATTGAGGTACAATTAACATGTGGGGTAACCCGCATGACAGGATGTAATGCTTTTATATGTAATGCCATTATACATCCCTGTGGATTCCAGCTTCATATCTTCATAACAATTTGACTATTAAATTAATTCAACTAAGATACACATCATCCCTAAAATCTGTGTCTAATGTTAACTCTCAATAGATCCTAATACAGATCTATTGTGTCTATACTAATTGAAATGCATATTATTATATCTGACTGTATTACAGCAATTACAAAGACAGGTGTCTGTTGTGCTCAAATCATTTTATTATGTTAATGAAATTGTTGTACTCTTCAAAACTGTCATGTTAGTTGCTTCACATGTACAGTAATGTGCCAAAAAAAGAAACAGGTTTCAATAACCCTTGAAGTGATGGAGAGATCATATTCTGTTTCCCCCAACTGCAAAATAAACAAGCATTCAGTGATATGGATGTCATGCCTATTATAAATACATACTGTCATAAGTATCATGTGCTCAATTTACTAGGTTCTGTGAAACTGCTATATATTTCCATATCTTGCAATCATACCTCATTTCATGTAAATATATTTGTATGTCACATTGACATGTGTAACATAATACTTTTCCTACACCTACTACACTAACATTACTGAAGTGGTAAAAGATTGATCTACCTCTTCATCAATATACTTGCTTTGTATCAATAACATGTCTCTTTATTGTGTCCTTGTCACATCATAGGTTCCGTTTGCCAGTGCCAGACACCTTGAGACCCTGAGATTCTGTGCGAATGTTCAGAATCTCAGGGTCTCAGCATGTATGTTCAGAGTCTCACAGTCTACTAGTGAATGTTCAGAATCTCAGGGTATGTGAACATTCACCCTGAGATCCTGATACTCTGAACACTCACTCTGAGAACTTGAGATTCTAAACATTCACCTTGAGACCCTTAGATTCTGAACATTCACCTTGAGACCCTTAGATTCTGAACATTCAGCCAGAATCGCAGGGTCTCTGGGTGTATGTTCAGAATCTCAGGGTCTCTGGGTGTATAGTCAGAGTCTCAGGATCTCAGTGTGAATGCTCAGGATCTCAGGGTCTCTGAACATTTACACTGAGACCCCGAGACTCTGAACAGTTCATCCAAGGTTGATATTTACACCAGTTTTCAGTAGTTGTTTTTAAAGGCGCATCCAAACGTTAACCTGTGCTAGCACCTTGGACTAGCTCGCATCTCGAGAAGTGTAAAAAATTATTGCACTCCTCATATTAAGTATAGGAGCCGCCAAGCACAGTGGGCTCATGCAATCTGAAAAGTGCAAACTAATTTAGCATCAGTTTAACAACAGCACATGTCTCTATGTCCGCTGGGAAATGCTCGATATGTCAGGACATTCCTTAGCTGATTTTAAACTGTATTAGCACTTTGTGCATTATGCTCACAGGGCTACAATTTTTGGGGCACCTTCTGGAGCCCAAAAGCAAACAAAATTAGTTTGCAACAAACAAATTAAATTTTCAATCAAACAGCTCAGCCCCAGATCATGTTAACATGAGTTCTTGCTGCTGTATCTGCTACTGCTGACTGTGTATTTGTAATAATGGTAGTAAAGGAGTTAAAAGGGAATAAATAAAACATGTAAAAAAAAATTATAGTTGCTATAAATCCTCCAGTCTTCCAACATTATTTAATATAATTTACTAATTTTGGGCTTGTCAAGATTTACTTTAGGTTATTTTTTTAAATGATTCATGTCATGCCAATATACAAGGGAATAAACCTCAAATACGAATTAAAGTGACTTCCCAGATGAAGAAAGTTTTATTAGCACATGGGACTAAAAATATACTTGTAAAACTCAACTTTTATTGATAGAGTAAAAGTACTTGTTAATTAACACTCTACAAAAATAGATTAGACAGAAAAGCTTGAAGTGTTCAAGTTTTCGGAGTGTATTATGGTGATCACAGGCCCTAAAACTATCACAGCAAAATTGTAATGAAAATGTCCCACAGAAATATTAAGCACTTTACCATATGATAGGACTATCAACAGGAGTTTGCGTCAACTCTACCTTTTCGTTTACGTGTTTTATTGGCAGATTTGGTTGCTAGCTATAGCTACACCATGAAAGCCATGAAAAATTGTACATTTTTTTGACTACTATTCGAATGACCACAGTGTACTTTTATGCTGTACAAAGGTTCTGTTGCACCTAAACTGGCAGCCGAAGCAAAGCGGTGATCCCCTTATAACATCTGCGGGCCACAAGCATCAGAAAAGGCAGGTCACTGGAGGAATAGGTGACTTGAAAAGGAGGACCAACCGCCGCCAGAATCCGGAACTGAGTTAACCCATCCCGTGTCATCAGGAGAACATCTCGGGGGGCTTCTGCAGGGGCAGTAGCCACCTTCCGAAGGTGCATGGCCGACAATACCGGCGGGCCAGCCAAATTCTCAGAGGTCGGCAGGAGGTGTGTCACTAGGTCCTAGGTATAACGGAGGAGCCCCTCACCAGTAACACTTTCAGGTATCCCCCTGAGCCGCAGATTATGCCCTCTGTGTCTGGACTCAAGGGACATCACTGCTGATCCAAGCTGAACAACCTGTTGTTGGATGTCTGCAACATCCGTAGCCATATGCGCCTTTTCTACCTCTGAAGCTCAGGTATCAACCACCTCGATCCTGGCCTGGAAGGTCTCTACAGAGGAACAGACCTCTTGCAGATCCCGACGCCAAAGGCTATGAATTCCTCCATGACCCATCGGAGAGCTGCCTCCGTCAACGGCTGCGCAGCGATCTGCAGCGGCACGTCGTCCTGAACCAGAACTGTGGAAGCAGATGCAGGATGGGAGGTTTCCTCTGAAGACTCCAAGCAGGTAAGTGCCCCGCCTTGCCGGCACCTCTCCCCGCAGGCCCGACTCATTCCCAGTGACTGCCGGATGACCGGAAGATGAGGGACCCCGTCCTCCACGTCCTTTTTGCTCTTTTTCCCCATTACTGTCGCGACTGGGTCGCTGGATGAAGCTGTGGTCGTACAGGCCTCAAGATGGCCACCGCCAAAGGCAGGCCGCAGGAGAGAGAGCGCACCCAGTCACTCACTGGTCGTAGCTGTGACCTCCAGCCTGCACCAGCGGAATCCCGGGGCTCACAGCAATCACTCTGAGGAGAGGGTGCCCGGAACTTGCAGCAGGGAGGACAGACACACCAGGAATCCGGTGGAGCTGGGCAGAGCTCAGAGAGATGGCGACCACTCTCCTCGAAGTCCAGACACGCCCCCTCAATAAAAGTTTCAGCACAAACTAAATAATTTAGTTATGGGACCTAAACTAAATAAAGCAGAATACAAATGATAAGAAATGTTGAAAAAACAGACCAAAACTATCAAAAACAAAATAAATTTTGTAACGAAATGAACTGGAATAATGGAACAATGGAACCAAATGATCTGACATAAAAAAAAAGAACAAGATGATCTAAAACTTAAAAAAAATTAACCAAAACCAAAAATTAACCAATCTAAAATATAAAAAACCGAATAGGTCACTTTTTAATTAATGTAGATGCTAGGCTTTTTTCCACCATAGTTTTCAATGTTAAAAAAATCCCTGTTTTTATTAAATATTTCTTAGACCATTTATAATTTTCAATTGCAGCAAACAGCCATTTTTTTAAAAAAAAAATTAGTATTTTTTTGGGCATTTTTTGGCTGAAAGTTTAGGTTTCCTAACTTATTTTAAATGTAATAATGAGGTCTGTTTTTCTTTGCTCAACGCATGCAGCTGAATTATTTTCTTACAGTCTGTGTGCGTTCAGCAATAAAAAAAATGGCTTTTTGGTTTGCTACAATTGAAAATTATAAATGGTTTAAGAAATATTTAATAAAATGGGGATTTTCTTAACATTGAAAACTATGGTGGAAAATTCGAATTGATATCAACTATCATATTGAATTTGATATCAACAATCAAATTTATATCAACTATCGAATTGATCTTAACTTACAATACAAGTAATAGTCCGCAAACGACTTTATGAAACAAATTAATTTTGTTTCACTGTTTAATTTGACTCAAATACTAAATCTGTGACACAGCTTAATATTTAACCCTAGCTTGTCTTTTAACCTCCCCGGCGGTCTAATTTTTTCAAAATTTCGTGTCTAAAAGCGTCTCAATTTTTTTTTAAAGGAAATGTGTTTTTGTACATAGTTAGCCTGTAATAATTAGGAATCATGCACTGAAATCTGTGCAATCAAGAGTCCTTACTGGTAAAATCCTTTATAAATAAATAAATAAATAAAAGAAAAATAGTAAATATTAAAAAAAAAATTGTAATAGTAAAAATAGAGTCCGATAAAGTTTGAAACACGACATGATAATTTATTATCCCAAAAATAATTCTCCAAAATAATGCAAATAAATGATATTCAATAAAATACAACAAAAAACACTGAAATCTGTCTGCAAGCAAGGGTGAGACGATGTGTGGTCTATTTCTTATCCTGTACTGCCACCTAGTGGCCGTTCATAAACATTACACTGTATAATCCAAATGTAAAAAATATTTCTTTTATGCTGGCCCCGCTCCTCTGCACCATGTGACTCGCAGGGAGCCATCCAGGAAGAAGCTCGCTGCGATCACACTGCAGGGACAGCGAGGGAGCCAGGAGGAGGTGAGTATCTATCCAGCCCGAGTGTGGCTCGGGGTTACCGTTCGCGGTAGCGAAATTTAACCCCGAGTCACACTCAGGAATACCGCCAGGGAGGTTAACAGCAAAATTTGATTAAGTGGAGTTTTATTTAGTGATCCAAAATTCGAGTTGATATCAGCTATCGAATTGATATATTATCTATCGAATTGATAATTTGATATATCAATTCGAATCGATATGAAATTTCAAACTGATCCAAAACAAAACAAAATTAGCAACGAAATTCCAAAAACAAATTCCAAAAAATTATTTTAGAAACTAAACGAAACAAATTTTTCAGCCGTGCACATCTCTAAACAACAACATGTACAAATCATGGAAGTGCACTGAAGTGCAGAAAAAAATATATCAGAGTCTCAGGGTAAATGTTCAGAGTTTCTGCGATTCTGAACATTTATTTTAAGACCCTGAGATTCTAAACATTCACCCAGAATCTCAGGCTCTCAGGGTGAATGATCAGAATCACATGGTCTCTGAAGACCCTCACTACCCACACTACAGTTGAAAGTAATAGAACAATAATCTACTAATGAAGAATAAAGTAATAATTAATATTAATTAATAACCTTTAATCCTAGGTAAGTTAAAATATGGAGCACAGTAACATCTAATATTGCGCAATTCCAAAATGAAAATTAAAAAAACATATACAACAGGCACCCAACAAACACCAGGGATTAAAAAAAGCCACAGTAGACTGTTTGGAGGATAAATATATGTAAATAATCTTAACAATCAATCATAACTTTGGTTTGCATTACTTTTATGTTGGTTGTTGTTTTCTGTTGTATAGTGAGGGACAGGGAACTGCATTTTATATATGGACATCTGGAGGCAGTATGTAGCTGTTATGATTGATTGTTAGGATTATTTCCATACATTTATCCTCCAAAAGATCTACAGTGGCTTTCCTTAATCCCTGGTCTCAGAACATTCACCCTGAGACCCTGAGATTCTTAACTTTCACCCTGAGACCCTGAAACTCTGAACATTCAACCTGAGTCCTCGAGATTCTGAACATACACTCTGAGACCCTAAGATTCTTGGTGAAGGTTCAGAATCTCAGTGGCTCAGAGTGAATGTCCAGCATCTCAGGGTCTCATAGTGTAAGTTCAGAGTCTCAGGGTTACAGGCATTTCAACTCGCCCATGAGCAACTAGATAACCTATTGTTTGTGAAAATATAAGCTTCAGAAGGTTTAAACCACTGTCCATTGCAAGGAGCAGGAGAAACCCAACAGGGCGACACTGTTTCTTTTTACCACTCCATTCTAGCAAATTGCTAACTTCTGTTATCTGATGTGCCTAAGGAATTTATAACTCTTCCTGATTGGAATACACTGTTACTCTGCTGCTATTTAGTTTGTGAAGGAAATTGACACTCACAGAAAAATATTCCTCTCTCTTCCCTATTTTGGCTGGCCTAATCTAGAGATACTTACCTCTGATATGGTTATGATGAATTTATAATCATTAATATAATTATGAGCTTTAGTGTGTATTTATGGCAATTTGCATAGTACTTTACTTGCTCTCTACTTTGCACTGTAAGAATTACAGGGGAACCTGACTGATCTGAATAACAAATTCTCTAGCAAGAATGAGGTTGCTCTATGGCCCTTTCAAATAAGGATATAATGGACCTTTACCTTGGGGACTCAGATTAGTGGTATTTTCGGAAATATTGTTTTTTATTTTAAGAATTGGTTCAGCTTAGAAGCACGATGTGGTGGATATAATTAAAACGTAACTTTTAATAAATTGCCACTAAAACCTGCTGCCTTAACTCAGGCAGACATAAACTGACAAACAGATAAAGGACATGTGACAAGTAAAAACCTCAAAAGTTTCCCCTATGGCTGGGAGACAAAATGTTATTGCATAACCAAATTCTGAAACTAGTGCAAAAATTCCTGACACAGTAGGAATGTGAACCTTCGTGGGTTCACAATAAATAGGAAAGGAGGAAAAGTTATTGCACTAGTATAATCAGAGAGGTAGCATAGTGAGCATATCTTGCATACAAAGTAGCTAGTCGACCTAACTGGACATATACAAGGAAACAGAGAATGACTAGAAGCTCTTTAGATTAGTCCTCTCTGAAAAGTAACAATCTTGCCATAGGAGACCAAAATCAAAAAAGGAGATTTAAAAATCACTCATCACCTATTGTTCCACGCGTTTCGCCTGCTGTACAGGAGTGATTGTGTCTGGTTGCATAACCTGGCCTTTGCTAAAAAAAGCCATTTAATATGGCATAGCATTGGACAAGGCGGGTTCTGTGTTATTACAGAGCCTAGATGCAAAAAAAGGAAGAAGCTATGAACCCTTATTTGCATATCCTACCCAGAGTTCTTTGCTGCATATGGGGAATGTAGCACAAGCGGTTCACCGAATTGCTAGGATATCTAAATGTCCTCTGCAGCCAAAACCTTATTATTTGCAGTGCGGAGTCTTTTAATCTCACTTTTTGGATTTATATCATTACTAGGTGGAAAGCCTGCCCAGAGGGCAGTCTATTGTTAAGTGAGGTGTGCATGAATGTTGTATATATTGCCCTCAGCTCATATGGGTATATATTGCCCTCAGCTCATATGGGTATATATTGCCCTCAGCTCACATGGGTATTGTCACGGGATGGCCCAGCACCCTCAGCCAGGGGCGGCGCGCAGTGACAGTGGTGACATGGACACTTGGGTGTGGTGGCACGCACCCCGTTTTACCAGTATTTTTATTTAGAGTTGATTATTGTGTGGTGTAATAAAGTGTTCCCCGTTGGTTATGGTGTAATGTATTTTTCCTTTGTTTGCCTTGCTCGCCGCCATTTTCCGATTCTTGTGGCGCAGTTGGAATTTCGATTCGGAAAATGGCCGATCCGAACCATCCGGTTCGGATCGCAAAATGGCCGATTCGGACCATCCGGTCCGAATTGGCGACTCCCTGAAGGCTAAGGGCCAATGGGTCCTGGGAGGGCGGGCAAGGAGTCCCATTGTATTCTAATTATTTGAGAAGTAATAAAAGTGTGTAATGTAAACAATAAAGGCAGTTCCTGCAGTACATTCAGCTGTGTCTGGTGTGGCTTGATTCTCCGCCGTATTTCGGTTCTGAGTGTCCCCCGCGTCCTCAGGAATACGGTGCCCATCCGATCCGAATCGAGCGCGCTGACCCTGCATCGAGCATCAGGGCAGCGGCGCTAAGAAGATTCGATCGGGGAAATTCAGAGATCCGAATCCCTCGCCCATCCCGGCAGATCCGAAGATTCACCCAGCTCGATCCGATCCGAAGAGTCTTCCACCTGGATCCGAAGATTCATTCAGCCCTGGTCCGATCCGAAAAGTCGTTCCTCGAGATCCGAAAAGTTACCCGCACCGCGATCGGAAACGTTTCCCGCAAGATCCGAAACGTTTCCCACATCGAACCGAAGATTCCTCCGCGGCTGGCAGATCCGATCTCCACGGACGTCCCACACCCGCAAGGTCAGTGAACCAGCTGCTCGGGACGCTGAGTGCCGTATGGCTCAGTGGTCGGGCTGGTTCTAGGCAGGGGTCCCCTCCACCGCCCGCTAACCCTTCCCCAGGGTCACGCCAGGCCGCACGAGACGCCGAGTGCGCGTCACTCGGTAGTCGGGCCAGCGGTAAGCGAAGGGGTCACGCAGATTGAGCACACCCGCAGGCGGAACAACATCCCATTCCGTCATACTGGTGGCAGCGGTGGGATCGCTCTCTGTAGACCCCTAGGAGACCTACGCCATGGCGGTGTACAACCCCTACAACCGGGACACCCTGCGTGGGATGTTGGAGAACCGGGGAGGAACGCCGGGTAACAAGAAACGGAAGACGCTGATCAAGGAGCTGACCAGGATGGATCAGGACGAGGCGACGACGCCCGTCCCCAGCCCTGTCCACGCAGAGGTGGAGGAAGGCGCTGACCTCAGAGAGGTGCGGCGCCGGATCGCCCTGCTTGGAGATGCCCCGACGACAGAGGACCGATGTGAGGTGATTCGGAAGTTCTACCGGGGAGTTGAGCTGGAGAAGGAACGCCAGCACCAGCTGCGGTTGGCAGAGCTCCGCGGAGCAGTACCTGAGTACAATGACCCCGAACCCTACCCCGTGGAACCCTGGGTCGAGACTCACAGCTCGTCTGGAGCTTCACCCGGGAATCCACCACCCCCAGTGACGACGCTTGCGGGACTCTCAGCTTGCCTGGAGCCTGTACTGAGGACATCACTCATCCCAGCGACCCTCGGATGGAGACTCACAGCCCGCCTGGAGCTGCATCTGAGGACGCCATATTCCCCATTGAGGAGCGGTGCTCCTGCGCTGGCACCTACGCCGACGTGAAGGCCGTGCTGGCAGAGAGCTGCAGGAGGGCCTGGAGCAGGACCAGGAGTCCACAGAGGAGCTGTGGTACGAGGCCCTGGGCCATGAGCGGGACTGCCATGACGTGGACATTCCCTCCGACGCCGACGTCTACCGGGAGCAGTACGCTGTGCGAGCAGCGTTCCTGCAGGGCCGGGCCCCAGAAGGGGGGGAGACGAGCTCTGGAGTTTGGTGCAGGAGGAGGTCGCACTGGACGCCGCGTACCGCGCGCTCCGGTGGCTAACCGCCGCCCGGCAGTGCGCCCGTTGGGAGGCAGTTCCGTTGCAGGGCCTCGCTACGGAGGCACAGGACTGCTCTACGAGGGCATGGCCGCCGACCCCGATTTTGGAGAGGAGACCGAGGAACGGATGGAGGACATCCTGGAGCGGCGGGAATTGGAGATCCCGTCAGACAGCAGGGACTCAGTGTTTGAGGAGCTGGAGTCCCTGGCTGAGCGAGAGTGGGAGCTCGAGGTGGCTTATCGGAGACTGTTGGACGGCGTTCCGCAGTCGAGCCTGAGCTCCCCGTGGTGGGACGGGTCGGCGGAGGAAGTCGACAGTCCCCAGGTTTGGGACCTATGGGAAGCCGAGGCGGACTCATGGGTGCCCGTGGGGGTCGTCTGAGGAAGTTACCCCCCTCGCCCCGCAAGAGGACAGGGTGGCCGAGGCCACGGGTCCAGCGGGGGAGGAGACGGATGGTTCCCCCGGGATGGGTTGTGCGCAACCGTCAATTGCCCCGGGGGGTGAAGTGACCATCCTCCCCAAGGAGATCTTCAACCAGCGGAAGAGCTGGCTACGGGGCAGAGTGCTGCTGGCCTCTGCCCATTGCCCAAAGTCTGCCAGGAGGGGCAGACCGATGGTTCCCCGGGATGGGTTGTGCGCAACCCTTGGTTGTCCCGGGGGGTGAAGCAACCATCCTTCGCCAAGGAGATCTTCCACCAGCAGAAGAGCTGGCTACGGGGCAGAGTGCTGCTGGCCTCTGCCCACTGCCCAAAATCTGCCAGGAGGGGCAGACAGATGGTTCCCCCGGGATGGGTTGTGCGCAACCCGTTGTCCCGGGGGGTGAAGCAACCATCCTTCGCCAGGGAGATCTCTCACCAGCGGAAGAGCTGGCTACGGGGCAGAGCGCCGCTGGCCTCTGCCCACTACTCAAAGTCTGCCCGGAGGAGCAGACGGATGGTTCCCCCGGGACGGGTTGTGCGCAGCCATTGATCGCCCCGGGGGGTGAAGAAACCATCCTCCCGCAGGGAGATCCTCGCCCAGCTGACGAGCTGGCTACGGGGCAGAGCGCTGCTGGCCTCTGCCCATCCCTCTCAGTTTGCCTCGAGGGGCAGCGCGAGGATGACCCTGAACGACTGCCGCGGCAGCGGTTCAGTCCCCTCGTCGGCGGCCAGGGAGAGCAGCCGGGTTTGACCTCGTTTGTCCTCCCGGTTGCTGTTTCCGTACCGGTCAACCAGCAGAAGAGCTGACGCCAGGGCAGAGAGCCGCTGGCCTCTGCCCGTTCCGCCCAATTCGCCCCGAGGGGCTGAGCGTGGATGACCCTGGGCGACTGCTGTTGCATTCTGTGATTCTCCCTTCCAGCTGGCTGGAGGAGCAGCCAGGTCTGGCTCTTGTGGTTCCTTCAATTGCCGTGTCCGTACCTGGCCCTCCAGTGGAAGAGCTGGCAACGGGGCAGAGCGCCGCTGGCCTCTGCCCATTTTTGCAACCTTTGGGCTCGGGAGCCTTACCCCGCCACGGTCCTGTCCCACGGCTGACCTGGGCACCTGGGGCGTGTGCAGTTAGCACCCGGGTTCCCCAGGTGAGTGACAATCCTGGGGGGGGCACCGGAGGCCCTCCGGCCCAGAGGCATGTCTTCTCGCCCAGCCGGGGACACCCTCAGGACATGGGGTCCCGACCAGGCTGGCACGGCCGCAAGGCCAAATGGAGAGGCCTGGTGACCCGGCCTCCCCAGACTGACTATGGGCCTGGGAGCACCGACTTCCCCGGTATGACCCGGTGGGGTCAGACCAGGTGCGTCGAACTGGGGGAGGGGGAGGAGTGTCACGGGATGGCCCAGCACCCTCAGCCAGGGGCGGCGCGCAGTGACAGTGGTGACATGGACACTTGGGTGTGGTGGCACGCACCCCGTTTTACCAGTATTTTTATTTAGAGTTGATTATTGTGTGGTGTAATAAAGTGTTCCCGTTGGTTATGGTGTAATGTATTTTTCCCTTTGTTTGCCTTGCTCGCCGCCATTTTCCGATTCTTGTGGCGCAGTTGGAATTTCGATTCGGAAAATGGCCGATCCGAACCATCCGGTTCGGATCGCAAAATGGCCGATTCGGACCATCCGGTCCGAATTGGCGACTCCCTGAAGGCTAAGGGCCAATGGGTCCTGGGAGGGCGGGCAAGGAGTCCCATTGTATTCTAATTATTGTGAGAAGTAATAAAAGTGTGTAATGTAAACAATAAAGGCAGTTCCTGCAGTACATTCAGCTGTGTCTGGTGTGGCTTGATTCTCCGCCGTATTTCGGTTCTGAGTGTCCCCCGCGTCCTCAGGATACGGTGCCCATCCGATCCGAATCGAGCGCGCTGACCCTGCATCGAGCATCAGGGCAGCGGCGCTAAGAAGATTCGATCGGGGAAATTCAGAGATCCGAATCCCTCGCCCATCCGGCAGATCCGAAGATTCACCCAGCCTCGATCCGATCCGAAGAGTCTTCCACCTGGATCCGAAGATTCATTCAGCCCTGGTCCGATCCGAAAAGTCGTTCCTCGAGATCCGAAAAGTTACCCGCACCGCGATCGGAAACGTTTCCCGCAAGATCCGAAACGTTTCCCACATCGAACCGAAGATTCCTCCGCGGCTGGCAGATCCGATCTCCACGGACGTCCCACACCCGCAAGGTCAGTGAACCAGCTGCTCGGGACGCTGAGTGCCGTATGGCTCAGTGGTCGGGCTGGTTCTAGGCAGGGGTCCCCTCCACCGCCCGCTAACCCTTCCCCAGGGTCACGCCAGGCCGCACGAGACGCCGAGTGCGCGTCACTCGGTAGTCGGGCCAGCGGTAAGCGAAGGGGTCACGCAGATTGAGCACACCCGCAGGCGGAACAACATCTCATTCCGTCATAGGTATATATTGCCACCAGCTCACATGGGTATATTTTCCCCCAGCTCACATGGGTATATCTGCCCCCAGCTCACATGGGTATATTTACCCCATCTCACATGGGTATATTTGCGCCCAGCTCACATGGATATATTTGCCCCCGGCTCACATGAGTATATTTTCCCCAGCTCTCATGGGTATATTTGGCCCAAGCTCACATGGATATGTTGCACCCAGCTCACATGGGTATATTTGCCCCAACTCACATGGATTTATTTGCCCCAACTCACATGGATTTATTTGCCCCCAGCTCATATGGGTATAATTGCCCCCTGCTCACATGGGTATAATTGCCCCTGCTCACATGGGTATAATTGCCCCCTGCGTATAATTGCCCCCTGCTCACATGGGTATAATTGCCCCAGCTCACATGGGTATAATTGCCCCAAGCTCACATGGGTATAATTGCCCCAAGCTCACATGGGTATATTTTCCCCCAGCTCACATGGATATATTTGCCCCAGCACACATGGGTATAATTGTCCCCTGCTCACATGGGTATAATTGCCCCCTGCTCACATGGGTTTAATTGCCCCAGCTCACATGGGTATAATTGCCCCAAGCTCACATGAATATATTTTCCTCCAGCTCACATGGATATTTGATACAGTCCTAACCTCAACATCTGAGGAAAGGGATTTAGGGGTTATTATTGCAGAGGATCTAAAGGTAAGTAGTCAATGTAATAGAGCAGCAGGAAATGCTAGCAGAATGCTTGGTTGTGTAGGGAGAGGTATTAGCAGTAGGAAAAGGGAAGTGCTCATGCCACTATATAGAGCACTGTTGAGACCTCACTTGGAGTACTGTGTGCAGTACTGGAGACCGTATCTCCAGAAGGATATAGACATCTTAGAGAGAGTTCAGAGAAGGGCTACTAAAATGGTGTACGGCTTGAAGGAGAAAAGTTACCAGGAAAGGCTTAATGATCTTAACATGTACAGCTTGGAAAAAAGACGAGACAGAGGAGATATGATAGAAACATTTAAATACGTAAAGGGAATCCACAAGGTAGAGGAAGGGAGTATATTTAAAAGGAAACAAAGTAGCAAAACAAGAGGACATAGTCTTAGATTAGAGGGGCAAAGGTTTAAAAGTAACATCAGAAAGCATTATTTTACTGAGAGGGTGGTGGATACATGGAACAGTCTTCCAGTTGAAGTGGTAGAGGCCAAAACAGTAATTGAATTTAAGCAGGCATGGGATAGGCATAAGGCTATCCTAAACAAAAGATAAATCCAGGTAAAGTATCCATGTAATTGGGCAGACTAGATGGGCCGAAAGGTTCTTATCTGTCGACATTTTTCTATGTTTCTATGTTTCTATATTTGCCCCAGCACACATGGGTATAATTGCCCCCTGCTCACATGGGTATATTTTCCCCCAGCTCACATGGATGAGCCCATCGGCAACAGGGACTTCAAGATGGCCACCGGCGAGCTTCCTCTGACATCATCAGAGGAGGCCCGCCAGCAGCCATCTTGAAGTCCCTGCTCGCCGGAGGCTGAGCCCACCGGCGAGCAGGGACTTAAAGATGGCTGCCAACGGACTTCCCCTGACATCAGAGGGGCCGCCGGCGGCCATCTTGAAGTCCCTGCTCGCCGGAGGCTGAGCCCACCGGCGAGCAGGGACTTAAAGATGGCCACCGGCGGGCTTCCTCTGACATCATCAGAGGGGGCCCGTCGGCGGCTAACTTCAAGTCCCTGCTTGCCGGTGGGCATACATGGGCCCAGCCTCGGGCGAGCAGGGATCCGCCAAAAAAAAAAAGCGGAGCTGTTGGAGAGGCGCACGCAAAGCGCCTCTCTCACCTCCTCAGTGACTGAGCTGTGAGGAGGTGAGACAGGGAGAGGCGCGCGCCTCTCCAACGGCTCCGCTTCTTTTTTCTAACTGTTTTTAAATGTCTGTCGCGCATGCGCAGTCAGCGCTTGACGGCGACGGACTTTAAAACGGTTTTATTATATAGATGTGGAGGCTGTATATGTGTGATTATTTTTAGGGCAGTATGCATGTTTCCCTGCCCCATCCACCCTGCACTCAATACATGGTGCCCTACATCTCTAATCAAGGTCCATGACATTTTGCCAGTCTAAGGCCCAGGCAACCTTTTTTGGTTTACGGTAACATCTCTGCTTGCAACACTAGGCCAATACAAACCCTAAGAAAAGTTCATAATCTTTGTTGATACAAAATCTGCTATTTTTAGCCCGAGACACTCAGAGTGGGATTGGGGCATATAGGATTAAGATATTAGTTTGGATTTTCTTTACTGTTAGCAGGGCCGGCCCAAGACATTGTGCTGCCTGAAGCGAAGGATGAAAAATGCTGCCCCCCCAAAAAAACACAGTGTGTATAAGCATATCACTGTGCGCCACACTGAATTTGACATACCCAGCAGAGCCCAGAATTTCACATACCCAGCAGAGCATACCCAGCAGAGCATACGCAGCAGAGCCCAGTGTTTCACATACCCAGCAGAGCCCAGTGTTTCACATACCCAGCAGAGCATACCCAGCACAGCCCAGTGTTTCACATAACCAGCAGAGCCCAGTGTTTCACATACCCAGCAGAGCATACCCAGCAGAGCCCAGTGTCTCACATACCCAGCAGAGCATACCCAGCAGAGCCCAGTGTTTCACATACCCAGCAGAGCATACCCAGCAGAGCCCAGTGTTTCACATAACCAGCAGAGCATACCCAGCAGAGCCCAGGGTTTCACATACCCAGCAGAGCCCAGTGTCTCGCATACCCAGCAGAGCTCAGTGTTTCACATACCCAGCACAGCCCAGTGTTTCACATATCCAGCAGCAGAGCATACCCAGCAGAACATACCCAGCAGAGCATACCCAGCAGAGCCCAGTGTCTCACATACCCAGCAGAGCCCAGTGTCTCACATACCCAGCAGAGCCCAGTGTTTCACATACCCAGCAGAGCATACCCAGGAAGAAGGGGGGAGAGAGAGATGGGAGTGCAGGAAGGAGGGGGAGATGAGCGTGAGAGGAATGGATGAGGGGTTAGAGAGACAGACTTGTACTTACCAGCAGGTTCTGTCTCCCTCCGGCCTCCATGCAGCCCAGCTCCTGCTTCTCTGCCTTCACAGGCACTGTTCCCCCCATCTGTGAACTTCCGTGTTCACTCACTGTCCAGGCGCCGCCTAGTGGCATCACAGGAGTATTGCATGCCAGGAGGTGTAGTTTTAGACTGTTCTTGGCAATATTCAGTAATCCAGTCTAGAACTACACCTCCCAGCATGCAACGGTCTGGTGATGCCGCCAGGCAGCGCCCAGACAGGGAGTGAGGCTGGATGCTGTGCTGGTTCCCAATAGATGCCGGCACAGCAGCTCGTGGTTTAACCACTTGGCTGCTGTGGACGCGCTCAGCGCGTCCAGCCAAGTGGTTCTCCTGTGCTACGGACGCGCTGAGCACGTCCTAGCACAGGAGGCAGCAATCGGCTGGGATTCCGGCCGATTGCTGGCCCCCCGGTGCGGGCTGACATCTTGGATGTCAGCCCAGCACTCTGGGACCCCGGCGGGGACATTAGATGTCATCGCGGCAGCGCAATGACATCTAATTCAGGCGCCCCCCGCGTGTGCGAAGGAGGCGCCTGAAAGGGAGGGGGGAGATCCTTCAGACCTCTCTCCCTCCCGATCGCCGGGGGCCACAGGGTTAAGGCAGGCACCGTTTGGAATGGCACAGCCTGCCCTTCCAAACGGTGGCTGATATTAACCCCTGGGGAGCCGGATCACGATTCAGCGCCAAAAAGCGCTGGATCATGATCCTCTCCCGGAGCTGGCCGACCTCTTGGATGTCAGCCAAGCCTCCAGGAACTCAACCCTGAGGAGCACAATGCTCCTCCTGCATAGGACGATGACGCCAGTCCTGGAGTTAACTCCTATCTGCCAGCAATGGTGGAGATAGGGGGTTCCAATGAACCCCCTATCTCCCGATCCGTGGCAGCTAGGGGTTAATGTTTGATATCATTGGGTCGGCCAGAGCATGGCCTTTCCAATGATACCAAACATGACCATGTAAACAAAAATTAAAAAAATTTTAAATATTTTTTTTTTAAAAAAATTATAAAAAAAATAAACAAGTTTTTTTCTGTTAATGCAGCAATATTGTTCCCATTTCAATTATAATGTGAACAATGATGCTGCACTAACAATTTTTGTATGCGGTGCGTTTGTTAAAAATAGTGAAATTTTCCCCAAAAAAAATGTAACAAGTCCCCATTTCTAATTTTTTTAACAAGCGCACTCCTTAGAAAATATAATCGCAAATGCTCGCATGTTAAAATGTGAAAAAAAAACTTTACACGTTGTAAATTATTGAAAATTCTAATTTTATTGCATTTTTTGTTATAATATACAGACAAGACATGACGTATACATATAATAATGACATATTATGAATCTGCCGAATCTGCCGGAAAGAACGATATATAATATGTCTGGGTCATATATTAAAATATGGCTTCAACAAGCAGATGATAATTTTTGGGAAATATCTGGTAATACAATCAACCTTATATGAATGCCAAAATAGGATCATGTTTACATATGAAGTGGGTCGGTAAAGAGCCCACTGTAACAAAGATGAATGAGGAACTCTTCAGTGCGAGCTTTACTTCAGGTCCCCCCTTGACTTACTGAGGCTTACCAACAATATATTTCTTGCCATTCTGTATATATCTTACTAATATTTTGGTATTCTGTATTATTCTCTTTTTTCACTTAATTTATGTAAATGATACATTAACAGGGTTATTCAAAGAGATCCGAATGGCTGCCGAAAGGTAACCGAACGCTGAAAATCAGTGTTCGGTTACCTTTCTTGGCCATTCGGCTATTCAGAGAGCAGGCAATTCGCCAAATCCTGGCGAATTGCCTGCACATACGGTGCCTGTTCGGTGCCTGTTCGAGGGCATTGAATCCCCATAGAGAAGCAATGCTTCGGCTATTCAGAGAACACAAACAGCAGTGAAAGGTTGCCGAAATGCCCTGCCATTCGGTGGTTTAATTCGGCAGATTTATTCAGGCGAATCCCATAGGCTTCAATGTTAAAAATATTCCTGTTTTAATTCAATATCTAATAAACTGTTCATTATAATATTCTGCAGTAAAAAGTCTCTTTATTTATAGATTTTTTTGGGATATTTTAAGCATTTTTTGGGAATTCTTTGCCAAAATTTAAAGTTTTTTAAACGTTTGTTCTTTTTTTCTGTAACAGCCCTTTATATTATCATTCCTTGGACCTCATATGTAAATTTAAGACAATTTCACTCAGTAGTTTCTTTGAAAGCAGCGTTTGACTTCTCAAACATTCAAGCAAACTGTTTTTTCCGGCGGCTACGCTGCGTGTGATCAGCTCCTGCTCGGGTTTTTCCGGTGTTTTCGGCGGGGTTAATCCAGATGTTTTTGCGGGTTTTCAGTGTGCCGTCGCCGGGGTTTTGCAGTGAGTTTTCGGCAGTTTTGCGGCGACTTTTCCCTGCATTACGATGGCCCTGTGGTGCTTGCTGAATACACCGCAGGGTCGCCAAAATGGGATAGCCAAATCGTGCCGAATTGAAGAGAACGAAAAGTCACCGAACTTGTAAGTAATGGTATGATATTGGCATTGATGTGGTGTCAACAATAACATACATTGCTTTTGCCATGGTCAGTTTCATAATGATTATGGCTACTGACCATTTGTATTTGAAAATCCAGATTTTAAAAAAGGGTTTCTGTGTGAGTTTCTCTGTGTTGTTGCCCAAAGAGCCATTTACCAGCTTCTTTTTGCACTTGATATATTTTCTACAATCGGCATACCAATAGTGGGGGAAAAATGTAATCAAATAACTAAAGCTGATAACTGAACTGATATTTTACAGGGTTTTGATATCCTAGTAAACCCTTAAATAAATATTCTAGATTGTGAATTGGCCTGGTTGTATCTGTAAATATGGTAAATATCAGGGATAAATGTCAAATAAATTGAGGAAATAGTTTCTGACTAAGTTATCTTATACAGTTCTCAGCATACGTTTCAATGGGGATTCCACCATAGTTGCTGTCATAGAAATTTTGTGCAGATTTTACTGGAGTTTCTGTTAACGCTGTCCAGTGTCATTTCCTATAGTTGTGTTCTTTGTAGTTGGATGGGAAGTCTATGGAGAACACCAAAATCTTTGAAATATATTTCCTGTTGTTGCTGCAAACACCACTGAAACAATGGTAATTGGAGAATTGCCACAGTTTATGCTTTTTACGGGATAATAATGGTGGTACTTTTGTTAATCATAGTTCATTGTTCTTCACCATTGGTTGCTGTAACTTCACCTGCCGGGTTTTATTTAGGTGATAGCCGAAGTTCATTGTAGTTGCAATGTCAGTGATTTTTCACATCAGCACTATAGGGGTTATTCAGAGAGAGCCGATCTGGCCCCGAAATGGCACCGAACAGGGTATTTCCCCATATGGTGTCATTTTGGGGCCATTCGGCTATTCAGAGATCAGGCAGTTCAGAGACCAGGCAACTGCCAGCAAGTACGGTGCTGTTCGAAGGCAGTGAAATCCCCAATAGAGAAGCAATGGTTAATCAATTCAGAGAGCACCGAACAGCAGTGAAAAGTTGCCGAACTGCCCTGCTGTTCGGTGCTTTCATTCGGCAGGTTTATTCAGACGAACCCCCTAGGCTTCAATGTTAAAAATATTCCCGTTTTTACTCAATATCTAATAAACCGTTTATTATTTTAATCTGCAGTTAAAAGTCTCTTTATTTATTGACTTTTTAAGGATATTTTAAGCATTTTTTGGCAAAAATAATTTAATATCATTTTTTTCTGTAACAGACCTTTTTATTATCATTCATAGGACCTTATATGTTAATTACAGACATTTTCATTCAGTAGTTTTTTGCAAACAGCCTTTCAATTTTGACACTATCAATCGTTTTTTTTTTTTTTTACCCGTCCAGCGGCATGTCCGCTTCCTTCTGCGTCTGGCAGCCCTCCGGTGGGTTGGCGGTGGTGGGCAATGGTTTTGCGGCAGGTTTGCAGCGGGTTGGCGGCAGCATTCAGCGGCCGATTCCCTGTAGTTCGAGGTCCCTGCGGTGAATGTTGGATTCACCGCAGGGTGGGGAAATTTGATTCCCCGAAGTGCGGGGAACGACAGAGCACGACAGAGCTCTGTGAATAACCCCTTTAGTGAATTGTGAGTTTAGTGGAGTCTGCCAGGGGGTACTCTCTTTTTTTTTTACGTGAATTACTGGTGAAATGTTTGTTTATAATTTATTTTATTTTTAACAAACATATAAGCTATCAAGTTGCTATGTAGTTACGCACTCATTAATTTAAATAGCCCATTATAATCCAACGAGACTACCAGTATATTGCATTGTATTCGTTGATCAAGTGAGAGAATAAAATGTTCTACTCTTACTAACTTTAGATATCAATTTATAGTTCTGAATCTCTTCACAATTTTCTTGCTATATCTAAAGAGATAGCACTGTCTTATAGTAAATGTCAGGGAGTTTGTTATTTATCATAAAACACTGAAAAAAAATTAAGACAATATTTTACTTAATTTTTGGTAATTTTGTTCCATATTGTTTTATTTGTAGCTACAGATCAATATTGTCGTGACAACTTCAGAGTTTGTGTTTTCACTTGAAATAGGTTATGTCTATAAATGTCAGGAATACAAGGCAATTAGATGTTTGAATAGAGCTGTAACATTAACCGGCATTGCAGTGAAATTGATACTGCCCTAAGCTGCATGCAGTTCACTTGCTGTTGGAAAGACAATATCCTTCCATTCTTCCATGGTGGCCTTCAATTCAACACATTTGGCTGAGGCTTGACCTACTATTAAAATAAGCCTCCTCTTGGCTTTGAACAATAGCAGAACGCAGAGAGAGAAGATAGCAAATTAGGCTGGTAGTTAGCCAGCGCTGGGCAGAAATATGACACTGGATTAAGCATTAATAGCTGTCTGGGGTGCTATCTGTGAAACCCAATGCTGCCCTTGTTTCACTGCATTGCAGGGCAGAAGCCTGCAATTTACTCTTCCATGAAATTCCCACATATTTTGCTAATAGCCTACAAATTCAAGCTGCTGTCAATCAAAAAAGAAAATAAAATCACCACAGTAAGTGAAGCAGAAAATTGTTTTCATTTTTTGGTATGTGTCATCAGTTTCTGTGAGCTAGTGTCATTTTTATCATTAATTTTCCAGAAATTTAGCGGTGGGTATTAAATGTGAACATGTAGCAGTCATGTATCATCCCAAGAATTTCTTTGTGCTTTTAGGATACTGTTGAACTGAGTCATGTGTGCATCCAGGATCTGGAAGAGTTAGTATTGCCTGAAAAGTAAAAATTTTATTTAGGAAAAAAATTGGGCACAGTTTCAACATCACACCTTCATATACTCACCATTTTGCATAAAGGTACACACACTGACCCCACTCCGATCTTCCCATCTACCTCCAGATAGACACCCCCTCAATACCTCTCCATAGAAAGACATTCCCTCTCCCCTAGTTAGAGACATGGTGGTCGCTGACACCTTGTACCACACAGAGGGTGGCAGCAGCATTGCGGGGCCCAGACAGAGCCGGTGCTAACAATAAGGCAGGTCAGGTGACTGCCAGATGACTGCCACAGACAACCCCACACTCAGTCCCATCTCACACACTGCCACACAGTCAAGTATTGTCATATAACATTCATCACACACATCGGATGCTTCTCAATGAGTTGACTGTTTGAACCAGTGAAGACTCCTCCGTCAGGGCGTAATCATATTTCTTGGTTAATTTCAAGTTCCAATTAATCCCACTTCTGCAAAGCTGTCAAGCAGCTGCTGATTTAATGACACAATAACATAAGTAATCCCTCCTAGCTCCAACAAAGCTGGATAGAATTTTGAAACGGAGGCCGAAGTCTTTTGGCCCCTTGTATCGCCACTTGTATAAATCCTATTCATGTGTCATGTAATGTGCCCTGGAAAGCAGAAGAATCACAGAAAGTCTAGGGCAGGGGATGTAAGCCTTGATACAAGACAGCTCCTTTTATGTTTCTCCATCTGCATGTCCTCGGGAGCCCTGCACACATCCAGGCCTGGCTTTAATGCTGTCCCTCCCATAGGAAGCCACAGTTGTAGCCTGAATAGGCATCATTAACCTTTTATTAAGGGGTGTCTCCCCTGATGCTCTGAGCTTCTACAACACCTATTGATGGTCAGAGGCGTAACTAGAAACCTCAGGGCCCAGGGGCGGGAATCCATGAAGGGCCCCCACCCCACCCTAGGCAACAACATACTGCACCCCCCTGCCGCCCCATGCACTGATACCCCCCAAGTCCACAATGTTGACTCCAGACAGTATCCCATTTTTTTCCACGTCCACTATGATCATTCAGTCCATACCATGTATATCTTACAGAGCTCCACAGCAGTAAAACTCAGTTATGTGCAGTGTGTATGAGCATATCCCAGAGCAAGTATAACTCACAATTATATGTAAAAATAAAATATTATTAAAACAAATAGGGCAGTATTACAAGGTTGATGCTAACTTAACCAGAGCTGTTGTAAACTTAAAACCTCCATAGGCTATAATGGCTCTGGTAAGTTTAAAACAGCTCTGGTTAAGTTAGCACCAACTATGTAATATGGCCCATAATATATTAAAATAATAGGGCCCTAATACATACCTCGCGCAGCGTGTTTTGCGTGCGCAAATGCACATTTGCGCGAGTGGCATAACCCTTTACGCAGAACGTCGTATTTCAACGTTCGCGCAAATGATGTGTGGTTATCGTTTAACGTGGACGGACTTGCGCGAGTGTGATGAACTGTGCGCGTCCTATACTTAACATTGTGAGCGCAAATTCGTTATGCGGATGGTATTTCAATCGATGCGCAACTTTTCACGAACGACGTTTGCACGCATAATTTTAACGTCTTTGAAAAGCTGGTGGTAACTGCAAATCGGAACGTTCTGGCCGAAATGAAAAACACCAGCACCAAAAAAAAAAACAGCACAGTATAGTTACACATTCTACACATACCCAAACAAAACAATTGTGAATTCGTGCATATTTTTTTTATTGCTGCAACATGTATACTTAGATTTACTTTGACAGGCGCGAAAACTTAAGTGAGTCGATTAAGGTAAATTGATGTAAATTAAGGTTCTTAATTCTGATTGGCTGAATCTGGCAAAAAAAAAACCAGTCCGCACACTGATTTACATGCGCAACATTACTGCGCGCGTATTACACTTTGTTTTGCACGTCGTTTTTATGAACGTTATTTTTTGATGAGAAAATGCGTTCGGATCGGTATATCACGTAAATTTTCACGCGATAACGCTGGACGATGCGCGCAAAAAAATTTGCGCTGCGCGAACGCAATTACGCGAAGAATGTAATAGGGGCCATAATATTTAATATTTGAACATAATGGGCAGTATTACAATGTTGGTGCTAACTTATCCAGAGCTGTTGTTAACTTAACAGCTCCATAGGCTATAATGGCTCTGGGAAGTTTACAACTGCTCTGGTTAAATTAGCAACAAGTATGTAATATGGCCCAATGTATATTAAAAAACATATACTTACTGTTCCTAATCCTAACTTGTTTTGCAGAGAGGGGGCTGAATTCCTCTTCGTCCTGGTGTCGGCCATGTGGCCCAGGCGAGGCCTCGGCCGGCCGTGCGGCGCAGCTCCGGTCAGCCGAGTGGCTAAGGTGAGGCCAACTGTGGACCTCCCGTCCTCAAGAGCCCGGTGCAGTGGCACTCACTGCACCCATGGCAGTTCTGCCCCTGTTCATGGTGTATCTTCAGTTCCGTATGTTGTCCAAACACTTCATCCTGACTCCTGAGTGTAACCTGTTTACCTTTCTGCCTGCCGTTTGTTTCCAACCTGACTCCTAATCTTGACTGTGTTTGCAACCAGTGTCTGAGGTCTCCTTCCAGTTTACTGCCTATATGTGATTCTCTCACCACTTAATGTTCTGCCCAACGGTACCCAAATGAATCAGTATTGTCATTGTATAGAAAAATGACAAATTTGCATAGACAAATGCCAGCTGAATATCCTGTATTTTGGGGAAATAGACAACATGAACTGTCTTTAGTGCCTGCTGATTGTGTCTGGTACTGCAGTGATGTGTAGTGAGGTCAGTGGCGGGTGAGGCACTGGCTAGAATCAGAGCCAGATATACACAGGTTACGTAGGTTCAGGTTTAGTGCTCCCCAGGAACTGGTTGCTGTCAGTGCTCCCCAGGAACTGGCTGCTGTCATTGCACCCCAGGAACTGGTTGCTGTCAGTGCTCCCCAGGATCTGGCTGCTGTTCAGTGCTCCCCAGGATCTGGCTGCTGTTCAGTGCTCCCCAGGATCTGGCTGCTGTTCAGTGCTCCCCAGGATCTGGCTGCTGTTCAGTGCTCCCCAGGATCTGGCTGTTCAGGGCTCCTCAGGATCTGGCTGCTGTTTAGTGCTCCCCAGAACCAGGCTGCTGTCAGTGCTCCCCAGAATCTGTCTGCTGTCAGTGCTCCCCAGAAACTGACTGTTCAGTGCTCCCCAGGATCTGTCTGCTCTCAGTGCTCCCCAGGATCTGGCTGCTGTTGGTGCTCCCCGGGAACTGGCAGGTTTCAAGGACTGAAAACTAAAACTCAATCCAGCTGTTTTGAGTGTCAATATGTCAGTTGCAATTATGAATGATTCCATCTGCCTTGTGAACGATGAAAAAATTCTAAATGGCTTGTCCCCAGAAAAATTGTTAACTTGGACAAACCAAATTTCATTCATGTCATGATTTTATTCATCCATGAAATTTGCAAATTATTCTGTTAACAGTTTATAGCAAATTAGCTCTGTGCTGCATTCTATAAAAATTTCAAATAATATAAAACAAGTAATGTTTTTTTTATGGTAAGGTTCAGTGTCTTATTATCATGTTTATTCATTGACCTAAATATACATTAACTGTGTCTACTGTTTTATGTTGCTACATTTATCTATATTGGAATTATTTTTATCATCATTATTAATATTATTATTACATGTATTGTCTACAATGCCTATAATTATTGCATATTTTAATTCAATTGTTTTAATTTTCTCTATTAATTCTCACTTTCAATTTCAAGTTAGCCTATTACTCACACTTTGTACATGTTAAGTCGTAAAGGGACACAGCGATGACCAGAATTCCAAAGACCTACAGTATGGTCACAGTATTACAAATGAAGATATTTAAAATATTATGTAAAGGCATGCCATCTCCTTTAACAAAGAATGCAGAAGACATAGGTCAACACGATGATCTCACCGTCTATTCCCAGTTTGAGGACTTTAGTTATGGTAACCGTTTCATTGCAACCTAATGTCATGATAGGATTTATTAGTTCACACATTTATTTTGGTATCCTTCCTATGACTAATACAAAAGGATTATAACGGTCCTCCACCTGTTAATAGAGCATTAGAGATTGTTTGTCTTACTATAGCATAGCACTCCTTCCATTGAAAGTCTGTCAGGATGACATTTTACTCAATGAATGTGGATTAAACTGATATGAGACAGAAGTGACACATGTCTGTGATCTCAGACATACTGTATGCATGTGTGTTTTTTGATGGTGATAATGTTAGGGAACTCCTTATTAAAAAATGCAGTTCTTTATAATTTTATCGTTATAATTTTCAAGGTTTAAAAATACAAAACAACTAGGAGTAAACTAAAGATTTACAGAAGGTAGTAGGGTATGAAGACATGTGCTGGGCTAAAAAATTTAGTTTGGTATGGATTATTTCAGAATCTAAAAATATTCGGAATCAGCCGATTCGGCATATCGAAGGCTTTCGATATTTTGGATCGGACCATATTAGAAATATTGGAAGTGTCTGATATATATTCGTTTGTTTCTGATAATGGAATGCTTAAAAAATATGTAAATTGCTCAAAATAATCATAAAGCACACTCAACTTATTACATGACATGGAAAATGTAGAGGCAGCCCTTTTCTTGTCATGCACAATTGCACATAGGACAACATGTAAAAATAATTGGGTTGAAGCTAGGATTAGAGTTAGAGTTAGGGCTAGGGTTACAGTTTCTATGTTTTTATGATTATATGATTATGGTTACTGTTTCTGCATGTTTTATGATAAGGGTTAGGGTTACAGTGTCTGTATTATTGTTAAAAATAAGATATTAGGTTGAGAGTTTCTATGTGTTTTGGTTAGTTAGGGCTAGGGTTCGGGTGACAGTTTCTGCGTATTTAATGATAAGGGTTAGGGTTACAGTTTTTGAATTATCATTAAAATAATTCATTAATGTCAGGGCTAAGATTAGGGCTAGAGTCAGGTTTAGAGCTAGGTTTGAGCTTCTGCATGTTCTATGATTAGGATTAGTGCTAGATTTAGGGTTAGAGTTCATGCTTATGATTAGGGTTAGGACTAGAGTTAGGGTGATTTGTTTTGTGTTTATTATTCTGATTAAATTAGAATAGGTCATATTATTTTCGGACTTACCGGATAATAATTGGAAAACTTTGGATGGATATAAATTGTCGAATTGGCGATATATCATCCGAATTCCAAATACATCTGAACTATATCACACATGTCAATGTGTCACATTGTGGATGGAATCATGTTGACTGGTCTCCAGAAACTCCGTCCAAGGAAGCTAAATAGTATAAAATTGCACATGATTTTGAGAAAGAGAAACGTGCTGCTTCTCGAATTCCTGAATAATTTTAACGCTCAGAACCCAGTTACAAATGGGGTAAACAAAAAAAGAACAACAACCGGAAAACCCAGCGCCTGTGGACGGCGGGAACCCGCTATCGATGGGGTACCGCTGATTCCCTGTTGAAAACCAGAGGTGAAAAGCAGGAGAATGGCTGGAGAATTAAAAATTCGAGGTCAAAATAGTCAAACCAGAAAAATTCTCAGATTTATCTCACTTTCCAAATTGGCTATTTTGACCTAGAATTTTCCATTCTCCAGCCATTCTCCTACTTTTCACCTCTCTCTGAATAACCCCGATAGTTTTAAACATCCCCCTCACTCAAACTGTTTTCCTATTTCATATGATAACTGTCCATATTCATTTTTCATGCCCATTTGACAATCTAAGTATCAAATAAAAAAGCTCATCGAATAAGCAAAGAATGTTCACCGAAACCTTCTTCAATTCTAAGATATAATAATAATATTATTAATAATAATATAAAAAAAACACACATACTCTCCAAAATCCAATGGTGAATGAAGCACCCGATCCCAAAAACTAAAATTAACTGCAAAATATGAGAAAAAATGCACTCCAGCAAGGTTCTCAAGTCAGTAGGTTAACCCCTTCACTACCAGATGGTTTGCCATAAAACCACTGGCAGAAACCAGTTTACCTAACCATGCACTGATAAAGCTTTGGAAAAATTGAAATAGCACATTTACAAACAGTATGCCCTATTTGACAGGCAGTGGGCTCCCTTTGCTGGCCATTTGTGGTACTGCAGCTACAACGCAGCTAGGAATGGCCGTGATTCTCTTAATAGAGGCAGTCGCAGGACTCCAAAGAGATCCAATATATCGGCTGTCATCTCCATTCATGTACTAGAATTTTGGGGCACAATCTGGAACCCCTTTGCAAATAAACTTCATTGCAATAAATTGTTTTTTTTCCCAGAATATATACAGAATGAGTTAACTCAATGATAACGCAATGATGATGCCTTTGAAGATAGTGGTAGTGAAGAGGTTAAGACTTGAAAAGTGCTGATTTATGAACTATAGTCCAAAAATTCAAAAAGTAAGAACAAAAGCAGAAGTCCACATATAATATTGCAAAGAGCACATCGTACTAATTCATGAGTCCCACATTGTGGATATGGAGGAAAGTGGCACAAAACAAAGCTCTGTCCGAGTTTCATGTCAAAGAGACTCGTTTCGCAACAGTCACTCTCATTTATTATTGTCATATAGGAATATAACATCATCTGACTAGAATTCATATAATACTGATTCAATTCACGTACCGTAATCTCTTTGCAAAATTTGAAATACATTGAACAAAACTGATTGTTAAATAAACAGAGCTTGGCAAAACATTTTTAGCACTGCCAGAACGTAAGTTTAAGCCTTATATGTCATACATTTCGAATCCATTTGATTTCAAGATGATTATCAAATGAAGCTAAATGTTACATTAAACATTTTTTTGCAAAACACTGTAGCTGTAAACAATTTTGCAGTTACCAGATGCAGATGTTGTCTACCCCCAATTACAGTTGAACCATATCACATTTACTTCTTTCTGTAAATATGTTTTCTCGATGCCTTAAAGAACGCATGTAGTTGACAAATGTCTGCTCTGCATTGTGAGAGTAATCAAGGGAGAGAATGCACATCACAATATAATGTAAAACAATATGGAATTTATTATCAAGAGTATCTACCTTTCCACAGATATTTCCCCATAAAAAACATAAACAAGCATAAAACACCAACTGTTTCAGATCTTAGAAGATCGTAAAGGGTTTATTCACTAAACAGGCTGCTTTCAAACTCCTGTTTAGTGAATAAACCCTTTCAGTTGATGAGTGACTGTCTATATCTAGCATTGAGAAGCTGGACCAAAAAAAAAACAGCACACTAAAAACTCAACCTATTTCATATATACTGCAGGAACATGTAGATTGTAAATTCCCACAGGAGTAGTGCCCTCAATTACTCCTGTATCTGTTGTGGAAATATCTGTGTGTTTGGTGTATTGTAGATTAGAATTGTTTTGCTTTACCCATTGTACATTTGTACAGCGCTGCAGAATGTGTTGGCGCTTAATGAATAAATAATAATAATAATAAAAAAATAATAATCTCAGGTTTGCTGCTGCCGAACGGCAGGGCACTTCGGCAACTTTTCACTGCTGTTCGGTGTTCTCTGAATAGATTAACCTTTGCTTCTCTAGGGGGGAATTCACTGCCCTCGAACAGCACTGTACATGCAGGCAAAATTTGGCGAACTGCCTGCTCCCTGAATAGCCAAATGACCCCGAAATGTCAACGTAGGGGGAAATTCAGTGACATTTTGGGGGCCAAATCGTCTCTCTCTGAATAATCCCTTTGGTGCTAGGGTTTCATATGACAGATCTTTGTGGACACCCATTATTAGTTGCATTCTTTTTGTGAATCACATAACTACATATTTCCAAATGAATGTTGCTGTTAAGAAAACCTTTTTCATGCAATGTCATGTAATTATAACTCAATACTGATATTAAAATAGCTGCATTTTAAATCTATATCTTTATATTTTTTATTTAATGCTCTGATATTCTAAATATTAGCTATAATTGTATTTTTCTTACATTGAGCATTTTATATGTGATGCTTTTAAGGAGCTGCACTATCATATTGTCACTGTGTGACAGTTCTACGCAAACCTATGTTGAAACTTAATATGCTTCTGGGATCAGTCTCAAAGGAGGAGTCGCATTTAGTGTTTTTGGTTATGTGAACTACTGTTTATTGAATTCAGGAAGACCACCCAACTGACAGATTATCAGCATGAAGAAAACAATATAGGTAGAATGAAAAATCCAAGGACAAAAATGTTGAATACTTTTTCAATTTTTACAAAACCCCATTAGAGGCAACACTTGGCATTGCTCTATGTATGAAATACCAGACAAACATAATATCAGAATGAATTTCACATCCGACAAAGCTAGTCAAATATGATGTTGGCATCTCTATAAAATGTGTTTTATTTAAATGAGAAATAATGCGGAAATAAATCTGTTTTATGGCTAGTTGTATATCCCGAGGCTAGGATTCCATAATCAGTGAAAAATCTGGATTGCAATTCTAGAACATGTATATAAATCTACATAAAAGCTTTGTAAGTAAAAACTTGTGTATACATTTTGAAAAACATTCTAAATAATATTTTATATACTCAAACATTATCAGGGTTATTCAGAGAGCGGTGAAAAGCAGGAGAACGACTGCAGAATGGAAAATTCTTGCAGGGTTATTCAAAGAGAATTGAAAAGTCACCGCACGTTCGGTGACTTTTCGTTCTCTTCAATTCGGCGCGATTTGGCGATCCCATTTCGGCGACCCTGCGGTTTATTCAGCAAGCACCACAGGGCCGTCGTAGTGCAGGGAAAAGCCACCGCAAACCCACCGAACACTCACTGCAAAACCTGGCGAACGCTCACCGAAACCCACAAAAACCTCTGAATTAAGCACGCCGAACACGCCGGAGAAACCCGAGCAGCCACTGTTCAGAGCGCAGAGTATCCACCGGGAAAAGCCGACACCGCAGACGAATGGAGTGAAAAAAAACAAAACAGTACACTTGAATGTTTGAAAAGTGAAACGCTGTTTGCAAAGAAACTACAGAACGAAAATGTCTGAAATTTACACATAAGATCCAAGGAATGATAATAAAAAGGGCTGTTACAGAAAAAAACAAAAAGATGATTTAAAAAAAAAAACGGGAAAAAAAAATACACAAAAAATGACGAAAACATCCTAAAACAAAAATCGAAAAATAAAGAAACTTTTTACTGCAGAATATTATAATAAACGGTTTATTAGATATTGGATTAAAATGGGAATATTTTTAACATTGATGCCTGTGGGATTCGCCTGAATAAACCTGTCGAACGAAACCACCAAATGGCAGGGCATTTCGGCAACTTTTCTCAGCTGTTTTGTGTTCTTTGAATAGACGAAGCACTGCTTCTCTATGGGGATTTCACTGCCCTCGAACAGGCACCGAACAGGCACCGTATGTGCAGGCAATTCGCCAACATTTGGTGAACTGCCTGCTATCTGAATAGCCGAATGGCCAGGAAAGTAAACCGTACGCTGAATTTCAGCGTTTGGTTACCTTTCGCCAGCACTTTGGATCTCTTTGAATAACCCTGTAGGTCAAAATAGCCAATTTGGAAAGTGAGATAAATGGGAGAATTTATCTGGTTTGGCTACTTTGACAAAGAATTTTCCATTCTCCAGTCATTTGTAACCCTCGTGTTCGGTTCGCATTCGAACACGAACATTTGAAAAATGTTCGAATTCGAACGCGAACATGATTCAAACTCAATGCAAGTCAATGGGACTCGAATGTTCGAATTTTAGAGTGCCCTCCAAGAGGGCAAATATGCAAGCTATTTGCCATAAAAGGTGTATGGGGGTCCGGGTAGTGCCCTGGGGGACAGGAAACAAGGAAAAAAGTAAAAAAAAAATGTTTTTAAAGGAACAGTGATTTTTCCATGACATAAAGGTTAAGAATAAAAATGAAAAATTCCTTCACATATCGTGCCTAGGAGGTCCCCATAACCTGCCCGTGAAGTGGCGGATTTCTAGGATGTATTGAAATCTTTAAAAATAAACAAATGACATTTCAGATGACGGTAAATGGTTTTCCTTTAATCTATTCATAAACAACTGCTTGGGGCGGCAGCCTGTATGAAAAGAGGAGACTTTTAGGACACGCAGAACAAGTTTAGTGATTTTTTGTCTAAATTATGGTGAAACTTATGCAGGCTTTGGATGAAAGTAACAACAGGTGCATTAAAATTGGGCCTTTGGTGCCAGCTAGTGCCTTCACACCGTAACCCCTCTGAGGTATTGTGGAAGAGTGCAGGGGTGGACCCTGCTGTCAAATATTACAATGATATGAATCTGGTACACGCGTCAGTGGCAGTGCACCCAAGTATTTGGCCTTTGGTGCCAGCTAGTGCCTTCACAACGTAACCCCTCTGAGGTATTGTGGAAGAGTGCAGTGGTGGAGGTTTTGGGAATGCAGAAGAGATCCCCGGTCTATTCAGTTACATCAGCATCAGGGGAGTGATAGCTGCTGATCCAGGACTGATTCATTGTTATAAATGTCAGCTGGTCTAGACTCGGTGGACAGACGCACTCTTTTGTCTGTGACAAAACTTCCAGCGGCACTGAACGTCCTTTCAGAAAGCACGCTGGATGAAGGGCAACCTAGTAGCTGCATAGCATATTGGCTAAGTTCTGGCCAGTGATCCAATCTCAACACCCAGTAAGCCAGTGGATCATCTGCTGGAAAGGTATCCAGGTCTGCCCTTGCCCCTAGGTAGTCCTGTACCATATGGTGAAGACGCTGGCAATGGGTGCCTACATTTGACGTACCTGGGCGTCGTGGACTAAAAAAATTGCAAAAGGCATCAGTCAAGCGGCCCCCTTCACCACTCTTCCTCTGATAAACTGCAGCCTCAGAAGCACCTGTGTCATCACTTGGTAACCTACCATTGCCTGGGAAGGTGTTACACAAGTGTCGCTTTAGAGCGTCCTCAAGTTGTTTCATCCTGTCCTCCCTCTGTGAGGGCAGGATGAGCTCTACAACCTTACCCTTGTATCGTGGATCAAGAAGGGTTGCCAACTAGTAATAATCCCTCTCCTTGATAGCATGAATCCTGGGGTCCTTTAGCAGGCTTTGCAGGATAAGGGAGCCCATGCAGCATAGGTTGGAGGTGGCATTAGCTTCCGAGTGTTCCTGGTCGCTGAGGATCACCGTATCGTGCACTACCTCCTCTCAGCCACGTACTAGTCCTTGGGTTTCTGGGCACACAAACCCTCCCTTGAGGAATCCCCACCTTCAATGCCCCCACTACTTAAATATTCCTCCTCCTCCTCATCCTCCTCCTGTCTGATCTGAGGACTCGCAGGAATGCTGTCTGCGTAAAGACTGGGGCCTTGAGAGCTAGGGAAGTCCTCCTCTTCCTGCCGCTGCTCTGCCTCTAGTGCCACATCTATAATTCCCCACAGAGTGTGCTCCAGCAGGAACACTAAAGGAATTGTGTAACTGATACATGCACTGTCCCTGCTCACCATCCTTGTTGCCTCCTCAAATGGTGACAGTACAGTGCATGCATCCTTGATCATCAGCCACTGCGGGGGGGGGAAAACAAGTTGACCTGAACCTGTCCTTGTGCCATACTCACAGGTACTCATTGATGGCCCTCTGTTGCTTGTGCAGACGCTGCAGCATTGCCAATGTCGAGTTCCACCTGGTGGGCATGTCATAGATCAGATGGTTTGTGGGAAGGTGGAATTCTCTTAGAATTTCTGCCAGGCGAACACATGCTGGGAATGACTGTCTGAAGTGGCTGCAGACTTTTCTGGTCTGGCTGAGAAGCTCTGCCAGCCCTGGGTACCTGGTTAGGAAACGCTGTACCACCAGATTTAGGACGTGTGCTAGGCATGGTACATGTGTCAACTTACCCTGGCATAGGGCAGAGAGAAGGTTGCTGCCATTATCACTGATGATCATTCCCAGCTCAAGCTGGCGTGGTGTTAACCATCTCTGCACCTGCCCCTGCAGAGCTGACAGAATTTCTGGCCCGGTGTGGCTCCTGTCCTCTAAACAAACCAGCTCAAGCACAGTATGGAATCATTTTGCTTGAGCCATTGCGTAGCCCCTGCCACGCATCGGTTTAACTGCCACTTTGCCAGAGACAGAGAAGGAAGAGGAGGAGGAAGAGGTGGTGGAGCAGACAGACCTCATATAAGCTGCTTTCTGGAGGCGTGGTGGTTGAACAAGCTCCAGCACAGAGCCCTGTCCTGGATCCCTCCCAGCTGCAAGCAGAGTTACCCAGTGTGCCATGAAGGAAATGTAACGGCCCTGTCCATGCTTGCTGGACCACGTGTCTAAAGTCACGTGCACCTTGCTGCTGACTGCCTTTCCCAATGACTCCATAACATTGTCTTCCACGTGCTGGTATAGTGCTGGAATGGCCTTCCGTGAAAAGAACTGGCGTTTTGGAACCTGCCACTGTGGTACAGCACATTTGGCAAATTCACGGAAGGAGGCAGAGTCCACCAGCTGGAAAGGCAGCAGCTGTAATGCGAGTAATTTTGCCAAGCTGGCATTTAGACGCTGTGCAAGGGGATGGTTGGGACTATATTTTTTCTTACACTGCAGCATCTGGGGCAATGAAATCTGACTGCGTAAATCTTCAGCTGTTGGGATGCTGTCACATTCTGAGGAAGGACCTGGTACACCCATTACTATAACATCATCCCTGTCAGTGGAGGTTGTAGACATGGCATGACAAATAGTGGGGGGTAGAGACAGATGAGGACTGATGGGAAGTGCCAACGGGATGCATGTCAGGTGGTCATATGTTGCTTCAAGCATGTGGTCCCCAAGCGGCTGATGTTTCTCCCACGCTTGATCG
Organism: Leptobrachium leishanense; assembly: GCA_009667805.1. Lineage (NCBI taxonomy): Eukaryota > Metazoa > Chordata > Amphibia > Anura > Megophryidae > Leptobrachium > Leptobrachium leishanense. Next base: position 192,747,246 of record CM019066.1, read on the forward strand.
TCTTCAGACATAGCTTACAAATAGCAACGCTGCGGTCTGCTGCACATGTCGTGAAGAACTCCCAGACAGCAGAGTTCCTGGACGTGTGCTTTGAGACAACAGTGCTCTGCACCTGAGCAGCTCTGACATCTGATGCCTTGGACTGGCTACGGTTGCTCATAGAGGATGTTGTGCCTCGTTTTTGTTGTGCCTCCTCCTCATTTGACTCCTCTGTTCGATCAGGCACCCCCTATCCCCTCGTCACTGGAGTCAACTTGGCAGTATGCTGCAGCTGCTGGGGGAACATGAGTGCCAGTTCTTTGTGTGTCACTGGCAGCCCCTCCCTCTAGGCTGATTATACTCCCTTCCTCAACCTCAGAGTTTAAATCAGAGCACTTGAGTTGCTGCGCATCCTCAAGCAGCATGTCACTGTCATTGTAGTCAAACAATTAAGCTGACTCCTCCCTGTGTGACGGTGAGGCTACGGCAGGAGTAGCTGTGGACATGGAGGCTGAATTAGATGTTTTGGAAGCCGAGGTGGACTGTAAACCACTACAAGCCTGGCTGGCAGAGGACTCGGAGGATGAGGATGGCCTGGCTAGCCATTCCTGCAAATCCTCTGTATGTTGCTGCTGCTTAAGACAGCCAGCACCAGTTAGAAAGGACAAGCGTGCCCCTGCAGAGGATGCACCACGTCCACGATGACACGATGACTAGGGATGTGCGTTTCGGGTTTCGGAATTTCGGAATTTTTAAGAAATTTCCTGATTCGTGCATTCGGATTCGGCCAATTTTCCGAAAATTTTCAGATCCGGAAACGGCAGATCCGAAAAATTTTACGAAACGAAACGAAAATTTGTTCGGATTTTTCGAATGGACTAGAAATGTGTAAAATCGAAAATCATTTTCGTTCCATTCGTAATTTCGGCTCCATTCCTGATTTCGGTTCCATTTCAGTAATTTCGGACAACGTATTTTTTGGTTATATCGCTGATTCTATAATTTCATATCATTCCCATCTCAATGTATCCTTCTTGTAAAACCAGAGAAATCTCAATGTATCCTTCTTGTAAAACCGGAGAAATATCAATGTATCCTTCCTGGAAAACCAGAGAAATCTCAATGTATCCTTCTTGTAAAACCAGAGAAATCTCAATGTATCCTTCCTGGAAAACCAGAGAAATCTCAATGTATCCTTCTTGTAAAACCAGAGAAATCTCAATGTATCCTTCCTGGAAAACCAGAGAAATCTCAATATATCCTTCCCGGGAAACCAGAGAAATCTCAATGTATCCTTCCCGGGCGGGAAACCAGAGAAATCTCAATGTATCCTTCTTGTAAAACATGAGAAATCTCAATGGCAGAATTATCGTATCGACAGAATTATCATATCGACAGAAATATCGGATCCGAAAAACCATTAGTTTACGTCAAAACGAATAGACACTTTGAAACGAGGAGAACAGACGTTCCGAAAACCACGAAAATTTCCGAAATTACGAAAAAAAGTCGATCCGAAAAACGAAACGAGCCGAAACGGAAATTGGCCAAAACGAGCCGAAATGAAAATTTACAAAATACGAACGGACCAAACCGAATCGAACCGAAAAAAATAATCGGTGCACAAGTCTAACGATGACCAGGGGCACAGGCTTCCGACACAGAGGCTGCTTGCCCTCTTATCTGTGTCTGGGAGTGTCTGCCTGTCCTTTTTGGTCTTTCTGACATGGTGAGTGATATATAGATTAAAGATATATAGAACTCTGATTCAACTCTGTTATAAAGATTGGAGATATGCAGAACTCTCATTCAACTCTGGTATATAGATTGAAGATATGCAGAACTCTCATTCAACTCTGGTATAAAGATTGGAGCTATGCAGAACTCTCATTCAACTGTGTTATCTAGATTAAAGATATTCAGAAGAACTCTGCTATAAGTCAGCGATTTCACTGATATTTTCCCTGCAAGGCTGCCAATGTCCTCTACTCTCTCTCTGATTCACTTCCTCTCCTGCAGGCTGCAACACCCTGATAGCTGGCAAGACCTAGATTCAACTCTGAATAGATAAAGATACAGATTAAAGATACTGATGAACTCTGATTCAACTGTGGTATTCTATGGTATCTAGGATTAAAGATTTACAGATTTTCCAGAACTCTGCTATAAGTAAGTGATACACCCTGTCCCTGATAGCTGGCAGTGCCAAGACACAGATTCAAATTCCCAGAACTCTGGTATAACTCAGTGATACACCCTGATAGCTGGCAGTGCCAAGACACAGATTCAAATTACCAGAACTCTGGTATAACTCAGTGATACACCCTGATAGCTGGCAGTGCCAAGACACAGATTCAAATTACCAGAACTCTGATATAACTCAGTGATACACCCTGATAGCTGGCAGTGCCAAGACACAGATTCAAATTACCATAACTCTGGTATAACTCAGTGATACACCCTGATAGCTGGCAGTGCCAAGACACAGATTCAAATTCCCAGAACTCTGGTATAACTCAGTGATACACCCTGATAGCTGGCAGTGCCAAGACACAGATTCAAATTACCAGAACTCTGGTATAACTCAGTGATACACCCTGATAGCTGGCAGTGCCAAGACACAGATTCAAATTACCAGAACTCTGGTATAACTCAGTGATACACCCTGATATGCAATCTCCTCTCCTCTCTGATTCTCTCCTGCAACACACACGCTGGGGCTGCGGGGAAGCCTTATATAGTGTGCTGCGGGACTCTGAGCCCTGATTGGCATAGTCTTGCACCTGTCTTTCACCTGACCCGTGGTCAGGTGCAAGGCTGTAGCCAATTACAAGCTTCAGGCCAGGGGAAAAGTGCATTGTGGTGCATTGTGGGCGAACACGCGGAAATGTTCGCTGTTTGACGAACGGTCGAGCGGCCAATGTTCGATGCAAACTCATGTTCGCATTGAACCTCCAGCCCATCCCTAATCACCAACAAGTGTAGAGGTGATCGCACAATCCGTTGTTACGAATTGTTACATCAAAAGCCTAAACCGCCACACTGCCACACTGCAGCGTTGAGAAGGGGGCATTGGAACCCTGCGTCACTGATCTTTACATCTCACAAGGTCCAGTGAGGTGTCATTGGACAGGACAGAGTCTGGCCTTTGCATGGATACCAAATGTGACATTGTAAAATCTAAAAGAAAAGAAACAAAAAAAACATTTTTTATTTATTTTTAGTTTCAAAGCGATGGCATTGTCAATTTGTCACTTGTAAAATGAGCAATACCACTGCCATTACTCACCTTTTCATTTCCCACACTGGGAGCAAGGTCAGAGTTTTATACATAGTCATATTATTCATAAAACACCATCCTCCAAAACACAAATATTTCATTTTTTTGGTTAAAATTTTATATTTTCTCCAAAAAATGCAGTAACAGGTTTCCATTTTTTAATAAGAATTCCCTATAGAATATATAACCACAAAGGTTTGGATGATAAAATGCAAAACAATTATTTTACACCCTGTAAATGATTGAAATCTGAATGGAAATTTACTCACACAGTATCTGCCTGGTTAGATATACCCGTATCTGCACTATTAAATAGCCTAAAATATGTTTTCATATCACTAAATTCCAAAAACAACCCACCAAAATCTTCAGCTCCAAGCCCATAGAGATCTTAATCCTGCCCTGGTGCTAGACCGTGTACCAGACCCTCTGCTTTCCCACCGACCACTGTCCTCCATCAGCCCTTTGACCTCGGATCGCCCCTTGACCATTCTACCTCGGATTACTCCATTGTACCTTTGCCTGGATCTCCCCAGTATCTGTTTACCCTCCTCCACCTTCTGTGTGTGTATACCTGCATATTGGGCTCAGACCCCCCTGTACCTGCGGTGCCATCCCGTTGCCATCCCTGACAACTTACAAGATCTAGGCCAAAGTATTAAAACTGTTATTTACATATATTGGAAAACTGTTCAACTCATGTAAGCACTAGCGCACACCTGATCCATTCTTCCCTGTGACTTCCCCTTAAAATGATTTATCTTACTATTTGTCTAATATCTAATGCTTTTAATTATTATTTAACTATAAATATTTAATGGTTTAGTAACGTTCTTTGAAAAATGTGCCATTTGTTTTTAGCTTCTTACTATTAAGACGAGAAACAGGTGACATTGTTACTAGGCGGTGTTTTGAGAGTGCACCACATAGGGGATTGAAACTTTGTTCTCTTTAGTGTTTTTTTAAGCCTGGGGAAGTACTCCTGAGTTCTGAAATGCTGTTTATTATTCTATCATTATGTCACTGGCATTTTTGTCATGTTCTCCTTTCAAAGCTAATTTTGTGTTGACGCTATATAAAAGCATGATTGTTTGCCTGAGTGAGTGTTGATTGCTGGTTCCTAAAGGGCATTTATTCGATTCTCACAAGCCTGGATCACCATACATTTTGAATTAACACAGAAAATAGCCTCTTGGTGACTGGGGTTTAGAATTAGCTGTAATTATACATTGAGGGCCACAATACAATCCTAGCGTTAAAATGCAGGCGCAAGGGAGGAAAAACTGCACCCGCAGTTTTCCTCCTTGCACCCTCGTTTTAACGCTGGATTACAATACAGGCGCAAAAAATGCTACCTGCATTATTTGTGGACTCTACCACCCCGCGATGCTTGCGGCAGCGCTGAGCGCAGTCACGAGCATCCACTCGATGGAGTCCATAGGACCAGTTTCGGCATAGTGATATGCAGGGAGAGACTGGGGGGAATTTTTCCCCCAGTCTTTCCCTGCTCCCGCCGGATGGAGGAGGCGGTTGGAGCCGCGGTCCTCTTCGCGGGACAGGAGGTGAGTATAGTACTCTGTTTTTTTTTTTAGGCTGGTGTTAACGGATTCTGCAGAAGCGGAATCTGTTAACACAAAGTCCAGGCTGTGGTTATCTTTTTGCTAACCACAGCCGGATGTTAATCAGCGCTAGTAGATTGTAATAATAACGCTGATTAACACTTTGCGCTCCCCATGTTAACCACTTGGCTGCTAAGGACACACTCAGCGCGTACAGCCAAGTGGTTCTCCTGTGCTATGGACGAGCTGAGCGCGTCCTAGCACAGGAGGCAGCAATCGGCTTGAATTCCGACCATTTGCTGCGCCCCCAGTGCCAGGCTGACACCTTGGATGTCAGCCCGGCACTCCAGGACTCCGGCGGGGACAATAAATGCGAGTTGGGGGAAGGTGCCTGAAAGGGAGAGGGGGAGGTCCTTTGGACCTCTCTCCCTCCCCTTCCATAGGGGGCAGCGGTGAAAGTCAGGCATCGTTTGGAAGGGCACAGAATGCACTTCCAAACGGTGGCTGGCTTTAACCCCTTGGGGCTGGATCGCGATTCAGCACCAACAGGCGCCAGATCGCGATCCTCTCCCGGAGCTGGCCAACATCTTGGTTGTCGGCCAAGCTTCCGGTATCTCACCCTGATGGCTGGCGTCATCGTGCATAGTGCAATGACGTCAGTTCTGGAGTTAACCCCTGCTGCCACCAATAGTGGAGATAGTGGGTTCCAATGAACCCCCTATCTCCCGATCCGTGGCAGCTAGGGGTTAATGTTTGGTATCTTTGGATCGGCCAGAGCATGGCCTTTCCAATGATACAAAACATGACCATGATAAAAGTTAAGGGGAAAACAAAAATGAAAATAAAAAAATATTTAAAAAAATAATAAAAATAAAAAAAAAATTGGTTTGGTTTTGTTAATGCAGCAATATTGTTCCCATTTCAATTATAATGTGAACAATGATGCTGCACTATTGATTTTTGTATGGTGTGCGTTTGTTAAAAATCGCGTAATTTTCCCCCCAAAAAGATGTAACAAGTCCCCCATTTCTAATTTTTTTAACAAGTGCAACTCATAGAAAATATAACCGCAAATGCTCGCATGTTAAAATGTGAAAAAAAACACTTTACACGTTGTAAGTTATTGAAAATTCTAATTTTATTGCATTTTTTGTTATAATATACAGACAGGTCATGACGTATGCATATAATAATGATATATTATGAAAAGCTGAAAAGCGCAAGGTACCGAACGCAAACGGGTTACTTAACCCCTTTGCATTTGGATTGTAATATGTGGTAGATGCCACAGCTAACGTTAGTGCCCACGCAAGTGAGCGCTACTTTTAGCAACCAGAATGTAATGTGGCCCTGAGTGTCTTAGACATGTTGTTAAGTGTCTTTCTGTATGTATGTCTGTATGTGTGTATGTATGTAAATAGTTCTATATTTGACTGCTAATCTATCTATCTTGTCTTCGTGTTATCTACCTTTATGTCCATCTATAAATTTTAATCTAAATTTAACCTCTAAATCAGGGGTCAGCAACACTGGCCCTCCATATGATTTTGAATTTCATCTCTCATGATGCTCAGCTACTCATTAGGTTGGCACAGCTTCACGGAAATGTATTTCCACAACATTTGGAGGGAGAAGATTGCTGACCTCTGCCCTAAACGTTATTTTGGTGTCATATGTTAATTTTAAAAGTTTATAGCTATAAACTACTACATAAAGACAAAGATAACTCATCACCAAAGCATTTTATTTTTGTGGCTGAATAAAGATTTTATTGGATAATTTGTAAAATATACATCATGAATGATAGGAAAAAAATGAGATGCGAATGGAGCTTACTGAAAAAATTGCCCTCAAATTGGTAAGATCAGTCTTGAAAGTTTGCAACCTGTATGGATAACCTGCAACAAATTGCATGTCTTGCTTAAAGTTTTCCCCAAAGTACATCAGTATTACCATAAACAATTTATTCACTGTGACAAGCGTTACCATAATCCCCAACTCTTACCAAGAGCTAAACAATTTAAAAACTAATGACAACAGTTGCCAATATAGGCAAAAAGTGAAACAACGACGCTGATCAGCAATTCACAAATCTCTTAAACTTTTATGCAGCTCTAACACTCATGTGTACCCCACACATAAATAAACATGCAGAAAAAATTTGGACATCAGTCCCAGTGTGAGCGCAAATTTCAATCTCAGTGATAGTTTACACACTTAAAGATCTAAAGATTACTTATCTGGCATATAACAATCCGCTGTATGTCCAGTTGACATATAATGACTCCTATATTCCATAAAAACATGAAATGGAGAACATATAGTGCAATATTGTCTGTATACAGTATATAAAATATCTTTAAGAAAAATTGTTTCGGGTTTCAACTCACAAGGAAGGAGTCCTAATTGGCTCTAATTTCTGGCTTCTTGACCTCTTTTAGGGGGGTCACACCCAAAACATCGAAATAACAGGTTGCAGATGTTGTGTCTTTAAGCAGTATGGTGGTTCAAAAATAGAGAGAAAGGCTTCATTGCGCAGATATATTATTCTTTTGAGAGTATAGTAATTAAATAAATTATACTCACGAATTCCTGAGCCTCTATTTTCTAAGTGGCTCAGTATAAGCGCATCACAGAATCAAGGCACACTCATGAATCGCCATATGGTGTTCACCGTCATCAGGGTAGCTTTTTCTCCAATTGAAATTGCAGGTGAAGTGTTCCAATAAGGAGGTAAATCCACTTTGCAATAAAACAATTTATTAAAATACACTAAATAAAAATAAACATCCTCAGATACGCGTTTCACCCATCTCAACTGCGGGTTTCCTCAGTCTGTGATGTTTAAAGTTAAAATAAGGCTCTTTATAGTCATTTGGATCCCTCATTCATTGCACATAATGATTCACATGTGTTCCAACGCCCACTTCCGGTTTGCGTTCCACCGCCCACTTCTGGTTTGCGGGCCACCGCCCACTTCCGGTTTACGTTCCACACAGCTCATTCAGTCTGGTTCTTCTTAGTTCCGGTTTGCGTTCCACACTGACCCGCACTTACTTCCGGTCCAGCTTCTCAATCTCGCTGTTACTACATTTGCTTCCTGAATCTTTGTCAAGGCATACATTATTAACCATAAAAAGAGGATGGGAAGAGGGGGAGAGGAAGTCCCCATTAGAATATTGTATCAGTTTATAATAATCACCACATTTAATTCTAAAGACTCTTATTTTATATTACTACGACTTTTATCTTTCTGTTCCTTAATACAGGGGGAGATTATAAGGGGAGGAATATTATAATGGGTCTGCTGGCATTATTGTCATTCCTATTTAGTAACATTATAGCTGACCTAAGATGTTTCATTTATCTATTATTACTGCATACTGCAGAATATATGAATATAAAGTGTGGAGTTATATCTTCCATTCTTTTAGTATAGATCATCCTCAGTTATATATAGGGTGTCAGGTTACACGTCGCCGCCGTGGCAAGAAGCCTCCTAAGGTGATTATTCCAACCTGACAGCCCTTTGCCTATTTGCCTGCAGTACCTCAATCAGCCACTGCAGCAGCCACAGGTGTCTTGATTGCCTCCCTGTGCTTCCCTATTTAAGGGACAATCTCCCATAATGCATTGCTGCTGCATTAACATTGCCTTCCCCTGCCAAGCTGTGTCCCTCTCAAGATCCTGTGTCTCCAGTGCCAAGTGGATCCTGTGTCTCCAGTGCTAAGTGTATCCTGTGTCTCCAGTGCCAAGTGTATCCTGTGTCTCCAGTGCCAAGTAATACCCTGTGTCTACATTGCCAAGTGTATCCTGTGTCTGCATTGCCAAGTGTCTACATTGCCAAGTGTATCCTGTGTCTACATTGCCAAGTAATACCCTGTGTCTACATTGCCAAGTGTCTACATTGCAAAGTGTATCCTGTGTCTACATTGCCAAGTGTCTGCACTGCCAAGTGTATCCAGCACCAATAAACCCCCCTTGTACCGTGGAACCTGTCTGTGTGTCTCTTTATCACTGCATCCTGGGCTCATCTCCTCCTCTACCACTCCTGATTCCTGACAGAATGCAGCAGCCATTAACCTATGAGCCCGCAGTGATAAAAGACCTGAGGGGGTTAATCCAAACATCATTCCATGAACTGGTTCATCACCTGCTTGGCCTAATGAACAAGTTGCTGAAGAGGCTATGGGACCTATCCCCTAAGGTATGCGTTTCCAACCTTAAGAAAAACCATGGCCCTCTCTCACTGGAGGAGCAAAGCAGAAGACGGCAAATGAATCTCTGTTTTTACTGCGGAGCAATATGGCACCGAGTTGCCCAATGCCCGGAAAAACCCACTAAGAGACCTATGTACTATGAGCACAACAACCCTCTAAAGACTGTTCTGCCTGAATATCCCTGCTTTCCAGTGTTACAGGGAGGAACATTTGTCTCTGTGGCTAAACCAGCTGATCTCCCCAATACCCAGCATCTACCAAAGACCTCTCTGGTTAATTCTGGAACTATGGAGGTTAACCCTTGCCTGGCTGATATGGAGAAAGATCAAGTCCAAGATCCAGTAACCCCATACACCACTGCCAGGAATGCCATATATGCATTGGTGACCATCCAGCTTCCTCAAGGTCCTGTGGGCCCCTGTGTTGCTCCCTCCATGGTTACTGAGGAGGTTGAACCTGAAGCCCATGCCGAAGGGCCTGCTGCTGAGGTGTCAGCTGAAGAATCCAAGTGTGCATCCCCGCAGCTTGAAGAATCCAAGTGTGCATCCCCGCAGCTTGAAGAATCCAAGTGTGCATCCCCGCAGCTTGAAGAATCCAAGTGTGCATCCCCGCAGCTTGAAGAATCCAAGTGTGCATCCCCGCAGCTTGAAGAATCCAAGTGTGCATCCCCGCAGCTTGAAGAATCCAAGTGTGCATCCCCGCAGCTTGAAGAATCCAAGTGTGCATCCCCGCAGCTTGAAGAATCCATGTGCGCTTCCCCGCAGCCTGATGAATACATGTGCGCTTCCCCGCAGCCTGATGAATCCATGTGCGCTTCCCCGCAGCCTGATGAATCCAAGTGTGCTTCCCTACCGCTTGACGAATCCAAGTGCGCTGCCCAGCCGCTTGAGGAATCCAAAGCCATGCCTGCTTTGCTGAATGAAGAGGTACATGTCAAACCCACTTCAATGCCAGCTTGTGTGGTTATTGACAAGGCCCCAGAAATATCAGTGCTTACTTCTACTGTTGTAACCCTGGCAAGCCAGGTTGATTCCCTCGCCGATATCCTGCAGAATCTCCAGAAAAATCCTGCTTTCCTACTGAAACAACTGGCTAAAATAAGTGCCACTGCAGAAATACCACCATCTGCTGCAGTTACACCACCTAACTTTGATTCATCCTCAGAGATTGGTTTGGACTTTGTAGATTCCAATGGTGAGCCACCGCTACAACCAGCACAGGGCAACCTAAGTGCTACCACCTTTATGCCAGCTGCTATCCCAGCTACTTACCTTTGTGGATCTGGCACCCCTAGAAGAATTACAGGAGTAAGTAAGATGGACTGTCCAATTCCCCACAGCCGCCAAATCAAGTTTCCCTCCTGCTCTCGGGCTCCTTGTCAGTCGTCTGTGGTGACCCCTCTCACTGACCCATATCTGGACTCTGTGCCCTCTGCCTGCATGTCACTGTACACCGTGACTGATGGCGAGCCACTCCCAGACCTTTGAGTTCAAAGTCCCTCCTGTGTTTACACCCAGACTGAGCCACGCATTGCAGCGGAGATCAAAGAACCATCCAGCCAAGAAATCCGGTGTACTGATGTACTTGGCACAGAATTGATTGAACCCTTGCCACTGGACTGTACTACCTCCAATGGAACCGTGGTGGGTCTTACCGTTACGGCGACGTATCAGACCTCCTTAGCTTCCCGGTGTTCAGCCTTCGGTGGGGGGTATTGTCAGGTTACACGTCGCCGCCGTGGCAAGAAGCCTCCTAAGGTGATTATTCCAACCTGACAGCCCTTTGCCTATTTGCCTGCAGTACCTCAGTCAGCCACTGCAGCAGCCACAGGTGTCTTGATTGCCTCCCTGTGCTTCCCTATTTAAGGGACAATCACCCATGATGCATTGCTGCTGCATTAACATTGCCTTCCCCTGCCAGCTGTGTCCCTCTCAAGATCCTGTGTCTCCAGTGCCAAGTGAATCCTGTGTCTCCAGTGCCAAGTGTATCCTGTGTCTCCAGTGCCAAATAATACCCTGTGTCTACATTGCCAAGTGTCTACATTGCCAAGTGTATCCTGTGTCTGCATTGCCAAGTGTCTACATTGCCAATTGTATCCTGTGTCTACATTGCCAAGTAATACCCTGTGTCTACATTGCCAGGTGTCTACATTGCCAAGTGTATCCTGTGTCTACATTGCCAAGTGTCTGCACTGCCAAGTGTATCCAGCACCAATAAACCCCCCTTGTACCGTGGAACCTGTCTGTGTGTCTCTTTATCACTGCATCCTGGGCTCATCTCCTCCTCTACCACTCCTGATTCCTGACATAGGGACACTTAAAATCTTATTAATGAAATCCATTGTATTTCTAATAAAATAATTGTCTGCAGTAATATTATAGAAAATGACATGTTTCAAATTCCACATTCAGGCCTCTTGGTTCGAACGTATTAAGTCGGAAAATCCATCTCATTTCTGCTTTAGACAATTTCAGGTCAATATCTTCTCTCCAGTCTCTCTTGATCTTTTCGATTCCAAAGAATATTAATCCCTTGGGATCATTTCCGTGTTTAATACGGTAATGATTTGAGACGTTATGTTTCTTATAGCCTTTAGCAATATTTTTAAGGTGTTCGTTTATTCGGACTTGGAGTATTTAAAAACTAACTTTCTAAAGACATCATAGGTAACTGAAGTCTGGACAGATGTCCTTTCCTGTTCACTTGGATTCTGCTAACTCTAGTATACTTCCAGGTTCCTTGAAGTGTGCGAATAGTTTATTTATATATAACACATCTCCATGGAAACCAGTCTTATCATCTATATCCTCCATACTTCAAATCATAAATTAAGCAATAATCAATGTCTTACCTTTTCAAGTTCATTGACAATGTTGCACATTGATTCTGATCTCAACTGGAAACAACGTATTTGCAATATCATGTGCATTTCCTTAATTAAATTGCATTCTGTTAGAAATGTACTTAACAAGACCATCAAAATGTCAAAGATTTCAATTTTACTAAACGCATCTAATACATCCAGGAGTGTAATTAATTTGTAAATGAAACAGACCTTGCCCTAGGGCATCAGATTGAAGGGAGGGAGCAACAGTTTTAATATTTGTTGACTTTCAAAAGGATAGTTAAGAGGAGAACTGTAAAAAAACAATCTTTTTTAATGTCCATATAATTGTGGTGTGAAGGTGTTGCAAATGAATATATCTCCTAACAATAAGTCCCTAAACTATATTATATATGTAAATAACATACTTTGCTTTTACTCTAAATTACCTTTTTATTTACATAAATGGTACTGTTTAGTCATTTATATTTGTTTTAATGTCATGTTGTCAAAAGTATTTAATATGGGGGAGACAAACGCTAGAATGGTTGGGTTGTCAGTTTCCATTTTCCATTAAATTGGGATAGGAGTGGCATTAACATTCAGTCAGAGGAGGCAGAGTCTCACACCACTGACAACCTACAGTACTGCTGTGATGGTTTGACAAATAAAACAATTCTGTTTGCAAATTGCATCAACCATCTTCTTCTGTGTGGCTTCGCACACACCTGTCAGAATGACAGTGATTGGACTGTAGGTACACCATTGAATCCAGTCATTCTTCTGTCATGTCAGCCTGGTAACAGATTGTGCCAGATACGTAAGCGATGCAGACCCCGGGAGGCTTAGCTCGAACTGCCTAGTCCCATTCCTAGTCATATCTCATATGGTATGAGGAGTACAGGAGGAGTCCAATGAAAAAGTACTATTTGATATTGGTCCTTTTTCACTGGATAGTTTTCATGTCCACTGGAGGCAGATATTTCTTACCTCAGTCGCTGAGAACTGTTAAGGGCCCAGGGTGTGCCTTGACCTCATGCTCCCTCCTCCACTGCAGCAAGCCCATCATTCCATCCTCATGATTGCACTACTGAGCTGTTGGCTGGGTTCTGTGCTGACTGACCATGACTGGTTTATACCAGTCATGCAGGGATTGTCATCGTGACCATGATGGCCACATGACAGCACTACTCCTGTGAGTCTGATATGGTAAGTTTGCTTGTTAGATGAAAAGTGATGCACTTCTGTATTTCATATGCTAAGAGTGAAGTCTTTTACAAGTTCATACATTACCTGAAATGCTTTGCTATTTCACATACTGAATGAACGGGGCCAGATTTGCACCTAGAAGCCTGTAGGCACAGAAATGCGGAGCGCCCCATCAAAATCAAAAGAAGGGGCAGAATATGTTGCCTTAGTTGAATTAGTTACAGTTACGAGTTTTATAAAGCGCCAACAAATTCTGTACAATGGGAGAAACAAAATAACAAATATACATATATGTTACACACACGAAACAGTAGGAGGGAGGACCCTGCTCAAGAGCTTACAATCTAAGTGGAGAGGGGTGACACATTAGGTGAGGATGAATAGGGTATTTGAAGTAGTGGGTAACATGAGGACCTAATGGGAAGATAGAGCAGGAAATGAGAGTGGGGGATCATGGAGTGAGCTGATAGGCTTCTCTATAGTAATGCTTTTTCAGAAACTTCTTGAAGGACTGGAGAGACGGGCGAGTCTGATGTTGCGGGGAGGCAGTTCCATTGAAAGGGTGCAGCTCGAGTGAAGTCCTGAAGGTGAAAGTTGGGGGGTGCAGGTACAAGGAACTGATAGCATCAGATCATTGGCAGAGCGACGTGGTGGGGATGTGATGTACCTGCTAATAAGGGAGGAGATGTAGGTAGGGGCGTGATTATGGAGAGCTTTGTATGTGAGCCCCAGTATAATGAATTGGATTCTAAAGGAAACAGGGAGTCAGTGTAGAGATTGACAGAGAGGTGAGGTGAGGTGTATGAGTCGGGCACAGGCGTTCTTTACAGACTGCAGAGGGAGAATCTGGGATCTCTTATGGTCAGAGAGAAGCAGGTTACAGTAGTCAAGGCAGGTGATAATAAGAGCTTGGATGAGCATTTTAGTAGAGTCTGGATTAAGAAAGGGACAGTTGTGTGCAATGTTACTTAGGTGGAAGTAGCAGGATTTGGTTAGAGACTGAATGTGAGGAGTAAAGGATAGATTGGAGTAGAGAGTTAGCAGCAAGAAAACTGGTGAGCTGGTTATAGACCAGACGTTCTACGATTTTGGAGGCAAAGGGGAGCAGAGAGATGGGACAGTAGAGGGATGGAGGTAAGATCAAGAGATGGCTTTTTTAGAATGGGGTGATCAAAGCACGTTTGAATACAGAGAAGATTCCAGAGGAGAGGGAGAGGTTAAAAATACGAGTCAAAGCAGGGACAGTAACTGGTAGGACAGGCCGAATAAGATGTGAGGGGATAGGATCAAGTGGACAGGTGGTCGGGTAGGTGGACATAAGAAGATCTGTTACATCCTCCTTCGAGACTGTAGAAAAGGAAGACATAGTAGAAGAGGGGGCAGGGAGTGAGGGAGTCAGTGGGGTAGAATGGTTAAAGGAGGAGGGCAGTGAATGCAGCAGCATTGTTTGTTTTATATGTAAAAGCATATATTGCCTCTGCTGTAGAACAGAAAAAAATATTTTGCATTTACCTTTTCATTTTTTTTATTTTTACACATTACATGGTCATGTTTGGCATCATAGTAAAGACTAGACTCTGACCTTTCCAATGACACCTCACTTAACCTTGTGCACTGAACGATTCAGGGATGCAGGTTCCAAGGTCCTTCTGTCCCTCCTCACTGCAGCGCCATGGTCTAGGTTGTGAATTAAACAATGCATTGCTTCACCAGATACATACTTGCTGGCAGTATGGTAAATGAGGCGAGTTAGTGCAGCATCATTGTTCACTTTATAATTGTAAACTGAATAATAGTGCCGTGTTAGAAAAAAAAATGAGAAAAATATCATTTTAATAGCTATTTTATTTTTACATAAAACTAACCTTGTTATATTTGGCTATAAAGGCTATAAGCTGACATTTTCAATGATAACTCATATGTCCCTCTAGCCCTTAGGGCTCCAGAGATACAGTGGTCTAAATTATTGCAAATTGTAAAAAAAAATAGATTTTGTTTTTACACACACAGAGCAAGGCACCCCCTTGTGGCAGGCGCCTGTAGGCACATGCCTACTCTGTCTAATGGTAAATCCGGCCCTGTGAATGAAATATTTTATAAGTTTGTACAGTACATGAAAAGTGATTCCAGTGCTTCATCTGCCATTGGCCCCACTGCACATCCCTTCGTGGTGGGAGGGACTAGTACAGGATGTGTCAGTGATGTGACCTGCAACTGGGGACGTGGAAAAAGTTGGACCTGCCTAGAAAAAGGGTTTGCTAAGCTCAGAGGCAACATTGAAAGAGGTAGATGTTACATTATTATTAGGGGGGGAGGGAGGCCAGCTAGGAGATTATTTCCATAGTCAAGTCGAGAGATTCCAAGTGCGTGGATGAGTTGCTTTGTGGTGTCAGCTTTGTGGTGTCAGCGGTAATAAAGGGCTGAATTCTGGAAATATTACGTAATTGGTATCGGCAGGAGGAGGAAAGAGACTGGATGTGGGGGGATGAAGGAAAGTGCAGAGTCAAGTGTAACTCCGAGACAGCAAACCTGGCTTGATGGGGAGATAGTGATACCATCGACAATGATAGAGAAGTCAGGAGGTGTGAAGGCATTAGAGGGAAGAATAAGTAGGAGCTCAGTCTTTGACATATTAGGCAGTGAGAGGCCATCTAGGAGGGGATGCCGGATAAGCAGTCACTGACTTTGGAGAGGACAGGAGGAGAGAGATCAGAGGTCAAGAGGTAGAACTGAGTATAATCAGCATAGAGGTGGTAATTAAAGCCAAAGCTGTTAATCAACCAGGGAGGAGGTGTAGATAAAGAAGAGCAGAGGACCCACGACAGAGACTTGAGGTACACCAACTGATAAAGGCATTGAAGAGGAGGAGTTACCTGCAAATGAAACACATAAAGACCTGTTAGACAGATAAGAGTCAATCCAAAAGAGCGCAGTGTCACAGAGACTGAGAGAGGTGAGTGTCTGTAGAAGGAGGGGGTGATCAACAGTGTTAAAAGTAGCTGAGAGGTCAAGCAGGATGTGAATAGAATAGTGGACATGGTTTTTTAGCAGTTAGGAGGTCATTGGTGACTTTAGTGAGGGCAGTTTCCGTTGAGTGTAGGGGATGGAAGCCTGATTGCAGGGGGGTCAAGTAGGGTATTAGAGGACAGGAAGAGGGAGAGGCGATTGAAAACTAGTTTTTCCAAGAGCTTAGTGGTAAACGGAAGCAGGGATACAGGATGGTAGTGGAATGGAGAGTTGGGATCAAGGGAGGGTTTCGTTAGTATAGGGTTAACATGTGCGTGTTGAAGGTGGATGGAAAGGAGCCAGTGGAGAAAGATAGGTTGACAATGTGTGTGACAGCAGGGTGA
This sequence comes from Leptobrachium leishanense, assembly GCA_009667805.1. Classification (NCBI taxonomy): domain Eukaryota; kingdom Metazoa; phylum Chordata; class Amphibia; order Anura; family Megophryidae; genus Leptobrachium; species Leptobrachium leishanense. The sequence goes on from CM019066.1 coordinate 192,763,667, forward strand.
GTGAGGAGGAGGAGAGTGGAGGTATTAGATGTGAGGGAATGGGGTCAAGCTGGCACATAGTGATATGTGAGGAGGACAATGTAAAAAGAAACCCTTAGGCAAAGGTATATGTAGTTGAGGTGGAAAATTAGAAAACTAAGAAGAAAATTGGCAGAGACAAGTTTCCTCAAAAAGAGGGAATTGGAGTCAATCTTGAACGAAAAGGGATTAAACCCAAAGTAATTCGAATGAAAAAACAGAACACTTATTTTCCTGGATGGAAAACCAGCAAGAAAAGTAGATCGACTCAAAACGACGTATAAAATGATGAACTTTATTAAGAACCACAATTAAAATGAAAAACACAAACAAACAAACAATTAGTGTAAGTGCATGTGTTGCATACTCCCTCACCAAACAATTGAAATGGGAAACGTAAAACCTTATGAACAACTGTTGTAACCGCTGTAATTGTTGGTTTTTGTTGGATATCACATTTATTTTTGATTGTGACTTACAAATCGAGTGGCTGCATATGACAATACCTTATAACTACCAAATAGAATTAATGATCAATTATTGATCGATGAACAAGTATTGCTACCTTTATTTGCCTCTTATGTTGGACTGCATGTGGGTGACTCTGGTCTGAATAATCTGTATCGATCCTTGATATATGGTCCCAACTCTAAGGAGACCCAATAGGAAATGATAGCTTGAATTTGATCGCCCAGCAACACAACTAGAGGGACACACAATCTATATACACATTTTGGGGGTATCCAATGAACTCTTCTATGTGTTTTGTAATAACATCCTCATGATAGGTGCAATATCATATAATTTCATCGATAAATTTGTCTAACATATGCCATTTAAGCAGTTTCATCCTCATTTATGAATATATGCTGGGAATGTACAAAGCTATTTTATAGTGCTTGCTCCTATCAACTGGTCATATAGTGCTATCCCTCTAAGTTTCCCATTTCAATTGTTTGGGGAGGGAGTATGCAACACATGCACTTACACTAATTGCTTGTTTGTGTTTTTCATTTTAATTGTGGTTCTTAATAAAGTTCATCATTTTATACGTCGTTTTGAGTCAAGGTGTCAGAATGAATTTCATGAGTAAACCTTAAGTTCAGACGATTGCGGTTGGCCAGTTGTGTAAACTCAACAAATTGTTCCGGGGTACTATTCCAGATGACAAAGACGTACCGTCGCCAAAGAGTAATAAATTTATGGAATGGGTCACTTGTCACATTAAAGACAAAAGTTTTTTCCCATTGACCCAGGTATAGATTGGTGTAGAAAGGTGCACAGGACGTTCCCATCACTGTGCCACGGATCTGGTGGTACCACTTCTTGTGAAACAAGAAATAGTTGTGTTTCAAAACAAATCTTAGTAATTTTAAGGTAAAGTCAATTTGAAGTTTCGGTAGCGTGGTATCATTCAAAAATATTTGGATTGCCATGAGGCCTTCATCATGCGGGATTGAACTATAAAGAGATTCCACGTCAAGGCTACACAGGTATGCCTTCTCTGGGATAATGGTTGTTTCCAATAGTTTAAGTGTTTCTTTAGAGTCCTGTAAAAAGGAAGGTAATTCAGATACAAACAGTTTAAGTATCTGATCTAGATAGATACTACTGTTCTGTGTTAAGTTGTTGACTCCAGATACAATAGGGTGGCCTGGAGGGTCAGTAAGATCCTTATGAACTTTGGGTATTGCATAAAAGGTGGAAACCATAGGATGTTCATTCAATAAAAAATAATATATTTGGATGTAGTGAGAATACCATGATCAAGCCCTTCTTGAAGTATGACACGCAACTCCGTTATGAATTTGATTGTGGAGTTCCGATCTAGAATTTTATATGTGGAATGATCTGACAAGAGTCTCAGAATCATTCTTTCGTATTGGTCAGTTGTCATTATTACGGTATTGCCCCCCTTATCGGCTGGTTTGAACACTAGATTGTGTTGCTGAGATAATTCTTTCAAGGCTTTTTGTTCGTAAGGTTTTACGTTTCCCATTTCAATTGTTTGGGGAGGGAGTATGCAACACATGCACTTACACTAATTGTTTGTTTGTGTTTTTCATTTTAATTGTGGTTCTTAATAAAGTTCATCATTTTATACGTCGTTTTGAGTTGATCTACTTTTCTTGGTGGTTTTCCATCCAGGAAAATAAGTGTTGTGTTTTTTTATATGTAGTTGAGGTGGTCTACATAATGCTTATTCCGAATTTCAAATATATAGCAGCATACTGTATAAGTCTAAGAACATGTAATATATATAAATGTTCCGTAGATGCTGTATTTTCTCAGATGGTTCCAGGAGAGGGAAATACAAGCCAGAAAAAACACAAATTGTGCAGTACTCGGCGGTACTTGCCCCTTCCTCTCCCCTATGGGGTACTTACTAGACCCAGAGCCTCTTCTCCCGGCTCTGGGGATGAACAGCCGTTGAGGTCCTTTAGGTAGCCTCTAACCTCCTTTAAACCGCATGTAGTCAGGAATCCAGCTGAGGTGGTCAAGGGGAAACACGAAAAGACCCTGGATCCGGGACTTTAAAACGCTCTTTATTAAATAAAATAGCGACATATAAACGTTTTTTAACAAGGAAAATAAAATCAGAAGTAGTCTGAAACGTGTTTCGCCAACACGATCTGGCTTCATCAGTCAGACTGATCCTCCTCTCCCAGCTCTACCGAGGGGCCACTGAAAATGACATCAACGAGCTGGCAGTGCACCGGGGGGGGCCTAATGGGATGATCTGACTTCAACAAAGACAGATTGCCCAGGGACTCCCCCTTCACTGCAGAGACCCCATGACCTGCAGGGGAAGTCCTCCACATGTATCGAGGAATTGACAGGATGTCTTCCACACGTCATTCGCAGCGACGGGGTAAAACAGGCGAATCCCATAGTAATCAATGCAAAAAAGTAATAAATTTTTTTTTAAAATGCTTGTTCTTTTCATTTTAAGAAAAAAGCCTTTTTATTTTTTAAAAAACCTTTCTGTAATTTTTAGAGAAAATGTTTGTTTCCCAACTTTTTTTAAAAGGCATTTTATTTCTCTGTGACCGACCTTTTTATTTTTTTTCATAGGATCTTTTTTATTATTTAGATATATTTGAATGCATTTTTATTAGTTTAAACACCAATTGTAACGCTCTGTGTAGTGGAGCAGGTAGGGTACATGTCCAAGGGCACAGTGACATACAGTAGAGGCACGGATGGTAACAGGTAAACAAGGGATTATTGTAGGGCTAGAGGGCAGAGGAACAAGTCCATAGAATGGGGAATTTGATATTGCAAGTCCACAGTGAGTGCCACAGGGGGTCCATGGTAACACAGAGGGTCTTGCAGCAACATGGGGGGTCTTGAGGCAACAGATGGTCCTTGGTAACACAAGGGGTCTTGAGGCAACAGGGGGTCCTTTGTAACAAAGGGGTCTTTTGCAGTATCCAGAGGGGTAGTTCGTAAGCAAGGTCCAGATGGAAGTCAAGGGTCGTGGGCAGGTAGAGAGAAGGAGTTCCGTGAAACAAGGCAAGGGGTCTGGTACACTTGGAGCAACAGGATCAGTTCCTGGTTAGCACACTGGTCAATAGCAAACTAAGTAAATCACCATGCAGATGCATTGCAGTAATGGTGTGACCTCCCTTTGAGGAGGCCTCATCAGAGTCAATTATGCAACACTTGTGGAGTAGGGATGAGCCGAACACCCCCCGAGTTCGGTTCGAGCTCGAACACGAACTTCGCATATATTCGGGTCCGAACGCGAACCCGAACTCGAACCCAATGCAAGTCAATGGGGCTGAAAATTCGGTTTTTAGAGTGCCCTCCAAGAGGGCATATATGCTACATATTTGCCATAAAAGGTGTATGGGGGTCCGGGTAGTGCCCTGGGGGACAGGAAACAAGGACAAAAAGTAAAAAAAAAAAGTTTTTAAAGGGACAGTGAGTTTTCCATGAAATAAGGGTTAAAAATAAAAACCAAAAATTCCTTCAAATATCGTGCCTAGGAGGTCCCCATAACCTGCCCGTGAAGTGGCGGATTTCTAGGATGTATAGAAACACTTAAAAACAAAAAAATGACATTTCATATGACGGTAAATGCTTTTCCTTTAATCTATCCATAAACAACTGCTTGGGGCGGCAGTCTGTATGAAAAGAGGAGACATTTTCGTACACGCAGAAAAAGTTTACAGGTTTTTTTGGCTAAATTATTGTGAAACTTATGCAGGCTTTGGATGAAAGTAACAATAGGTGCTTTAAAATTGGTCCTTTAGCGTCCCCAACAGTGCCGTCACACCGTAACCCCTCTGAGGATATGAATCTGATACAGGCATCAGTGGCAGTGCACCCAAATATTGTGCTTTTGGTGCCAGGCCTGCAAGTACTATCATACAGTAACCCCTCTGTGGTATTGTGGAAGAATGCAGGGGTGAACCTTGCGGTCCTATATTAAAAAGATATGCATCTGGTAAAGGAGTCAGTGCACCCAGATGTTCTGCCTTTGGTGCAAGACTGCCAGGCCAGCAAGTATCATCATACAGTAACCCCTCTGTGGTATTGTGGAAGAGTGCAGGGGTGGACCATGTGGTCCTATATTGAAAAGTTTTTGATCTGGTAATGGGCATCAGTGCACCCAATATTGTGCTTTTGGTGCCAGGCCTGCAAGTACTATCATACAGTAACCCCTCTGTGGTTTTGCTGAAGAATGCAGGGGTGGACCATGTGGTCCTATATTGAAAAGTTTTTTATCTGGTGGTAATGGGCGTCAGTGCACCCAGATATTGTGACTTTAATGCCAGGCCAGCAAGTATCATCATACAGTAATCCCTCTGTAGTATTGTGGAAGAGTGCAGGGGTGGACCATGTGGTCCTATGTTGAAAAGATATGATTCTGGTCAAGGCATCAGTGCACCCAGATATTCTGCCTTTGGTGCAAGACTGCCAGGCCAGCAAGTATCATCATACAGTAACCCCTCTGCAGTATTGTGGAAGAATGCAGGGGTGGACCATGTGGTCCTATATTGAAAAGTTTTTTATCTGGTAATGGGCGTCAGTGCACCCAGATATTGTGCCTTTAATGCCAGGCCAGCAGGTATCATCATACAGTAACCCCTTTGTGGTATTGTGGAAGAATGCAGGGGTGGACCATGTGGTCCTATATTAAAAAGATATGCATCTGCTTAAGGCGTCAGTGCACTCAGATATTCTGCCTTTGGTGCCAGGCCAGCAAGTACCATCATACAGTAACCCCTCTGTAGTATTGTGGAAGAATGCAGGGGTGGACCATGTGGTCCTATATTGAAAAGATATGATTCTGGTCAAGGCGTCAGTGCACCCAGATATTGTGCCTTTAATGCCAGGCCAGCAAGTATCATCATACAGTAACCCCTCTGTGGTATTGTGGAAGAGTGCAGGGGTGGACCATGTGGTCCTATATTGAAAAGTTTTTGATCTGGTAATGGGCGTCAGTGCACCCAGATATTGTGCCTGTAATGCCAGGCCAGCAAGTATCATCATATAGTAAGGCTGGGGTCAGACGAACGCAGTGTTAACGTCCGTGTTGCCCGCACATAAGTACGTCCGTGATAGCATACAATTGTGTTAAATGGAGCCCCACACACGAAGTACGTCCGCACAGAAGTGCGGGGGCTGATGGACGCTGCAGACGGACGCAGGTTAGGCAAGAACGTAATACTGCTAGAACGGACGTGCAGAGTGTGCCATGTCCACAACGTCCGCATAGCTTTGTGTGTGAGTGATGCAACAAGGTCAGACGGACTGCATTTATACGTCCAGCATTTTTGACGGACAGAATGTTCTTTCATTGTAATTTATTTTCCCTGCTACATCAGTCAAAAAATACGTCAGTGAAAAAAACGGACTGTGTGGCCACTACCTTGTTGTCAGTCAGTAAGTACGTCCGTACTGCACGGACGCACAGTCCGTACAAAATGCGCTCATCTGACCCTAGCCTAACCCCTCTGTGGTATTGTGGAAGAGTGCAGGGGTGGACCATGTGGTCCTATATTGAAAAGTGTTTTTTTTATCTGTTAATGGGCGTCAGTGCACCCAGATATTGTGCCTTTAATGCCAGGCCAGCAAGTATCATCATACAGTAACCCCTCTGTGGTATTGTGGAAGAGTGCAGAGTTGGACCCTGCGGTTCAAAAAATTTAAATGATATAAATCTGGCACAGGCGTGAGTGCAGCCAAATATTGTGCCTTTCATGGCAGCAAGTGCCTTCACACCGTAACCCTTTTGTGGTATTGTGGAAGAGTTCAGTGCTGGAGGTTTTGTGAATGCAGAAGAGGACATCCCCGATCTATTCCATTACTTCAGCATCAGGGGATGGATAGCTGCTGATCCAGGACTAATTCATTTTTATAAATGTCAGCCGGTCTACAGAGTCGGTGGACAGACGCACTCTTTTGTCTGTGACAAAACCTCCAGTGGCACTGAACGTCCTTTCAGAAAGCACGCTAGATGAAGGGCAAACTAGTAGCTGCATAGCATATTGGCTAAATTCTGGCCAGTGATCCAATCTCAACACCCAGTAAGCCAGTGGCTCATCTGCTGGAAAGGTATCCAGGTCTGCCCTTGCCCCTAGGTAGTCCTGCACCATATGGTGAAGACGCTGGCAATGGGTGCCTACATTTGACGTCCCTGGGTATCGAGGACTAAAAAAATTTAAAAAAGCATCAGTCAAGCAGCCCTGGCCTTCACCACTATTCCTCTGGTCACCCGCAGCCTCAGAAGCACGTGTGTCAGCACTTGGTAATCTACCAGTGCCTGGAAAGGTGTTACACAAGTGTCGCTTTAGAGCGTCCTCAAGTTTTTTCATCCTGTGCTCCCTCTGTGCGGGCAGGATGAGCTCTGCAACTTTCCCCTTGTATCGTCGATCAAGAAGGGTTGCCAACCAGTAATGATCCCTCTCCTTGATAGCATGAATCCTGGTGTCCTTTAGCAGGCTTTGCATCATTAGGGAGCCCATGCAGCGTAGGTTGGAGGTGGCATTAGCTTCCGAGTCTTCCTGGTCAATGAGGATGACCGTATCGTGCACTTCCTCCTCCCAGCCACGCACTAGCCCTTGTGTTTCTGGGCACACGAACCCTCCCTTGAGCAATCCCCACCTTCAATGCCCCCACTACTTAAATATTCCTCCTCCTCCTCATGTCTGATCTGAGTAGGACCCGCTGGAATGCTGTCTGCGGAAAGACTGGGGCCTTGAGAGCTAGGGAAGGCCTCCTCTTCCTCCCGCTGCTCTGCCTCTAGAGCCACATCTATAATTCCCTGCAGAGTGTGCTCCAGCAGGAACACTAAAGGAATTGTGTCACTGATGCATACACTGTCCCTGCTCACCATCCTCGTTGCCTCCTCAAATGGTGACAGTACAGTGCATGCATCCTTGATCACCAGCCACTGCGGGGGGGGGGGAAACAAGTTGACCTGAACCTGTCCTTGTGCCATACTCACACAGGTACTCGTTGATGGCCCTCTGCTGCTTGTGCAGACGCTGCAGCATTGCTAATGTCGAGTTCCACCTGGTGGGCATGTCACAGATCAGACGGTTTGTGGGAAGGTGGAATTCTCTTTGAATTTCTGCCAGGCGAACGCTTGCTGGGAATGACCGTCTGAAGTGGCTGCAGACTTTTCTGGCCTGGATGAGAAGCTCTGGCAGCCCTGTGTACTTGGTTAGGAAACGCTGTACCACCAGATTTAGGACGTGTGCTAGGGATGGTACATGCGTCAATTTACCCTTGCGTAGGGCGGAGAGAAGGTTGCTGCCATTATCGCAGACGATCATTCCCAGCTCAAGCTGGCGTGGTGTTAACCATCTCTGCACCTGCCCCTGCAGAGCTGACAAAATTTCTGACCCGGTGTGACTCCTGTCCCCTAAACAAACCAGCTCAAGCACAGTATGGCATTTTTTTGCTTGAGCCATTGCGTAGACCCTGTCAGGCATCGGTTTAACTGCCACTTCGCCAGACACAGAGAAGGAGGAGGAGGAGGAGGAAGAGGTGGTGGTGGTGGAGCAGACAGACCTCATACAAGCAGCTTTCTGGAGGCATGGTGGATGAACAAGCTCCAGCACAGAGCCCCATCTTGGATCACTCCCAGCTGCAATCAGAGTTACCCAGTGTGCCGTGAAGGAAATGTAACGACCCTGTCCATGCTTGCTGGACCACGTGTCTAAAGTCACATGCACCTTGCTGCTGACTGCCTTTCCCAATGACTGGATAACATTGTCTTCCACGTGCTGGCATAGTGCTGGAATGGCCTTGCGTGAAAAGTAATGGCGTTTCGGAACCTGCCACTGTGGTACAGCACATTCAGCAATTTCACGGAAGGGAGCAGAGTCCACCAGCTGGAAAGGCAGCAGCTGCAATGCGAGTAATTTTGCTAAGCTGGCATTTAGACGCTGTGCTTGGGGATGGTTGGGACTATATTTTTTCTTTCGCTGCAGCAGCTGCAGCAACGTAATCTGACTGCGTAAATCTTCAGCTACTGGGATGATGTCACATTGTGAGGAAGGACCTGGTACATCCATTACTGTAGCATCATCCCTGTCGGTGGAGGTTGTAGGCAATGACATTGCAGGACATACAGTGGGGGTAGAGACAGATGAGGAGGAGGAGGACCTACGCAAAGTTTTGCACCAACGGGATGTGTGGCATTTGTTCATATGTCGCCTCAAGCACGTGGTACCCAAGTGTCCGGTATCTTTCCCACACTTAAGCCTCATCTGACATAGATTACAAATAGCAACGCTGCGCTCTACTGCACATTTCTTAAAGAAATCCCAGACAACAGAGTTCCTGCATGTGTTCTTTGAGACAACAGCATTCTGCACCGGAGCAGCTCTGACATGTGATGCCTTGGACTGGCTAGTGCTACGGTTGGTCACAGAGGATGTTGTGCCTTGTGTTTGCTGTGCCTCCTCCTCCCCCTCTTCCTTACTTAATTCCTCTGTTTGATCTGGCACCCAGGTGGAGTCAGTGACCTCATCATCATCAATGTCATCTTCACCCCCTATCTCCTCGTCACTGGAGCCAACTTGGCAGTATGCTGCAGCTGCTGGGGCAACATGAGTGCCAGTTATTTGTGTGTCATCACTGGCACCCCCTTCCTCTAGGTTGATTATACTCCCTTGCTCATCCTCAGAGACTGAATCAGAGCACTGTACTTGCTGCGCATCCTCAAGCAGCATGTCACTCTCATTGTAGTCAAACAATTCAGCTGACTCCTCCGTGTGTGATAGCGAGGCTACGGCAGGAGTAGCTGTGGACATGGAGGCTGCATTAGATGCTTTGGCAGCTGAGGTGGACTGTAAAGCACTAGAAGCCTGGCTGGCAGAGGATTCGGAGGATGAGGATGGCCTGGTTAGCCAATCCACCAAGTCCTCTGTATGTTGCTGCTGCTTAAGACGGCCAGCATCAGTTAGAAAGGACAAGCGTGCCCCTGCAGAGGATGCACCACGTCCACCACGGCCAGAGGCACAGCCTCCCGACACAGGGGCTGCTTGCCCTCTTATCTGTGTCTGGGAGCGTCTGCCTGTCCTTTTTGTTCTTTCAGACATGGTGAGTGATATTTAGATTAATATATACAGAACTCTGATTCAACTCTGGTATAAAGATTTAAAGAACTCTGGTATAACTCAGTGAGACACACTGATAGCTGGCAGCCAGTGACGAGACACAGATCACCTCAATTCACAAATGTTTTAAAGAAATTAGTGAGCCCCAAAATACTGCGTGGTACTGGCTGTGTGACAAGACACAGATGATCACCTTAATTCACAAATGTTTTAAAGAAATTAGTGAGCCCCAAAATACAGCGTGGTACTGGATGTGTGACGAGACACAGATCACCTCAATTCACAAATGTTTTAAAGAAATTAGTGAGCCCCAAAATACTGCGTGGTACTGGATGTGTGACGAGACACAGATCACCTCAATTCACAAATGTTTTAAAGAAATTAGTGAGCCCAAAAAAAACTTGCTGGCTGTGTGACAAGACACAGAAGATCACCTCAATTCACAAATGTTTTAAATAAATTAGTGAGCCCCAAAAAAACTTGCTGCCTGTGTGACAAGACACAGAAGATCACCTCAATTCACAAATGTTTTAAATAAATTAGTGAGCCCCAAAAAAACTTGCTGCCTGTGTGACAAGACACAGATCACCTCAATTCACAAATGTTTTAAAGAAATTAGTGAGCCCCAAAAATACTGCGTGGTACTGGATGTGTGACAAGACACAGATCACCTCAATTCACAAATGTTTTAAAGAAATTAGTGAGCCCCAAAAAGACTTGCTGGCTGTGTGACAAGACACAGAAGATCACCTCAATTCACAAATGTTTTCAACAAAGTTGTAAACCCCAAAAAAATTTGCTGGCACAGTGACAAGACACACATCACCTAAATTCCCTGATATTTGGTAGAAATGAGACACCCCCAGACCCCCCAGTAGCGTGGCAGACCGGCAGTAACAACACACAACTATCACCTCTGAAATCTCCTCTGAAATGCGTGCAGAAGCGCTGCGTGGAAACGTTATATAGTGTGCTGCGGGACTTAGCTCTGTGAGCCCATGATTGGGAAAAATTTGCCCAATCAGGACTCTGAGCGGTGATTGGCATAGTGTTGAACCAGTCTTGCACCAGACATGTGGTCAGGTGCAAGGCTGTAGCCAATTACGAGCTTCAGGCCAGTGGGAAAATGCATTGTGGTCCATTGTGGTCGAACATGCGGCGAACACCCGGAAATGTTCGGTGTTCGCGATCTACTCGAACAGGCTAAGTTCGGGTCGAACCCCGAACCGTCCGAACCCGAACAGCTCATCCCTATTGTGGAGTGTGCCAGAGAGCTGCTGAGAGAGACAAAGTCCAGCAAGGGCAGCGCAGGAAAGGTGCTGCCTAGATGAAGTCATGGCACAGCAGCACCTGACTTACCCTTCTTACGCCGCTGGTCGGCGGGGGCCGTGACACCTATTAGGGGAATAGAAGAGTTCGTTTTTTTTGTTATTTTTTGCAGTTCGATGGATTTCGCCAAGATCAGTTTGCCACTCTTCGGCGATCTTCAGTGCTCTTTGGCGACGTTCGCCAACATTTATTTTTCATGAAGCTTCGGCAGCTCCAACTTCGGCGCACTACGGGGACCCTACAGGGAATAGTGAAGTCACCGTAGTTTTTGTGAAATGGAATCGCTGAAATGTGCCTTCTCCTTAGTCGAAAATTTATTATGTAACTCTTTTTAGTATTTGCTTCAGACAGTGCTAAAAAACATTCATGCTGCAAACATCTCATTTTGCTGTATACCTACAGTCCTTTTTGTGAGATCTGGTTATGTTTTGCCCATAGAATCTCCACAACAACTATTGGTATTGGTTTTGATGCTTGGAGTGTCTATTTACAAAATACACCACTGAGGGTAAATAGGCATTATATACATTGAAATATATTGTATTTGAAATTTCATGCATTAAGGATATCTCTCTGCTTAAGGGCTTGTTAACCTGTGTTTCCTCTTTAAAACAGAAACTTTTGGAAAACATATCAAATGAATGGAGCAAGGTGTTCAGTTAGAGGTGTTAAGCATTCTTTCAGAACCCCCCTTGTAAATTCCAGTAGGCTTAGATATTCAAAACAAAAAGCAGCTGTTAAATTCAAGGAGAAAGGACCATGAGAGTAAGTGGGAACTTTCTGCTACATTCACTGCTGCCCTTAGGGAAGCCTGATAATGTGTGTGTGTTGTTTTATCCCACAAAGCCAAGGGTAGCAAAGCTATCTTTGTAATTTATACCTGAAGGGGAAACATTTTCGAACCAAACTCTTTCCTGCTTTGACTAATTGCAGGCATGACTAACAAATAAAGGTATCCTTCAACCTCCTAGAATGTTAAACATTTCAAAATATGTATTTAATCTATGAGTATCGGCATGGTTCTGATTTTTATCTCGCAATTTTTTTTTTATCCTGTAAAACGGCTTATAAATACATTCTGTTGAAATTAACTAGATTAAAACCCCAGGCACAAAAGTTAAACTGACACCCTCTTATACAGCGTTCAAATTAAATGTTGGCTAAATTTACAAGCTAGGTATTATGCTTGTCAGGTCAATCTCCCCCTTGAAGCCTACAGTCAACCAGACCTGGTATAAAACAGTTTGACAATTAGCCCATTTGACTGTGAGCTAACTGTGGCCCTGAGAGGTTTATCAATAAACCAGTGTGACTGGAAAGTGTAGACTTTTGAAGTGGAAAATGTTCTAAGAAAATGTGGTACGAAAAAAAAAAGCCAAAGGATCTTTTGCAGTCCAGTAGGAGCAGTAAAAATGTGGTTATTTAAAAGTGCAAATCAGGTTTATTTTTCAAGTATTGAAAACAGACATTCATTTTTGGCAGCCGTCGGGAGAAATGTGTCTTGGTAAATTTCCTGATTGAACCCTAGAAGCATTCAACATTACTTAAAGATTTTAAGATGTAGACCAAATTGTGATTAACATACTTGTTAGCGGCCCGGAGTTCCCTCCTCGCAGTGAGTGTATTTTGTTAAATTAAACAAGCTGAAATGTGTCACTTTTACTCCTTGAGGTGGAGAGTAACTAAAAATGGGGCAAACCCCCTCCCCCACCCACACAGAGAATCGTATGAGCGATGTAAGGGGGAGCAGTACCTGTACGCTAGATAATCTTCAGAAATTGTGATTAAATGAGGTTTATTTAACTGTTTCCTGTAAGCCTGATTTATGTCAGTGCTGTCGAGATTTACTTGATTAATGTAATCAGGCAACATGAGCAACCACGTAAAGTTTGGTGTGGCCGGTAATTGCTCAAATAATGGTCCTGACCAATAGTGCAACAGTATAATTATGAACTTGTAATTTCAAGAGTGATTTGTTTAACGTTTAATTTGCAAAACATATTCCATACACCCAAAAATAATACTTAACCCCTTCCCGACAGGCAGGTGGCGCCTGTCGGGAGGGGGGGTAATGTCAGGTGCTGCCTCGGACCTCTGATTCGGCCCACCCACGCAGTCATTGGTTGCAGGGGGGTGGCCTGAGTTCAGGCCGTCTCACAGCAGTCAACAGCACGAGGCAAGCGCCGGCTGTGGGGAGGGGCCAAGGCAGCACATAGAAGCCAACGGGGAGTACAAGCATGCCCCGCATCTATATATGCCTTATTTACATACAGGGTTATTCAGAGAGAATCGAAAAGTCACCGCACGTTTGGGGCAATTCGGCGATTCCTAGTTCGCCGACACTGCGGTGTATTCAGCAAGCACCACGGGGCCCCCCGTAGTGCAGGGAAAACTCACCGCAAACCTGCTGAACACTCGTCGAACACACGCCGAACACTCACCAAACACTCACTGAAAACCCGCAAAAACCGCTGCAAAAACCCCACCCAACACGCTGGAAAAACCCAACTAGCTGACGATCACAGCGCAGAGCAGCCGCCGGAAAAACCTTACAAGCAGACGAATGTGGTGGGGAAAAAAAACAGTACGCTTGAAAGATTGAAATTTGAAACGCTGATTGCAAAGAAACTACTGAACAAAAATGTCTAGAATTTACATATAAGATCATATGAATGATAATAATAAGGTCTGTTACAGAAAAAAGAAAAAACCCTTTTAAAATTTTTTTTAAAAAATGGTGCTGAAAAAATCTCGAAAAATGCCTAAAAGATCCTAAAAAATCTAGAGATAAGGAGATTTTTTATTGCAGAATAAAATAATAAACGGTTTATTAGATATTGGATTAAAAAGGGAATATTTTTAACATTGAAGCCTATGGGATTCGCCTGAATAAACCTGCCGAATTAAACCACCGAACAGCAGGGCATTTCGGCAACATTTCTCTGCTCTTTGGTGTCTCTGAATAGATGAACCATTGCTTCTCTATGGGGGATTTCACTGCCCTCGAACAGGCACCATATTTGCAGGCAATTCGCCAAAATTTGGCGAACTGCCTGCTCTCTGAATGGCCCCAAAATGTCCCAGTACGCTGAAATTCAGTGTCTGGTTACATTTCGGATCTCTCTGAATAACTCCCATAGTAATTGAGCTTGGGAAGCCTTCTAATTGAGCTCTTAGAGATATCCTGGAGATACTCTGGAGGTAGTCTGAGGTTAGACAGGAGGTAGAAAACCTACAAAAAGGTAAGATTTGTTGGTTTAAATCCATTCTTTTATAATGACAGGCTTGGTCCAGTGTAAGAGCTGTCATGCATTTGTTTTTAGATCCAATTTTTGGAGGTTTGGAGTGTGCCTGATATGTAGGCAGCTCTCTCTATTGCAGCAGGAAATTGCCTGTTTGAAGTCTGAGATTTGTAAATTATCTGTTAGACAAACTCAGGCTATGGCTATGACTGTTACAAAGCCACTGCCACAGAGGCCTCCTAGGAGTGGCAGATGGACTACTGTAGGATCTGGTAGACTTAGAGTTGTGGATAGAAGGCATGTCCCACAGTCTGTGGCTCTTCTTAATTCTTTTGAGGCACTTTCAGAGTGTAGTGGTGAGACGGAAGTAGGCTCAGACACCATAGTTGAGGAACCACCATCCCCTATGCCTAAGGTATGCAGGACTGCAACCAAGAACAATAAGGAAAAGGTGGGACATGATAGAAGGCAATTGTTGCTGGGTGATTCTATCATAAGAGGTGTTGAGCTGGAGAGTAGTGGTTTGGTGAGATGTCTTCCTGGGGCTACTGCTCGTAGAGACAAGAGACGTATTCTCAATATTGTCAAACAAGCAAAGCAGCAAGGGGAAGTGGATGTTCTAGTCCATCTAGGGACAAATGACTTGGCTAGCAATGAGGTTTCTGAGATTAAGGATGATTTTTGTGTTCTTGGAGGTGAAATACAGCAGATTGCATCCACTGTGTCATTCTCTGAAGTTTTGCCTGTGCATAACATTCAGGATAGGCAGATGCGCAATAGAGAATTTAATTTGTGGCTTCGGGAATGGTGTCGAGAGCAAGGATTTGGCTTTGTGTCCCATGATAGCTCTAATTGGAGCAGAAAGGAACTGTATAAAAAAGATGGTTTGCATCTTACTCATAGGGGAACATATGTTCTCAGTGAGAAGTTCAAAGGTTTCGGAAAGAAATATTTAAACTAGGAGGGGGGACAAAAGGGTAAAAAACAATCTGCCTGATTGTCCCCCAAAACTAAATCGGAGGGTGCAAGCAACATGCGGGGAAAAAAATGACAAGCTCAGAGTCGTGGCTATAAATGCTCGCAGTTTAGTTAATAAAATCAATGAACTGGAGGCAATGATGGCAGCTGAAAAAGTAGATTTAGTTGCGGTTACTGAGACATGGTTCAGTGAGAAAAATAACTGGGACATAACAATACCGGGGTACTCTTTATATAGAAAAGACAGAGACGGTAGGAAAGGAGGAGGAGTGGCCCTGTATGTGAAAAACAACATAAAAACGAACCAAATAAAAGTGAGCGAGGTGAACATAGAGTAAGTTTGGGTTACGCTAACATTTGGCAATCATACAGTAGCTCGTGTAGGTGTGATCTATAGACCCCCTGGACAAGTAGAAGAGCTAGATAATCTGCTGCTTGAGGAAATAGCCAAAATGGCAATGAAGGGGGAAGCTATTATCATGGGGGACTTTAATCTTCCTGATGTGAACTGGAAAACCAAAACAGCTGGGTGCACCAGGAGTACAAATATTCTAAACTCCCTACTGGGATTATCTCTAACACAAGTAGTTGAGGAGCCGACCCGTAAAGAGGCCATATTGGATTTAATACTCACAAATGGAGGTTTGGTATCGGATGTTGTTGTAGGTGAAAATTTGGGATCTAGTGATCACCAG
This sequence comes from Leptobrachium leishanense, assembly GCA_009667805.1. Lineage (NCBI taxonomy): Eukaryota > Metazoa > Chordata > Amphibia > Anura > Megophryidae > Leptobrachium > Leptobrachium leishanense. The sequence continues at coordinate 192,779,510 of CM019066.1, forward strand.
TCAGTATGGTTTAATATAAGAACAGGGATGGAGTCGCACCACACAAAAACAAAAGTTTTAGACTTTAAAAAAAAAGATTTTTCTAAAATGAGATTTTGTGTGAAGGAGTCATTATCAGACTGGAGGAGTTTAAAGGGAGTCCAGGAGAAATGGGATTATTTAAAGGAAGCATTATTGAAGGCCACAGGCAATTGCATTCGACTTGTTAGCAAAAACAAAAAAGGGAAGAAACCACTGTGGTACTCTGCAGAAGTGGCCAAAATAGTGAGGAACAAAAAGACAACATTCAATAATTATAAAACAACTCAGAGTGAAGAAGATAGGCAAACCTATAAGATTAGGCAGAAAGAGGCAAAGCAATTTATAAGGGCTTCCAAAGCACACGCAGAAGAGAAAATAGCTCAGTCAGTAAAAAAGCGTGACAAAACATTTTTTAGATACATAAACGAGAAAAGAAAAGTAAAACAAGGATTAGTTAGATAAAAACAAAGGAAGGAAGGTATGTAGAAGAAGATAAAAGTCCCGCTGACTGCCTCAATGAATATTTTTGTTCAGTCTTTGCAGAAGAAAAGGAAGGAAAGGGACCTCAGTTAGGAGGAAACACTAACGAGACAATTACATATCAGTTTACAGAGGAGGAGGTTCTACAGCAGCTGCCTAAAGTAAAGACAAATAAGTCAATGGGGCCTGATGGGATCCACCCTAAATTATTAAAAGAGCACAGTGATGTAATAGCAAAACCATTAACAGATTTATTTAACCAATCCTTGCTAATGGGAGTCGTCCCAGAAGACTGGAAATTAGCAAATTTTGTGCCCATTCACAAGAAGGGTAGTAGGGAGGAATCTGGGAACTATAGGCCAGTTAGTCTTACGTCAGTAGTGGGGAAATTAATGGAAACCATGTTAAAGGAAAGGATTGTTGAACATCTAAAAACACATAGATTACAGGATCAGAAACAACATGGGTTTACCTCAGGGAGATCATGCCAAACTAATCTTATTGATTTTTTTGATTGGGTAACAAAAATAATAGACACAGGTGGTGCAGTAGACATTGCTTATTTAGATTTCAGTAAGGTTTTTGATACTGTTCCGCATAGAAGGCTTATCAACAAATTGCAATCTTTGAGCTTGGATTCCAATATTGTTGAATGGATTAGGCAGTGGCTGGGTGACAGGCAACAGAGGGTTGTGGTAAATGGAGTTTATTCGGCGCAAGGTCTTGTTACCAGTGGGGTACCTCAGGGGTCAGTACTTGGACCCATTCTATTTAATATTTTTATTAGTGATATTGCAGAAGGTATTAATGGAAAAGTATGTCTTTTTGCTGATGACACAAAGATTTGCAACAGGGTTGACGTTCCTGGAGGGATCAGCCAAATGACAAATGATTTAGGTAAACTAAAAAAATGGTCGGAGCTGTGGTAATTGAGTTTTAATGTGGATAAGTGCAAGATAATGCACCTGGGACGTAAAAACCCAAGGGCTGAATATAGAATATTTGATACAGTCCTAACCTCAACATCTGAGGAAAGGGATTTAGGGGTTATTATTTCAGAGGATCTAAGGGTAAGTAGTCAATGTAATAGAGCAACAGGGAATGCTAGCAGAATGCTTGGTTGTGTAGGGAGAGGTATTAGCAGTAGGAAAAGGGAAGTGCTCATGCCACTGTACAGAACACTGGTGAGACCTCACTTGGAGTACTGTGTGCAGTACTGGAGACCGTATCTCCAAAAGGATATAGACATCTTAGAGAGAGTTCAGAGAAGGGCTACTAAAATGGTGTACGGCTTGAAGGAGAAAAGTTACCAGGAAAGGCTTAATGATCTTAACATGTACAGCTTGGAAAAAAGACGAGACAGAGGAGATATGATAGAAACATTTAAATACGTAAAGGGAATCCACAAGGTAGAGGAAGGGAGTATATTTAAAAGGAAACAAAGTAGTAAAAAAAGAGGACATAGTCTTAGATTAGAGGGGCAAAGGTTTAAAAGTAACATCAGAAAGCATTATTTTACTGAGAGGGTGGTGGATACATGGAACAGTCTTCCAGTTGAAGTGGTAGAGGCCAAAACAGTAATTGAATTTAAGCAAGCATGGGATAGGCATAAGGCTATCCTAAACAAAAGATAAATCCAGGTAAAGTATCCATGTAATTGGGCAGACTAGATGGGCCGAAGGTTCTTATCTGCCGACATTTTTCTATGTTTCTATGTTTAAAAAACAATTCTGCTACCACAATTAGTCTATGACGAGTAATGTCAACCCATGCATGCTGTTATGACTTTGAGCTGGACAAATTGACTTTCATTAACCTTGATAACTTGCCAAGGTCAGGAAAAGTATTACAGGATAGCTCTTCAATTTCCAGGCATTCCTATTTCATATGTGGGTAAATTAAATCTTTTAATAATTTCACTCACATTGATTCCAATATCGTACCATGTATTTTAAAATGCTAGTGTCCAACAGATCTTCATTTGGATTTTTACTGTATCTTCTAACATAAGTATATTGATAAATTATATTATTATATATATATATATTATTATATATATATTGATAAATTATATTATTCTTCCAGGAGGAGTATACAAGTATACAGTTTTAGCTTCAAGTACGGTATATCATTTATAATAAGAATTTTCTATCTACAGTCAACAATGTCATTACTATTTATTTTTATGCACTCTTTATTTCTTTGTTTGTTTTGGATAATGTAATCTCCCATTCGTCTGCTTAGTGTGGAAGTTCAAATGTACTTCATCAATTTAAATGTTGTGTCCTGTGCAAACCCGCTAAACTCCAGTATTGTATGTTAACTACGCTTAAAATGTTCTAAGTCTTGTATATCTGTATGCTTCGTATAAACAGCTTTTAATAAACTTAGCATTGAAAAAAAAATCAAACAAAACACCCTTTAGACTGTTCTATGTTGAGACTGCTGTAATAAATTGTCAAATTCTTCTTTGTAAAATAGAATGGAATTTTTACCTTAATTTAGCATTTTAATATTTGTTGGTGATCCAACTTGGATATTCTGGTAAAGTCACTCGTCGATAATCCTTGAAAGTACAATGATACGAGGGCTGGGAGCTCCGGCTGCCCAAAAGTCACAAAGATCTGTGGCAGCATAGGGGAGCACTTATCTCCCACTACCCGGGCCCTATTCCAAGGTTAGTGTAAACATAACGGAGCTGTTGCAAACTTACTTAGTTGTTAGGTTTGCAACACTTAAAGGTTTCTTAAGTTAAAACCAACCTTGGATTTGGGCCCCAATTGGTATGTAGTTGTAATAGGCAGTATGTGCATTGATAACAAAAACTGAAAATACAGTTAAGTCATGCCAGAGCTGGTCATTAAATACCTGGGTAACAACAAGGTTAACTTAGAGAATATCTAGAGAAACAAGCCAAAGTCTTGGACAGGAGAGGTGCACATAAACAAATAAACAAGCAGAAGTTGGTCAAGGAGCAGAGAGTCACATGTAGTTAACTCTTTCACTGTGGGCGACGTGTGGGGGTAGTCCTCATGTGTTACCTCTGTATGCAGAGGATGCCCCCGACACATCCGGTCAGCAGTGCCTTCCTCCCTATACTTACCTCTCTGTCTGGGGTCCAACAGTGGTCTGACTTCCTTTAAATCAGATCCCACTTCTATACCCCCTCCTGGTGCACTGACGTCATTGTGACGGGTGCAATGATGTCAGTTTCAGGCTCTCCCCTGGCAGAGCAGGGAGAGTGCCTGAATGGGAAGGGATCCTTTGGGCCCCTCTCTCTCCTCATTGGGAGATGTTAGAGCAAAAAAGACAGGCATTGACGGAAAGGTCACAGTCTGACTTTGACCCCTTAGCTGCCAGCCCGCAAATTTTTTGTTATAGCATTCTGGCAGGATATGACATATACACTTACATATAATAATGATATATTATGAATCTGGCGAGTCTGTCGTAAAAAAGGATATATAATTTCTCTGGGTCGTACAGTAAAACAGGACTTCAAAGCGCATTTAAACATGATGTGCACAAAACGGTCAAAATTAGCTCAGCACACAGAGGTGATATGGCTCAGCAGTGAAGGGGTTAAGGATGTTTTCATGACAGCTTCCAGGAACATTCCCCCTCACGCTAAGCCCTTACCTAGATGCCTCTTTTTTTCCTGATTTATCAGCAACAAAGATGGCTAAGAGACAGGAATTCCTGCCAGTCATCAAATTTTTAAGAAATCACAAAATGACTTCCCGACGCATTGTTGGTATGGCTAACTTCATGTGATTCCCAATGTCTCCACAAGGATGCAACTTCTGAAAGAGTGAGATACCCCCCCCCCCACCAAGAGCTAATAATGCATCTCTGTTCAAAGTCTCCCCGTAGTGAACAACAGATTTCTGCTTTAGAAACCCAGAATAAATCAAACCCAAACCTAGCTATTAGTTCCAAACTGCTCACTCTGATAAAAAAGCTGGAATGCCCACATTTACAAACTTTAGAATGATTGAGTATACTCATTTATGATTATTACATTATGGGCAATAAAGAGGGCAAACTTCTGGCATGCTAACTGAAAGCAAACCATCTTCAAAATAAGATCACACATAATAATATCTCAGATTATCGGTGATCAGATTCAAATCCAGGTTCATAATTTTTCTGAATTTGCGTGTTCTTATGAATCCCTTTATAGCATAGGGATAGATCCAGCTATCCCTCTTCATCAGTAGGTGCAGATCTCCAAGTTTCTGCAAGCTGCGTGCCTACCGTGAAAGATAATTGATAGCTATTTTTAATTTTCTGTATGATTATAAATGTCCTATGATTGAAATATGTACCATATTTCAATATGCATTAGTGTGAAAAGCCTGTTCTGATAAAATGGGCTGTGACTTCCCCCTCCTCCCAATTTAAGTGCCATTTCTGTAGCTAGACAGTCTTTTCTTACATAGGATATGGCCTGTGTGGCCGATTTCCTGTTATGTTCAGTGCAGCAAATGTGCAAATTTTTCTTGTGAACCATATATGGTAATAGGTGCTTATGCCTCACTTTTGGTTAAACTCTGACGTAGAAATGTATCTGTATGCTGATTGGCTATAAGTTCTTTGAAATCTAATAAACTGGTCTATCTAACAAAAATACTCAGATGACCTGATGAAGCTATATTTTGTGTGTAGCTGATCTTGATCTCTCCGCTGATCAGCGCAGCGCAGTGTCTTGCTTTATTCTGATATATGAGAAAGAAATGACAGACTATTTGGGATTCCCTATATCGTAATTATAATAGGAAAATTGTTTTTGTTTGTCTAAAGTTATAATTTAACATACCGTCTTTATCTCCAGCGCATCGGGCAGAGTTTCTTTCTCCGTTCACTGCTCCATTCACCGGAGGTTAGTCAAGCTATCAAAAGTGTTGCTAAAAACAAGGTCCAGGGAACAGTTGGCTTGTCTTGTGTAACGGGTTTTTGCGTAGACCCACAAATACCCATGTGGTTGGGGTACAAGACTGCGGCAGTGCCTCCACCCAACTGGTCATCCAGGCTATGGATGTGAGATCCAGTAGGGAACATATTTAAACAAGCAATAACATTAACACAGAGCCGTCTTTTATAGAACTTTGTATTGCACAGCAAAACTCTATGCAAAAATAAATGTAATGGCATTAATAAACATAATGCAGTAGAATAAGTAAAGAACGAAACAGTCACTATGAGATTACCAACCCACAAACAATACTGCGGCCCACCCTAGTCTTCTCCCTAATGGTACCATAGGTTGGTAGTGCACATAGTTGAGGCCCAGGATGATTGTAATCCACTTTGTTTGTAATATGCTGTGAAATTCCAGGGGTCAGAGAAGTCATAGACTGCTGCTTGTGTAACCAGTGTCAGAGTGCCCTGTTGTAAAAACCAGGGGGAGAGGTCTCAAGCGTACCACTCCACAGTCTGTTTATCCAGGAAGAGGAGAATCTGCTCCACTGGGATTCCTTCACTGTTCAGAACAATCACTGCCAGGATTCTGTGCTTTGATCTAGATACAGAGTCTGCTGGAAGCCTTTATGCAGGATACTTCAGCACTGGACACAATACCACATAAATCTCAGCCACCTTCTTCTTCCAGCTCCCTCCTTCCTTCCTCTCTTGCAGCCCTGCCTCCACACACCAACCATAGAGAGACACAGTCTTGAATCTTCAGAGTAAATAGAAGGTCACCATATGCTGGTTACTACATAGGAACTGCAGGGCAGTAGAATTACTGTACTCCAGGGGGTTACACTTGTATTACTAAACATTCAGCTCGCTACTTGTCCCAACCATTACAACATTGCTCAATCACATTAAATCAACAGGGCGGATATGATATGATAGATTTGATCGAATCCATTGGAGTTATCTGCATTCGGTCCTACAAACAATTAGATTTCCTGACCCTTTCATACAAAGCATTATGGTGCTTTATTCATCCCCATCGGCTAGAGTCTTCAACACTGGGTTCCTGTCTCCCCCTTCCTGATCACCAGTGGCACCCATGGAAGTGCCCTTTGTCGCTCTTGATTTTCATCTTGGCACTAGAAACACTGGCTTTGCATATTAGATTATCAAAGGCCATATCAGACTTACTCACTCCTGTGGGATAACAAAAACTCACTTTATTTGCCGTTGATAACTTGTGATATCTCTCTAACCAGGAGGCTTTCTGCCCACCCCGTTCTGTTGCTTGCACAGTATGACTTGCTCTGTTATTATAAAAATAACTTGAGCAAGACACAAGCTTTACCTCTAAATAATCCCGCTCCTATACTCCATACTGGTCGCAGTTCTTAGCCTTTTGACTGGGGACCAAACTCCTTAAAATATCTGGGCATCTACCTCACTAAAACCAGAAGCTCTGTTTTTAAAGAAAATGTTATCCCCATTTTGCATTCCATCGATAAACAAATGCAGTTTTGGAATAAAGCAAAGTTATCCTGACTGGGCTGCATGGCGGCCTTAAAAATTATGATTCCTCCCCAACTGCTGTATTATTTTTGTAATATGCCAGTCTTCATCCCTGGCCATCTCCTGCTCCGGCTGCAAAAGCTGCTTCTTGGCCATATCTGGAAACGGAAACCCCTCGGGTTTCAGTCAACACCATTATCTCCCCGACAAACTGTGGAGGACTGGGTTTCCCAATTTTGAGAGATATATTACAGGGCGGCTCTGTTGGCTCAATTGCAGGGTTCACTAAATGCTCAGGTTCTTTGGCTGCACCTGGAAAATGTCTGGTGTCACCCTACTCCATCCATAAATTTAATTGGTGTAAAATACAACCTATAGATACGATGTTGGGGATTTTGCCCTCTTCTCTCTTTGTTGATCTTGGCACCAATTGGGTATGCTGCTGCTTAGACCCCTTGCGTTGTTGAGCCTCAGCCCACTTAAAATTCTGAGTAGGCTTACCCCAGACTTGAAACTCCGCCCACGGTTGCTGTCGCTTTTTGTTTCCCTCATCTACAGCTCCTGCCTGCAGAGACCCCTCATCTACAGCTCCTGCCTGCAGAGACCCCTCATCTACAGCTCCTACCTACAGAGACCCCTCAGCTACAGCTCCTGCCTACAGAGACCCCCTCACCTACAGCTCCTGGTTACAGAGATCCCTCATCTACAGATCCTGCCTACAGAGACTCTTCATCTACAGCTCCTATTATTATTATTATTATTATTATTATTATTCTTTATTTATAAAGCGCCAGCATATTCCGCAGCGCTGTACAATAAGCACAGTATAGACAGGGTTACAATACATTGAACAACATTTGACAAACCGTACAGGAGGAGATGAGGGCCCTATTCCCGTAGGAACTCACAATCTGGGAGGGTTGGGGTTGGAAACAGGAGGAGAGGACTGTAAGGTGAGAGTGATTGATGGTTGCATCAGTGAGTTGGGTGGTAGGCTTCCCTAAATAGGAATGTTTTCAGGGAGCGTTTGAAGGAAGAGAAGTTAGGGGAAAGTCTGACAGTACGAGGGAGAGCGTTCCAGAGAGTGGGGGCTGCGCGTGAGAAATCCTGCAGTCTATCATGGGAAGAGGTGATGCGGGGAGAAGCTAGGCGCAGGTCACTGTTTGACCTTAGGGAGCGGGCTGGGGTGTATTTGGTGATTAGTGAGGACAGGTAGTGGGGAGCTGAGTTAAAAAGGGTTTTGTAGGTAAGGATAAGGATTTTGAACTTAATTCTGCAGTGGATGGGGAGCCAGTGAAGGGACTCGCAGAGGGGAGCGGCAGAGACAGAGCGGCGGGTGAGGTGAATTAGCCTGGCGGAGGTGTTCAGGATGGATTGTAGGGGGGAGAGGCGGGACAGAGGGAGGCCAGATAAGAGATTATTGCAATAGTTGAGTCGGGAGATTACCAGAGCGTGTATGAGTTGTTTTGTGGTGACAGCAGTAAGAAATGGCCGAATTCTGGAAATATTACGCAGTTGGTATCGGCAGGAGGTGGAAAGAGACTTGATGTGGGGGATGAAGGAAAGAGCAGAGTCAAGTGTAACTCCAAGACAGCGAACTTGGTTTGATGGGGAGATGGTGATACCCTCCACCGTGATAGAGAAGTCAGGAGGTGGGGAGGCATTGGAGGGAGGAACAAGTAGGAGTTCAGTCTTTGACATGTTGATCTTTAGGTGGTGGGAGGCCATCCAGGAGGAGATGCCAGATAAATAGTCACTGACTTTTGAAAGGACAGGGGGAGAGAGATCAAGGGTAGAGAGGTAGATCTGAGTGTCATCAGCGAAGAGGTGGTAATTAAAGCCAAAGCTGTTGATGATTTTGCCCAGAGAGGAGGTGTAGATGGAAAAGAGCAGAGGACCAAGGACAGAGCCTTGAGGTACACCAACAGATAGAGGCAATGAGGAGGAGGAGTTACCAGCAAAGGACACACAGAAGGACCTGTTGGATAAATAGGAGTCAACCCAAGCAAGTGTCACCGAGACCCAGAGAGTTGAGGGTCTGTAGAAGGAGGGGGTGGTCAACAGTGTCAAAAGCAGCCGAGAGGTCAAGCAGGATGAGAATAGAATAGTGGCCGTGTTTTTTAGCAGTTAGGAGGTCGTTGGTGACTTTGGTGAGGGCAGTTTCAATTGAGTGTAGGGGACGGAAGCCAGATTGCAGGGGGTCAAGTAGGGAATTGGAGGACAGGAAGAGGGATAGGTGGTTGAAGACTAGTTTTTCTAAGAGCTTTGATGTGAAGAGAAGCAGGGATACAGGGCGGTAATTGGATGGAGAGTTGGGATCTAGGGATGGTTTCTTTAGTAAAGGGGTAACTAGCGCGTGTTTGAAGGCGGATGGAAAGGAGCCAGTGGAGAGAGATAGGTTGAAGATGTGTGTGAGAGCAGGGGTGAGGGAGGAGGAGAGGGGAGGAATTATATGTGAGGGAATGGGGTCGAGCGGGCACGTGGTGAGATGTGAGGACAATAAGGAATTGACTTCCTCCTCAGTGGCTGGGAGGAAGCGGCAGAGGGTGGCAGAGGGGACCTCTGGGAGTGGAGGTGGCAGATAACTATCTTGTGTTGGGATGTTACTTCTGATAGAGTTTTACTGAGGAAGTAGTCTGCCAGGTTTTGAGCGCTGAAGGCAGCTGTGGGGGGAGGTGCAGGTGGGTAGAGGAGGGTGTTGAAGGTGGACCAGAGCCGTTTAGGGTTGGAGGACAGCGTAGATATAGGAGATGAGAAGAAGGATTGTTTGGCCAAATGGAGGGCAGAGGTGTATGACCGGAGAATAAACTTGAAGTGAACAAAATCAGCTTCAGAGCGGGATTTCCTCCAGGCACGCTCTGCGGTGCGGGAGCATCTTTGAAGGTAGCGAGTCTGGAGTGTGTGCCAGGGCTGAAGCTGGCGGCGTGGGGCCTTACAGAGTCGAAGAGGAGCAAGAGTGTCTAGAGCAGAGATAAGCGTCATGTTGTAGTGATTAGTGGCAGCATCAGGGCAGGTGAAGGATGAGGTATGAGGGAGGTGGTGAAGTAGGTTGGAGAATTGATGGGGGTCCACAGCATGTAGATTTCTGCGAGTGTGTGTGCGGGGTGGGGGAGCATGGTGTTTAGGAAGTCCAGATAGGTTGAAAGAGAGAAGGTGATGGTCAGAGATGGGGAAAGGGCGACAGTTAAACTCAGAAATGGAGCAGAGGTTGGAAAAGACAAGGTCAATAGCGTGACCATCGCGGTGGGTAGGGAGGAGGGAGGATTGTGTGAGTCCAAGGGAGGACGTGAGTGAAAGAAGTTTGGAGGCAGCAGGGGCGGAAGGATCGTCAATGGGAATGTTGAAGTCCCCGAGAATTAAGCATGGAAGATTAGAAGACAGGAAGTGAGAAAGCCAGGTAGCAAAGTGGTCAAAGAACTGGGAGGTTGGTCCCGGTGGGCGGTAGATGACTGCCACCCTGAGAGCCAGAGGAGAGAACAGGCGGATGCAGTGTGTCTCGAAGGAGGAGAAGGAGAGGGATGGGGGTGGAGGGAGATGCTGGTAGGTACAGGTGGGAGAGAGCAGGAGTCCGACCCCGCCACCATTTCTCTCACCCGGTCTGGGGGTATGGCTCAAGTGTAGACCGCCATGTGAGAGCAGCAACGGAGGCCGTGTCAGAGGAGGTTAGCCAGGTTTCAGTTAAAGCTAGGAGGGTGAAGGAGTTTGAAAGGAAGAGGTCATGGATTGCTGTGAGTTTGTTGCACACAGAGCGAGCGTTCCAGATGGGTACATAAAGACCCCCATCTACAGATCCTGCCTACAGAGACCTCTCATCTACAGTTCCTGCTTACAGAGACCCCTCATCTACAGTTCCTGCCTACAGAGATCCCTCACCTACAGTTCCTGTCCCAAAGATTTCTGCTTACAGTTCCTTTCCAAAGGATTTCTACTTACAGTTCCTATTCAAAGGATGTCTACTTAAGGCTACTGCTCCGAAGACTTGTTTACAGCTTCTGCCCCAAGGACTTATACGGCTCCTACTCTCAACACCCTCATCCATAAATCCCTTTATATTCAGTCTAGCCCCGATTCCGCTCTTATCCCCTTTTACTTCTAACCTTCAGTGTTATTCTGTTTACAGGATTCTGTGCCCTTCCTGAGTTCCTTGCATAACCGTGTCCTTCCATCCCTATTGTATCTCCTTAACCAATACTTTATCCAGCCTTTTTTTTTCTAAGTTTGCCTTTTGTCTCTCTGGCTAACCCTTTTTGTGTCTTGTCATCTGTCTCCTATTCTCTGTTCTCTAAGTATTCCACATTTTATTTTGTTCACCATAGCCTCTTATGTTTTTTCCCTTGTCTTATTATATTATCTTAATTTAATAAACCCCTTATACCATATCCCAATGCTTATTTCATTTGGTTTAACTCCACATTGGGCTCGGCTCCTTGTACATTTCTGAAAAGTGGATTGACTCCACTGCACTGGCTTCCACGCCAAACTAGCCTCTGAACTGTCTCCAATAGACCCAGCCTTTGTGCAACCTTTAAACACTTTTTTCTTTTATCTCTGCCCCCACATCAACTATTCTAGAAGATTCTAGTAGTGAGTGACTAGTTGAGTGGCCAGTGGAGGGGAGACAGATGTTATTTACCTTGACTTCTTATATGCACATCTGAAGAGGTGCTATCTAGGAAGAATCTTTTGATATGTAGAGTTTTTGTTTATATGTAGAAAAACTGGTTTATGCCAACCCTGGATAGAGACAGAAAATCTGCGGGAGATGTTTCATTCTCACTGTCTTCATTCAGGTGTTGTGAAATGTAAACAGCTTTCTCTGGATCCTTACTTATATTTACCAGAAACCTTTTTGTGATTGAAAATGCCCATAACATTTTTAAAAACTAGTTACAGATTTATATCAATTTTTTCAAAGACCTCAATTTCTTACAGTCTTCTGTATGTAAATTTGCCAAAAGCAATAACATGAGGGAGTCTCACTTAAAACTAATATATAGATGGTACGTAACACCGACTAGATTAGCACATATCTCTGGGCCTCCTACTATTTGTTGACGATGCACTCAAAGGGTCGCTTCTTCATGTTTTTTGGTCATGTCCCACAATTGTCCTATTTTGTGCCGATATATAGTGGCAGATACTTAGATATCCCTCTTTGTCCAGAACAATCCCTCCTACAAATTTTCCATAGTAATATTCAATTAGTTTCCAGGGGTTAGCTCTCAATTATATTGAGTGTGGCCAGATTAGTTATTGCCCGTCACTGCCACTTACCCAAGGTCCCCCCTTGCATTAGGTTATGAGTAAATTAGATGGAGTTCACAAATATGAGGAAATGTTTTATAGGGCTCACATTAGTTGTCTACTTTCAGGACACATGGGACGGTTGGTCACAGTTTATACCAGATGTACTTTGAACCATGTACTTTCCTAAGTTGTACAGATTTTTTGTATTCTATTTTTACGTTCCTCAAAACAAAAGAAGAACATCGGCAACCACTACTTTGACGTTTTCAAGATGTTTAATTTCATAGTAATTGCCCTGATAATGGTCCTGGGATGCGTGACTGTATTTACCTCCTTTGTTATTGCACCAATATCTTGTTCTTGAACATATGTACCCAATAAAAACTTTTACATGAAAAAAAGCCCCTTTAAGCTTCCGATAAGCTGTTGTGTGCATGTTTGAAATGAGCATACTCGACGAAGTGGAGGCCAAGGGTCGCTATCATATTGAGTCACATTTAAAGCCACTTCAGAAAAACTCAGAAATTTAATAGCCACCTTGACAGCATGGGCCAATGTGACAGTAGTGTTCTGATCATTTTCAAACTGATGCCTTTTGAATATGATTACAATGAAATTAAACCAATATGTCTGGAAATTGTTTTACTTTTCTACAAGTAAAAGATATGTTGAGATGAACACGTTACCATTTTAATTATTTTATTGACCACATCCTTTGTGTGTATAAAAAATAAATTACATGGGTAGAATGTGGGGCCATGTCAGAACAACTCTAATTAGAATGTTTTTATTTTGGATTCTTTATTTAATGTGGCTTCTATATACATGCAATCCCTGACATTGCTTTAATGCAAATTTTGACAAATCTCGCTCTGTTCTAATGCTACCCAACTCTCAATTAACTCTTCACTGCGCAGCCCTTTAAATATTTAAATTCCCCCTTGACCTCTTCTGATTCTTCAGTTTTATTTTGAAACAGCTTGAATACCACTATAGCCTATAGAATATATATATATATATATATATATATTTACAGAAACTAGACATCCTTGACAATTTTCCTAGAGGCAGAATTACAGTTTACACTTTACAAATCGATTGGTTATATTCTGATTTTACATTTTTTGAGAATACTCTCACAAACCGCTAAGCTTTTTCAGTAAGCAGGGCTTTTTTTCAGGGGGTACTCGGGGGTACTCAGTATCGGCACCTCACCACTCAGTACCGGCACCTCACCACCAGCCAGAACTAACAGGAGAGAGCATGATGCGCCTCTCTCCTCATACATACTCAGCAAAACTGGAGTTTCATTGCTATGTTGCTCACAAATGCTAAGGGATTATCCACTCAGTGCCATTGTTGCAAAAAAAACAAAAACCCAGCTAACAGCCCTGCAATACAGACTTTTCTTGCAACAGAAGCACTTAGTGGATAACCCCCATAGGGTTACAACAATAGTTGTAGTTCATTTAAAGGAACACTGTATAAAAAATATGATTCCCTTTTATAGTGTCTTCCTTTAAGTGATCTACAACTATTGTTTATGAGGACATGCAAATAGTCATAATAATCAGTTTTTCCCCGGGGATGAGAGATTACCCCCACCTATTTTTCCAGAAAAAAAGCACTGTCAGTAAATAATCTTGACATAGGCTAAATAAAAACTATTTGGGGTCAGATGCATCTCCTGAGTAGAGCTTATTTATAGTTTGTTCTAAATATATATATATTCTTATATATTCTATATATATTCTTGCAGAATGTTAGGCTCAATATTAAACCTGCTTCTATTTATATTTCAGACTTAGAATTTATGCAGATTGATTACCGGTCCCGTGCCACCTTTGAGACAGAATGTCAAAGACAAGTCCACAATAACCACATTATAGAATGTCATATTAAAAAGAAAATCATCTGACCTAGTACGCACGGAGTGTATTTTTGTCATGTATGTCCCAGAATTGATGTGTCCCTGGACATGTCCCACAGGGCCTTTTACAAAACTAAAATACAGAGACCGACAGAAGAAGTTTACAGTAGGGCTGGTAACGATTAAAAGTTTTGTGTTCGATTAATCAATTTTTTTTAATAGATTAATTTCGATTGATTATAGCGCACGTCACTGCCGCACATACAGATCCAACTACTTTTAGCTGATCTGCATGCATTGCAACTCTGCATTACTCAGTGGTAAATGTGGTACATACTATATACAATAACCCGACACTAGTTAGTTTCAACAATCCATGACTTTACTTCACAGCTCACACAAATAGATCTTAAATTCAAACTGTAGCACTGACGGAAGTAATTATATTGCCCCAGCTCACACATGGATACAGTGGCAAGAAAAAGTATGTGAACCCTTTGGGATTACGTGGAGTTTTGCATGAATTGGTCATAAAATGTGCTCTGATCTTCATCTAAGTCACAACAATTTGAAAAACACAGTCTGCTTAAAATAATACAACACAAACAGTATATGTTTTCATGTTTTTATTGAACAGAATATGTAAACATTCACAGTGCAGGGTGGAAAAAGTATGTGAACCTTTGGACTTAATAACTGGTTGACCCTCCTTTGGCAGCAATAACCTCAACCAAACGTTTCCTGTAGTTGCAGATCAGACCTGCACAACGATCTGGAGTAATTTTGGACCACTCCTCTTCACAAACCTGTTTCAGTGTAGCAATATTCTTGGGATGTCTGGTGTGAATCACTCTCTTAAGGTCATGCCACAGCATTTCAATCGGGTTGAGGTCAGGACTCTGACTGGGCCACTCCAGAAGGCGTATTTTGTTTTGTTGAAGCCATTCTTTTGATGAATTACTTGTATGCTTTGGGTCATTGTCCTGTTGCATCACCCATCCTCTGCGGAGCTTCAGTTGGCAGACAGATGGTCTTAGGTTTTCCTGCAAAATGTCTGGATAAACTCTGGAATTCATTTTTCCATCAATGACAACAATCTGTCCAGGCCCTGAGGCAGCAAAGCAGCCCAAACCATGATGCTCCCTCCGCCATGTTTTACAGTGGGGATGAGGTTTTGATGTTGGTGTGTTGTGCCTTTTTTTCTCCACACCTACAGGGTTATCCAAAGAGATCTGAATTGCTTGAGAAAGGTAACCGAACGCTGAAAATCAGCGTTCGGTTACCTTTCCTGGCCATTCGGCTATCCAGAGAGCAGGCAATTCGCCAAATCCTGGCGAATTGCCTGAACATACGGTGCCTGTTCGAGGGCAGTGAAATCCCCATAAAAAAGCACTGCTTCGGCTATTCAGAGAGCACAAACCAGCAGTGAAAGGTTCCCCTAATGCCCTGCCATTCGGTGGTTTAATTCGGCAAGTTAATTCAGGAGAATCCCATAGGCTTCAATGTTAAAAATATTCCCGTTTTAATTCAATATCTAATAAACCGTTCATTATAAAATTCTGCAGCAAAAAGTCTCTTTAAGCATTTTTCTGAATTATTTTGTTTTTTAAAAGTCCGATTTTTTTTTTAAGTTTACTTATTTTTTCTGTAACAGCCCTTTTTATTATCATTCCCTGGACCTCATGTGCAAATTTCAGACATTTTCGCTCAGCAGTTTTGTTTGCAAACAGCGTTTCACTTTCACAGATTCATACAAACGGTTTTGCTAATTTATTCACCTCCCTCGTCTCTGGTCTCAGCTGCTTCGGTTGCGTGCGATCGGCTCCTGTTCGGGTTTTTTCGTGGTTTTCACAGGTTAATCCAGATGTTTTTGTGGCTTTTCTGCGTGCATTCGGTGGGTTTTGCGGTTAGTTTTCGTCGGGTTTGCGGTAGCTTTTCCCTGCAATTCGGGGACCCTGTGGTGCTTGCTGAATACACTGCAGGGTTACCGAAATGGGATCGGCAAAAGGAACCGAATTGAAGAGAACGAAAAGTCACCGAACGTGCGGTGACTTTTCAAATCTCTTTGGATAACCCTGATAGTGTTGTGTGTTTTTTCCAAACAACTCAATTTTGGTTTCAACTGTCCACAGAATATTTTGCCAGTAGTGCTGTGGAACATCCAGGTGCTCTTTTGCAAACTTCAAACATGCTGCAATATTCTTTTTGGACAGCAATGGCTTCCTCCGTTTTGTCCTCCCATGTATTCCATTCTGGTTTAATGTTTTCCTTATTGTAGATGTGTCAACAAAAATGTTAGCATGTGCCAGAGATTTCTGTAAGTCTTTAGCTGACACTCTAGGATTCTTCTTTACCTCATTAAGCATTCTGCGCTGTGCTCTTGCAGTCATCTTTACAGGACGACCACGCCTAGGGAGAGCAGCAACAGTGCTGAACTTTCTCCATTTGTAGACAGTCTGTCTTACCGTGGACACATGAACATCAAGGCTTTTGGAGATACTTTTGTAACCCTTTCCAGCTTCATGCAAGTCAACAATTCTTGATCGTAGGTCTTCTGAGAGCTCTTTTCTGCGAGGCATGGTTCACATCAGGCAGTGCTTCTTGAAACCAGTAAACCCAAAACTGGTGTGTGTTTTTAAAGGGCAGGACAGCTTTCAGCAACACATCCAATAATATCACACTGATTGGACTCAAGGTTGGCTCACTCCTGGCTCCAATTAGCTCTTGGAGAAGTCATTAGGCTAGGGGTTCACATACTTTTTCCACCCTCCACTGTGAATGTTTACATGTTATGTTCAATAAACACATTAAAACATATAATGTTTGTGTTGTATTATTTTAAGCAGACTGTGTTTTTCAAATTGTTGTGACTTAGATGAAGATCAGAGCACATTTTATGACCAATTCATGAAAAACTCAACGTAATCCAAAAGGGTTCACATACTTTTTCTTGCCACTGTATGTTGATTTGCCCCAGCACACATGGATATACTGCCCAACTCACATGAATATACTGCCCCAGCACACATGGATATACTGCCCCAGCTCACATGGATACTGCCCCAGCACACATGGATAAACTGCCCCAGCATACATGGATATACTGCCCCAGCACACATGGATACTGCCCCAGCTCACATGGATACACTGCCCCAGCTCACATGGATACTGCCCCAGCACACATGGATATACTGCCTCAGCACACATGGATATACTACCCCAGCACACATGGATATACTGCCCCAGCTCACATGGATACTGCCCCAGCACACATGGATACTGCCCCAGCTCACATGGATACACTGCCCCAGCTCACATGGATACACTGCCCCAGCACACATGGATACTGCCCCAGCTCACATGGATACTGCCCCAGTACACATAGATATATTTCCCAAGCACACACATGGATATACTGCCCCAGCTCACCTCCTGCCACCACGTGTTCGGCTCCCTGTGAGTGTTCTCGCGAGAACTCGGCTGGTGACGTGGTTCCCCCAGGCAAGCACCTGCCCAAGCTCCATGCTTTCGGACGCTCACAGGGAGAAGAACACGCGGCACAAAGCACGCGGCAGCGCCGCTGCGTGCTTTGCGCCGCTGGTCGATTAAAAATATTTAATATTTAACAACCAAAAAGTATTACTGTAAACTAGGGCTGCGGAAATTAACAATTAATCTATCGATTAATCGTTAATTTTTCTGGTCGATTAAAAATATTTTAATCGACCAGAAAAATTAACGATTAATCGATAGATTAATCGTTAATTTCCGCAGCCCTAGTTTACAGTAATACTTTTTGGTTGTTCTTTGGATTTTACTTTTGTGAAATTCAGGCTTTTCTTAATACCTGTAAAGTTTACTAATCAACTTTTGAAAAAGGCATGTATTCATCAAAGGAGTGAATTGTAGATTAATCACATGCACTATTTCAATCCTTAATGTCAATTCTAAAATATTGTCACATTTTATATACTACAGGCACAAGGATAGATCATGAAAAATGTTTACCATGTTAAAAAACTCACCATTATCAAGCATCCAACTTTTTCACTCCACATATCTGTGGTACGGACGCATTTCTCTAGTTGGCAATAATGACTGTGTAGCTATGGGAAAGCACAGAATGCATCATATCTTAATAAATCAGTTACCTTTATGCAATACAGTATTCCGGTAAAACCTCCCATGTTTATTTATAAGGACTTACAGCAGGAAAAATGCAATGCAGTGCATACAATGTATAAAACATTTTTCTTTCTTAAAAAATCCATGTTTATAATTTTTTTGACATATATATCCACATTTTGCTGATTGAGTCCAGGAAAGCGGGCTGATGCTATTTTGCTGACAGGCAATGTTTTCCATCATTGGCACTAAGAGAGAAAAAAAGTCACTAGAGAGCAAGTCAGAACTGATGTTTTGTATTAGACTGTAAATGAGAACAAGATCAGTAGTGCTGATTAATCTCTTTAAAGTATTTTTATATGACTGAGCCAAATTACAGTAAAAATCCAACAGAAGCAATTCAGATTTCTGTTCCTACCGTACAGATAAAATGCTTCCCAATTTACATAAACATGTGAACAATTACACCTAAATTCTGAATGAAAGAGGTAGATGCTCCTTAAGAAATTTTAGATATATATTTTATATACTATTCTTAATAACATAGTAGAGATGAGAAACATACACAACGTTCTGTGAGTATTAAGTTTGGGTATTACGCGCCCTATTCCATTGTTGCTAGCAACATAGTGACGGTAAGGCTGGCGGCACACAAGCGTTTTGATAGAGGAAGGAACGTCCGTGAGGGTGGGCGTTCCTTCCACTCTCTGCGCTCAGCGTACAAAGTGCGATCCTCCTATGGAGGATCTTGCTTTGTATCCCTGTCGGCAACCATTTAGCTTTTTGACGGGGAGGGCTTTTTCACACCCGATGGTCGGCCCTCCCCGTCAAAAAGGCACAGACGCAGGGAAGTGTGGGCGCACATGAGCAGTAAATACGCATGTGTGCCGGCAGCCTAAGCAGGAAAAAATCTGATCTTGCAGATTTTCCCTTATCGTCTCCATGATAACGTCACATTCTGGGGAAGGTGCAATCTCAGCACCTCGCGCCGGTATGCGGATTCGCTAACTTCCCCGATACCCTGCGAGCTCTGTGCGAGATAGCACAGCGTTGCGGAGTGAAGGAGACTAGGAACTATTTGAGCCCAGGCTCACTCTGCTGTTAAAAGAAGCTGCAGATCAGGCCCCCCGATTCGCTGCAGGATGAGAGGTGACAATGGGATTTAATGGGGACGCTAGACCTTGCTAAATGATTTTGTATTTGCAGAAACATTTAACACTAGCTTTTAAACATGTGCACAATGAAAAAATTTGATTTGTTTCCGTTTCAGATCGATCCGTTATTTTTTTTAGTTTGTTTCGATACGATCGCTATGTTACTGTGATTCATATTTTGGATTGATTTGTTAATTCTAGAGATTAGTAATTCGTATTTCGTATCCAATCGTTATTTCGTTTTTATTAGTTATTTTGTTTTTGCATTATTTCGGAATGGGAAACAGATTTATAAATTATTTAATCCCCCTATCCTTGGTGCTGAAATAGGTTTCAGCACTAAGGACAGCGTGCTCCATGGGGGTCCGGAGCAAAAGATCTCCCTGTCCTTGGTGCTGAAATATGTTTCAGCTCCAAGGACAGAAACTCTGCGGGGCTCCAAAGCAAAAGATCCCCCTGTCCTTGGTGCTGACATAGGTTTCAGCACAAATGACAGCACCCTCCGAACGCAGACAGAAAGAAAAAAAAATGCTGAGTTCAGCAAAGAAAAAAGCCTCGTTGGGTTAAAATAATTAGGAACCCAAAAATGTCACTAAAAAAATACAAAAAACTCTAAAAATTCTAAAAAAAAATCAATCAATAAAAAAAGCTTTTTGCTGCAAAACAAAAGAATAAACGGTTGAATAAATATTTAATAAAAACGAGGATTTTTTTTTTAAATGGAACCCTGTGGGATTCGCCTTTTTAAACCTGTCGAATGATCCACCTAAAATCAGGGCATTACACTGACATTGTGGTGCTGTTCGATGTTCTCTAAATAGATTAACAATTACTTGTCTATTGGTAATTCGACTGCTGCCGAATTGCACCGAACAACACCATGGCGCTGTCCCTGGTCTGGTGCTGAATACAACAGATTCAGCAACACAGCCAGTTGACAGGGACATGATGCTGAACCTGTGAAACAAGTGAAACAAGTGAAACAAGTGAAACGGAATAGCAAATCGATTTGTAAAAACTGAAACAATTAGTTATATTCTGTTCCGTTCTCTTTCCAATTCAAACGGAACTGATTCGTTATTTCGGAAGTGCTTCTGAAATAGGAATCTGTAAATTTCATCCGAATTGCGATTCGGAAAAAAATGAAACTCACATATCTACCATCTTTTAGGAGGTGTTATAATTTTGGCTTGCAAGTCCTGATGGTAGTGTGCACCTGCACTTTGTAATTCGTCACTTAAAATGCTAAAAACAAGTTACTTCTCTTTTATATACTATGGGGAAGGATGCAGCGCCTGTGAACAACAAGTTTACATTCCGTGAGCTGGAAGAATTTGACTTTGATAGTCATGGCTAAACTCAGTGCCCATTTTGTGCCCGAGAGGAATGTGATACATGAAAGAGCCTGTTTCCACAAGCTTGCCCATCTTGTGGGTGAATCAGTAGATTCATTTTTGTTTAGTGTTTATGAAGTGGATGCGTTCTGTGAATTTTGTGCTGCAAGGAAGAGCAGATTAAAGACAGATTAGTCATAGGGATTATTTGCTGCCACTGAAGTCTCATTGAAGCTGCAGGTGGAGCCTGAGCTGATGTTGGTTGAGGCTATATGGATGGCACACCTAAATTAACTAGCGAAAAAGCAGAGCGCAGAAATTTGATATGAGAATAGGGTGGAAAACGTGCAGCAGTTTACCAGAATTGCAGGTGACAGGCAGAGTGTGAGTAGCAGACCAGAGGCAGCAGAAGGGTTTAAGAGCAATCGGGCACAACAGCCCTATTGCACACGCTATAACTGCATTAATGGAACAAAGGTGTTATGCCTTGCCTAAATAAGAGGTGCCAGAGGCGCAATCGAGCCAGTCATGTTGAGGCAGTTTGTAGTTCATTATATCCATTAAAAGGACAGTATCATCAAAAAATGTAATGTCCTTATTGTGTTTACTCTATGTTGCTGATGTCTTACATGTGCTTAATTTTTCACTTGCTTGTTTAGTCAAGAAAATATTTTACTCTGTATATGTCACTGGTGCATCCATTGTGTGATGTTTTGTGTTGTAAACTGCCCCCCCCCACTGTGGGCTCTATTTTCTAGTGTGCCATAAACTGCAAGTGTAATGGCCGATAGTTAGTGCGCGGTGTTAAATGTTAGTGCCTGCCGACTACCGAGTAGATTACAAATCTCGGGTATCGTTTTCAGATCACTTCGTTTTCAGATTTTATGGGTTATTCCATTTTTCAGATCACTTTGCTTTTCTTTTAAGGCTGGTGTCAGACGAGCGTAGTGTTCACGTCCGTGATTGCGCCTAAAAGTACGTCCGTGATAGCATGAAAGAAAGTCCATTGGAGCCTGACACATGAAGTACGTCCGCACTGAACTGCGGACGCACAAGGGCCGCGGCAAACGGACGCAGGTTAGGCAAGAACGTAATACTGCTAGAACGGACGTGCGGAGTGCGCCACGTCCACAACGTCTGCATAGCTTTGTGTGTGAGTGATGGAGCGAGGTCAGACGGACTGCATTTATACCTCCAGCATTTTTGACGGACAGAATGTTTTTTCATTGTAATTTATTTTTCCCTCCTACATCCGTCAAAAATAACTTCAGTGAAAAAACGGACTGTGTGACCACTACTGCGTCATCCGTACTGACGATGTCCGTACTGCACGGACGTACAGTCCGTAGAAATCACGCTCGTCTGACCCCAGCCTTAATTTGTTATTCCGTATTTTGGTTTGATTTGTATTTCTTTTTTATGAGTTATTTTGTTTTTTATTAGTTATTTCAGAATGTGAAATAGATTACTATCAATAATATGAAAGTACCAGCTGTCAGCAGTTTATTTTTTTAACTGCAGCAAAAAGTTTCGTTACCTATTTATTTTTTTAGGATTTTTTAGGCATTTTACAGGAGTGTTTGGGTGAAATTTTAAGTTTCCTAAAATATTTTAAAGAAACTAGGCTTTTTTTCACATAGGTTTCAATATAAAAATAATTTGCGTTTTTTTTATATATTTATTAAACCGTTAATTGTGTCCACCAATTGTGACAATAATCATGCAACAATAAAGTATAAACTCGCTCTTTCATTCTTTTTAAACAATTTTAAAATCTCAATTGGTCACATAAAATTGATGGAGCCTTAGGATGCACCTAAGAATTTTTTGGGGTAAAATTTCACAAATCACCCACCGGATGGAGCTGGGTTTCCCTCTTTTAGGATATAATATCCCTCTTCTAGATCCGCCAAATATAAGAAGAGTTCTCAATCCCTGGACGATAAGTATAAAATAAAGTGGAATTTATTAAAAAATATATCAAAAATAAAGAGAATATTAGATAAATATTTCAAAAATCATAATGCCGAGACACAATTAGTCTGTTTAACAATGTGTCCTCCTCAGTCGGTCAATAAAAAATATAAAAATCCACTCACTCCTTTATATAGGCCCCCTATGTCCAATTATTAGTTCTCTCTCTATATGTTTACTTGAATTGGCGCAAGCCATTTCCTCTGTGACATCAACTTGTTCTACAGAATTATTTTCCATCAAATATGTTACAAAGCTTTGGAAAAGTTTCTAATTTTTTAGTGTATAATACGTGTAAGGAAGGACAAGTCAAGTGTTTATTGCCCAGCATTGCATTCATATTAACTAAAAACTATATTTTATTTTGGAAAAAAGTTATTTTCCCAAAGTCCTGGTACAATATGGGCACCTGTTTGCTCACAGTTATGACATCCAGTTTATGACACACTGGGAATCCAGATGTTTGTACGGGACAGGCATGACTGGGTAGAAAACCTTGCGTTATTCAAAAGGTATATAGATGATAAACAAAAAGTGTGCTCTTTCCCAAGATGGAGTGCAAATGGAGGTATAATAATAACCTTGTAGATCTCAGAAGCGTCTCCTCCAAGTGACGTACATTGAGATAATACAGAAAAAGGGTTTGAGATCTACAAGGAATATGGATAAAGAAGGATAATAGAGTAATACTGTTACACAGTGTTAATGACACGCAGCCCCTGCTTTAGTCACACTCACAGGATGTAAAAAGTTAAGCGCATAAAACGTTACCCCTCCTCTGGGTACTTTGTTGTTGGAAGCGCAAGTGGTTATTCTGTAGGAAAATACCTCTACCAGACTTGATGTATCGCCACTGTTTCTGCGGTGAATACCAGAGCTCCACTTAGGGTCTTCTTTATTAGAGACCGTATTCCCAATTTTGACCCACCTCTCTGTGTCATCTCTGACTTTGGGGGTGTCATATCTATCTTTATTTAGGGGATCTCTAAAATTATTTGTTTGTCCTCTACTCCACTCCTTTTTATTTCTATTTAGATATTTAGGTTTGGCTCCTTCATTTTCAAAGGTCCTGCTATCAGATTTATTGTATTGATTAAAGCCTTCCCTCCTGGGTTTTCTTACCGATCTCTTTCTATTTCTAAACGTATTCTTAGGTGTATTCCTAAAACCGTTTCCTAATTGATTTTTAATTGTTATTTTATTTTTTCCTTCCTTATAATCTTTTACTCCCCAGATATTATTAACTATATGTAACAAGGTTCATCTACTCCCATGGTGTCTATACTGCTTTTGTCTTTGTAAAAACATATTCACGCTGGTTATATTATTTTAGGTGTTCTGTTTTTTTAGTTTTTTACAGCTTTTTCCTTTTTTATGTATTTCATTGTTTTTATGACTGAGTTCTTCTCCCCTCTCTTTATTTCCTTTGTCTATGACAATATGTGACATTACAATATCCGCCCCGCATATAGAGGTTATCAACAAGCAAGATCAAAAATCTTTAACGTGAAACCGGAACGAAAAGGAGGCTACAGGAAGTGGAATGGAACAGAGCCTTACCAAGATGGCGGATACTAGGAAGAAGGTCATCGGAAGTCGCCGCGAGATCCGAAATTGAAACCGGAAGTGGTGGTGCCGGCGGAGAAAGACGGCGATTGGAGAGACATTCAATTGTTTGAGGACAAGGGGACTATAAAGGGAGGGGGGCTGTTTGTGTATGTCTATCCCTGATGAAGTTAGCCCTAGGGCTGACGAAACGCGTCGGATGTTTGGTCTGGAATGAATAAATACTTTTAAACTCGTTTCCTAAGTCCTGGCTGAATCCTTCCCTAAGTGGAGCTCTGGTATTCACCGCAGAAACAGTGGCGATACATCAAGTCTGGTAGAGGTATTTTCCTACAGAATAACCACTTGCGCTTCCAACAACAAAGTACCCAGAGGAGGGGTAACGTTTTATGCTCTTAACTTTTTACATCCTGTGAGTGTGACTAAAGCAGGGGCTGCGTGTCATTAACACTGTGTAACAGTATTACGCTATTATCCTTCTTTATCCATATGCCTTGTAGATCTCAAACCCTTTTTCTGTATATAGATGATATCCTGATTGTGTGGAAAGAGGATGAGGACAGTTTCTTTGAAAGAATTTTTCAGTATTTTGAATAAAAATGATTGGAAGATAAAATGGAGTAAAAAACATTGATTTTCTAGAGTACAATAATGGGCAGATCAAAAGCTAAAACTTTCAACCTGTAAGTATTGTGTAACAGAAATAGAGATACATAGATATATACATCCTTGCTATAACAAAAATAATGAATAAAAAAATATAAACTTTATTATATAACTAAGGCACATTTCATTCACAAACAAATAGATGCAGATAGATATTAAATTGTATGTAATAAATATATTTTTTGGTTTGTTAATTTCAAAACTATGACATTAATAACAAATTATAACATTGTCTGTTATACCTACTATTCTGCCGATCCTTCGTGGCTCGGCATCATCTCCCATCCTGGAATGACTGCTGGAGTGCCTGGCCAAGCCGAGGGAACCATCATGGGGTGGGAATGTCATGATGTCCCTTACATCCCCTTAGCATCACCATAGCTGGAGAAGATTTATTAGTCCAGGCAGGTGTTTGGAGGTGATGATACTGTGCATTATTACACACTGTTTCATCTAAAAGGTAAGCTGCTGCACTGCTGGGAGTCCTTTGGAACCCTGTGCTTCTATACTATACAACATACAAGGTCAGGTTTAGTGTCATTGGACAGGTCTTACGACCATCATATTTTTTTTTGGTTCTAAGGTAGTGGCTTTTGTGCAAAGCAAAAAATGATGCTGCAATAATTCAACTACTCATTTTTCAAGCCAGGAGCAAGTGTGGAGGAGATGATGCAGTGCAGAATTACACACTGGTCATCTAATACATGAGCCACCACTCCGCTGGGTGGTGTAGCAGTGGTCTCTTGTTATTGCCTATGCAAATTTCTATCCAGGAGACGTTCATATTGTCTGAAAAGGCTCCATATACAAATTCTTTCACAGTAAGCGTTTATTTCAAGTCAACACATGAACATACACCTCCCACATAATATGAATGAAATGTGTTATGTTAGTATTATTGGAAAGTCATGAACAAAGCATTCAAAAATGTTTGTGTATAAGTAGGCATGTAAAGATTTCTTTCTTTTCATGTGATAGTTACATCATAGAGAGAATCTGAAATGATTAATCAAATAGTTTTATTTCTTTATCTTAGTTTGTAAAACAATGTACAGATAAATCATGTATAGTTTTAATGAGTTTTATGTAAACATAGGTTAGATTATTTTTGCATCTTTCATATCTTTTTATTTTATTATCACAAAAAGCCTTTTTAAATGAGCTGTGTGGATATTGACAGTTGATTTTCAATAAATCTCAGCCACCTCACATTCTAATAAACATGCCTGAAATTGGAAAGAAAAATAGTTCTCAAGTGAAAGGAGAAATAAGCAAACAATTCACTAAGCTAGATTTAAATAAAACACCGAGTCCAAAACTAACATATTTGTGGCATTATATATTACATATTCATTATTTTGAGATGAAATTAATACTTGGTTCATTGTAGAAATTATTTTCAATACTGTTTTTCCTGGCACCGACCCACAGCTAATGGGTGTTACTATTTCTTGGACAATTATGTTAGACAATGATTATTTTATTCTTCATGATATATGTTCTTTAGCAAAGTTGTTGCTAACTAAGTGTCAGACAGAAAGAAAAGAAAACGGAAATCTGACCTTGCTATATTCCAGGAAATATATATATTTCATAATTTGTTTTTCCAAGGATTTAGAATTTTATTGGAATGTTAAGCCAAAGAACTTTAACATCTTGTTTAAAATGAAACGTTTAAGCTGCCTTCCTTCATTTCTGGTCATTGCTAGAATATGTTCTAGTTCTCAGTAACCTTGAGTGTTTATCCAAATTTTTTTTATCTATTCACCCAAGTATAGATTAAAAATGAAAATATGAGCAAGTTAAAGCTAGTGAATAGATTAGATCTGATTCTGAAAGTGATCAACTTAAAATATCATTGCAAAGTTCACTCCTCTGTAAGTACCCAGTCTCATGTAAGATGTTTATCTTACGAAGAAAAGCTTGTAGTGACTGTTAGCTGATTTACAAGTTCAATACACAAAAACATGTACTATATGTACTATGGACAAAATAATCAATTTTTATCACATTGCTATCTCAGACACTCTCCAAATGGTGCCAGAAGAGAAACCAGTCACTACTTCATGAATTAAAAAATGACAGCTAGTTTACCTGTAAGTTTTGGTTTACGCCACAGCCTTTCCTCTCATGAGCCGAAACATTGTATCAAATAAACCAGCTGTAATTTTTTTTATTATATTTTGGAGAGACTGGCCTCTTTTTGATTCTGTGTAGATTTGTGGGTTGGTGGCACTGGGACTTTATAGGACCCAACTATTTTCATTACAACAAAGAGTGTGTGTTACTCTCAATTTGAAGTCAGGATTCCTCATATGATACCTTATAGAACAAAATATATGTAATGTTGAAAAGGATTGTGAAATGCCCCAATACCACACACAGATCTCTCAAACTTGTAAATACTACACCTTGGAAATTCAATGGCCGATATTGGGTTAACACAGATTTGTCAAATAAAACGGCAGCAATGCTACAAGCAAACTATAAGAGAAAATTGAATCTCATAAAAATATTTAATGATCATATATAAATAGCAAATACATTTGCCAACTCATGAAACATGAATGCACAGCAAAAGTTTAAGCAAAAAAGGCATAAGAATAAACCTCCAGTCCAGTTAACACTGTTCAAGTCCTCATCTTTGGCTGAAATCTCTAATACCAGGCAGTCGAACAGCAGTAATAGCAGTCATTGTCAAAATCTTAAGGGGTTATTCATTAAGCGCTGAACTTGCCACCGGAGGGCAATGAAAGGTGAATTTTACCATACGGCAGAATTTTGGGGCAGTTCGCCTATTTAGAAAGCTGAAATCTGGTGAATTGATGGGGAAATATGATGCAGTTCAATGCCATTCAGCGTTCTTTGGAGGCAGCAAAATTGTCCCATAAAGAAGTAATGGTCAATCTATTGAAAGAACGCCAAACTGCACCGGAGTGTCAGCAATATGACCTGGTTTTCGTGATTCAGTTCGACAGGTTTAAAAAGGCGAATTTCTGGTGAACAGATCAATTTAAAAAAAATTAAAAAGTGTATTATAAAGAAAACAAGCTTCCTTTTTCCTATTTATTCCTTGTCGCTAGAGTAGTGGATCTGCCCTGTGAAATATGGTTCCAGTTTATACAACAATTGCCAGACATTCCAGCGGTGCCACAAATAGCATCACAGCAGTGGATGGCCTGGTGGATTTGGCTTGTGTTTGGAGAGAGGGTCAAGCAGGGTCAGGAAAGGAACAAGGAGAAACCGTTAAACCCACTAGCATTGCTGTTCCCAGGGTATTCCTGCAACTGGACTACCCCGGAGAACTTGAGTGACCACCAAAATGAAATGCTGCATCAGGGTAGGCTGATCTGCCTGTTCCTGGGGTTCTGGTGAGGGCGGGTTGATATGCAACAATCTTCGATGCCCCAGATGCTGCAAAAGAACATATAATATGACACGCTTTGAGGAATAATCAATTTAATATAAAAGAACACATGTTGCCAAACCAGCTTCTATGTAAGAGTTCACACATTGAACCTTTACATGAGGACACCTCCTCCAAAAATGTATTTGAGGAAGCAGGCAACTAAATATGCACGCACAGCAATGGAATAGATTACATAATGAACGCTAACTGTAGCATTCGGATATGTAACTGTTAACGCCAAGATACATAACTTTTACACATGCCCTCCTACCTTCCTAAAGCTGAATCCTTAAAACATCTGTTAGTGCAGCCGCAGCGGTGATTGCGATAGCTTGCGCATGCTTACTATACTCTGCACATCTTCTACATAACATGGGGAGCACGATCAGTAATTATTGCTAGGAAAAGTAAGGTATTACAAAGTCCGAGCGCTAATTACCACCACGTTGTGCTAAAAATGTTTTGCCACACATAAAATCTGGTGCTAAATGTTACAGCTTTTGAAGAATCATTTAGTACCCCATAAAACCACACCAATAAATCCAATACTCACCTCTCATCCCACTGCGAGAACAGTGGACGCTGCTTCTCCTGGCTGCAAGCAGAGTGAGTCTGGGGACAAACAGTCCCCAGCCTTCCTCCGCATTCACTCTGCAGTGCTGCACAATCTGGCGAGAGCAAAGGCGCATTAAGCATTCAGCAGCTGCTGAGGAACTGAAGCGCATCAGTTCAGTTTGCTGCAACCGTCTCACTGAATGCTTTAGCTGTGAATATGGAAGCGAAAGGTGCTGTTCCTGCAAAATCCACTTTTGTCCATTTTATTACCACTTAATGTTAATGTTTACCATTTTCCAATAAATATTTGATGTTTTAGGCTAGGGTCAGACTAACGCATTTTTCACGTTGTCTGTGAAAATGTGCGTTCGAAGAATGGACGTATTTTTTCACGGAATACGCAATAGCGGTCATACAATGCGCGTTTTCGTCCGTGATTTTGTACGGATCATCAATAAAACACTTCTTGCATCTGGACGTTATGTTGGCCGGACATTAGCAGCGTCTGACGTCTCCTAATCACGCACACACGCCGCTAGCGGACGCAGCGCACTCTGTACGTCAGTACTAGTGGTTTAACGTTCTCGAAAAAATGCGTTCATTTTCCACTTGCGTTGCGCGGCCGGACTTTTGTGCGACCGTACTTCGTATATTGGCCGTCATTGCCCGGCATCTGCTGCTAGCACGGCCGTGATTAAGTGCGCCTGCACGCGCGTTCGCACTGCCTCAGTCTGACCCTAGCCTAAGTCCACCAAAACTTCAAACTGAACATTTCCTTATTGGATTATTTGCTGCGTGGAGGCGGCCATCTTTCCTACTTCACACTCAGCTAACCCCGCACTAGCTCTCGACTTGGCTGCAAGTGCTAAAATAGCAGTGCTGAGCGCTGAGCTACAGCACAGCGTTCATTGCCAAGTTGCTAACTTAGGACTTGCAGTGGCTGATGAACTGAACGCGCTTCAAGATTGTACAGGGCTTGCAACCTGGCAGTGCAACTCTCCAGAGTCCTATGGACTCCGAGAGGGGATACTCACAGGGTCGTGGAAGTGCTACTGCAAGTATCACCGTGGGAAGCACTTCGTTCCAGGGCAAAGTGATCGCTGAACTCTATCTTTTGCGATAAGCATTACCAGACTTTTCTTACTGCATTGAAATAATGTTTTCCTTTTTATTTCTTGTTACTGATACGATTGAGAATAGTACATTTGCTGGCCACTGTAGGGCATTCATATTTTTGTTCGCTCCCTCTAAAGCTTACAGTCTTGCACCTATTTCCCTTCAGGTGAATGGTGCCACCATTAATACCATCTCAAAAGCTTGCAAGTCCTCTTTGACTCCAATCTCTCCTTCCTTCCTTCCTTCCTTCCTTCCTTCCATTTAGTCACTAACCAAATCTGGATATTTTCAGATAAAAAAACATTTCTTGCATCCACCATTTTTTAAACTAGGTCTGTACTAAATGCTTATCCAAGCTTTTATTATCTCCCGCCTTGACTACTACCCACCTTGAGAACGTTGTTCTCATGGGCCTTGAAAAATCCCTGATTCTCCCTTTGCAGTCTGTAATGAACACCTCCACCAGGTTCTTCCACCTCACATCCCGCACCTCTCACACCTCGACCCTCTGTCAATCACTACAATGGCTTCCTGTTTCCTTCAGAATTCCTTTCAAAGTAATGGTCCTCCCTAACCAGGCCCCTGTCTACATCACTTCTGTCAATAGCGCTTCACTTTGCCAATGATCTGTTATTATCATCTCCTCTTAACCGCACTCCCAACTCTTGCCTTCAGGACTTCTTCTGAGTTGCCTAATTTTAAACAACTCCCTCCCTTACAACATTTGACATTCCTCATCCCTCCAGTTTTTCGAGAAGTCTCGAGAAACACATTACTTCTGAGAAGCATATCAGCTCACTCCATAATTCCCATTGCACCTTTCCTTATCTATCTACCACACAGCTCCCACGCATCCCATTACTTCTCATAGTCTGCAATTTACCCTCACTACTGTGTGTCACACCTCCCCTTTTAGCTTGTAAACTCTGTAGGGTCGTTTTCTATTTTTCTTTTTGTGTTTAACGTGCTTGTTAATTTGGTTCTTTTGTCCTACCCATTGTAAGGTGCTATAGAATTTGTTGGCACTTTAGAAATACTAAAAATGTATAAAGCAACCCACTGATACCGAAAGGGACAGCAGCAAAATTAAAACTCTAATCACCAACTAATCAGTAAAAATCCACCATAAACATAAAATAGCAGTCTTCGCACTAAAACTTTGGTTTTAAAATTAGCCTAAAATTATTCCAACATCATAAATTGTACAAACAAAGTGCTTAAAGGGAATTGCATGCTTTGCTATTGTACTTTTAAAAACAATCAATGCCTTTTGAATGAGTCAGTAGTGGCATTCAGCAGGCATTAAAAGCAAGTAAATATGATATTTTTCATATTTATCTGACCTTCTTTCTTGGAGTTTTCCCCGCCCACCTCAGGAGGCATTTTAAGCTAACCAATCAGTGACTATACCTAGGTATAGCCAAAAAACGCACTGAGTATGTGCAACTGAGTTGCTCCACCTCTGTCATGCACTGTGCGCTGAGGAGGGGGCGGGGCTGAACTTTCACCCCCAGCTACATCAGAGACAGGGAAGGAAAGAAATCGATACACGCAGGGAGAAAAAGAGACAGCAGAGAGAGAGGGACAACAAAGAAAAGCACAGAGACAGCAAGAAACAGTAAAGAGAGAAAGACAGCAAGATAAAGCAGAGAAAGAACAAGAAAAGGTACAGTGAGAGAGAGCGCGCACAAGAGACAGACAGCACAAGAAAGAGTGCGAGGGAGTGACTGTGTGAGGGAGTTTGAGTGAGAAAGTGAGTATGTAAATCTTGAAAGAGCGCAAGTGAGCGTGTCAGTGCTTGAGTGAGTCTGTGTGTGAGAGAGCGTGAGTGTGTGAGCGAGTCAGCGGGTGAGTGTGGGAGCAAGTCAGCAGGTGAGTGTGTGAGCGAGACATTGGGTGAGTGTGTTTTGCTTTCACAGTTGCAGAGATGCTAATATTCAGTTCCTCGGTTTCCCCAGTCTGAGCTCCTGAGCTGCACAGCTTGTGTTAGTTCATACAGTCACAGGTATTTATAAAGCGCTAGCAAGTTCCGTAGTGCTGTACAATGGGAGAGGCAGAATAACAAATGTCCATACAAGTTAAACACACAGAACAGTAGGAGAGAGGACCCTGCCCAAGAGCTTACAATCTAGGAGGAGAGGGGTGACAAGCTAGGTGAGAGTAATATCTGAGTATGTGAAGAAGTGGGGTGCATGGGGCTATGGGCAAGATGGAGCAAGAAATGTAGTTCATGTGAAGCTTTGATGGGTGGAGTAGTGGGTGGAGTAGTGGGCGGGGAGGTGGTGGGGAATATTAAGGAAGTATGAGCTGAAGAAACACCCCTAGCTGAGGGGCGTCGTCAGAGAAGATGAAATGACAGAGTTTAAAGCAAGAAAATCATTTTTTTTACACATTTTAAAATGTTTATTGATTAATTCTAGTTCGTCTATAGGTATAAAAGTGTAAATGCCAATTTAAAAAAACTTTTTCTAGACATGCATATCCCTTTAAGTGCAATCTTATTATCACAAGTAGTGTCTCGTGATTGTGCAGTGAAAATATAACAAATGAAAATACTTATATTTAAAAGTCAACCTTACACCTGGTTGTACAACACCCAACCTGGCAAGCATACAAAGAACATCTCTATTTTCAATGCAGGATGGAATATAACGAAAGTAAATATAATCTCAATTTTTTAAATTATATTACATAAATAGTAAAGCTGCCTGGTGAAGTCTTCGTAAGGTACCAATGATCGTCCAACTGGAGACCGCAGTGCTTTTAGTGCCAGAGGCAATGAACAGTGTCAACTCCTTTACGCCTTTAGGTGTACCAATTGCAGCTTGTAAGGGTGAAACCAGTTTGTGTAAGAAAGTGTTTGCATAAGATCTTGCTTACCGTGCTTTTCAGGATGTGTAACTCTTGACCAGCTCCTTGACTTCTTGGAACTGTGCATAAAGGCTTCTCTAACGCGATCAGCAACTTGCTCCAAAACCGATGGTCGGCAAGAATGTCCCTTTCTCTCATTACAGATGCATCATTTCTCAATGAAATTATTGTACCACTTCAAAATGGACTTATTAGTAGGCGGATCCACATTAAATTTGCATTTGAAAGCACACCGCACAGTCACGACACTGTTTGTTTTAGCAAATTACAACACGCACCAGCTGTGTTGCTGTGGGGTGACTGCCATCTTGGATTTCACTGCCCTCTGGCGGTTTGAGGATGCACATGGATTCTGCGGGAGAAAAAAATTAATTTTTAGAGTTAATGTATCTGCGGTCACCATATTTATAAACATATTCAAACAAGTTTTGATTTTATAACTACTTGAAATCATTCAGTATTTTTGTACTCACCCTGTATTTACATGCACACCATGAAGTTAGCCCATTGCCACGGCGGGGCATGCTATGCTGTCCCCACGACTAGTGGAACTGAACACCACGGGGTGGCATAGCACGCCTGCTGGCATTTATGGGCTGTGACAGGCCCTTCCACCAATTGATGAGCGGCATGCATCATTTGCTGCCTTGGGACGGCCTGAACTCAGGCCGTCCCCCTGTAGCCAATGACACGCACAATGCATCTGCTGCATAGGGCGGGACAGAGGACTAGTACGCGTTTACACCGTCCCGCCTGGCACAACCAGCCTGGCGGCAAGGTGTTAATAGGTGCCCTGGAAATAAATGGCTGAACTGGTAACCCTAGTTCTGTTTCTATAGGAGTGTTGTTTATTGAGATAATGCTGCTTTATTAACCCTCAATTGCCCACTAACTCTATCCTGTCCTACTCGAATCCCCGTTATTGTCACCATTTATCCCATACCTGGTCCCCATTGACAGTTCTTTGCCCCACCGGAATTACCACTGCATTAACCCATCTAGCTTTACCTCCACTGTTAATTAACTCCTTTTCTCACATTAGCCATACCAACATTTGCTTAATCTACTGTTCTGCTCCGTACTAGCATAGCCCTTTATTAACCAACATACCCATGCTGGGAGAGTGCCTGATGGAGAGGGGGATCCTTTGGATTAATGGAATTTGGAGTTCCAAAGTAATAAGGGGTCAAGCTTGTTGATCTGTGATATAGTCTATACTACACTATCAGGGTTATTCAGAGAGCGGTGAAAAACAGGATAATGACTGGAGAATGGAAAATTCTAGGCCAAAATAGCCAAACCAGAAAAATTCTCCCATTCACCTCACTTTCCAAATTGGCTATTTTGACCTAGAATTTTCCATTCTCTAATCATTCTGATGCCTTTCACTGCTCTCTGAATAACCCTGTATGTAGGGAATACCAAAGTAAATGGGCCTTTCAGTGGTATTTTCTAAGATAATGCCAAAGATAGGATTGGAAAAATGTCAGCATCTGTACAGTGAAATTGTGACGGAAGGAATAATTAATATAATTGATTTTACTTATTGTTAAAATTTTATTTCTTTATTAGACACTAGTTGTAAAGCCTGCCCAGAGGGCAGTCTATTGTGGATATACTGCCCCTGCTCATGGATACTGCCCCAGCTCGTGGATACTGCCCCAGCTCGTGGATATTGCCCCAGCACGTGGATATTGCCCCAGCACGTGGATACTGCCCCAGCACGTGGATATTGCCCCAGCACGTGGATATTGCCCCAGCTCGTGGATACTGCCCCAGCACGTGGATATTGCCCCAGAACGTGGATACTGCCCCAGCACGTGGATATTGCCCCAGCACGTGGATATTGCCGCAGCACGTGGATATTGCCCCAGCTCGTGGATACTGCCCCAGCTCGTGGATACTGCCCTAGCACGTGGATATTGCCCCAGCACGTGGATGGATACTGCCCCAGCACGTGGATATTGCCCCAGCTCGTGGATACTGCCCCAGCTCGTGGATACTGCCCCAGCTCCTGGATATTGCCCCAGCACGTGGATACTGCCCCAGCACGTGGATATTGCCCCAGCACGTGGATATTGCCCCAGCACGTGGATACTGCCGCAGCACGTGGATACTGCCCCAGCACGTGGATATTGCCCCAGCACGTGGATATTGCCCCAGCTCGTGGATACTGCCCCAGCTCGTGGATACTGCCCCAGGTCGTGGATATTGCCCCAGCACGTGGATATTGCCCCAGCACGTGGATGGATACTGCCCCAGCACGTGGATACTGCCCCAGCACGTGGATACTGCCCCAGCACGTGGATGGATACTGCCCCAGCACGTGGATACTGCCCCAGCACGTGGATATTGCCCCAGCTCGTGGATACTGCCCCAGCTCGTGGATACTGCCCAAGCGCGTGGATATTGCCCCAGCACGTGGATATTGCCCCAGCTCGTGGATACTGCCCCAGCTCGTGGATACTGCCCTAGCACGTGGATATTGCCCCAGCTCGTGGATACTGCCCCAGCTCGTGGATACTGCCCCAGCACGTGGATATTGCCCCAGCACGTGGATATCGCCCCAGCTCGTGGATATCGCCCCAGCTCGTGGATACTGCCCCAGCTCGTGGATACTGCCCCAGCTCGTGGATACTGCCCCAGCTCGTGGATATTGCCCCAGCACGTGGATACTGCCCCAGCACGTGGATACTGCCCCAGCACATGGATATCGCCCCAGCACGTGGATATCGCCCCAGCTCGTG
Source organism: Leptobrachium leishanense (assembly GCA_009667805.1). Taxonomy (NCBI): domain Eukaryota; kingdom Metazoa; phylum Chordata; class Amphibia; order Anura; family Megophryidae; genus Leptobrachium; species Leptobrachium leishanense. The sequence continues at coordinate 192,815,074 of CM019066.1, forward strand.
GATACTGCCCCAGCTCGTGGATATCGCCCCAGCATGTGGATATTGCCCCAGCACGTGGATACTGCCCCAACTCGTGGATATTGGCCCCCCGCTCGTGGATATGGCCCCCCGCTCGTGGATATGGCCCCCCGCTCGTGGATATGGCCCCCCGCTCGTGGATATACTCACCTACATCGGCCCTCCAGCGATGGCGGTCCCGCTTCCAGCGTCCTCTCTCTCTCTCCGTTGGTCGCCGGGATGACGTCACGGAAGCCTTTGACCCCGGGGTCAAAGGCTTTCGTGACGTCATTCCGGCGAACAACGGAGAGAGAGAGGATGCTGCAAGCGGGACCGCCATCGCAGGAGGGCCGATGTCGGTGAGTATGTTTTGGGAACCTCGGCCCTGATCCCCAGCGGTGACCTCCTCCGGCTGCCGCTGGCAGCTCGGCGGGCCTCTAGGCTTAGGCGAGTCCCCGGCTCGGCTGGGCCTGTAGGCCCAAACCGAGCCGGGGGCTCGCCTAAGCCTAGAGGCCCGCCGAGCAGCCAGCGGCAGCCGGAGGAGGTCTCCGCTGGAGCTCAGGGCCGATTTTGGGTTGTATTTTTTGGGAACTTCGGCCCCGATCCTCCAGCGGTGACCTTCTCCGGCTGCCGCTGGCTGCTCGGCGGGCCTCTAGGTTTAGGCGAGTCCCCGGCTCGGCTGGGCCTGTAGGCCCAAACCGAGCCGGGGGCTCGCCTAAGCCTAGAGGCCCGCCGAGCAGCCAGCGGCAGCCGGAGGAGGTCTCCGCTGGAGCTCAGGGCCGATTTTGGGGTGTATTTTTTGGGAACTTCGACCCCGATCCTCCAGCGGTGACCTTCTCCGGCTGCCGCTGGCTGCTCGGCGGGCCTCTAGGCTTAGGCGAGTCCCCGGCTCGGCTGGGCCTGTAGGCCCAAACCGAGCCGGGGGCTCGCCTAAGCCTAGAGGCCCGCCGAGCAGCCAGCGGCAGCCGGAGGAGGTCTCCGCTGGAGCTCAGGGCCGATTTTGGGGTGTATTTTTTGGGAACTTCGGCCCCGATCCTCCAGCGGTGACCTTCTCCGGCTGCCGCTGGCTGCTCGGCGGGCCTCTAGGCTTAGGCGAGTCCCCGGCTCGGCTGGGCCTGTAGGCCCAAACCGAGCCGGGGGCTCGCCTAAGCCTAGAGGCCCGCCGAGCAGCCAGCGGCAGCCGGAGGAGGTCTCCGCTGGAGCTCAGGGCCGACTTATGGGGTTATGTATGTTTTGGGAACTTCGGCCCCGATCCTCCAGCGGTGACCGGCTGCCGGCGGCCTGCTCGGCGGACCTCTAGGCTTAGGCGAGTCCCCGGCTCGGCTGGGCCTGTAGGCCCAAACCGAGCCGGGGGCTCGCCTGAGCCTGGAGGCCCGCCGGCAGCCGGAGGACGGTCACCGCTGGAGGATCGGGGCATCTGGCCGTGTAAACACACGGGTAGCTGCGCGCGGCTCGTGCCGTTTTTTTTTTTTTCACGCGGCCGGCACGCGCAGCTACCTGTGTGTTTTAACGGCCGCTTTCAAATGTCCGTCGCGCATGCGCAGACGGCTTTTGGCGACGGACAGTTTTTAGCTTACTCAATTATAGTATAGATGTGCACAGCACAAAATTTCGTTTTGAACTAATGGATTAGTCCTAAAATGCAATTTATTTAGTTGCTAAAGAAATTTGTTTTCTGTTCTTTAGTATGAAAACTAATTTCATTCATCCGAAAATCAAAAAATACAATTACTATTGTAGTGGCTCCTCAGAGGGCTGAGAAAGCTGCTTGTTACAGTATCTCTCACTCTCAGCACAATGTGTCAGGCAAAGCTGTTACAGTAACTGACTGCTGCGCATCACAGCGCTCAGAGTTTCAGCCAAACTAGTAAATAATATTTTTATATATAAGAGGTTATAACAATATTATTTCCTTGTTTTACTGAAACTCTGAGCACTGTGATGAGCAGCAGTCAGTTACTGTATCAGCTGAGCCTGATACATTGTACTGAGAGATAATATAACAAGCAGCCGATCTCAGCGCTCACAGACACTGGATTTAAAGGGCTAAAAAAAATGCTCCTCTCTGTATATTGTATAGAACATCCTCCTGCATTAATTAATTGCTTAGAACATCCTCCAGCATTAATCATTGCTGGTCTCCTTCACTCATCAATGTAATATTACAAAAAGGACTGAAACTAAAATGTAGTGCATTTTATTTTAGTTTCTTTCGTTTTTTGTACTTAGCAGTTTCGTATCTTTTGAGCCATACGAAAACTAAATTATCCCAAAATTCTGACTAAATCATTTTAGTACTAAAACGAATGCACATGTCTATTCTTTATCCAGTCAGGTAAAATAAGCATTTTTGCAACTAAAACATATCTTCTGCATAGGAGTTAATTTTACTTATTCCACAGACTACAGGAGATCTCAGCTTTCTACTCATTATCTGCTATGTTTTCAACAGAGTATGGGACTTATTGCTGATCGCAATTGTTTTTTGAAGGTGAGAAAAGGATGAAGAGGACTGACACCAGGTTACAGAGTGGTGATATAAATATAGAAGTCTGAGCTGTAGAACAGATAAGACTCATCAACTATCTATTTAAAAATGTATTATCTGACAAGCCTTTTCCACGATTTTACCCCTTCACTACCGATATCGAGATATCTTGGGCTTCAAAGGCACCATCTGGTGCCCCGTTATTGAGATATCTCGGTATGCTGATCTGCAGCCCAAAAGCAATTTTGTTTGCTTTTGGGCTGCAGAAGGTGACCCCCAAAGTTAAGAGCTAAAACTGTAAAATCAGCTGCTCAAAGCTCTGAAATATCAGGCTTTCAGTAGCTGATGCAGGGAGAAAAAGAAGAAAATAGACCAGCCACTAAAACCTCTAACTCAATTTAGCAGTAGATGGCGCCATCTACTGGCCAAAAATAGGTTATTTACAGTAAGACATAAAATAGGTATAAACTCAATTATTTCTTAAAAATTAATTTAAAATGATTTTTCAAAAACCCACTGGTTTCTGACAATGTTTTTTTTGGAAAATCACTTGGTAGTGAAGGGGTTAAAGTGAATCTTCATGTTGGTAATAGAGTACAGTTAAAAATTACTAGATTATAAATTAAATTGCTATGCATAGGAACTTTGTATTCTGGAAATACCAGCTGCTGAATATTATTGTAATCCATAACACAGTCCAAGGAGATATTAAACTGTGTAGCCCAATACAGAGAAGTACGAATAATTTATACATAGCACATAGATTAATGGGATACCCTATTATTAAGAGCAAACAACAACCAGACTCAACTCAACCATGCGCCATTATCAATTCTACTCTCCTATGTATAAGTATATTGCTTTGAAAAATGTAAAATAATCTCTTGCTCTAAAGAATTATTGATTATTTAAACTCTAGCTAAATGTCCAACCAGGAAGCAAACTACTTGTATATGCTATCATTAGGTTATGAGTTAAGTTGAAAAAGCTGATATGTTATTGATATATATCCAAAAAAAGTACCTAACTGCATATTTAACACCTTATTAACTCTCAACAGGAAACTAGTCCCATAGCGCGATCACCTACAGACTGCTGTTTACAAAGCTGTAAAACTAGCACTTAGTGAAAATTCCAGATGGTCCCTGGTTTGAATATTTATTTAGCATATTTATGTTTCGCCACAAAATATTTGTTGGCCGTTATAAAAATAATCGAAGAACAAAAATAAAAAAGATGCTGGTAAATCTGTCCTGTAAAGACTTTCTTTGCCGTGAAACTTGTACATTTCCTCTTTATATTCAGAAAATGTTACTCTGATGTCAATGCAGTGACAGTAGCCCTGTGGTGAAACATTTAACTGTACGAATAATCCTTGTGATCCCTGTACTGAAATCTTAATCTGGATTTGCAAAATTAAAAATGTTTATGAAATGTCTAATGGTTGTCTGCCAACAGACTCGGCCCTGCTGTTGCCTGTTTATTTTAATATATGAATCAGAGCACTGGCAGGTTACTTTTTTTCTCCACTTTTTAAGTTTGATTGATATATAACCTTATTATATTGTATCTGTTCAGAACAAACCAGAAAAAACAATGCAATGTGTTGATTTTCCTTTTATTAAAAAAAATTAATGTGCAGACATGGGTGATTTATTACATTTTATGCAGAGCCCATTACTCATGACTTTTCCACCATGGAGAAATTGCCTGGTTACCTTTGACCTCAAAGATTTTTGGAAAGGTCATTGTGAACAGGAATGTATGTTCTCACTAAGGGTCAAGGCCTCTCTGTTGATGTATTCATGGTTGCATCGAATATGTAGCCTAATAAGATAAATAAATTAATTACTACAAGACAAACAAAACTTTAAATTTGACAGCTGATAGTGGTTCACTTTCTACACAAGTGAAGTCACAAGAAAAAAGCTTATGTAGAGAGTTATACAGGTGAGAGGCAAGAGGACAAAGATAATGGCCCAAACATAAATAAAAAAATGAGTAAACACAAATAATTACAAAATATGATTAAAAAAATAAAACGTGCCACATTAGCATTAGATATATAGAGAATGAAGCTGCATAGCACCAATGGTACATCATATAATTGAATGCTTTCTTAGTATACTTTTGCGAATTGGAACACACAACCACTTGACTTGCCACATCAAGAGGGACAGAGCTTCCATAAAGGCTAAAAAGGTAATCCCAAGTATAGGGTACAGTGAATGTCACATCTCACTGTGGGGTGTTGAGGCTTCGAGCCCAGAGCGCGGTTACACAAGGAGAGGGAGGCAGATAAGTAAGGTTTAAACAGAAAAGGTTTATTAAATAAAGGAAGCAGAAATAAACCAGAAAGGGGACACTGGATAAATAATAACAGGTATAGGAATTGGCTGGGTGAGGTACTATATATACACAGGACAGAGTACACTGGGCAGATGAGACAGGAAGGGGTAAACAGGACGGGACACTGAATAGTGAATAACAAAATAACACAAGAAGGGTGGACAGGACAGTTACTGGACCGGACACTGAATAACGAATAACACAAGGAGATACAGATGAACTAAAGCACACACTTACTGGATAAACAGAGGATGGAGGACCATGAGACACAGAAGGCAAAAAGGAATAAAAGTACATATCAGAGGAGAGCTATTAGAAGGACAATGCAGGAGAGTGGTCAAAAAAAGCATAGGTCGGTGGCAGACATTTGGAAGAGGATGGTCAAAGTCCAGATCTGAGGTCATACACGGTTGGTCAATTGATTAGCAGCTCTCAAGCAGTGATGGGAGTTGTAGATAGAGTCCAGGGATGAGGGGGTCACAATAGGATACAGCGATGAGAGGTTTCCACAGAATACAGCAATGAGGGGTTTCTACAGGATACAGCAATGAGGGGGTTCCACAGGAGATACCACAATGACGGGTTCCACAGGATATATCAATGAGTGGTTGCCACAGGATGCAGTGAGACTTCTAAGGAAGATGCAGAAGCCCTGAGCTAAGGGTTGGATCTGGTTATATGGCAGTCCAGGCCCAGCCCACACCTGAGGCTGGAAAGGTGAGGGAAGACCAGGTATGGATTCCCAAGTCCTTGGACACTAGACCAGGCAGTGGTAAAACCTGGTCTGGAGCTGGAACATGATGGGGAAATGATAGTTCACTTGGTCTTCTTCCTGAGCCTTTGGCGAGGAGCGTGACAGTGAAGGAGAAATTAAAGAGCTTAAAAGAGACTGGGCTAGATTACAATGCTCTCCCTAAAATGGGGACGTTAGCGGGGGAAACCTGCGCCTGACGGTTTCCCTGTGTCGACCCCATTTTAGCAGGATATTCTGGGGCAAACGCTACTTCAGCACCTTGCCCCGGAACCATGCGCTACCCTAGGGGATACTCACGGTAGCACTTCCACACCACCACAATCTTGCGAGAACGGGCAGCGCCGTGGATTGGTAGCGGAGGGACACTGGGGACCATTTGTCCTCACTCTGCTCATGGCAGCTAGAAACAGCGGATCGGACCACCGTTTTTGCCGTGGGATGAGAAGTGAGTATCGGATTTATTGTGGGTGTTTTAGCTGGTGCTAAATGATTCTGCAAAATGCTTTTAGGATTTGGTAAACATTTGTTTAGCCCATCGGTGCTGTAATTACACTTTAATTATACCTTACTTAGGATAAGTAATACCTTACTTATCCTAATGCTAATTACTGATTGCGCTCCCCCGTGATAAGTATTGGGTGTGCAAAAAAAAAAGGGGTGGGGAAATCAAGGTCTCCTGGTCAAATAAATAATGCATAGATCATGGAACCGGTTGTGTCACAAGCCACGGTTCCCATATCTTAGTACACTGCGGAACGGTATCATGTAGCTGCGCTACATGGCACGCGGGGCCGACTGTGTTGGCACACGAGCCATAGGCTTGCCTCACTGCCACTTCCTCCCAGCGAGCGCCAGCAAATGATGCTCCCCGGCCACTCGTTGAAGTCCACCAGCTGCGATCTCACAAGATCGCGGCGTTAACTCCAGAGTTAACGCCGCGAGATCATGGCTGGTGGACTTCAACATGCGGCCAGGGAACATCATTTGCCGGTGTGCGTGTGTGCATGCGCTGGGGATGAAGAAGCATGCTGTGATGTGCCTCGCGGGAGGACCAAGTGAGGAGCGGCCAATATACATCCACGTGTGAGCTGGGGGCCAATATACATCCATGTGTGAGCTGGGGCAATATACATCCATGTGTGAGCTGGGGGCCAATATATATCCTTGTGTGAGCTGAGGCAAATATATATCCACATGCGAGCTTGGGGCAAATATATATCCATGTGTGAGCTTGGGGCAAATATATATCCATGTGTGAGCTTAGGGCAAATATATCAATCTTCTTATACTGTATTTTTATTTTAAGACTTAAGCACATAATTAGTTCAGACAGTTGTATGAAGTGTTTTTTCTAAAATAAATTCGTATTCAGGTCTAATTGCAGGGTTGGCACTTTGAGACACATAAATTGGTTCAGCAATCCAGTTTGGGCACTCGGGCTCAAAAAGGTTTGCCATCCCTGCTCTATAGTATTCCCAAGAGGGGAATTTCCCTTGAAAGAGCACTGAGCCCAGTGTCGTGAATCCCTTATTCTGCCACCACTGAAACGCTCGTCCCTCTCTCCCAGACCATGGCGGAAAAAGGGGATTATCCCTCAAAGGAATCATCCCAGAGCCCGGTGTAGTAAGAGACGCCCGAAATTTAACATTGGACCACAAATTGAGTGAGTGAATAGAAGTAGGCAATAATCGCTTCCGTTCGGTCGAGGAGATCTGTCTCCAGGGCAGCTGTGATGAGCAAGCCGGAGAGGCACTCCTGGTCTCGCAATCAACAGATTTTTAACCTGTTTAGTGTTAGGAATGTACTTTGGGTGGCATGCGTTAAAGTCACTTATCCTGATGTTAACGCTACAGTTATTGGGCTAAATTACATACAGAATGCTATCTTTAAATTATCACTCAAAATTAACAAAGCTTAAAACATCCACATCTTTCTTTTATTTCACCAGTTTGAGGTTTATGTGGGAGATACTATAGCCAGGGCTCCAAATTTGGAAATGGAAATGCACACGCAGGCAGCACAATAAATAATTTTGTGCTGCATATTCTGGCGGTGCCACTGTGCAGCCCCCCCCTTCCCCAGGCTGCACAGTGGCAGGGATCAGTTGCCTAACCTGACCAAGTTTGTCTCTATCACTGGCAGGTGGGGTGGAGAGGAGCTACCCTGCTTCCTCGCTCTGCTCACGCTGGGGTCTGATGACTGGGTATACATGTATCTGAGGTCTAATGTCTGGGTATTAACCACTTCGCTGCTGAGAACGCGCTCAGCGCGTCCTCAGCATTCCCGCTGGTGTGCTGAGGACGCGCTGAGCGCGTCCTCCCATTGGGGTCAGCGTTCGGCCGGATTCCGGCCGATCGCTGGCCCCTCCGGTGCGGGCTGACATCCTGGATGTCAGCCCGGCATCCGGAACAGCAGCCGCCGGAATTTGGTGTCATCGCGGCAGCGCGATGACACCAAATTCAGGCGCCCCCCCCGCATGTGCGGAGGAGGCGCCTGAAAGGGAGGGGGGGAGGTCCTTCGGACCTCTCTCCCTCCCGATCGGCGACTCTGCGGGGGTTAACCCAGGCATCATTTGGAAGGGCACAGCCTGCCCTTCCAAATGATGCCTGGCATTAACCCCTGGGGAGCTGGATCGCGAATCGGCGCTGAAAAGCGCCGGTTTGCGATCCTTTCCCGGAGCTGGCCGACATCTTGGATGTCGGCCAAGCCTCCGGGAACTCCCCCTGAGGACTGGCGTCATCGTGCGTAGCACGATGACGCCAGTCCTAGAGTTAACCCTTAACTGCCACCAACGGTGGAGATAGGAAGTTCCAATGAACTCCCTATCTCCCGATCCGTGGCAGTTAGGGGTTAAATTTTGGTATGGTTGGATCGGCCAGAGCATGGCCGTTCCAACGATACCAAACACTACAGTGAAAAAAGTTGTAAAAAAAAAAAGAAAATGAAAAATAAAAATAAAAAAAAATGTAAAAAATAAATTATAAAAAAAAAATAAACACTTTTTTTAATTTTTTTTGGTTTGTTAGTGTAGCAATATTGTTCCCATTTCAATTATAATGTGAACAATGATGCTGCACTAACGATTTTTGTATGCGGTGCGTTTGTTAAAAATAGTGTAATTTTCCCCAAAAAAAAATGTAACGAGACCCCATCTCTAATTTTTTTAACAAGCGCACCCCATACAAAATATAACCGCAATTGCTCGCATGTTAAAATGTGAAAAAAAACACTTTACACATTGTAAATTATTGAAAATACATATTTTATTGCATTTTTTGTTATAATATACAGACATGACATAACGTATACATATAATAATGACATATTATGAATCTACCGAGTCTGACGGAAAGAACGATATATAATATGTCTGGGTCATATACTAAAATAAGCCTTCAAAACACGTTTAAACATGATGCGCAAAACAGGTAAAAATGACCTCAGCACAGGGGCGGGAAAAGCCTCAGCAGCGAAAGGGTTAATGTTATTTTTGCAACTTTATTCTAAGTAAAACCTTTAACAGTGTACTTTCATAAGATAATTTAAGGGTGTGTGTTTAGGGGCAGAGTTAAGGGCTGGGCAGGGGTTAGGTGGAGCAACTGGTGGAGAGTAACTCTTATGCCCTGGTTAGTAGCTTGGGGCTTGACATTTTGAGCCCTGCTATAGCAATATACTATAAGGAGTTTGTGTGGTAAGGATGCTGCTGTGAGGTAGGATAAAAAAAGGAAATCACATCTAAAACTTCTAATGTTTGACTATTTAGCTCATATGGGGGCCTTCCATAAAGGTGATCCAGGAATTAACTAGCAGTTGAGCACATTATAAGTAGCTTCCTATCAGTGCCTTGAAAGGTCTAAACACTTGTCATAGCCAAAAAAGAAGGGGCATGTAGCTGTTTCAAGTGGCCCATTCAGAAGAACCACAAAATGGTTCAGCTATTTATTGGCTTTGCTAATTCCTAAAGGGGATTCATAAGGGACTTCTCCAAACTGGTCTGTCCAATTACCAACCTTACAAGCACTATCATGTGTTGTTCCAGTGGCATGAAACTACTCAAACCAGCTTTGACCTCCTGAACACCCGTTTCTCTCATGCTCCTGTTCTGATTCACTCCGAAACCAGAAAGCCCTTTTAGTGGGAAACGACACCTCGGAGAAAGTACTACAGGTGGCTCTGTCAATAAGATCTTGTGAAAAACAACAGCTGCATCCAGGTGTTTTACTCTCTCTGAAGCTTAATCCTGCGGAACATAACTGAGCAGAAGAAAGAGAGCTAATATTACTATAGACATAACAACCACACATGGGTAGATGCTAGGGTTGGACGCTGGGCATGTCTAGTCCCTATGGTCTACTATACAATCACTGGATGCCCACAGTTGGCGGCCAGAGGTCCTGTTGTTCATTACTAGGGACTGAGCATTCAGGCCACATGTGCCTTCCTACACTATTTCAGGCAGGGATATAAAATGTTATGAAGCTAATTATGGTCTCATATGCATTTTCAAATGTATCTTTGTATAGTGGTGCATGGTTTGAAAATGTTGCCACTAAATTAACCCAGCTTCAACTACGTAAACCCTCCTATAAGGCTTTGTTCCATGAGTCTGTTTGTCCAAAATAAATTTGTCTGAAGGATTTTGGACGAACCAAACTGCAGCATGAACTAAATTCAGTTTCGCCAAATTTGTCTCAGAATTTCCACTGATTCAAACAAACTGAACTTGGCTCATGCAGCAATTTGGTTTGCCTGAATTTCATCAGATAAATATGTTTGGATTCAGACAAATCAATTTTTTTTTGCCATACATAAATCTAGTTTCTAAAGGTGCAGTAATTTTACGAAGATGCGTTATTCTCAATATTGTGAAAAGCAAAGATATACTTTAATAAACTTCTACTTCTTCTAATTTTGGAAGAATTTTAGAAGAATGCCAAAGAGTAAATGCTTCCATGTCCTAGTGTCAGCAAAATTACATGCAAGTGAGTTTAGTTTGTTTTTCCTCCATTTAGTGTTTGGATCAGAGTGGATAAGTGATCTTGAGTGTTGTATATTGCAAAAAGGTTGTGCTTGACAATAAATTATTAATTGTTCTAATATAAACATTAGAAACTCACAGTTTACATTTTATTATGTTCAGATGCTTTTTAGGAAAAGTAATTTTATATGTACTTTTAAATGTGGATTTATGTGTTTTCTAAATGTTTATATTGTTTATTTAACAGCAGTTTCTATGAAATGCCAAGTAAGTAATTTCAATGCCTTTTCTTGCAGATTAACAACAGAAATTCAGATTTTTCATATTATTCTGAGGTCATTATTTTAGATAATTTGTAAAAAATAATGGGAAAAAATAGATACATTTTAACAGTTTGTAAAACAAATATGTTTGCATATTAATGTATAATAATAGCAATTTCTATATTTTATTACACTGATATTTCTGACATAATATAATTTCAAAATGATTTTTATTTAATATATATTATAAAATGATTATTATTTATATTCCGTGTTCTAATTTATTTAGGGCCAGATTAATAGGGTAGTGCTAAAATGGGGATGATAACGAGGAAAATCTGCACCTCGAGGTTTCCTCGTAGTTTCCCTATTTTTGGTGAGATTCCGGTGCAGGCGCTAATCCAGCAGCCAGTTCTGGAATGCAGTGCCATCCTCAATGATATTGGTGGTAGCGCTTCCACGCCGCCGCAGAGTTTCACCTCCTGCAGTCCATAGGACCCCATGGAGGGTTCTGCTTCGGGACCCACTCTGTGGCCCTATATGATGCCGGAGAAAGATTGGGGACTTTTTGTCCCCTGTCTCACTCTTCTCCCAGTGGTCAGAAGCAGCGGATCAGGCCACTGTTCTCTCCGTTGGATGAGAGGTGAGTATCTGATTTATTTGGGGGGGGGTTAGCTGGTGCTAACTGATTCCGTAAAAGTGGAATCAGTTAGCACCAACTATTAGGTGACAGAAAAAAATCTGTTTACCGCATCAGTGTGGTAATTAGCGTTAGGGCTTTGTAATATCTTACTTATCCTAACGCTAATTACTGTTTACAGTCCTCATGCTAAGCATAGGGTACGCAAAGTACAATAAGCTCGGGCAAGCCCACGCAAGCCCATGCAGTCACCGCATGGCACTATCTGCTGAGCTATCTGTAAACCTGAAATCAAGTACTCCCTACTCCCTATTTGGATGCACTCCCAGATATGACCTTGGCTTTTCCATTGACCACAAACCTTAGACCTGCTACTGGATCTCGCTCGAACTCCACCTGCCCTGACCTCGAATTGCCCTTGTGACCACAATTCTGGATCACGCTTTTTTCCTCCTCCAGGCCTCCCATGTAATGTGTCCTGGGTTCCAACCCCCGCAATGTACGTGACAGTGACTTTCCAGTTGTCTCTGCCTGTGTCTACTAATGTCTGTGTTTCTGCCAGCACCCAAGCGTGACTCTGTCAGTACCACCAAATTGCAGCTCCTTGCATTCTCAGTTCTTCTTCTGTCTGCTTTGTACAGTCAGATATTACTGCCAAATCCTTCAGTGTTGTTGTTACCTTGTTATTCTATTAAGACAGTCGCATCATTAGGATTGGTGCTGCCCTAGTTACGCAAAATTCTACTTCCCCCTCCAACTATTCACAACCGACTGGGGCTGCTTATCTCAATAAACTTTATTTTACGTATAAAACAAAGCATTTTATTTACACCAGGGATATATTGGTCATCTAAAAAAAGGGGGCATTAGGAAAAAAAAACATGATACCCCTTCTAGTTGGTCTATGCAAGATTAAGGAGTAGAACTGCTTAATGGAGTACTCCTTCTTTCCATGTGTCAATTTTCCCAGCATACACTGCTTTTCAGTTACCATACCAATAGAAGAGCAGTGAATGCGTATACATATTATATTTAGAAAATCCATACATTTGCTCACAATTTGGCTAATCGAGTGTATAGACAGAATTAAATGCTCCTTGCTTTTACAAAAGAGATAATAATGTGGTTTTAGACATGATAATGTCACTTCAACCTTATGTTCCATTTGTTTTTAAGAGATTTTAGAGATGATTAGTATGTCTGTAAATGTTACTGGGCATGTTTATCTTACGATTTACAGCAGTCTGTTTTATAGCACTGGTTTATTGACACTCTTTCATATATATGGTTAACTCTTTCAGTTTCAGACTCATTTAGTTCAACTTTCCCTATTTATTTATTTATAAAGTATTTTACCAGGAAGGATACATTGAGATTTCTCTCGTTTTCAAATATGCCCTGGGTTCAAGAACATTGAAATGTTACAGTTCTTACAGAAATACAAAGTAATACAATGCAAGATATTAAAAACAACACAAATATACAGATTAACAGAAAATAAATATGTAGGAAATAGTCATTATGTTACATGTTTACCAGTGCATTCCGTATTGAGGTATGTTAATAGGGAGCTCTTGAGTAGGGATGAGCCGAACACCCCCGTGTTCGGTTCGCATTCGAACTCGAACAATTTCAAAAGTTCGAGTTCGAACGCGAACACAAACAGAACTCAATGCAAGTCAATGGGACTCGTAAGTTCGATTTTTAGAATGCCCTCCAAGAGGGCATATATGAAAGATATTTTAGGACACGCATAACAAGTTTAGTGATTTTTTTATTCACAAATTATTGTGAAACTTATGCAGGATTTGGATGAAAGTAACAATAGGTGCTTTAAAATTGGGCCTATAGTGTCAGCAACGGTGCCGTCACACTGTAACCCCTCTGTGGTATTGTGGAAGAGTGCAGGGTTGGACCCTGCGGTCCAATATTAAAATGATATGAATCTGGTAATATAGGCGTCAGTGGCAGTGCACCCAAATATTGTGCCTTTGGTGGCAGCAAGTGCCTTCACACCGTAAGTAATCCCTCTGTGGTATTGTGGAAGAGTGCAGGGTTGGAACCTGCGGTCAAATATTAAAATGATATGAATTTGGTATAGGCGTCAGTGGCAGTGCACCCAAATATTTTACCTTTGGTGCTAGCAAGTGCCTTCACACCGTAACCCCTTTGTGGTATTGTGGAAGAGTGCAGTGGTGGAGGTTTTGGGAATGCAGAAGAGATTCCCGATCTATTCAGTTACGCCAGCATCAGGGGATTGATAGCTGCTGATCCAGGAGTGATTCATTTTTATAAATGTCAGCCGGTCTACAGAGTCGGTGGACAGATGCACTCTTTTGTCTGTGACAAAACCTTCAGCGGCACTGAACGTCCTTTCAGAAAGCACGCTGGATGAAGGGCAACCTAGTAGCTGCATAGCATATTGGCTAAGTTATAGCCAGTGATCCAATCTCAACACCCAGTAAGCCAGTGGATCATCTGCTGTAAAGGTATTCAGGTCTTCCCTTGCCCCTAGGTAGTCCTGCACCATATGGAGAAGACGCTGGCAATGGGTGCCTACATTTGACGTCCCTGGGCGTCGTGGACTAAAAAAATTTAAAAGCGCATCAGTCAAGCGGCCCCGGCCTTCACCGCTTTTCCTCTGAACATCCGCAGCCTCAGAAGCACCTGTGTCATCACTTGGCAACCTACCAGTGCCTAGAAAGGTGTTACACAAATGTCGCTTTAGAGCGTCTTCAAGTTGTTTCATCCTGTGTTCCCTCTGTGCGGGCAGGATGAGCTCTGCAACTTTACCCTTGTATCGTGGATCAAGAAGGCTTGCCAACCAGTAATGATCCCTCTCCTTGATAGCACAAATCCTGGGGTCCTTTAGCAGGCTTTGCAGGATAAGGGAGCCCATGCAGCATAGGTTGGAGGTGGCATTAGCTTCCTAGTGTTCCTGGTGAATGAGGATGACCCCATTGTGCACTTCCTCCTCCAAGCCACGTATTAGGCCTTGGGTTTCTGGGCACACAAAACCCTCCCTTGAGGAATCCCCACCTTCAATGCCCCCACTACTTAAATATTCCTCCTCCTCCTCATCCTCCTACTGTCTGATCTGAGGACCCGCAGGAATGCTGTCTGGGTAAAGACTGGGGACTTAAGAGCTAGGAAAGGCCTCCTCTTCCTCCTGCTGCTCTGCCTCTAGTGCCACATCTATAATTCCCCACAGAGTGCGCTCCAGCAGGAACACTAAAGGAATTGTGTCGCTGATGCATGCACTGTCCCTGCTCACCATCTTCGTTGCCTCCTCAAATGGTGACAGTACAATGCATGCATCCTTGATCATCAGCCACTGCGGGGGGGGGAAATCAAGTTGACCTGAACCTGTCCTTGTGCCATACTCACACAGGTACTCATTGATGGCCCTCTGCTGCTGGTGCAGATGCTGCAGCATTGCTAATGTCGAGTTCCACCTGGTGGGCATGTCACAGACGGTTTGTGGGAAGGTGGAATTCTCTTTGAATTTCTGCCAGGCGAACACTTGCTGGGAATGACTGTCTGAAGTGGCTGCAGTCTTTTTTGGCCTGGCTGAGAAGCTCTGCCAGCCCTGGGTACCTGGTTATGAAACGCTGTACCACCAGATTTAGGACATGTGCTAGGCATAGTATATGCGTCAACTTACCCTGGCATAGGGCGGAGGAAAGGTTGCTGCCATTATCACAGACAACCATTCCCAGCTGGCATGGTGGGGTGGTGTTAACCATCTCTGCACCTGCCCCTGCAGAGCTGACAGAATTTCTGGCCCGGTGTGGCTCCTGTCCCTAAACAACCCAGCTCAAGCACAGTGTGGCATCTTTAAGCTTGAGCCATTGCGTAGCCCCTGCCATGCGTCGGTTTAACTGCCACTTCGCCAGAGACAGAGAAGGAGGAGGAGGAAGAGGTGGTGGTGGAGCAGACAAACCTCATACAAGCAGCTTTCTGGAGGCGTGGTGGATGAACAAGCTCCAGCACAGAGCCCCATCTTGGATCCGTCCCAGCTGCTATCAGAGTTACCCAGTGTGCTGTGAAGGAGATGTAACGGCCCTGTCCATGCTTGCTGGACTACGTGTCTAAAGTCATGTGCAACTTGCTGCTGATTGCCTTTCCCAATGACTCAATAACATTGTCTTCTACGTGCTGGTATAGTGCTGGAATGGCCTTCTGTGAAAAGAAATGGTGTTTTGGAACCTGCCACTGTGGTACAGCACATTCAGCAAATTCACGGAAGGAAGCAGAGTCCACCAGCTGGAAAGGCAGCAGCTGTAATGCAAGTAATTTTGCTAAGCTGGCATTTAGACGTTGTGCTTGAGGATGGTTGGGACTATATTTTTTCTTACGCTACAGCAGCTCGGCAACGCAATCTGACTGCGTAAATCTTCAGTTGATGGGATGCTGTCACATTCAGAGGAAGGACCTGGTACACCCATTAATGTAGCATCATCCCTGTCAGTGGAGGTTGTAGGCAATGACATGGCAGGACATATAGTGGGGTAGAGACAGATGAGGAGGTGGAGGACCTATGCAAAGTGTTTTGCCAACGGGATGCCTGGCAGGTGGTCATATGTCACCTCAAGCACATGGTACCCAAGCGTGGGATGTCTTTCCCATGCTTGATCCTCATCTGACATAGATTACAAATAGAAACAGACGACGTTGTGCCTCGTGTTTGTTGTGCCTCCTCCTCACTTGACTCCTCTGTTCGATCAGGCACCCAGGTGGAGTCAGTGACCTCATCATCGTCATCACCCCTATCTCCTCATCACTGGAGCCAACTTGGCAGTATGCTGCAGCTGCTGGGGCAACATGAGTGCCAGTTATTTGTGTGTCACTGGCACCACCTTCCTCTAGGTTGATTATACTCCCTTCCTCAACCTCAGAGGTTGAATCAGAGCACTGTAGTTGCGGCGCATCCTCAAGCAGCATGTCACTGTCATTGTAGTCAAACAATTCAGCTGACTCCTCCGTGTATGTTGGTGAGGCTACGGCAGGAGTAGCTGTGGACATGGAAGCTGCATTAGATGCTTTGGAAGCTGAGGTGGACTGTAAACCACTACAAGCCTGGCTGGCAGAGGACTCAGAGGATGAGGATGGCCTGGTTAGCCAATCCACAAAATCCTTTGTATGTTGCTGCTGCTTAAGATGGCCAGCACCAGTTAGAAAGGACAAGCGTGCCCCTGCAGAGAATGCACCACGTCCACGACGACCAGAGGCACAGCCTCCAGACACAGTGGCTGCTTGCCCTCTTATCTGTGCCTGGGAGCATCTGCCTTTCCTTTTTGGTCTTTCTGACATGGTGAGTGATATATAGATTAAAGATATGCAGAACCCTGATTCAACTGTGTTATCTAGATTAAAGATTTCCAGAACTCTGGTATAACTCAGTGAGACACCCTGATAGCTGGCAGTCAGTGACAAGACACAGATTAAAATTCCCAGAAACCACCTATAAATCAGTGAGACTCCCTGATAGGATAGCCTGATAGCTGGCAACAGTGACAAGACACAGATTACAATTCCCAGATATCTGCTAGAAGTATGTGGGACCCCCTGATAGCTGGCAGTGAGAAGACACAGATTACAATTCCCAGGAACCTCCTATAAATCAGTGAGACCCTCTGATAGCTGGCAGTGAGAAGACACAGATTACAATTCCCAGAAACCTCCTATAAATCAGTGAGACCCCCTGATGGGTGGCAGTGACAAGACACAGATTACAATTCCCAGAAACCACCTATAAATCAGTGAAACCCCCTGATAGGACCCCCTGATAGCTGGCAACAGTGACAAGACACAGATTACAATTCCCAGATATCTTGTAGAAGTGAGACCCCCACAATAGCTGCTGGCAGTGAGAACACACACTAACAGAACAATCTCCTCTCAAAAAACACGTGCTGGGGGCTGTGTGAAGCCTTATATAGTGTGCTGCGGGACTTAGCTCTGTGAGCCCATGATTGGGCAAAATTTGCCCAATCAGGACTCTGATCCATGATTGGCATAGTCTTGCACCTGACCTGTGGTCAGGTGCAAGGCTGTAGCCAATTACAAGCTTCAGGCCAGTGGAAAAGTGCATTGTGGTCCATTGTGGTGGATTGTGGGCGAACATGTGGCGAACACACGGAAATGTTCGGAGTTTGACGAACAGCCAAACGGCCAATGTTCGATGCGAACTCCAAACAGATCGAACCGAAAAGCTCATCCCTACTCTTGAGTGACTTTAGACTGGGGGGAAGATTTGACGGCGTCTGGGAGGTTATTCCATAACTGTGGTGCTCTGTAGGAAAATGAGGCTGAAACAGTCTTTTTGTATTGCAAGTAAGGTGCTGGTCCTGGATCGGAGGTTATAGGATGAGGGAGCTGTTGGGGGAAGCAGTTTATTCAGATAGGATGGCAGCTTCCCAGAAAAGCTCTTAGACACCAGGTTGGAAAGGTGAAGAGTGCGTTTAGACTCCAGTGATGGCCAGTTTAGCTCTTTTAACATGTCACAATGGTGGGTCATGTAGTTACATTGTAGTATAAAGCGGCAGAATGAGTTATACAATGTAGTAAGTTTCTGAAGGTGTGTTTGCGGGGCTGCTGCATACACTACATCTCCATAATCAATAGCCGGCATAAGCATTTGTTGTACAATTTGCTTTCTTACTGTGGGGCTCAGTCAGGATTTGTTTCTGTACAGGGCACCTAGTTTGGGGTAAAGTTTAGATGAAAGTTTTTTGATGTGGGGGCAAAAGGATAGATTTGGGTCCAACCACATACCTAGAAATTTGAGAGAAGTGACTGTGGTCAGCGTGCCATTTGATTTTGTCCCAACACATAGATGGGGATTTTGCAATTCATGTAGTTTAGGTGCTGTTCCAAAGAGCATCATTACAGTTTTGTCAGTATTTAAAAAAAGTTTGTTGTGTTTGATCCACTTTTCTACCTCTGTGAATTGTTCTTGCAGCACGGCCTCCAGCTGTGGGAGATTTCTGTTATTTGTTTTTTTTCTGTGGATTTCTACACAACTCATCAAGATGTTACCTTAGTTATCGAATATAATTATAATAATATACACTGGGGGTGGCAATCACTGGCCTATTTACCTTGCACTAAACTCCACTTGTGCCCAGCGTGCCATTTTCACCACACCACAGCAGATATTAAGATTAAACACTGCGAAGATAAGTGCATTAATCATTTTATTTTTGCAAACAAAGCAAAAAAAGGAACATGTTTTTTAAATGTTGGCATGAGTCAAAATTTACTATTAAAAGATAGAAAAGAAAAGCGAATGTATGCTATGTCTGAATTGCATACAAGCCGTTTTGATGTTATTAATCCAGGGTTTAGTCCATGTATCAGTCATAAAGTCTGTCCCGGATATGTATTAATATAAAAATAATCAGTCATGATATAACATATAAAGGAAATGTCACTCAAAGGCTTACAGGATCTAAACATCCTTTTGTAAAATTTAAGTGTATATCACACAAACGCCCTCACACACTCAATTCATTACAGGAATACCAGGGTTCATGAATTTGTTTTTGTTTGATTTATATCAGACAGACTTAGTGAAAAAATATCTTCTCATTTTTCAAGAATATATAACAAATCTAAAGGATGGATGCTACCTTAGACATTGTATGACTTCTGAGAAACAAAAATTACTCAAACATGGAGCAACTGAAATGAAGGATAATTAAAAAACAATTGACAATGACTTATATAATTAATAATCTTAAATGCATCGTTTATATGCAGTGTTAATGGGTATATAGATCCAGGTATGGATATAGTACTTGCAAGTTCCCAAGAGTAAAGGTTTCTTACTTTTTTAAATCACTGCCTAAAGCATAGAAAATGTATTTTGTTTACCTAGATGGACTTCAGCAATTTCTTTCGGTGCTGTTGTTATTTTGAACTCTGTATTATGATTTCTGTAAATATTTCAAACCTGGAGTTAAGGATATTAATATTTCTCCTAATGTTGAACTTATACAATGTCTGCAAACCTGCGAACTTTACCAACATAATACAGGTAAGGCACCCCTTATGTGGAATTCTAAAACCTGAAAGACTCTGAAATCCGGAATTTTCAGAGCTCTTCTGGATTTTAGTAAATCCGGATAACAGGTGCTCCGGGCATATGTTGCCATTCATGATCCCCACTATGTTCTCCTCCCTCTCTGACAGTGGGCAGCTCCAGTGAGAGACATGATGCCTGGAGTCTGGCTGACATTTCTAATGCTAGCAAAAATGACCAGGTTACAAATAAAGGAAAAAATTTAAATAAAAAAATTTAATAAATAGTAATGTTTTTTCTTTCTTTTGTATATTAATGCAGCACTATTGTTCACATTTCAACAATAATGATTTTTTTTCAGTTTTAGCTAAAATCATTTATTTTCTCAGAAAGGGTTCCCATTTCTAAATTTTTTAACAAGTGTACCCCATAGAATATAAAACCACAAAGGCTTGGATGATAAAATGTGAAAAAAAATATTTTACACCCTGTAGATGATTGGAAATTCACATTATAAAAAAAAAATTGTCATAGCATTCTGACAGGACATGACATATACATATAATAAAGATATATTATGAATCTGACGAGTCTTCCCAAAACTAAAGGATATATAATTTGTCTGGGTCATATAATAAAACGTGACTTCAAATCGCGTTTAAACATGAGCAAAACCTGTAAAAATGAGCTCAGCACACAGACGTGAAATGGCTCAGCAGTGAAGGGGTTAACTGTCATTCACATAAAGTGATCAAAATTAGCTCAGTACATGGGAAATTAAATGGCTCAGAAGCAAAGGATTAAACTCTACATATCTGACCTCTGGAATTGACTTCACAAGGCTATTTCCTGGATACATGCCCAAAATCTATACACATTTATAAAGTGTATACTGATGTCCAAGCCATATCTGTGTTGTGTACGTATCTTGTGTATATATGGCAGTGTGTACAGCTATGTATTTATGTGTGTGAAACTAAAGCTCCTTGAATCTTTGTGCTCTACCCCTCCTTGGCACCCTTGCCCACAATATACACAGCCTCTGTGCCTTTTGGAGATGTGTGGATGCTGACCTCCTGCCAAGGGACCCTGGACCAATGTGGCAAAGCCAGTTCTAAAAGACAATGGGCA
Source organism: Leptobrachium leishanense (assembly GCA_009667805.1). Classification (NCBI taxonomy): domain Eukaryota; kingdom Metazoa; phylum Chordata; class Amphibia; order Anura; family Megophryidae; genus Leptobrachium; species Leptobrachium leishanense. The sequence goes on from CM019066.1 coordinate 192,835,700, forward strand.
TTAGTGGGCACCTAAGACTTAACATTTTAAATGTATTGGTAAACTGATTTTATTTTAGGAGTATAGTTTGTGTAAGTAATCTAATGTAGGCCTATTGTTTTTACTGTCTGTGTCATTGTTTGCCCTTTGATTGATCTGATGTTCGGTTGTTATTGATAATGTGTTAATCCCATCTGTTTTAAACTAATCAAGGTTTCTGCATCTCCTGAAGGAATTAACATCCCCCTCATCCCCACCCCTCCACCCTTGTTTCTCAAATAACTGGTCTCTATTTCAAACTAAATATGTTCTTCTTCCCTACGCTAAATCTTGTCTTGTTTGGGGAGAGATATTTAGAATTATACAGCACTCTCTCAAGTTCTGGCTAAGGGTTGTGAGAGAAGGAGATCTTCTTGACTGGAGAGAAGGGATGGATGTTGTAACAGGTTCGGGTCTGACCCACAAGTCGAGACCAGTAGACCCCAGCTGTTACAATGTGTTTTTTTGTCTGTATGAGTTTGTACGTCTGGTTGTTTGTTTACATCTGTGTATGTCTAAGCGTGTGTCTAGTGTGTCTAGGTGATGTATTGTATTCAACTGTGTATGTCTATTGTGAGTTCCTACAGGAATAGGGCCCTCATCTCCTCCTGTACTGTTTGTCAAATGTTGTTCAATGTATTGTAACCCTGTCTATACTGTGCTTATTGTACAGCGCTGCGGAATATGCTGGAGCTTTATAAATAAAGAATAATAATAATAATAATAATAATAATAATGTCTATGAGTGTGCGTCTGAGTACTTGTATACAGCTGAATATGTCAATGAGCGTGTGTCTTTGTGTTTGTTTACAGCTGTCAATGTTTCTGTGTGTGTGACTGGGTGTTTGTATATAGCTGTGAATGTCAAAAGGTGTGTCTCTTTGTGTTTATTTACAGCTATGTATGTCTAAGGCTAGGGTCAGACTAGCGCAGTTTTAACGTGCGTTTAGCCGCACGAAATCACGGCCGTACTAGCAGCAAATGACGTCCAATGCCGGGGAACATACGACGAACGGCCGCACGCAAGTTCGTCCGCGCAACGCAAGTGGCCAACGAACGCATTTTTTCGAGAACGTCAAACCGCTACTACTGACGTACAGAGTGCGCTGCGTCCGCATAGCGGCGTGTGTGTGTGATTAGGAGACGTCAGACGCTGCTATGTCCGGCTAACATAACGTCCAGACTCAAAAAGTGTTTTATTGAGGATCCGTACAAAATCACGGACGAAAATGCGCATCGTATGACCGCTATCGCGTATTCCGTGAAAAAATACGTACGTTCGTTCGACCGTACTTTTTCACGGGCAATGTGAAAAATGCGTTCGTCTGACCCTAGCCTTAGTGTTTGTCTGGATGTTTGCATATATCTGTGTATGTCAAATAATGTGTGTAAGGGTGTTTGTGTACAGCTGCGTATGAGTGTGTACCCCAGTTAATATCTCCCAAATGTCACTGTTTTTGAGGGACAGTCCCTATTTTGGGCTCAAATCCACCTTTCCTGCTTTTCTTCTAATGTCCCTCCTTTTAAGAGCTCCTCCATATATCCGGAGAGCGCAGGTGTATAGCAGTGCTGCAAAAGAATGAAACTTCCCGAAAAAGGCCCTATTCCGTAATGAACACTAACTGTAGCGTTCAGGTGAGCAAGCGTTAACGTCTCAGAATAAGTGGCTTCAACGCATGCCCCCCATATTACCTTCCTACGTGCTAAACAGTTAAGAAATCAGTTAGTGCATCAGTGATTACGCTACCTTGCTTGAGCTTACAGTACTTTGTGCACCCTATGCATACAGGGAGCGCAATCCGTAATTAGCATTAGGATAAGTAAGGTATTACAAAGTCATAATGCTAATTACCACACTGATGGGTTAACCAATTTCTTTACTGGCACCTAAAAGCTGGTGCTGATTCCTTTTTTGCAGAATCAGCTAGCAACAGCTAACCCCCCCCCCCAATAAATCAGATACTCACCTCTCATCCAGCAGCAAGAACGGCAGCCCGATCTGCTGCTTCTGGCCCCGGGTGCAGATTGAGACTGGGTACAAATAGTCCCCAGTCTCCCTCTGCGATCAATCCGAGGCCTTGCGCGATTTTGCTTTTGTTCTAGATTATTTTATTTTTTTCATAAATGACTTGATATTTTGTGATGCCAAATAAAAGGTCTGGGAATAGCCTAGTTTCTGAGCCTGCCTAGAGTGACTTCCCTAAATGGTATGTGTATGGATATATACAGTATGTATGTGTTGGTCTCTGAGTTATATGGCTATGCAGGGATATGTGTGGAAATCTGGACATGCGGCATCTTATTGCTGGTGGTGCTCGATTCACAAAGACAGGCATATCATGCGCAGGAATGCAGGCTGTAGAGCATTGCTGTGCGGGATCTGTTAGGTGTCACCTGAGCAGTAGGAGGGCAGACCCTGTGCAGATGTTTCTGGAAAGAGTGTGATAAGCACAGCCTGCGATTAGATGTACGGTCTGCCGTAATGTTACTGCGAATCGAACACCAGCTCATACCCAAAATTGGTAGACTGCCCCTCCAAAACTTGTGTCTGGATCCGCCCCTGACCTGACTAGTAATATGAGCCCTTAAAACCAGCTCACAAAATCAAATAAACTGTACATGAAGCTCAACTTAATTCTTTCGACCAGTCTTTTAAAAACATTTTGCAAGTTTTAACTAACTTTTTTTCTAATAGAGACCGATTTAATTCATAAAAATTCAGACACAGCCAAAAGTAAAAAAATCATGTAGTCCAAAAAAAAAAATGCCGTCTAATAAAATGCCTGGAAAAGGAAATCATGCCGTTTTTTGAAAAATATCTTGCCTGTTTGAAAATCAAATGTTTAAATGGCTTTCCAAATGATTTTCTGTTTCCCTGCCTGAAAATAGATTTATCAATTCTGGGTGGAGTAGAGGTAACATCACTGCTCTGCGTGGAGAGAGCCTGTGGAGACATGGGTTCGATCCCCAGGAGCACCTCTCCAGTAAGTGTCCTTGGGCAAGACACGTCACGGTACATACTCGCCACCCAGGACATACTTGAAAACGAGAGAAATCTCAATGTATCCTTCCTGGTAAAATACTTACTCAAAAAAAAAAAAATTCAACACTTAAATTTTTTTCAAAAACAATTGGATCGCTAAAGTCAAAATTTTCCTTTAGCAAGTATAGCTACAGGTTCCTATAGCTGAACAGAAATTTTATCAGAAATTAAATGCTAGTCAGCAATTAAGTAGATCTCCAGACTGAAAAATGGTGGGAATTGCAGACAAAACTACACTAAATTACAGCAATGAAGATGAATTAATGCAAGCCCTTACAGAGAGTCTGGAACTACATATTTTTTTCCATAATTTAAATATAAATATATTTTCTGAATGCATTATTTTAAAGAAACATTAGAAATTCCTTTTGGGGAACAAAGCATTAATAGGACTACTTCTATTACTTGAAAGAGGTGATACAAGTCGCTTGGAATTGCTTTCTTTTTTTAAAGATTTATCCATGGGAAATCTGACTTGGGAGCTTCTTCACTCCTAATTAATTTCTAAAGCTCTTTGGTCCAAGACCTCTGTTTAGTTGTGTAATGTGACACCAAGTGTGAAAAAAAATTGACTCCCAAACAAATTGTGACCTATCCAAGACATTGGTCTTGTGACAATGATTAATAGTGTGGAGGTAATGAGTATCTGTTGGGAGTGAGAAGAGGAGTAAGAAAGGTCAGTGACAAGTTTGTTGGTGTTCCCAAACAAAGTTTGTTTTTATATACTCCTAGGATGTGATGTGGATATAAGCAACCACATGCCCTATTAATAGAAAAGTGTTTACACTTTACCCAAAGTGGCCTTCTATGTTAGAGAGGATAAAAGAAGAAAAAGGATGAAAAGAAAAAAATCCCACAAGTATAACATGCATTATCTACATTGAATTATTTAGTTTTACCACAATTTTCTCACCAAACAAAAATGTGTTGTTTATTCTCTTAATCTCTTGATGTATATCTAATTAATTTCAAAGACTGACAAATTAACTAAACTACCAGTCCTTATAAGTCATCCTCTCATTAATTACATTGAGTTCAACATTTCTCACTAAACGAATACACAGTTTGTAGTTAATTGGTTAACTATTAACCTATTTCAAACAAAATTCAGGAAAATATTTTTTATTTACTTTATATATTGGTGTAGTCCTGAAACAGAGCTCACTGAGCCCTAACAAGCTCCTGTGTTAGGGACACCTCCGCTGGATCTAGACAAGACCCAGCGAGGAGAGTGCATGGAAAACCTGAAGAACTACCAGGTTCTGAAAAGGACCTTCTGCGTGAAGCTCCTGAGAAATGTGATTATAACAGAGCGAGGTATTACCAGCGAAAGTCCCGAGTCCTAAGAAGCATCTCCAGCCACCTGCTCAATGGTTGATCAGAATTTCCATCTACTGGGGCTTCGAGAAGAGCCACGCTGGATAAGCTTCTCCAGAAGTGACACCTGCTCTTAGAAGGCCCCCCAGAGGAACACCACTGGTGCCTCCCTGTCTCTTCCCCACATTTCGCCTCCAGATTCAACATGTAGCCAGTAGGGTGATTCTACGGCATAACAGTGACCAGTCACATAGTCTTGCCAGAAGCAATATGTACCCATAGAAAAAAAGGGAACATTAACAAAGTGATTACTTTGACGTACAAATATATAAAAAGATACAGGTATGCAAATAAATTTAGAGTGTCCCTGTGTCCATACTGGGTAGCTCCTGTTACAGTTACCTTTCAGTAAGAGGTTGCCCATTCGCAGCAATCTCAAAAACCTTGATGTTGCTCACTATAATTATAAAGGGTAATCAAGACGTAAACCCCTTGCTTGCGATGTCTAGAGGAGTATCTAATATGGCCTCCCAATGAGGTCTACCAAGGTAGAAACGATCATCTGGGGTTGTGGTTCCTCTGGTGCAGAGGAGGTTTCCTTTGTCATTTCAGCTCTGGCTGCTATTTTTGGTGATAGCAGCCTGATTTGCATATGGTATAACCTCTGAAATGGCATCCTCGAACTAAAACTATATAAGGACTGATCAGGGAGTAACCAAAGAACAGGCCACTAGTGCTCTGGCCCATTCTCAGCAGTCTCACTGAACTTGATATTGCTCACTATAAGTGATAATGGAAATCCAAACATGAACCCCTTGCTCAAGGTGCCTACAGAGGTCTTCACTGTGTCCTCCTGATAAGGTGTATCAAGGCTGAAATGGTCACGGGGTTGTGTTACACCTTGTGCAAAGGAGGTTGACTCGGCATTTCAGTTCTGGATGGCCATTATGGGTGATCGAGCCTGATTTGCATATATTGTTCTCTGTAATGGCACCGTTGAGCGAAAACTTAATGAGACCCGAGCAGAGACTCGCTATGGGGCGGGCCACTAGTGCTGTTGCCCATTCTCAGTAATCTCATAGATCTTGCTTTTGGTTTCTTATTAGTTTTAAAGACTGACAAAGAAATAAGTTAAATTACCAGCCCATAATGGTCATCCTCCCATTAAATACATTGCTCACAAAAGGGATACAAATTTTTGTTTGAGTTAATAGGTTAAATATTAACCTATTTCGCACCAGTTTTTTATTTTAAGTAGAATGGTTACCTTTCAGTAAGGGTTGACAAAAAACCCTTATTTATAGTTACCTAAATTTCTCATTCATACTATGTATTTTTGTTACATTAGACAAAGAAAAACACATTGAACGTTTCTAGCAATTTGTCCATTGCAGTTATTTATATCATTTCACTTATTGAAACTCCCAAACAATATGCAGGCATATCTTCAAAAATTAGATTTCTATGCGTACCCCACATTTTACCTGCTTCTGTTCTATCTCCCATCTCTCTCACCATCTTGAAATGTAATATGTACCTTACTCCAAATACCTCCAAAATGTTTCTCTATCCATAATGTTTCTTCACCCTCAGTCCACTTTTTCCATTTGCTTCTTTCAATTGTGTTTTTTTACTTTAATGCGCATTGCATGTCACTGTGTAACCCTCGGTTAATTTCCTGTGGTGTTCAGTGAACTCTGTTGTTTTACTTAATCCTGCATCAGATGGATGTGAGAGCTACTTTAATTTTCTGAGACTTTCCTGCATAGGAAGAGAAGCTTCACTGCAAAGCTTCTCCTGCGTCTGTTTGGATATTTTATGCTTTATTGGCAAACACTGGCACTTTATGAATAACTCCATAGGGACACCATTGTGGGTGGTATATCCGATTGGCTGGATACATCAAGGTGAATTTGATATATCTGTTGAACAAGTCCCAACAAAACTTAAAACTAGTCTATGCTAAAGCAGTGTGGCTGGAACAGTAGTAATTGATGTCTTGGTATTGGGGCTGGCTACTCAGGTATAAGGTGAGATTTTTCAGCAAAGTAAAGGAAGCAAAGAAGAGTTCAAGGTTTATGGCTGAGATACAAGTGTTCTGTGCCCACTCTTTTCATATGCTTTATTCGTAGGGTCAGGATTTATTATGACCCAGAGTGAGAGAAACCTGTTGATTGACAAACTGTTAAACAGTACTTGCCCTATCTTTGGCAAACTGACCATTCTCGTTTCTACAGTCTTGATTTTGTCATGACACTGAATAAGACGATCCTAATGATGTTGCTGGGATCATAGCTGAATGGTATCCCCTATTGTCAACAACCTTTGTGCCCGGTAGACAGTTGTAAAATAATAGATTCTGTGATTGCTTTTGATCACTTTTTCAGTTTTTGATCAAGTAGAGAGATATTTTTGAAATGTGTTCCTAGATAGTTTGAAAAAAATGTCTCATCCCATCTCAATTTAGGCTAGGGTCAGACTGAGGCAGTGCGAACGCGCGTTCTGGCGCACATAATCACGGCCGCACTAGCAGCAGATGACAGGCAATGACAGCCAATATACGAAGTACGGTCGCACAAAAGTCCGGCCGCGCAACGCAAGTGGAAAATGAACGCATTTTTTCGAGAACGTTAAACCGCTGGTACTGACGTACAGAGTGCGCTGCGGCCGCATAGCAGCGTGTGTGCGTGATTAGGAGATGTCAGACGCTGCTAGTGTGCGGCCAACATAACGTTCAAACAGCCGGATTTCCCTAGACTTCTTTTCACCCCATCGTCATGAAATACGTCCAGAATTGCGCATCGTCTGACCACTTAAGCGTATTCCGTGAAAAAATGCGTGCGCACGCATCGACGTACATTTTGACGGTGGCCGCAGAAAATGCGCTCATCTGTCCCTAGCCTAAGAGGTTGACGTAACTGGCCGTGGCATAAAGAATGCATGAAGCCATTGAGGAATTAGCTATTGGTTGAACTTGAGGACTGCTGGGAAGGGTGCAGTTTTGATTTGAGTGTACTGCAGATTTATCTTGAGCTTTAGGAGATGGAACCACGTATTTGTCCATGTCGTCTAGGTATAACAAAATTTTAAAAAATTACTAAAACAGTCATGTTCAGTTGCAAGAGAGTGGAGCACACGGGACAGGCAAGACAGAGGACTAGCCAGTGAGGACCATTGCATTAATTTAACAGGTAAGGATCATTTTTGCAACTTAGTTTTAGAGTTTCTGGTAGGGATGGCATAGTGGAACAGATGTAAAAAGACTTTACACACTACTTGTGTTACATAGTTACATAGGCCAAAAAAAAGACATGCGTCCATCGTGTTCAGTCTTTCACGCAACACCTACTGGTGTTGATTCAAAAGAAAGAAAAAAAAACAACAATCTGAAGCTTTTGCCAAAATGCAACATACTGGGAAAAAATTACTTCTTGAACCCAGATGGCGGTTAGATTTCTCCTTGGATCAAGCAGCTTTTACACACCTATTAAATATTATAACACCTAATATTCTATTTTTGCAAGAAAAACAGTCGCTGTTTAAAAGTCTGAATAGTCTCTGACCCAACCACCTCAACAGGTAGAGAATTCTACAGCTTTATTGTTCTCACTGTAAAAAAAACCACTTTCCTATACTTTAGGTTGAATTTACTAGTCTAAATGGTTGACCTCGTGTCCTAGGTAATGAGTAAGTTTCCAGTCAATGGTTTATAATGTCATCGTATATATTTATATAAAGTTATCAGATCCCCTCTAAGGCGCCGTTTTTCTAAACTAAACAGGCTTAAGCTTGTTAGCCTTTGTTCATAACTGGTGTCCATCTTGAAAATTTACCATTTATGACCACTCTTTGTACTCTATCTTTTAGCCAGTGTTCTATCCAAGAACAAGAATATTAATCTAGACCATTTTTTCGAAATATGAATAGTAAGCAATTCACATTTTATTATTAATATTTTATCAATGATTTGCATTTTCTTTTGTCATAGGTTCCTCTTTGATATATACTGAAGACAAATAAGTATTCAACATTTTTGCCTTTCCATGATCTTCAGTGACTAACAGCACTTTTCTGATTTTAGTGAGCCTACACTTTCACTTTTGCATTTTTTTTAGAATTTATGTACTTTTTTTTGAGAAAGGATTTTACCAGGAAGGATACATTGAGATTTCTCTCGTTTTCAGGTATGTCCTGGGTGGTGAGTATGTACTGTTAGGTGTCTTGCCCAAGGGCACTTACTGGAGAGGTTGCTTGCTGGGATTGAACCCATGACTCCACAGGCTCTCCATGCAGAGCAGTGATGTTACCTCTACTCCACCCAGCCGGCACTTGGTCTTGCTCTTTTTGGCAATCACATTTTCATTCTCTAGTTTAGTCCATCTAATCACTTTTTACATGCTTTATTTGTTACCTTACATGCTTTATAGGATGTCTCAGATTTATCCATTTTAAAAGCTGTGTTTTTCCCATGAAAGAGTTTTTGCCAGTCAATTAGATTGAGACCTTCTCTTATCTTAATGAAGTTGGCCAATACAAAATATGTTTTAGCATGCCCTCTATGGATTAGATTTTTTGAGTTTATTTCAAAAGACACCATATTGTGGTCACTGTTTCCCAACTGCTACCTTACTTAAATATTTGACAAAAGATCCACATTGTTTATTATAACCGGATCCAGACAGGCAGCCTTTCTAGGTGGTTACATCTTCCAGGTTGTGACATTAAGGTATCATTTAACAGATTCAGAAACCGGATTCCCCTAGCGGAATTACTAGTCCAACTATCACAATTAATGTCTAGGTAGTTAAAATCTCCAATAGTTAAAGTTTTACCCAGATGTGCAGCCTTACTGATTTGATCTGACAGCTGTTCTTCCTCATCATTATCTATATTAGGTGGTTTATAGCATATGCCAACAATTAGCTGACTTTGCAGCTTATGCCCCAAGCGTATCTCTACCCATAAAGATTCCACATTTTCCTCCTCACATAACAGTTGTGTGATATCTGTACTTTAAATCATGGCTGATATACAAACATACTTATTTTCCTTTCTTATGTGTTAGGCTGGGCACACGATGTTGGACCTCTATAGAGTGAAGAGATGATACAGTAATGGTATCATCAATGCAAACACAGTTGAGACTGCATTTGTGCTCCCGCCACAATCAGGTACTGGCAGAGTGGTAAGATTGCCTCTATGAAGGTGGATTGTAGAGATGAAAGCAGAGAGAAAGGTAAATATTGGCCATTCCTATCCTCCTACCCCGTGCATTTCTTTGTTTGTTTGTCAAAGGGGCCATCATGTTTTAACTAGCCTAAGGCTGTTTACCTCGTGAGTCACCTCTGTGTTTTACCTATTAGAAAAAAAATGATCAGTATAAGACAAAACAGGTGGAATGATCTGCTAGTCCTACATATCTGCAACTTTCTTTTCTAATTCATTCTCAAAGACGATTTCTCAAAAGTTTTGTTTTATTGTCTATTTCCTTTTCTCTTTTGTTACCCTGACGTTTGTGTTTGCTAGACTAAATGTTGTCATTGCCTGTAGGTATCAGATTTAAAATTACCATAATGAGCCTGTCTACACTATACAACATAAAATTAATTCAAAACTTGCTCCTCCAGTAAGTCAACCTCTGACTAATGAATGACACCTATTGTGTATGACATGGAACAAATAACACAGGGATTAATTACCCTATAAAGAGTGTAAACTGTGAAAATTATAGCTAGTCATGCACTGACACATACCTTATACACTCATTTATCTGTGTGACAGAGACATAAACAAAATGAACAGCTAAAGAACAAAATTTCTGAAATGAATTGAGTTACATTTGTTTGTTTACAGATTAAAAAACACAGTGTTGGTGCATTATATATACTTATAATTACTATTGTTATTTTAATTATTCTGTAAACTGTAAATGTGCAGAATTGTCAGGATAGGTATGAGGCTCAATGCAAATACATACCTAACTAGGTCAAGGTTAAATAGGCATAGATCAATGGCTGTTGGATGACATCATATTTGTGCACCAAAATGTGAGCATTCATCACAAAGGAGATGACACTGCATCATTAATGTGAAGCCGTATTGGGTGTGAATAAGATTCTGGGGCTAAAGAGCGTTCCACGTCATTATGGCTGAAAACTTGGCGCTTAGCAGCCTTGTGGCAGGATTCGGCTGAATTAACACGAAGGCTACATGAGACAGATGTGGGAAACAATGCTAGCCTTTTGGCACTAAGGTATGAGTCATGTCAAGTATGTAGTTCCACAAAGGCACAAAAATATTATCAGACTTACATTTGTGTGCTATTTACATATTATGAAGGGAAAGTAATTTTTTTTAAATTAAAATACAAAAACAACTTTTTACAAAACACAAGAATACAAAACAAAGCCCTTGCATGTGATGTAAATGTCATGTCAGTGTTTGAATTTGGTCTGGAACTAATGTCATACAATCGACAGCTATATTACTTTTTAAAGAGACTTAATCTGTGGTATAAATTTAATGCATATATTGAAAACTTTAAAATGAGATGAAATCTACAGCCACATTAAATAAATGGTAGACAGGGATGGACTGTGGCTAAAAATTGGAAAAGGCAGGGCTTGTCCAGACGTCGAGGAGAGTAGCCGACATTCTGCTGAGCTCTGTGCCGGGCCGCTGGATTTTTAGATCCAATGGCCATTTTCCTGCCCTGTTTTTGGCACATTCTCCTCTAACGGGTTGCGGATTGACCCGGGCTCCGTTTGGGGCAACCGTTTGTCTGGGATTCCAGTGCTCATTGCCATTCTGGTGCTGTTTCCCTCCAGCGGCCTACAGCACGTGGCAGCTATCTTGTGGCCTGTATCTGTGTCCCCATGACCTACACACCTCCTCCTGGCACCCACGGGCAAGAAGCTTAAGAGGGCTGGGGCGGCAGTGGGCTCTCGGCTACCTGACATCCAGACGTCTTTGAGGCTGGATGTGTGGGAGAGAACCGAAGCCCTAAGGTACCCTCTGTTTTGGAATCCTCAGATGATGTTGCTCAGCCCGTGGGAGCACCTGTGTTGCAGCCTTTGCCACAGTCACTCTTCGCTGAGGATCTTCATAGAGCTATGGAGGATTTCTGGGATCTCTGGTGGCGGGACCTGCAGGAGGTGTGGGCTGCTTAGGAGCCCTTGCAGACCCTGCTTACTGATGTACAGATCTGAACCCAGGAGACGGTGGCGGTACAGGCGACTGCTGCTGCCACAGCTACGGATCTTCAAATGCAGGTCACTAACCTTAGTTCTGCAGTCCTGGCTCTGGAGGCAAGGAGCAGGGGTCCCTGAAGAGGTGCAAGATGAGGAGCTCCTTGTGTATGTGCTGGATCTACTGGCCTCTCTTCTGTGGCTTGATGGGGACGTTTCGGCTTCACTGGTCCTGTCGGCTGTGCGGCTGAGGAAGGCTGCAACTGCTCCGGTGGAGACACCTTATGATGTTCGGATGGTCACCAGGGATGTAGACCTCCATTCTTGGATACTATCTGCTGCTATTCGTTCGTTCGGGTCACCTATGCCTCCAGCTGTCTCACTTGTTTACATGACTTGCCCTTTTTGGCGCTGGTAGCCCAGCGATGTTTCAAGAAGATCACCTCCCTTCTGCGTGCCTGTGGGGTCCGCTACAGATGGGGATCTTCGGGTTCCCTGATTGTCAGCCACAATGGCAAGTCTCACCTGGTGACGTCGTTGGCAGAGGCGAGAACGCTTCTGGTCACATTGAAGATTCTGTCAGCACTGCTGGGTTCATCAGGCCCGATGTCATGTGCCACGCCGCCACAGGCGGAAGAAAGGCAGATCTGGTGCTGCACCATCTTGATTTCCCCAGGCAGCACCCTTCAAGCCCTGTCTTGCTGGACTTTGCTTTTAGAGACTCACACTTGCAGGATCAGCAGGTGCACCTAATGAGGACCTGCAGTGAGTATTTAGCAGAGGCACGCCTGTCCCAGGATGCTTCTGGATTTTGTTTGCAAACTGCCATCACGTTCAGTCTGAGTTCCAGAAGCTCCATTGCTAAACCTGATCTGTGTACCGGACCCCTGGCTTTCCCCCTGGACTCTGCATTCTGGATCATCCCAACTGGTATTGTGCCTCGAGACCCCTTTATTATACCTGTTCCAAGACTTCCCTTCTGCACTCCCCAACCAGAGACTTTCCAGCATTGCTTCTCCATGTTTATTGTTTTCCTTTAATAAATCCCCATTTGATTTTCATCATATCGGTGTTTCCTGTGTATCACTTGCACCCTGGGCTTGCAACCTCGACCCTGTGCCATTATTCATGACACCCGATGACTGAACCTGGCTGACTGTGTTTTTCCCCTCATATTTAGATTTTTCCTCTCCTTTTTGTTTATTGTGAATTTTTCACTTCAGTGTTCTATTTCTTTGCGGCCTTGATTACTGATCCAGTGTCTCATATCCGGTCGCCAGCACCGTAGGAAAAACAAACCCGGCACTGGGTCATTCATGACTCCCTGAATCCGCCCCTCCATACCTCTGTGTTTCGTTTCCAGCCTGCAAGAGGTGCAGGTGCTAATCAACAAGAGGCCTGCACTTCCCTATAAAGAGGCAAAGCACCATGGGACATTGCTTTTGCATTGCTTGCCTGTTTGTCCCTAAAGCTACAATAGCCTCCTGTTTGTTAAACTTTCCTGTAAACCTCTGTTGATTATTTGTTGCCGAACCTCCGCTTTGAACCTTCTGGACTTGCCACTGACGTATCTCTCTTCTGATAACTGTTGCCGAAACCCTGCTTTGTATTCTGGACTTTGCTTCTGCTAAACGCTATATATATATTCTGAACGACCTGCTGCCGAACCCCTGCTTGTATTCTGGATTCCATTTGCCTGCTCCTTTTGATACCTCGCTGTTGATACCCCACTCCCACTCCGTTCATTTAAAGACTTCTTCCTTATTTCTATTCCTATATCTTGTGTTTTGTTATTATTATCTAATCTAGTTCCCTGGTTCTCTGTTCATTTGTGTATTCAACCCCTCTTTTATTATTCAGCCTTGTTCCCCGTTTCTCTGTTTATCTCTGTATTTAGCCTAGTTCCCTGGTCCTGTTTTTCTGTTATATTCAGTACCTGTTTAGTTTCCCATTATTCCTCCAGTCCTTCTATCCTGTTGTTATTAGTTATCCATTGTCCTCCCTGTTTCATTCAGCTTTTCTTTCATATTGCTTTACAGTTCTCTGTGCTTAACCTGTTTATTTCATATACTGATCTTGTGTTTCATCGCACATTGGGCTCAACCCGCAACCCTGCCCTCTGTATTGTGACATCCAGAGTGTTGGGATTCTCCTACCCCATCTCCTCCCCTTTTTTTTTCTTGGTGTGCGGGACACTGGGATGACGTCGGAATGCTGACTGCCCTTTGGCCTCTTCCACGGCCCTGGGTTTTTCCTGAGGGTGGCCGGGGTGAGTCAGGAATGGCTTATTTTTCAGGCAGTCCCCATCTTCCCCATTCTCTCTCCCCCTGGGATTTTCCCTGAAGGCCATTCTGTGGACTCTGCCTGCACTTGAGTAATTTCACTAGTTTTGTTTTTGTCCCTCCCCCTGCTATGTTTTGTTGGATTTTTGTGTTCTACCACCACTTGCAGTGGCTTACTCTTGTGTATCTATTTGTAGCGCTGCTTTAAAAACCACTGTATTCTGGTGCATTGAACTATTGCTGCCACCAGAGGGAGACAGAGACATTGTTAGACTATGCTGGACAAAACTGAACTACATGTACCATCATCCTTTGCGTGAGGACAGGAAGGAGGTGGTACAGGAAAAGGAAAGAGATCAGCAGCCTCGTGCAAGGAGAAGCAGAGCTGTCAGGGATCGCAACCAGGCCGGAGTACAGACGCTGTCTTACGGGTGCTGGAGATCGGGACACTAATCGCGTTGAGACCTACCTGCGCAGCGCTGAGAGGTCTGGAAGAAAAAGCTAGTTCCGGCAAGACCCCGTGTTAGGAGGCTGCGCTGATCGATTGGAAGTGCAGGCAGCGGATCGGTGTTCCAGTGGCGGAGATTGGGCAAGCTGGGAGCAGATTCAGCAGCACGGAGTCCCAGTACACAGCGGAGAAGATCTTGTGGCCGAGGTGTCGAGAACTGGACAGTTTCGTTCATCGGATTGGTGAGAGGCCTCCAGGCCGCAGTTCCAATACAGAAACGCACGCTGCAATATTGTTTAAATTCACAGGGCCCCAACGGTGACTAGTCAAAGATTGTTTTGTTTCATTCACTGGCCAGTTGAACACAGTACCCGGGTACCTGAGACAACACATATATATATATTTTTGAGCTATTATTCACGGGACTTACACTCCAAAACTGAGGGGGTTAACCGTTTCTTTTACCGCTGCGTGTTTTTCCCGCGTTACGAATTCTTGTCATTCAAATACCGTATATGCGTAATATATGCTGCTTTATTGGGATCAGTAAAGAATATAATATATAAAAATCCACAACAGTGCTGGTGTATAGTTATTTCCTAGTGCGGTGAGACTAACCCGAGGTTTATTCAGCGGCTCCTCCGGGAGTGAGCGCTACATATTCATTGTATGCCTTGCCTTTTTACATAATAACATTTCACATTAAAAAAAAATTTGGAAAAGGCAGAGTGTCGGACCATGGACTTGCTGTGGGAAAGCTAAAGAAGAGAGATTTGATGCATATGTATGCGTGGGGTGGATGATGGAGCAGGTCTATACAGGATGTTTGAAGGAATTGGGTTCTGGTTGCTGTTCCATAAATCAGAACTGTGTTACATCCAGCTGTGAACATTTTGTAACTATTATGGGTCCAGATTTTTTGAGGATTTTCCCTCATTCACATATACAAACAAATGTTTAAACCAGTGTTTTCCAACCATGTCTTCATGGAGCGCTAACAGGCCAGGTTTCTAAGATATCTGAAGTACAGCACAGTTAATATGATATGCTTCTCAGTGGCAGCAGTGTTTATTTTGCATTTCCCCAAAGTAATCCTTAAAATATGGCCTGTTAGTGGTCCCTGAGGACAGGGTTGAGAAATACTGGTTTAAAGACTTCTTACCTCAAGCCTCCTTAAATCCCCGCTGGAATTACAATGCTTGTGCATTTTTTCATCCGTCGAGCATTAATGCGCGTAAAAACTGACGCGAACAAATGCTCGCGCAGTAACGTTGCGCGCAGAAATCAGTGTGCGGACTGTTTTTTTCATGCAATTCAGCCAATCAGAATTAAGAACCACAATTATCTCACGTTACGTTTTTGCGCCTGTCAAAGTCAATCTGAGCATATATGCTGCAGCAATAATAAATGCACACACAACTTCTCAAATTTATTGCTTTGGTATGAGTAGAATGTGTAACTATACTGTGCTGCATTTTTTTTTTGGGTTGGTGTATTTGGGTTCGGCCAGGACGTTCAGATTTGCCTTTAACACCAGCTTTAAGGAGTTGCTGAAATTATGTGCGCAAAGGCTATGCGTTAATCCTGCGCATAGATTGTAATACCATCCGCACACCAGCGTTCATTCGCGCTTACAATGTTAAGTATAGAACACGCGCAGTACAGTAAGTTCGCGCAGGTTCACCCGTGGTAGACGATTACGTGCGTTTGTTGCGCTGACAATGTAAGACGACGTTCAGCACAAAGGGTTTTATCCCTCGCGTTAATGTTTTTTTGCGTGCGAAGATTGTAATTTGGCCTGTAATCTTTTGTATGTGATAGAGTCCAATTAATTGTAGTAAAGTACCTTTCTTTTTATACAGTGACATTGCATTGTTACTTGTTTGACAGTTTCCATTTTGACCACACAGTGTTGATAATTACATTTTTGAATTTTAGCAATATGAATAAAAAAAAAAACATCCCCTAGGCCACTTCCCAGGGTTTAAAATCAAATAGAAAATAGGTAAAATTAAGAATATCTTTTCTTTTCTAGGATTTGTGAGATTATCTAAGCAGTGCCATAAAAAAAATCTATTCAGCATCTCAATTGGTTAAGTACCTTTCTAGCCTAAGTTCAGTACAGAAACTGTAAAGACTAGAATATTACAGAAAGTGCACTTGAAGAGCTTCAAGTGAGAATTGTTTTGCCATTAGGTCATATATTATTATGCATTATCTTTGTAATGCATGGAAATAAGAGTCATCAAAACCTTGAAGTCTGTCTTTAAAGTCATTGGGCTAAATTACATAGTTAACACTAAAATGGGGATGATAATGGGCAAAACCCACCCCTGCAGGTTTCCTTGTAGTGTCCCTATTTTAGCGTTCGATCCCTTGGTAGGTGCTACCTCAGCACCTTGCCCTGAAACGCAGTGCTACCTTCAGTGATACTCGTGGTAGCGCTTTTGCACCGCCGCGATTATCACTTCCTGGAGTCCATAGGAGGGTTGTGCTGCTGGACCACGAGCCCTGAGAGATCTCACTCTCACGAGACTGCACAGCGCTGCGGAGTGATCGTGGAGGGAGGAAGCTTTTATCCTAGTCTCATTCTGCTCCTGGGTACAAGAAGCGGCAGATCGGGACACCATTCTCGCCACAGGATGAAAGGTGAGTATTGGATTGATTGGGGTGGGGTTTAGGGGTCGCTAAATGATTTTGCAAAAGTGGAATCAGTTAGCACCAGATATTAGGTGTTGCTAAAATCTTGTTTAGCCCAGCGGTGCAGTAATTAGCGTTAGGACATTGCAATACCTTACTTATCCTAACGCTAATAACTGATTGTGCCCCCCATGTTAAGTATAGGATTTGCAAAGTACAGTAATCTCGCGGAAGACAGCACAATCACCGATGTGTGGAGTGTAACTGTTTAGCGTTAGGAAGGTAATATGGGGGGCATGCGTTAAAGTCACTTACCCTAGCTTTAACACCAATTTATCCGAACGCTACAGGTAACGTTCACTATGGGCTACATTACAAGAATCGCGCTAAAACGGGGACGCAAAGGAGAAGAACCTCGTTTTTGTGTTTTAGTACGATATTACAATGCAGGCGCCTAAAAAGCTGTCTGTATTGTTATCAGGCGCTAAGCCCCGCGAGATCCGGCAGCCTGGCGTAGTGATCCGCAGGGAGCGACTGGGGGACTTTTTCCCCCTGTCTCTCCCTGCTCCCACCGTACGGAGGAGGCGGAGGGAGCTGCGGTCCTCGTTGCAGGATAGGAGTTGAGTATTGATTTATTTTGGGGGGTTTCTGGCTGGTGCTAACGGATTCTGCAGCAGCAAAATCCATTAGCACCAAGTCCTGGCTGTGGTTACCATTTTGCTAACCACAGCTGGATGTTAGCGTTAGGACTTTGTAATCCTAACGCTGATTAACACTGTTAACCATGTTAAGTATAGGGAGCGCAAAGTACAGTAACCTCACCCTGAAAAGTGCAAGATTCCAAGTGGTAACGGGTTTTTCAACCCATTAGCATTTGGATTGTAATATGGGTAGGTGAGCGCTAACGTTAGCACCAACTATGTAATGTAGCTCCATGTCATTTAGCCCATTGTTTGCCTTAATCACTTCTAAAAAAAATATATATATATATTTCTGTGGCTAGATCACTCATATATCAGACATATATCACTTTTTTGTTTCAATATGAATAAAAGTGTGTGTTTGTTATTTTACATGAGTGAATATACTGTAGTTCCATATGGCAAACTCACGAGCCACTTTTTGACTGATTTTATTTGGCCCTTTCTGAACTTGTAATGTTTCCAGTTCCTTGTAAGTAAATGGTTCTGCTGCATGGAATAATTTGCTATATTATTAATAAAATATCCACCATTACAAGTTTCTTTAGGCAATGTGAACAGCTTTAGTTGACAGATCATGTATGTCTTAGAATTTCAAAACTGACAAAAATATGTTAATGCTTTTTCAAATTACCTTTTCGAAAGTGGACATGACACTTTTTTTCACTGAGAAAATTAAACAAAAATAAGTGCCATAATTTGAGGAAAGAAAGTGCAAAGGTCATAGTACTTAGAAAATATCTCAAAATCCATTGCCACAGCTGACAAAATAGTCCTGCTGTCAAACAGCTCTAAATCTTTTTTAAGAGCCTCTGCTATAAAATCTTTAATGGAGAGATTGTTGAATGTGCGTTAAATGGGAGTTAGATAAAAATTCCAGACTAAATCAAAATATGATTTTATCAGGTTTTTCTTAAGAATGTGTAATAATTATTTGGAACTCAGTAAAGTTGTCATATAATGGCAATGCACCATGATAACTACCATATGTACAAAGCAGGAAAGCTAGGGCAGGGCTGAGAATTATAGAAGTGGTACATAAAGTACACTTTTCCAAGGAAAAAACATCTAACTATGAGGATTTTGACATACCATATGGTCATGTCTGTTAATCTCACCACTGCATCAATACTCTTAAGAAGGGAGATAAATTTACATTGCTGGCTTCATGGCAAAAAGTGTCTTTGTCAGTGTCTTTTGTGTGTCTCTGTGTTCATTTTGTCTGTTGGTGGGCGCCTGGGTGTGACTATGAGATGGTAAAAGTATGACTATGTTTTAATGTAAAATATAGATAGGGAGATAGAGTGATACATAGATAGGTGGCTAGAATGATAGAAAAGAATCACAAACGTACAGGCCATTTACACATAACGTTTAGCACTTTCATATAGCATCCCATACACTCCCTTAACTGTTTTCCCACATCTGTACATAACTCTCATCACACACGTCAGACACATAAATGTTATATCATTACAGGCTATCTGAACATTATGGGACTTTTAGTTCTAGTGTCAACATTGTCAAATTCTATAACTGTGGAGACTGTGAAGACAAAGGTTCGAATCCCGGCAAGAGCACCTCTCCAGTAAGTGTCCTTGGGCGAGACACCTGACGGTACATTCTCGCCACCCAGGACAAACTTGAAAATGAGAGAAATCTCAATGTATCCTTCCTGGTAAAATCCTTTCTAAAAAAAAAAAAAAAAAAATTATTCATCACTGAATTAGATTTTAAAGATAGACAGAGAAAATACATGTCGTGGAGACTGTCTACAGACATTAATACTTCCAACAAAGTCATAATGCTCACAGCAAATCAAGGACAAGAGGAGAAATTTATAAACATAGAGTCAGCAACACCGATATACTGGTGTTCATTTATGTACTTCATCAGTTATAACTCCAGAATACAGATTTCTGCAACATTGTTGCTATCTTTTTCAATATTTACATTCAAACTCAGCATTTTAGAGAATTGCATTTAAATGCATACTAAGCACTGCTATTTTTCAACACTCTGGTCCCTATCAATTCCTTAATACTAGTGCTAGTGCTCACATAAGTTAGCGCTAGGTTAACTGAGGTGATAGCGATACGCCCATATCACATCCCTATCGCTAATGGGTACATAAAACCGTTGGTAATAGCGCTTTCTACCGTAAGCTTACTGTACTTTGCGCTCCCTGTACTTAAAGGGAATTGCATGTCTAGAAATATTTTTTTTAAATTGACATTTAAACACATTTATACCAATAGACAAACTAGAATAAATCAATAAAAGTTAAAAAATGTGTAATTTTTTTTTATTTTCTTACTTTACACTCTGCCATTTAATCTTCTCTGCCGACGTCCCTCAGCTAGGGGTGTTTCTTCAGTTCCTACTTCCTAAATATTCCCCACCTCCTCTCCAGCCACTACTCCATCCATCAAAGCTTCACATGAATTACATTTCTTGCTCCATCTTGCCCACATTCACCCACTACTTCTCATACTCAGCTATTACCCTCACCTAGTATGTCACCCCTCTCCTCTTAGATTGTAAGCTCTTGGGCAGGGTCCACTCTCCTTCTGTTCTGTGTGTTTTAACTTGTTTGGACATTTGTTATTCTGCCTCGCTTTCATTGTACAGCGCTATGGGACTTGCTAGCGCTTTATAAATACCTGTGACTGTATGAACTAACACAAGCTGTGCAGCTCAGGATGCAGACTGGGGAAACTGAGGAACTGAATATTGGCATCCCTGCAACTGTGAAAGCAAAACACACTCACCTGCTGACTCGCTCACACACTCACAAACAGACTCGCTCCCCCACTGACATGCTCAGTTGCGCTCTTTCATGATTTACATAATACTCACTGTCTCAAAATCCCTCACACAGTCACTCACACTCTTGTGCTGTCTCTTGCACGTGCTCTAACTGCACCTTTTCTTGTGCTTTTCTCTGCTTTATCTTACAATAAAAATTTGCTGCTTGGAGCAGTTGCTCCAAACCACTCCATGGTCGTGCCGACCCTGCTAAAATCCCCAGCGCTGACAAACACCTTAATTTCACAGAACCCACACACAAAAAACACAGCCCGGCGGAGCAGGAGATGCCGCATTGTGAAGCTTTTCCTGCCACTGTTTGGGGCGGCAAATATCAGCGTTTCTTGGCGCTGCATCAGGTACATATTCAAAATGATTACCATGGTGCCTGTGGCACGGGTGGCACTTATTCTGTGCCAAACTGAGTGATGGGACTAAAACCAACTGTTGTATAGTAATAGCATCCCATGCCAAGTAAATCCATGGTTGCTGTGGTTACCTAGTTGCTATGGTTACTATGTTGCCATGGATTCTGTGGTTGCCTGGTTGCTGTGGTTCCCATGGTTACTATGTTGCCATTGTTGGTTACCAAGGTTACCTGGTTGCCATGGGATGCCATTTTCTTCACTCTGCACCCCAGAAACCAGCCTAAAGCATGCTCAAACAAACAGACCACCATTTTCTTCACTCTGCACCCCAGAAACCAGCCTAAAGCATGCTCAAACAAACAGACCACCATTTTCTTCACTCTGCACCTAAAGATATCAAGGACTCAGAATGTGGTCCAACGCTATCCTCCAAAGAACTCCATTCTTGCAAACCGTATTTTATTTCTACATTTATTAGTTTCTGGCTGATTACATGTTTTCAAAGTTGCCTCCTTTTTTCTTAATCTTATACCCTGCTTCTCACCCTCCCCCCTCTTCCTGCTCCTCCTCTCCCTCCTGTGGTGTAGATTCTTAAATGCACATGTAAAAATACCTCCATTCTCTCTCACAGCATACTCAAACAAACTGTCTACAAGTTTCTTCACTCTGCACCCCGGAACCAGCCTAAAGCATACTCAAACAAACACACCACAATTTTCTTCATTCTGCTGACCCACCCAGGCCTGGTCCATAATTTAAGGTCTGCCTTATAGCAGTTTCCACTTCTCTCTCTAATTACCTTTACTCAGACCAACCTTCTGGTCCTTCCCATGCAATCGTCATGACATTTCTTCTAGCTACCAACTTCACCTTCCCTCTGCTCCCATCTGTTTTACTTACCCCCGTCCCTTAGATTGTAAGCTCACTGGATGTCTGGCTGAGCACTTGGTTAAAGAGCTGTATTTCCTAGACAAGCTATCCTACGAGCAGGGTTGTCTTTTCCTTATATATCATGTATGTCTCATGTTTGTGCTCCCCAATTGTACAGCACTGCGGAACCTGTTAGCGCTTTATAAAAACTTGTAACTGTAACCTTGTTCCATTGAAACCATGATTGCCAGGGTTACCATGTTGCCATGATTACCATGGTTGCCGTGGTTACTATATTTCCATGGTTACAATGTTTGCTGTGGTTGCCATGGTTACCAAGGTTTTCATGGTTACCATGATGCCATGGAAACCATGCTTAACTGGTTGCCATGATTTCTTGGTTGTGATTTTTACAATGGTTTCCGTAGTTACCATGGTTACCTGTTACCATGTTGCCATGGTTACCTGGTTTCCATGGGAACCATGTCGTCATGGTTACACCGTTGTCATGTTACCATGGTTACCTGGTTTCCATGTGAACCATGATGCCATGGTTTCCATGGGAACCATGTTGCCATGGTTACCTGGTTTCCGTGGGAACCATGTTGCCATGGTTACACCATTGTCATGGTTACTATGTTGCTATGGTTACCTGGTTGCCGTGGTTACTATATTTCCATGGTTACCATGTTTGCTGTGGTTACCTGGTTGCCATGGTTTCTTGGTTGTGATTTTTTACTATGGATTCTGTAGTTACCATGTTCCCATGGTTTCCATGGTTACCTGGTTGGCACTGTTACCATGTTGCCTTGGTTACCTGGTTTCCATGGGAACCATGTTGCTATGGTTAAGCCATTGTCATGGTTATTTTGTTGCCATGGTTTCCATAGTTACCCTGGTTACCTGGTTGCCATGGTAACCATCTTGCCATGGTTACCTTGTTGTCATGTTACTGTGTTGCCATGATTATCATGTTTGCTGTGGTTACCTGGTTGCCAAGGTTACCGTGGTTACCTGGTTGCCATGGAAACCATGGTTGTTGTGGTTACCTGGTTGCCATGGAAACCATGGATACTATGTTGTCATGTTACCATGTTGCCATGGTTACCTGGTTTCCATGTTGCCATGGTTACCTGGTTTACATGGGAACCATGTTGCCTGGTTTCCAAGGGAACCATGTTGCCATGGTTACGCCGTTGTCATGGTAACCATCTTGCCATGGGAACCATGGTTACCACTTTGTCATGTTACCTGGTTGCCATGGGAACCATGGTTACTTTGTTGTCATGGTTACTATGTTGCCATGGTTATCATGTTTGCTGTGGTTACCTGGTTGCCAAGATTACCGTGGTTACCTGGTTGCCATGGGAACCATGGTTGCCATGGAAACCATGGTTACTATGCTGTCATGGTTACCATGTTAACTGGTTGCCATGGTTACTATGTTGCCATGGTTATCGTGTTTGCTGTGGTTACCTGGTTGTCATGGAAACCATGGTTGCCATGATTACTATGTTGTCATGGTTACCATGTTGCCATGGTTAACTGGTTTCTATGGGAACCATGTTGCCATGTAACCTGATTTCCATGGTTACTTTGTTGTCATGGTTACTATGTTGCCATGGTTATTATGTTTGCTGTGGTTACCTGGTTGCCAAGGTAACCTGGTTGCCATGGTTACTGTGTTAAGGTTACCTGGTTTCCATGGGAACCATGTTGCCTTGGTTACCTGGTTTCCATGGGAACCATGTTGCCATGGTTACCTGGTTTCCATGGGAACCATGTTGCCATGGTTACGTCATTGTCATGGTTACTATGTTGCCATGGTTTCTCTAGTTACCATGGTTACCTGGTTGCCATGGGAACCACATTGTCATGTTACCTGGTTGCCATGGGAACCATACTTACCATGGTCAGTTTGCTGTCATGGTTACTATGTTGCCATGGTTATGTTTGCTGTGGTTACCTGGTTGCCAAGGTTACGGTGATTACCTGGTTGCCATGGAAATCATGGTTACCGTGGTTACCTGGTTGTTGTGGTTACCTGGTTGCCATGGTTACTATGTTGTCATGGCTACCAGGTTGCCATGGTTACCTGGTTGTCATGGTTATTATGTTGACATGTTACCATGGTTACCTTGTTGCCATGGCTACCATGTTGCTATGATATACATACATACTCACTGTCTCAAAGTCTCAGACAGTCATTTACTCACTCTCTTGTGCTGTCACTTGTGCGCGCTCTCACTGCACCTTTTCTTGTGCTTTCTCTGCTTTATCTTTCTGTCTTTCTCTCTTTATCATTTCTTGCTGTGTCTCTCTGTGTTTTTCTTTGTTGTCCCTCTCTCTGCTGTCTCTTTTTCTCCGTGTGTATGGATTTCTTTCCTTCCCTGTCTCTACAGAAGCTGGGGGTGAAAGGTCAGCCCCGCCCTCCCCTCAGCTCACAGTGCAGGAGGGAGGAGGAGCAACTTAATCGCACGTGCTCAGTGCGTTTTTTATCTATACCTAGTTTTACACACTGATTGGTTAGCTTAACATGCCTCCTGAGGTGGGCGTGGAAAACACCAAGAAAGAAAAGCAGTTAACCCCTTAAGGACGGGAGTAATTTTACAACTTCGGCTCTGTTTTGGAAGTAGAGGTTCGCTGAGCTAATTTTGACCGTTTTTAAGTCACGTATTATTATACCACCCAGACAAATTATATATCGTTCTTTCCGGCAGACTCGTCAGATTAATAATATATCATTATTATATGTATATGTCATGCCCTGCCAAAATGCTATAACAAAAAATGTAAAAAAAAGTAAATAAATGTGAATTTTCAATAAAATTTCAATCTTCCACAGTGTGTAAAGTGTTTTTTTTTTTAATTTTATTATCCGAGGCTCTGCGGTCATATGCTATGGGGTAGATTTGTTAAAAAACTTAGAACGGGGAACCCATTTTTTTTTTGGGGAGAAATTGCGTGATTTTAGCTAAACCCCCCCAAAAAAAATCATTAGTGAAGCATCATTGTTCACATTATAATTGAAATGTGAACAATAGTGCTGCATTAAAAAAAAAAAAAAAACACGTATTTATTTTTTTATTATTTAATTGATTATTTTTTTATTATTTTTATTTTTACATTTTTTTAAATTTATTTTACATATAACATGGTCATGTTTGATATCATTGGAAAGGCCATGCTCTGGCCTTTCCAGAAATATCACACATGACCCCCTAGCTGCCACCGATCAGGAGATAAAGGGGTTCAAAAACCCCCCTATCTCCTCTAAGGGATTTCCATAGGAAATCCCTTTGCAGCTAGGGGGTTCCCCGGTTAACTGACATCATCGCGCATGGCGCGATGAGTCAGTTGAGCGGGGGTGACCCAGAGGTGGGGGCTGCCATCCAAGATGGCGGCCCCCACCGGAAATAGGCCGCGATCGGGCACAAATTAGTGCCCGGTCGCGACCTGGCAACTAAGGGGTTAACCCCCCCATACATCGCTGGAAAGGTCAGGCTGTGACCCTTCCAGCGATGCTGGCCACAGCCGCCTGGTCCCCGGAAATGGGGAGATAGAGGGATCCAAAGGATCCCCCCCTCCCCTTCAGGCGCTTCCCCTGCTCCGGCGGGGGGGGACGCCTGAAACTGACGTCATCGCACCCCCGGCGCGATGACGTCAGTGCGCCGGAGGAGGAAACCCTGCCGATCTGACTCCGTGGGACTCAGATCAGCGAGGGAGCCGCCGGAGGAGGTGAGTATCTCCCGGGGGGGCTGAAAATGCCGAGGACGTACATTTACATCCTGCGGTGCCAAAGCCCACCTAATGCAGGGCGTAAATGTACGTCCTGCAGCGTTAAGGGGTTAAATTTGAAATAATATAATATTTACTTGCTTTTTATGTCTGATGAATGAGACTACTGACTGACTCGAAAGGCATAGCATGTTTGTAAAACCACACTAGCAAAGCATGCATGTCCCTTTAACATGGGGAGCGCAAAGTGTAATTAGCACTAGGATCAGAAAGTCTTAACGCTAATTACTTACCTCTGCAGTTAACTGAAAATTTAACATAGCTAGATGTTGATGCTAACTGATACCGCTTCTGCAGAATGAGTTATCACCAGGTGAAAAGCACCCTCAAAAATCAGATACTCCCTGTAGACAGGGCTGGATTAAGAGTTTTATGGGCCTGATGCTGAGGATTTTGGTGGGCCGTTTTATAGATAATGAGGCAACAATCGGTACGTGCTGCTTTCTCATTTAGAGACTCAGGTGACGCACTGTGCGCATCTCACACTATCCCAACGTCAGAGCGACTGGGAAACCTGACTGGTGACTCAGATGTGATGTGCTATGATGCACAGGGTGAGCCTACAGCCTACAGGGTCAGCCTACACAACTGATGTGCATTGCACATCATTTGCTGCAGGGGACGGCTTGAGTTCAAGTCGTCCCGCAGTGGCAAATAACGCACCTACCGGTGGGCAGATTAGGTGCGGCCCATAGACACTGGTGAGGCGTGCTATGCCGTCCCGCAACGTTTAGACCCACCAAACGCTGGGACAGGATAGTACGTCTCTCGGTATTAAGAAAACACAGAAAATAAGAGGGTTTCAGAGTTCCACAGCAAAAAAACTCACAGTAATGTGCAGTGTGTATGAGCGTATCACAAAGCTCCACAACAATAAAACTCACAGTAATGTGCAGTGTGTATGAGCGTATCACAAAGCTCCACAACAATAAAGCTCACAGTAATGTGCGGTGTGTATGAGCGTATCACAAAGCTCCACAACAATAAGGCTGAGGTCAGACTAACGCATTTTTAACGTGCGTTTAGGTGCACTTAATCACGGCCGCAGTAGCAGAAAATGACGGGCAACGACGGCCAATATACAAAGTACGGCCACACAAACATCGCGCGCAACGCAAGTGGAAAATTAACCCATTTTTTAGAGAACGCAGAACCGCTAGTACTGACGTACAGAGTGCGATGCGTCCACTTGCGGCGTGTGTGCGTGATTAGGAGATGTCAGACGTTGCTCATGTCCAGCCTACATAACGTCCAGACGCAAAAGTGTTTTATTGACGATCCGTAAAAAAATCACGCACGAAAATGCGCATCATATGACCGTTTTCACGCATTCCGTGAAAAAATACGTCAATGCGTTTGGACGCACTTTTTGACGGTCGCTGCGAATAATGCGTTCGTTTGACCCTAGCCTAAAGCTCAAAGTAATGTGCTGTACGTACAGCCAGGGCAGTAGCCAGAAAGAGACTGTGACCATCACAGTAGCCATCAAACTGTGTGGCCCCGGTGAGCTCTGGAGGCAAACTGTTGATGCCCCTTCCCCCTTTCATTACTTACTGAGCCCAGCCGCCTTGTCTCTCCTCGCATCTCCTTCCACTCACGTGACAGCGAAGCTCTTCACAGCTGTCTGCACGCAGCCACATCGTAGAGGAGCTGAGGAGTGATTGGGATTTAGCCACCGGATATGACTTGCTGTGATTTCCGGCGGACGGCCGCTGCTGCAACACATACTGTGTTCACGTCCAGGATCATTACGGGCAATGGGCAGCCCAGTGCCAGTGTGGTACCACCCCCTGCCCCCCTTAACACGCAAACAGAAGCGGCCGGAGCCTGTTAGCCAGTTGCCAAATATGTCAGAACGCCGGCCAGCAGCACATCCTCTTGACTGTGGGCCTATTTTCAAGTGGGGGCCTGGAGCGGCCGCTCCATCCGCCCCTATGTTAATCCGGCCCTGCCTGTAGAATATGTGTGTGTTGCATATATACATAGAGGTGTGGAGACATGAGGGTGGAGACAGGAAGGGAAAGTTGGTTAGTAGAAACAGGAAGCAGAGGCTGTCACACACACACAGGTTTCAGACTCAGAACCCACACTGGTTGTTACTCGATCGGGTAGAATGTGCAAACCTAACCCAAAGTTTACCGACTTTATGACATGCTGATTTCATACAGCATTTTGTGTTTTATGGTACATGTCTTTACGGTTCATTGTTATGCTGCTGTTATGTTGTATATATATGTTTTCTTTAAAAGGGGAAAGATGTAGATACGTGTAGGTTAGTGCAGAGCTAAATAGAAAGTGTGGATGTTTTGGGCCGCAGTACACCCCACATTCTCTGTCCTGCAGGAAAGAATCCAGCCAGCTCTTTGTGCTATATTCCAGGTTCCTTCCAGCTGTCGGGGATCAGGGCAGTAAATAGTGCCTAGGAGAGAGAGAGATTCTGAGGTTGGGAGCAACCTTTTAACCAAGGGTCTTTTAAGTCAATGCATTTATGATGTAACAGTTACGTCATTGGTCCTTAAGGAGTTAAATTGCAGCAGGTATACAGCGGGCAGAGATGGTGAAGATCAGGGGTCCTCAACCCTGGTCCCCAGGGCCCACTAACATGCCGTGTTTGCCAGATGTCTGAAGCACAGCACAGGTGATATGATTTGCTGCTCAGTGATTGGAGGATTCAGTCTGTTTTTCACAAGGTAAACCTTAAAACCTGACTTGTTAGTGGGCTTTGAGGACCAGGGTTGGGGACCACTGGTGAAGATGATGTCTAGTTTTCCCAAAATAGAAAGGGGAATTAATTTGTTGGAGCTCAGATGAGCTAGGCCTTTATTTTGTGTTATGATTTATTTTGCTTTTCTGTCTGTTAAAAACAGACAGTGCTTCATGTGAATAAACCATGAAGCAATAAACCAACTTTACAAAGGCTTTGATGAATCTAATGTCCCAGAGGACCTTGCTATAGTATCCTGTGTGGGTGCAGGATCACAGTGGGTAGTCTATTAATTTTTGCCTTTTTTTTTCTAAAGATCCATATTCTTTATCTCAACTCAAACCATGACATCAATACAGAAAGGTCACACAGAACAAATACTAGGAAACCCTGCATGTGTATAAAGAGACAAAAAGAAAGATGCGTTGATTGTATATGTTATGCATATGTGTGTTTGAGCACCTAAGTTTATTTTTAGTATATTGTTTTGTTTCAGCACTTGACACTTGAACGTAGATTTCCTCTGCCTATGCTGCAGTATATGTCTTGATGCCCTGTTTACAGTAGATAAATACAACATAACCACTTCAATGCTGTAAAAAATGCCAAACTCTCCATCCATGGTTCATGAAAGTCACATTAAATCATAAGATACCAGATCATGTAGCCATAAGCAATTGTTACCATATGCTTTGTGAACAATTGTATAGAGATCAAGGTAGAAGAATAGAAACTTACTGAAACTTAATGTTTTTGTAAGTAAAGCACATTAAATATTTAGTTTGATTTTAAGTCTTAAAATTCATATAGTATCCTTAGTATTCTTTACCAAGTTCAACAATGCAATGGCATTTCAGGAACATAAATTAAATAAAACACAAATATGTAGTTGAATAAAATCTTATAGTTATGCCAAGATGCGTTTTGACATAATGGTGCATCCTCTGCGGATTTACAAAGCCATTATTGAGAAAATGGGTCTTGGCATAAATGTAAGGTTTTATTGGAATAAATGGTTTTAACCCTAGATATCTGAGCAGATGATGTCTCTGATGATCTTCTGGAGTGCTTGCTTTTGGGGAAGTTGTGCTGTCAAACAATGTCTGGGCGCTTGGAAGGAAGAGTCTCCATCTAAGCTCGTAAGCATGTGAATGTATTTTATACACACAATGTTCGCAACTGTGTTAAACAGTCTACATTATACAGTATTTTCTTTTGCTTATTTCAGGTTATCTATACTACAAAAGAAGGACATGTGATATAAAGTTCCCATTTGGAAGGGGCTAGGGACAGCCGACATATAGTGCACATGGGTGACTGAAAGAGACCTTTAGGGCTCTCATTAAGTGAGTGGGACCATCTCCTCTCTAATATTGTTCACTTATATATACAGAATCACACTATGTATTCTTTTATTGCTTTATTTGTTTTTAATTTCCAGATTGTATGTTAATATGAGATATTTTAAGTCAATTCTGTATTTGATATTCCCACGGAGCGCTGAACTTGGGGGAGATTTGAATTTTTGCCTGCTACTGTATGTCTCAAACAGACTTGTAAACACACACAATAATTCTAAAGTGTAGAAAAACATGCAAGTTCACATACGCAACAGCAAAGTGCAGAGCTTTAAAGGGACACTCCCACTTACATAATCTGTAACTAGATTACTTGTGCATTGCAAATAAAACCACCTTATAAAACACATGCTGCTGTTTTTTTTCTTTGCTTTAAGTAATTGCATGTAAAATGGAAAAATAAAGTAAGGTTTTTTTTATCTTCTGTTTGCATTTTGTGGATGTTTCCTTCGATGCACCATTTACCAAAGTCTGTGCAAAAGTTTTACTCTACAGTAAACACTCTAACTGTTAATTACTGTAGATTAAAACTGTAATGAAGAGGAGGGAATATTTAGATAAGGCTGCATGGGGGCTATTGTGTTCTCCAGGCTTCTCAAGAAAAGGGATGGCAGCTGAATGAGATATGACAGGAAGCTTAAAAGACTTCTAATCTACCCCCTGGTGATACCCTTTGAATACGTCCCAAATAATACAATGATGTGAGTTGGTGCTTACTTACCCATTTACTCCATTATATCGCCAAAGCCACACAGTGAGGAGCAAGTGATGTAAAGATACTGTGAGGGGGGGACGGCAGTTTACAACACAAAAGATCACAAAATGGATGCACCCAGTGACACATATAGAGTAAAATATTTTCTTAACTAAACATACATGAGAAAAACGAAGTAACGAAGTACATGTAAGTAACATAAAATAAACAAAGTAAGAACATTTCATTTTTTTGGGGTAGTGTCCCTTTAACTGTTAAACTGAACCTTACTGAAGGCAGAAAATGTAGACTTTAGCAAATATTGGGACTAGTTTTATTAACACTGAAGGAAAACTCTGTTCGCAATCTGCACATCAATGGACCAATTAGGACATCGATCTCACATCTGCAATTGAGAGCAAGACACCCAGAGCTAGAAAAATGGATGCCTAAGGCTCTGGTCAGACGAGCGCACTATGTGCACCCGTACTGACGTGCCTTCCAGTGTCTGTAGCAAGATTGTGATGCTGTGACAGAGGTCGGCCTCACGAACTGCGCGCACGACAGCAGCCGTGCTGTGTCCGTGCAGCAAGACTCCCCGTGAAAGTGCTAGGATGTGCATTGATGGGGCTGCAGAGCGCGATCCTCCATAGGAGGATCGAGCCTTGCAGCGCTGAGCGCACTTACTACGCTCAGTGATGTGGCCAGACGGGCGTCGAGTGGAAGGAACATTCACTCTCACAGACGTTCCTTTCTCTCTTATTACCGCTCGTCTGACCCCAGCCTAAAACGGACAAGCTGTACTGACAGCACATGTCACTTTCGAGTCACGCAGATCACTATAAGCACGAAACAAAACGTCTGTAAGGACAAACGAGTGCATTTAACATAAGGATAACACGACTGTTTTAAAGTGTTAAAATAATTAATTAAATAATTTTGCCAAGTGTAACTTGAAAGAATTTATCGGTCCTTATTATTTTATGTTCCGGAGGTGTATAGATTCTTTAACATACTCTATCTAAAGTATTAACATATGCCCTTTTCATAGTAACTCAGCAAAATTATTTTCCCTTTTTCCATTTCTTGTTCCTTCTAGGTAAAACACTTCAAAACATATTTAGAAAGGATTATGTATGTGGCTTATTAGTCCTAAATCCATCTTACATACCGCTGTAATTGCACATATAATAGGCACAATATCCAAAAATTGCTGTTACATGGTTGGATCAGAAACATTATTCAGTGATGAAAGGAATGTTTTGACTTGCACAGTTGGCTGCAGAATCTTTAAAACTGTGGTCAGTCACAAGGAAAATGGTCTTTTGCAGCTTGGCCTAAAATACCCTGTGTGTTTTAATTTCAAAACTTTAAATTCAATATGTTACTTGGGAGTTTTCCAATGTTTTCCAATTATGGGACCACCAGAGCAGTCAAGAATATGTTTCTGCTGTTTGTGAGCTCATTGCCTCACTTTCTATAATCTCAAGTTGAACCCACATAAGCCTCATTCTCCAGGATGACGTTTCCGTTAATTTTTTATAAAATAAAATGTTATGGAAAACACTTCCGTTGGTTTGGGACATTTTGAATCTGAAGGTATTTTGATCAGTTAATTCACCTTTAATGGATTAATTTGTTATATCATAAAGGTTTGAAACCAATAGCTTATCATGCTTCCAATGGCCAGGAATAATAAAAAAAAATGGGAACATCAATAATTTCAAGATTGAGGACAGTGTAGTAGCATTTGAATTGAAACCAGCTGTGTTTGTGTGAGAATCATAGGCGACTCTACAGGGGGGCAAGGGGGGGCAATTGCCCCCCCTAGGTTATTCCTTGCCCCCCCATGTGCCCCCCCACCAAAATTCAGCATCCATCTTAACACACTTCTTCGGACCACTGTATCTCCGTCTCTGTGCATCGTATATGGGCGATCTATGTGTCATTGGAAAGGGCAGATTCTGGCCTTTCCAATCATACCCAACATGAGCATATTCAGTTTGAAATAAAAGTCATAAAACATTAAATAATAACGGGCACTTAATCTTAAGCATTTTCACAGGGTTGAAACGTCTCAGCAGTGAAGTGGTTAATGTTCAGACTA
This sequence comes from Leptobrachium leishanense, assembly GCA_009667805.1. Classification (NCBI taxonomy): domain Eukaryota; kingdom Metazoa; phylum Chordata; class Amphibia; order Anura; family Megophryidae; genus Leptobrachium; species Leptobrachium leishanense. Next base: position 192,868,043 of record CM019066.1, read on the forward strand.
TACATTACATTGTGTGTTACATTAGTTTTTTGCCTTGGTTTACTTGTATAATAAGGGTTAATGGGTAGCCTTCATCCTTCACAGTATACATTTTATTTTTTCCTTGATTAATTGCATTGTAGGGGTTAATAGGTAGGCTACATGTCTCACAGTGTATTCATTTCATGTTTTACCTTGATTAATGGCATATTAGGGGTTAAGGGGTAGCTAAATGCCACATTGTTTATTATTTTTATTGTATTTCCCTGGGTTTATGGCATTTTAGGGGTCACTATGGAAGTTAGAAGCTAAAGCGTCTAATCATTAGGGATGTGCGTTTCGGGTTTCGGAATTTTCACGAAATTTACCGATTCGTGTTTTCGGATGCGGCCGAATTTCCGAAAAATTTTAGATCCGAAAATGTCAGATCCAAAATGTTTTCCGAGCCGAAACGAAAATTTTCGGATTTTTCGAATGGACTTGAAATGTGTCAAACGAGGAGAACAGATTTTCCGAAAAACGAAAATTTTCCGAAAAACGAAAATTTTCTGAAAAAAGAAAATTTTGTAAAAACGAAAATTTCTGAAAAACGAAAATTTTTCGAAAAAACGAAAAGTCGATACAAAAAACGGGCAAAATGACACGAAAAATACGAAAAATGGTCGATATTCCGAGAAATGTGCAATTCCGAAAAACGAAAATTTCCGAAATTACGAAAAGTCGATACAAAAACCGAGCACAGTGACATGAAAATACGAAAAATGGTCGAAATTACGAAAAAAAAATGTGCCCGAAAAACGTGCCGAACCGAATCGAATCGAAACCGAAATCGGTCGAAACGGGCCGAATCGAAAAGTTTAAAAATCCGAAAAATCGAACCGAATCGAACCGAAAAAAAAATCGGTGCACAAGCCTACTAATCATCTTTAGATCCTTTGCTTTTCGTCGCATTTCGGGGAATTAATTTCGCCGAAAATATAGTGAATTCCTATTTAGTGAATGGTCACTGTAATTTGCTAAAAGTGGAGTCGCTGAAGCAGCTATCAGACATTCAGCGAAAACTGCCGAATTGCGGCAAATAAAGTATCAGGTTAGTACAATAAAAAGGCATCATTGCATCACATTACTCTCTGCGTCACATTACTCATTGCGTCACATTACTCATTGCGTCACATTACTCTTTGCGTCACATTACTCTTTGCGTCACATTACTCTTTGCATCACATTACTCTTTGCATCACATTACTCTGGGGTTATGGAATCTTATTTATATATACTTATTTAGGGTACTATTACCTGGTGTGAGCTAACCCTTGCGTCGGCATGGTTTTGCGTTAGCGCCAGGTTAATCGAGTCTAGCGCCTGACCAACAGATCGTTTGCCTCCCGCTACAAACGGGAAAAATGACTTAGCGTGTTGCTATTAGCGATTTGTACCGCGAGCTTACTGTACTTTCCGCGTACTATACTTAACACGGAGAGCGCTAGAGATCTCTAGCGCTTTTGCAGCTAACAGATCACTTGGTGCCAGCGGTAATTTTTTGAGGGGCGCTAATTGCAACATTTTACCTACTGCTCAACCCTGGCGCTAACTCCAAAAAAAAGAAAAAAAACGATCCTCGCCCAAAATTAACAGGCAATTGAAAGGAATGCAGCACAGGTGTTCTCTTGGCCCCATACACCATAGCAATGGATCTGGTCCGCATTGTCGTTGCTGTTGCAGTAGGCTCTATTATAAATGTATCCTTTATCCACATATATCCTAATATATTGCCTAATTTTAAACATTTTATGCTGGGGGTTATTCATAGTATGGAAGTGGTTGATTATTAGGGGGACCGTGTGGACCATGTTTAAAGTGACACATGGATAAGTCTTGCCCTGAAACATGTATTATTTATATGCTGCAGCAAGGAAATTTTTGTCGCTCACCTGGCCTTCCTTTAGGATCTATTAAATGCAGTGTAATGATTCTACATGTTGCTGGGTGGCATTTATCATGCAATGCCCATCAGCCTTAATATATGTGTGCATCAAAATATGGATGATACGGCCACCTTGGAGGCTTTTACTAATGCAGGGTGTGAGGTTATTCACTGCATGTGTTCATATTTAAGCTTGTGAGGGCGGGGGATAGGTATGGCCCAGCACTCTGCACTGGAAAAAAAAAACAGTTCTATCCTGTACACAACAGCATTAGCGCTGGGTCTCAGCTCGGGTCTTAGAGTTTTCCTAGCGTGCGCCAAACGACCTTGTTCATGGACTACCGCGGACAAGGTGATCTGTTAGTAGGTCGTCAGGCACTAAGTTTTAGCGACTCGCGCTAAATTTTTCCTTTAGTGATGGTGTTTTAGTTCACACCAGGTGATAGGTCCCTTAGTTTTATTCAGTGGTATGATTTAGTGGTGAAAATTATTAGTGCCCCTCCAGTTTTGACTGCGGTATCTTCTGTGCCCCCCCTAAATATTGTTCCTAGAGTCGCCACTGGTGTGAATACATGTAATAATAAAACTCCACAATCCCCCATTGTACATTTCTTCCCACACAGCCCCATAAATCCTAATTCACATACTCAGCTATTTACTCTCACCTCAGTGTGTTATCCCTCTCCTCTTAGATTGTAAACTCTTGAGAAGGGTCCGCTCTCCTACTGTTCTGTGTGTCTAACCTGTATGTATATTTGTTATGTCTCACTCATTGTACATGGCTAAGGAACTTGTTGACGCTTTAGGCCGGTGTCAGACGAACGCAGTGATCACGTCCGTGTCGGCGCACAGTTTAACGTCCATCATAGCATAGAATCATGATCAATACAGACCCTCACACGAAGTACGTGCGCACCGAACTGTGCACGCACAACGCACGTGGCAAACAGATGCAAGTTAGGCGAGAACGTAAAACCGCTAGACGGATGCGCAGAGAGTGCCACGTCCGCGTAGCGTTCTGTGTGCGTGATGACACAAAGTCAAACGGAGCGCATTTGCGACGTCCAGCACCTTGACGCACAAAATGGCTTTTCATATAATTTTCCAATTTTTCATATTAATTTTGTTTCCCATAAGTCCCTTTTTTTCTGCTCGCTCAAGCATCCAGCCTCCCCGCAGTCATGTGGAAGCTGCAGCTTTTAGGGAACCAGCAAGTGTCACCTATAGATCAATGCAGAGGGAATACGGCACTACATTTAACCCCTTAGCTGCTAAGCCATTTCACCCCTGTGTGCTGAGCATATTTTCACAATTTTTTGCTCATCATCATTTTGCAATTGTTTGGTTTTTTTCACATTATATGGTCATGTTTGGTATCATTTGAAATACCAGACTCTAGCCTTTGCAGTGACAACTCAAGTTTTGCGCGCGCAAATCAGCGTTGGAATTTCAATCTTCGCGCGTGTTTTCATCCATCTATCAATAGAGCACGCAAACAAGACCCACCCAAATGCACGCGCAGTACCGTCTTGCGCAAAAATAAGTGCATAATGCACATGTTCGCATCACACACCATTCGCACATTGAATGGAAATGTTTTCGATTGATATAGACTGCAGGTTCCATCCAAGGTGCACGGATCGCTACGTGGGTGCAATCAACAGCCCCCAAGACTGCCTCCAAGTGCATAAAAGCCCTGTTTCACTCTGGAATCCCTCATGGGTGGTAGGGAATCCTACATAGTGGTGACAGTTGCGCTTCATTGCTAGGAGGAAGCGATGGAGAAGGTGCTCTGGCTGACACCGCCTAATTCAGCTAGAGGCTGCTGGAAGGTGCCAGTGGCAAAGAATCTCAGGCAACACAGCAACTTCGTCATCCCTGGGACAGATATCCGTGTCGCTGACCTGGACTGCAGATGGGACCGCAGCTGTAGGTAGAGCCTGTTTATCTGTGTCCGGGTCAGCCGGTAGCGGAGACGACACTCCGCATCAGTCAAATGCTCTAATGTCAATTGTGTCCTCTGGACACGAGGTGCCTGTGGTACAGCACGCTTCCTCTCCAACTCCTGCTGCCATTGGAGACGAGTTCTGTGTCTGTGACGTAAAATGAGCATATATGCTGCAGCAATGATACATGCACAAACAACTTCATCCATTGTATTGGTTTGGTATGAGTTGAATGGGCCAATGTGCTTTGGTGCATTCCTTTTTATGGGGTTAGATATTTGGTGTTAGCCAGGTTGTTCAGATTTGCCATTAGCATCAGCTTTTAGGTGTTGCTAAAATTATGCACGATAAGGCCATGCGGTAATTACCGCGAATAGATTGTAATACCTTACTTGTCCCAGCGCACATTCGCATTTGCGGTCACAATGTTAAGTTTAGGACGCGCGAAGTAAGGTAAGCTCGCGCATGGTTCGTGTAGGTTCACACTGGGTAGACTATTGCGCGAGGTTGTTGTGCTTAGTATGTAATTCAGCACAAATGGTTTTACCCCACGCAATGAAAATTACTTATGCCTTCGCAAACGTTTGCGTTAAGAATGTAATGTAGCTCTTTATTTTTTACAGTTTTCCAGAATCTGACCTTTCCAATGACACTTCAGTTGACCTCCTATTTTGTGCAGTTCCAGAGATACAGGGGTCCAAATGACCCCTGCATCTCCTTTATTGGGATTCCCTCTTTGTGATGTCATTGCGAACATGCATGATGACTCCTGCGGTAGTGGGGCAGTTCTACAGCAAGGGCTGACATGCAGGATGTCAACCCACTCTGACTGAAGCCCCAGATCGGCACCAGATCATCGCCAAGCTGGGGCACCACAAAGACGTGCATGGAGCATCCTCTGTGCAGAGGAGTGAAATGGGAGGATGCTCCATGCATGTCCTTTGCGTTCAAGAGGTTAAAGGTACGTTCTTTTTATTATTATTATTTATTATTTATTAAGCGCCAACACATTCCGCAGCGCTGTACAAGGTGCAATGGGTAAAGACAGGACAATTCTACAATACATACAGGAGGCAAGTAAGTACTCCTAGACAACAGCCAGGGATACATATAAACAAACGATGCAAAAAGCATATAGGGTGATATCCCACAATGAAACAAATAGCGCAGATAAATTGGCCACTCACGGAAGCATGGAATAAACTTCGCACATCATCCTCCAGCGGTGCTGTATAGGCTAGTATCAAGCTGGCATCAGTCCATTCCGTAAGTGAAAGATCTTGGAACAAATAGTACAAAATGATAGCACCAATGAGCAATATAAAAGCAATAAAAATGTATTAACTTACTCTTCAGAGTAGATAAAACAGCATGACATCGCTGGAGGCAAAGGGATAAAACAACTTCCCCCCCAATGTAAGTCCTTATATAGTCCACCTCAGTGTGTAAATTGACCTAATCCATAGAAACATATAAACATAGAAAAATGTCGGCAGATAAGAACCTTTCGGCCCATCTAGTCTGCCCAATTACATGGATACTTTACCTGGATTTATCTTTTGTTTAGGATAGCCTTATGCCTATCCCATGCTTGCTTAAATTCAATTACTGTTTTGGCCTCTACCACTTCAACTGGAAGGCTGTTCCATGTATCACCACCCTCTCAGTAAAATAATGCTTCCTGATGTTACTTTTAAACCTTTGCCCCTCTAATCTAAGACTATGTCCTCTTGTTTTGCTACTTTGTTTCCTTTAAAATATACTCCCTTCCTCTACCTTGTGGATTCCCTTTACGTATTTAAATGTTTCTATCATATCTCCTCTGTCTCGTCTTTTTTCCAAGCTGTACATGTTAAGATCATTAAGCCTTTCCTGGTAACTTTTCTCCTTCAAGCCGTACACCATTTTAGTAGCCCTTCTCTGAACTCTCTCTAAGATGTCTATATCCTTCTGGAGATACGGTCTCCAGTACTGCACACAGTACTCCAAGTGAGGTCTCACCAGTGCTCTGTACAGTGGCATGAGCACTTCCCTTTTCCTACTGCTAATACCTCTCCCTACACAACCAAGCATTCTGCTAGCATTTCCTGCTGCTCTATTACATTGACTACTTACCCTTAGATCCTCTGAAATAATAACCCCTAAATCCCTTTCCTCAGATGTTGAGGTTAGGACTGTATCAAATATTCTATATTTAGCCCTTGGGTTTTTACGTCCCAGGTGCATTATCTTGCACTTATCCACATTAAAACTCAATTGCCACAGCTCCGACCATTTTTTTAGTTTACCTAAATCATTTGTCATTTGGCTGATCCCTCCAGGAATGTCAACCCGGTTGCAAATCTTTGTGTCATCAGCAAAAAAACATACTTTACCATTAATACCTTCTGCAATATCACTAATAAAAATATTAAAGAGAATGGGTCCAAGTACGGACCCCTGAGGTACCCCGCTGGTAACAAGACCTTGCGCCTAATAAACTCCATTTACCACAACCCTCTGTTGCCTGTCACTCAGCCACTGCCTAATCCATTCAACAATATTGGAATCCAAGCTCAAAGATTGCAATTTATTGATAAGCCTTCTATGCGGAACAGTATCAAAAGCCTTACTGAAACCTAAATAAGCAATGTCTACTGCACCACCTGTGTCTATTATTTTTGTTACCCAATCAAAAAAATCTATAAAATTAGTTTGGCATGATTTCCCCCATGTTGTTTCTGATCCTGTAATCTATGTGTTTTTAGATGTTCAACAATCCTTTCTTTTAACATGGTTTCCATTAATTTCCCCACTACTGACGTAAGACTAACTGGCCTATAGTTCCCGATTCCTCCCTACTACCCTTCTTGTAAATGGGCACAACATTTGCTAATTTCCAGTCTTCTGGGATGACTCCTGTTAACAGATTTATTTAACCAATCCTTGCTAACGGTTTTGCTATTACATCACTGAGCTCTTTTAATAATTTAGGGTGGATCCCATCAGACCCCATTGACTTATTTGTCTTTACTTTAGACAGCTGCTGTAGAACCTCCTCCTCTGTAAACTGATATGTAATTGTCTCGTTAGTGTTTCCTCCTAACTGAGGTCCCTTTCCTTCCTTTTCTTCTGCAAAGACTGAACAAAAATATTCATTGAGGCAGTCAGCGAGACTTTTATCCTCTTCTACATACCTTCCTTCCTTTGTTTTTAATCTAACTAATCCTTGTTTTACTTTTCTTTTCTCGTTTATGTATCTAAAAAACGTTTTGTCCCCCTTTTTTACTGACTGAGCTATTTTCTCTTCTGCGTGTGCTTTGGAAGCTCTTATAAATTGCTTTGCCTCTTTCTGCCTAATCTTATAGGTTTTCCTATCTTCTTCACTCTGAGTTTTTTTATAATTATTGAATGCTGTCTTTTTGTTCTTCACTATTTTGGCCACTTCTGCAGAGTACCACAGTGGTTTCTTCCCTTTTTTGTTTTTGCTAACAAGACAAATGCAATTGCCTGTGGCCTTCAATAATGCCTCCTTTAAATAATCCCATTTCTCCTGGACTCCCATTAAACTCCTCCAGTCTGATAATGACTCCTTCACACAAAATCTCATTTTCGAAAAATCTGTTTTTTTATAAAGTCTAAAACTTTTGTTTTTGTGTGGTGCAGCTCCATCCCTGTTCTTATATTAAACCATACTGACTGGTGATCACTAGATCCCAAATTTTAACCTACAACACCGTCCAATACCAAACCTCCATTTGTGAGTATTAAATCCAATATGGCCTCTTTACGGGTCGGCTCCTCAACTACTTGTGTTAGAGATAATCCCAGTAGGGAGTTTAGAATATTTGTACTCCTGGTGCACCCAGCTGTTTTGGTTTTCCAGTTCACATCAGGAAGATTAAAGTCCCCCATGATAATAACTTCCCCCTTCATTGCCATTTTCCCTATTTCCTCAAGCAGCAGATTATCTAGCTCTTCTATTTGTCCAGGGGGTCTATAGATCACACCTACACAAGCTACTGTATGATTGCCAAATGTTAGCGTAACCCAAACTGACTCTACGTTCACCTCGCTCACTTTTATTTGGTGTGTTTTTATGTTGTTTTTCACATACAGGGCCACTCCTCCTCCTTTCCTACCTTCTCTGTCTTTTCTATATAAAGAGTACCCCGGTATTGTTATGTCCCAGTTATTTTTCTCACTGAACCATGTCTCAGTAACCGCCACTAAATCTACTTTTTCAGCTGCCATCATTGCCTCCAGTTCATTGATTTTATTCACTAAACTGCGAGCATTTATAGACACGACTCTGAGCTTGTCATTTTTTATGCCGCATGTTGCTTGCACCCTCCAATTTAGTTTTGGGGGACAATCGGGCAGATTGTTTTTTACCCTTTTGTCCCCCCCCTCCTAGTTTAAATATTCCTTTGTGAAACCTTTGAACTTCTCACTGAGAACATATGTTCCCCTATGAGTAAGATGCAAACCAACTTTTTTATACAGTTCCTTTCTGCTCCAATTAGAGCTATCATGGGACACAAAGCCAAATCCTTGCTCCCGACACCATTCCCGAAGCCACAAATTAAATTCCCTATTGCGCATCTGCCTATCCTGAATGTTATGCACAGGCAAAACTTCAGAGAATGACACAGTGGACGCAATCTGTTGTATTTCACCTCCAAAAACACAAAAATCTCCCTTAATCTCAGAAACCTCATTGCTAGCCAAGTCATTTGTCCCTAGATGGACTAGAACATCCACTTCCCCTTGCTGCTTTGCTTGTTTGACAATATTGAGAATACGTCTCTTGTCTCTACGAGCAGTAGCCCCAGGAAGACATCTCACCAAACCACTACTCTCCAGCTCAACACCTCTTATGATAGAATCACCCAGCAACAATTGCCTTCTATCAAGTCCCACCTTTTCCTTTTTGTCCTTGGTTGCAGTCCTGCATACCTTAGGCATAGGGGATGGTGGTTCCTCAACTATGGTGTCTGAGCCTACTTCTGTCTTACCACTACACTCTGAAAGTGCCTCAAAAGAATTAAGAAGAGCCACAGACTGTGGGACATGCCTTCTATCCACAACTCTAAGTCTACCAGATCCTACAGTACTCCACCTGGCGCTCCTAGGAGGCCTCTGTGGCAGTGGCTTTGTAACAGTCATAGCCATAGCCTCAGTTTGTCTAACAGATAATTTACAAATCTCAGACTTCAAACAGGCAATTTCCTGCTGCAATAAAGAGAGCTGCCTACATATCAGGCACACTCCAAACCTCCAAAACTTGGATCTAAAAACAAATGCATGACAGCTCTCACACTGGACCAAGCCTGCCATTATAAAAGAATGGATTTAAAACCAGCAAATCTTACCTTTTTGTAGGTTTCCTACCTCCTGTCTAACCTCAGACTACCTCCAGAGTATCTCCAGAAGATCTCTAAGTGCTCACTTTGAAGGCTTCACTTAGAAGGCTTGACAAGCTCTATTAGACAAGCTAATATCCCCAAGCTTGGGGCGTGGCTTGGCAGCCGATGTAGACGGCAGCCTGAATTCGGAGCTCCGGCGGTGAGCGGCATTAAGGGGTGAATACCCACAGCTGAGACCCATAATGGCCCACAAAAAGAAGGGACTGGGGGGCGGGAAGCTCCAGAGCACCCCCAGAACCGCCCGATCTGAGGATATCTCCTCATTTTTCCCGGACCACGCGGCGGTGCAGGGCGATCGGCGCCATTCCAAGATGGCGCCGGCGTCAGACGGCACCCCGGCGTCCTCTCCCTCCTGCAGCCCGGGTCCTCCGGAGACAGAGGAAACCTCAATCAGGGACATTCTGAGGTCCCTACCAACTAAAGAGGACATGGAGGCCCTGATGAGACGCATGGAGACAGCATGGGAATCACGATGGGAGCACATGTCGCAGGACGTCCTCCATCTTGGATCCAGAATACAAGGCCTTGAAGACTCTAAGGACCAGAATGACGACAGAGTGCTAGCTCTTGAGCAGCAGGTCAGTGCACATTCTAAATATTTCACCCAGCTGCGCAGAGATCTGGACGATGTAGACAACCGAGGCCGGCGAAACAATTTGCGAATTCGAGGTCTCCCTGAATCTCAGGGCCCCACGGAGGATATTCCGGCCTTACTACGCTCATTGCTTAACCCTCTCCTGCAACGCCCGCTTGATGCACCGTTATTATTTGATCGAGCCCATAGGGCTTTGAAGGCAAAGGGAACCCCGTCCTCAGCTCCCAGGGACATAATCTGCCGACTTCATTATTATGTGGATAAGGAACGTATCCTAATGGCAAGCAGGAATTCGAATTTTCAAGATCGTTTGGGAAACCCGCTACAAGTCTTTCCAGACCTTTCCTGGACCACTTTGCAAGCCCGGAGGGCATTACGCCCGCTCACCCAAATTCTTCAGGACCGTCAGATTAAATATCGCTGGGGATATCCTCTCTCCCTTACCACCATAATTGACGGAGAATCCTTTTTTGTGTCCTCCCCGGAAGATATAACGCCACTGACTTCGGCATTGGGCGTAGCACCTCTAACTATACCAGATTGGTTTGCTGTTCCTAGTGCGACTCAAAATACGGGCCAGATCAGATCACAACGTTCCAGATGGCAGACTCCGGTGAAACGTAGGAAGCCACCTCAAAGATCATCAGACTCTCCACTTCACCCGCTGCCAACTACTCCGTCCTCATGTGGCTAAACGAACTGCAGGGACTTCTGTTCATAATTGGAGATCTGCCCTTGGGACTTCACCCACATTTTTATTTTCCTTGGTCATTAAGGGACTCTTTTCACAATTGCTCGCCTGCCCGGCACGAACTCGGAGCCATTTTACTTTTTCTGAACTTGTCTCCGCTTCCCGCGCCCCGCCAGTAGCGGTGACCGTTATTATGTTTTTTATGTACCCTCTTCCGGGCCCTGGTCTGGAGATGGGGGTCTGGTCGAGGTTTCAATTTATTTCAGTATTGCAATTTCCCTCGGGGCCAGATACCCCTCGAGGAGAAATTTTCACTGCCTCCGTGTATATATGTTCATTACTTTGTTATTGATAGAATTTATCTTTTTTGTTCTGCCTTTTTCCCCTCTCCCCTCAGACGCACTCAGGTTTCCTCCACAGATTGGTACTTAGGACTGGTCCCTCCCTTGGTTATTAGATGGTGTCCGTACGCTTGATCACAATTAACGCACGGGGACTGAACACCCCTGTAAAACGCCGGATGGCCTTGACAGATGCCCGTAGACAAGGCGGAGACGTCATCTTTCTGCAAGAGACGCACTTTCGAGCCGATTCCGCGCCCACTCTCTCGTCACCACATTATCCTTCTAGCTACGTGAGTAACTACACGGTTTCCAAATCGCGAGGAGTAGCCATATTGTTAGGCAGACACGTCCCATTTGTGTATGACTCACACGTCACTGATCCGGGGGGTAGGTTCTTATTTCTGAAAGGGACTTTGGGCCTCACTCGTTGTACCCTGGTTAACATTTACCTCCCAAACCGTAACCAATGCCAATCGCTACGTTCAATACTTAACAAACTGTCTCGCTTCAGTGAAGGCATAGTGATATGTGGCGGTGACTTCAATGTTCACTTGGATGCCCCCGGGGAAGGCAACCCCGCTTCGTGTAAACCTGACCCCTCCCTACGAAAACGGTTTCTCCAATTGTTGCACGGCCAACAACTAGTAGATAGCTGGAGGGTACTTCATCCAGCCGGGAGGGACTTTACTTTTTTCTCTAATGCAGCGCGCTCGTACTCCCGGCTAGACACTTTTTTGGTTTCACACCACGGCCTACACTTATTGCATTCCACTACTATTAAACCCATCACATGGTCTGATCATGCCCCAGTCCACTTGGAGCTCACCCTCCCTACGGTGTCAGAGCGCGACAGGACCTGGAGACTTAACGAGACCCTTCTCAAAGACACAATGAACAGGACTGACATCGAGACGGCCATAACTGACTACTTTAGAGATAACCTGACTCCAGACGTGTCCCTACCCATGGTATGGGAGGCCCACAAGTGTGTTCTAAGGGGCAAACTTATCCAAATTGGTGCCCGGTTGAAGAAATTTCGGACTGGACAGATCACTGACCTCCTACGTAACATTTATACTCTAGAGACGTCACATAAAACACATGGATCATTGGACACGCTCAAAGAGTTGACCCTTCAGAGGGCGACTCTCAATGACCTCCTGACTCATAACACTCTGCGCTCACTCCAAATCACCAAGCTTAAATATTATACCCAGGGAGATCGCTGTGGTCGTTTATTGGCTAATGCTGTTCGCCAACGACACATGGCTACATATATACCGAAGATTCGTTGTGCGGATGGGTCGGTGGCTCACTTGACCCCGGACATCTCCACGGCTTTTCTTTCCTATTATAGGACCCTGTACAATCTGAGTGATACCCCTCCTCCCTCAGAAGTGATTGACCAATATCTGCGCGACTCATACAATTCCACTATCCCTGAGGAGACGAAGGAAGCATTAGACACTCCCTTTACTATGGAGGAACTCGCCTCGGCTGTGAAATCCATGAAATCGGGCAAAAGCCCGGGCCCGGATGGGTTTACTATGGGTTATTATAAGACCTTTCTCTCTTCCTTAGGCCCTCACTTTTTACAAGCCTTTAACTCTCTCGCAGACCATTCTACTATTCCCCAGTCGGCCCTCCTTGCCACAATTACGCTCATACCTAAACCCGATAAAGACCATACTCTAGTACCTAATTATCGCCCAATTTCCTTGATTAATACGGACGTAAAACTGTTTGCCAAATTATTAGCCACCCGCCTAAACCCTTTACTACCCACCCTGATCCACCCAGACCAATCGGGCTTTGTGACTTCTCGAGAAGCACGCGATAACACTATTCGCACTATTAATCTCATTCACCGAGCTCAAGTTCAGGGACGCCCTACCATTTTCCTTTCGGTCGATGCCGAAAAGGCATTCGACCGGGTGGACTGGCATTACCTCTTTGGAGCTTTGCGACACATGGGCTTTGGCTCGAAATGGATGGCATGGCTGCAGGCCTTGTACTCCTCCCCTACGGCGCAAATTAGGGTTAATGGCACACATTCAACGCCTTTCGGCATTAGAAATGGGACAAGACAGGGATGTCCCCTGTCCCCACTGCTATTTGTCCTGGCCTTAGAGCCCTTTATGCAGAGGGTTAGGGATAATGACAATATTCAGGGTTCCGTCTCCCATTCCACCACTATAAAATATCGGCATATGCAGATGACATTCTCTTTACCCTCACTGATCCCTTAAAATCCCTCCCACATGTCTTAAAAGAATTACGAACATTCCAGACACTATCGAACTTTTTAATCAACGATACCAAGTGTGAGGCCATGGGGGTGGGGGTGACTTCGGAGACTAACCGGGCCCTGACTGACATATGTCCTTTCCAATGGACAAGAAACTCCCTGCGTTATCTGGGTATCACGCTTACTCGCTGTTCCAGAGACTTGTTCGCAGCTAATTACACACCTCTCTTGAACGCCACGCTGCACGAGCTTCGAAAATGGCATAAGCCCCATATTTCGTGGCTTGGCCGCATTAACTATCTGAAAATGACCGTTTTACCGAAGTTTCTGTATGTGTTTCAGGCGGTCCCGGTTAAGATCCCGCGGGCTTATTTTCAAGAACTGAAATCGGGCTTCCTGAAGTTCATATGGGGCTCCACTTGCCCTCGGATATCGTATAAAGATTTGACTCGCCCCAGGGAAAGGGGAGGTTTGGGACTGCCCCACCTTGAATCTTACTACCAAGCAGCCCTACTGACACGGCTTTGTGACTGGTCGGTATCTCCTCCAGCTAAATTATGGGTGGCATTAGAGCAATTTGCCTTTCAGGTGCCGATTGCATCTGTACCATGGCAACTTGCCTCCATCCGCACTCTGATGAGGTCCTCGGACCATCCCACGGCCCCACAGCTACTCCGACTATGGAGGGAAGTGCGCTCTAGACCCGACCTCTCCCCAGATATTTCCCCCCTGTACCCTGTATCGCACAACCCCGACTTCCCCCCGGGAAGACAGCAGTCTTTCCTGGATATAGACACGGATGGGCCCTACCTACATATTGCGCGTTGTTACACTGATAAGGAGTTGTCTCCACTGTCTTCACTAGCACCAAGAAGCGCTTATACGCCCCTTGCATACTTCAAATATAGCCAATTAACTCACTTTGTAAATAGATTGACTTCGACCGCTCCAATCCGGTTTACTATGACTGTATTTGAGACTTTGTGTACGATGGACCCCCCACCAACACATGTCCTCTCGTCTCTTTACTCTTTACTCCTTTCCTCGTCACAACCCAAGGTACCCTCATACGTGTCTAAATGGCATAACGAACTCCCTGACCCAATCTCGGAAGATGACTGGGGGAAAATTTTCTCAATTAATAAATACTCCTCCATGAGCCTTTCGGTACAGCTCTCCAACTTTAAGCTCTTATCACGTTGGTACCTGACTCCAGTACGCTTACATCGTATGTTTCCGCAATCTACATCCCAATGTTGGAGATGCCTCGCTGACACTGGTACCTATCTACACCTATGGTGGAGCTGTCCGGTCCTTGCGACTTATTGGTCCGAGATATTAGCACATATCGCTGACATTACGGGGTTTAAGTCGGGGAATTCATATCACCTGATACTTTTTCATCTGGTCCCACTCCCAGTCAACACTTACAAAACCTCCTTATTGTTGCACCTTTTAAACGCGGCCAAATCCCTTATCCTCGGAAATGGAAACAGACTGCTGCTCCCACTGTGAAGGAGTGGATTGAGGCGGTGGAGCGCATCCGTACCTTAGAGGAACTCCACTACTCATTGGAGAATCAGTATCACAAATATTTTAAGACATGGTTTTGGTGGTCCGAGTTTCTCCTTAAACGTTCCCCTCCTCCCCCTATGGGACGGCGGGTTACGTCCGGCGTGGATCCCGTGCCGGGGTTGCCCCTTCCTCCCCTCAGAGATTAACTGGCATAATTTTTGACTTTCTGGTGCTAATTGCTGTGGTTTTGGTACCTAACCTGGTTCTCACAAGTTTCAATATACATTATAATGCGTCTCCCCTGTTGTTTCCTTTCTTTTGGATGTTTTATAATATAGATCTAAATGTCTAACTTATGAGATTCATAGGATTTTTTATTTCAAGTGATGTTTATTTTTATGTGTTTTACTGTCAACTGTGATACCACTTTATGAAGCGCTGTGCCTAGCGCCTGTTCGTGATTTAACTGCATTTGTGGCATTTTGGCTCTGAAAACAATAAAATAGAGTTTAAACAAAAAATATCCCCAAGCTTTATATAGTCACCTAAGTACACCTCCCCCAGCAAGGTGTGGACAAGCTTAACCTCTTAGCAAATAGCACCCAATTGATTCCAATTCTATGCTAATCAGTAAGAAAATGAGTCACCAGCCTAACCTAATTTACTTACCAAACCTTAAGATGAATAGAAAAGATCTGTTTGAAACAAAAATCAAAATCACTCACCAGAAGATCTCTAAGTGCTCACTTTGAAGGCTTCACTTAGAAGGCTTGACCAGCCTTCGATCTTCTCCACCTGCGGCGCCCGCCATGTTGAATCCAGCGCGCATGCGCCGACCTCCTACGTCCATTTGTGATGCCGAGTGTATCCCGATTCCGGTGCCTGAAAATTATGTCATATCCCCCTCTAGTTCTTCCCCATGGCACGTCGATATCGAAGACACAGCATATGGAAAATCCAATTACTCCTGGCAAGACGTCCTCGACGCCATTTTAAAGGAGGGCAAGTGGCTGGCGGTTCCAATGCCGTCCAATACGGCAGCCCGATGTATAATACAAAAAAACAGTGATCAAAAAAACAGTGATCAAAAAATATGGTTTTCAGGCACCGGAATCGGGATACACTCGGCATTGCAAATGGACGTAGGAGCTCGGCGTTTGTGTAGAAATGCGTTGAGTGATAGTGTTATATCCGTTTGCCTCCAGCGATGTCATGCTGTTTTATCTACTCTGAAGAGTAAGTTAATACGTTTTTATTGCTCATTGGTGCTATCATTTTGTACTATTTTTCCGAGATCTTTCACTTTTGGAACGGACTGATGCCAGCTTGATACTAGTCTATACAGCACCGCTGGAGGATGATGGGTGAAGTTTATTCCATGCTTCCGGGAAAGGTCAGTATTCCTGCAGCAGATACAGGAGGACATGAGGGCCCTATTCCTGTTGAAATTTACAATCTAGATGGGTGAGGGGATTAGAGACAAGAGGGAGGGACTGCAATAGGCAGGGAGGGATGAGTTAAAGCAGGGAGAGGTGAGGACTGTTATTTGGTCAGTAGGATGTCTTGTTATGTAGTCATGTGGTAGGCTTCCCTAAACAGAGGGGTCTTTAGGGAGGGAGCGTTTAAATGAAGCCATACATTTTTAAAAAGACTGAAGTTTTCGACCAGAAGGGTGGTGAAGAGGGGCTCAGTGTGTTTAAAGTTCAACTGCTTGGTTTCTCCCCACCAGGTTTAACCCTATCCCTTTAACACATCTGAAAATATCACGAACACTGTTATTTTGAAATAATACTGATACACACATTCCATGTTAAAAAAATAAGGTGTCAGAGTATAATAAAGACGATTAGCTTGTACCATCGCAGTGCTATCTGACTATTGTAGTAGAAACTGAATACATTCCAAAACGATCGTCATGTACAAAGCTTCCTGTATACTAATCTAAGGACTTGTATTACATTATACGACTTGCCAGGCGATACAAGCTGTTCTTACAAAATTATGCACACATATTTTGTAAACCACTAGAAAGCATACCTCTTGGGGAAATCAACGCATTGCATTGCTAATGGTAGCAGCACACTTATTTTGGTTCATTATTACGGAAAGGTCCGATCTTTAAGGGCATTAATTTCGAGGTGTCCAGAAATAATCATATCGAATATGGTTTTATCAAAACCATTCTTTTTCATTTTCAGATAGAATATTGTTTTTCAAAGCCAGTAGTTGGTGGTCTAATTTACTGATAAGATTTTCCCTAAAACAGAATTTAAAGTTGACAAAGGTATAACTTGCTTGGGGATCATCAAAGATTACCACCTATCTGGAAGCAACTGGTAAAAAACACATGCTTTACTAATTACATGCAAACTCATCACAATGAACCTCCACTTAGTATGGCTTCCACACTAGGCTTACTCATTGAAAATAAAAGTGGTAGAAAATTACTTGATTAACACATGTCCTTAGTATTGTAGGAGAATGTAATATTTATTCCCTATATTCGAATTTGTAAAAAGGGGATAGGTTTATATATATCCACTTTTCTGAATTCACGTCACAACTGGACACAAGTTGTCATGCTTTCCACTGCTAGCATAAATTGCATTCATAACCATAAAGTAAGAATATTGCAGGGAAACAATATATGATTAGCATTCGCCATGCTTATAAAATCACAGCACAAGCTCATAGTACATGTACTTGTACTACCTGTGCATGTTTTCCAACTCCTAAGGCATATATAGGTAGAAAATCAATGGTCTTAATTTAGGAACACTCAATAAGGTCTGATCCCAAAAGCGTTTCCATTATATACATATACAATCCAAAACAATAAGTACAATAAGATGACCTATAAGGATCTGAATATAGTGAGCACAAGCTATAGCAACTAGAAAAAGAAAAATCTCACATCTGGGAAACCACCATTATTTATGTTTAGTCTTATGTTAAATTCTCTGTTATCTTCTTGCACCCATTTAGTTTTGTTACTGTGATGAAATATGTCTCTAAGAGTAACACATGCAACATATATTGTCATTGTCAAAAATTACTTTACACGCTGTAGATTGAAATTATAATGGAAATTCTATTTTTTTTACAGTTTTTGTTATAGCATTTTGACAGGACATGACGTATACATATAATAATGATATATTGTCAATCTGCCGAGTCTGTCGTAAAAAAAAATATATAATTGTCTGGGTCGTACAATAAAATTTGACTTCTAATCGCGTTTACAGTTAAGCCGAAAAAAGCTAACCTGCACACTAAGGAAATAGGGTGCACATCCACAACAACACTCCTTCACACCCCCTCAAAAGCTATAAAAACCACGAAAATCAGGATGGCACAACCAAAACACATACCAAAAGTATAATAAAATATACCTTTATTCAATACGAAAAGAACAATAAAGCATCAATTTCAAGAACAATAATTAATTACACTGGCAAAAGACATATAGTTTGCTAATCACATAAGGCAAATCATGAACTCAAACAACCATTAGGCTATCTTAATCACATACAAGAAAAAGTAATATATGTATTCACCCAGAGTAGCAGACAGAAAAACAGCAAACAGCAGTTCTATCATAGAATGGGTTAGAGCAAACCAACTTTGTGTATCTAAGACGAGGTAACCAACATTTTGGGGATCATTTGCCTTTCTCAAGGGATACAAAACGGATAATCAAATCTCGTTTAAATGCGATGTGCACAAAACCGTCAAAATGAGCTCAGCACAGAGGAGAAATGGCTCAGCAGTGAAGGGGTTAAGGGCTGTTCCCCATCTAGACAGGGCTCTGTCCTGAGTTCCAGTTTGGAGTCAGTACAGACCCTCAAGATTCTATCTTGTTATCTAAGCCTGCAATGTATCCAGTGATCTAGTCTGCAGTGTATCCAATGATCTAGCCTGCAGTGTATCCAGTGATCTAGTCTGCAGTGTATCCAATGCTCTAGCCTGCAGTGTTTCTGAGGATCTAAGTCTGCTGTGCTTCCCGTGATCTAAGCCTGCAGTATATCCTGTGCTTTAGAACAGTGTTCCTGTCCTGTTACCCACAGTGTTCCAGTCCAGTAACTTTAGCCGTGTGGTCTCTGCCCTCCAGAGCCTTCAGCCTTGTACGCTCAAAACCTGTCTGTCTGCATCCAGCCCTGCAACCTGTCTGCCTGCATTCAGCCCTGCAACCTACCTTCAGTAATTCATCCTTGTCCTGCCTTGTTCATTCATTGTTTGTCCTCCTTCATATGCTACCCAATTCAATAAGCGTTCAGCTTTGCCAAGCCTGTCTTTGTGTGTCCTTGCCGGAAGGGTCTGCCATTTCAAGTCCTGGGTCCCACCATGGCGCATGCTGGGTGCCATCCTAACATACATAGTTTATTTGAGTTGTGTGCCAGTTTCGCTCACATCCATTTCTTATCTCTGGGTGTCTTGTTCTGGATTGAAGATGTGTGATTGTTGTCCTTGTTGATCGGTTGATGACTAGAATGCAGGTGTTCCAGGAGCGTTTCAGTTTTCACACAGTATTAATTGAACCTATCCCAATATTCGGTCTCCATTTACCATGCTATTGGCTGGCTTTCTGGTTGATAATTGCCACTTTGGAGTTGGCAATGTGGCCAGTTTTTAGTAGATTTATATGCTTTTCTCCACTTTTTAATCCCTTTGTGTTTTTGGAAATGTTTTGGAGATATTTTTTTCCACATCTTATTTGCTTTTGTTTGAGCACCAGAAAGCATTTTTAATTTTTGGGTTTTGACTGAAAATCCATTTTGGATGGCACTCGTTTAAGTTCTCTTTTACTGACCTATGTGGTGCCTATATTTAAAATGGTGTTGAAATCATGACTCTGCTCCCTCAGATAATTTCTGGCTTTTCCAGCAGCAATTTGTGGCGACTTAAGTTTTCATCAACACAAAAATTCCGATGCTTAGTTATTCTAAGTCAATGAAATCCTTAACCTGATTTAAAATTGCAGTTAAAGCTGGTTCTACTACATTTTTTTTACCAAAGTCATAATCCATTTATAGGAAAATATTTTGACTGTTTGTTTTTTCTTGCCAAATGTATTTCCTGCTTTGTTAAAATCATGCTGCCATATGCCTGCCCCTCCCCCTCCGCCTCCCCCTCCCCCAGGTCCTCAACAAATTGACTCTGCAAATTCCTTCATCCACAGCCCAGTCACACACTCACATCACCCTCTGCCGCGCTGCTCCTGGACTCTGCTGTCCCTCCCTCCCTCCCTCCCCATCCACCCACCCACCCAGTGCTGGTCAGAAATTTGTAGCTTACTTTCCAGCTGCTTCCACTTTGCAAATCACCCTAATTAACCCAAGGTTCTAGCCCCTCCCTTGATGTGTTAATCTGTTTATTTGTGTTTTGTTTTTAATAGTTTGCATTTTATTACTTTGTATTTCTGTAACAACTGTAACCACTCACTGTTCTCGAACCCAGGACATACTTGAAAACGAGAGAAATCTCAATGTAGCCTTCCTGGTAAAATCCTTTTCAAATAAATAAATAAATAAATAAATATTGGGATGCAATTCTTTGAATTGCTATGATGTGCAGGTGGCTTCTGCAATATTAAACACACTTATTATAGTGTGGAGGCTTTTTGTCTCACTTATAGTCCTTCACCACAACCCTTATAGACACTTACTTACCTATGGTCCAAGCATCCACTGCAACTGGTCATGCCTGCCTCCTAGCTGATGAAGGTTCAACAAACCTGAAACAGCGCTGTCCTGCGAGTGGCTTTGACCAGTTGCATAACCTTATCTTTGCTACAAAGCCACAGTGTAGCATAGCATCGATTTTAGGGTTCTATGTAATAACAGATCCAGGATGCATAAAAGTGAGACAGAGGTCATTTGCATATCCTACCCAGAATTCCTTGCTGCATATGGGGAATGTGGCACAGGAGCTCTGGGATGCAATTCTTTGAATTGCTATGATGTGCAGGTGGCTTCTGCAATATTAAACATATATATATATAGTTACGGTTGGGTTTAGGGTAACAGTTTCTGCTTGTTGTTTGATTAGGGTTAAGGATTATTATTCATTATTTATATAGTGCCACAGATTCCACCGTGTTTTGCAAAATCAGTGTACAAGGTGTACTCACTTCTGGTGCCAGCGGTTTAGACATTAATGGCCTGTGTTGAGTTATTTTGAGGGGACAGCAAATTTACACTGTTATACAAGCTGTACACTCACTACTTTATGTTGTAGCAATGTGTCATTTCTTCAGTGTTTTCACATGAAAAGATATAATAACATATTTACAAAAATGTGAGGGGTGTACTCACTACGGTGAGATACTGTATGTATGTGTTCATATTTCCTAATGATTTCATAATGTAATTATAAATTGTATTAGCTGTACTGTGAAGAAAACACATACTTTCAGCAAAGAATACTTTGGGTGAACTGGAAGCAGGTGCAAAACCAGAATAATTGTCCTAAATGGAAAAATGTATATAATCAGCATCTCCATGTTTCCAACACATACACATCAATCACTATGAACATTAGGATTTTTTCTATAATACAATGTTAAACAAAACAAACTGTAGTTTGTAGAAGTACGAATGACGCACATTTCACTATAAGGCTGGGGTCAGACTAACGCATTTTTAACGTGCGCTTAGGCGCACTTAATCACGGCCGCGGTAGCAGCAAATGACGGGCAATGACGGCCAATATACGAAGTACGGCCGCACGAAAGTCCGGCCGCGCAACGCAAGTGGAAAATGAACGCATTTTTTCGAGAATGCAGAACCGCTAGTACTGACGTACAGAGAGCGCTGCAGCAGCATAGCGGCGTGTGTGCGTGATTAGGAGATGTCAGACGCTGCTAATGTCCAGCCTACATAACGTCCAGACACAAAAAGTGTTTTAGTGACGATCTGTAAAAAGTCACGCGCAAAAATGTGTGTCGTCTGACCGTTTTTGCGCATTCTGTGAAAAAATACGTCAATGCGTTCGGACGCACTTTTTGACAGTCGCTGCGAATAATGCGTTCGTTTGACCCTAGCCTTAAGGAGAGTCTGTCATGAAATGTATTACTATAAATCACTTAAAATACGTTTATCCATGGTTTTATACTGGAATATATTTTTTGTTATTGAAATGTAAATGTGTGCTTCATTCTCTGCAATAGAATGATGTTACCTAATTAACTAAGCAAAGTAATGTTTTGATTGAACTGTGCTAATGGTTTCATAGAAATTATTCGTACTCTTTACTCTCCCTTATTTTAATTTATTGAGCTTACCAAAGTCATAATCCATTTATAGGAAAATATTTTGGTAGAGCTCTATTGGTACATCGCCACTGTAAATGCACTGATGAATAGATGTTGAAGCTGTCAATTTACTGTTAACATGGACAGTGAAGCAGAAACATTGCTAGAGTCTAAAAATACATGGGGCTAAGACCCCCTGAAAAGTCAATAACCTCTCTTCCATCACAGAAATCCGTCTTACGCACACAAGTGAGTCAGTCACAGCAACCACTCATTCACAAATATCACTCCATAAACAGAAATCACTTTCAGACACTAAATAATCATAATCATATCATCAAATAATAGAGATAACGCTCATGCATGTCACTGTGTCACTTTGTTGCAGATAATCACTGACACAGAAGTCCACAGGTATGCGCAGATGCTACTGCTTTTGACTTTTTGGTCAATATTTTATACTTAAAATTGTAATCATTTACTGTTTGTAAGTATTAAATGTAGAGAAAATGTGGCAGAGTTGGCGCTTAAGATGCTCTGGTCGTGATATATTTGCAGGATCTGTGCTTGCTTCTGGGGTCCTCTGTAGCCCTCAGAAGCAAAAATCATATATGGCGTAGCACAGTTTAAAATAAAAGTGCAAATGTACCAGAATTTATGATACCGTAGATACTCGAGTATAACGCGACCCGAATATAACGCGATGGATAGAGATTTATTATTGAAATGAGAGAATACTCAAGACTCGAATATAGCGCGAGGAGCAAAATTATACTGTACTGTAAACAATGAAAATCATTCCAGATTCTCTTAACAGAGTCAGGCTCCCCCTCAGGCCAGGGTGCTCTGCTCTAGAATGATTGCAGTTGTTACTAAGTATGAAGCTGCCGGCCATTCGTCTTCTTTACTAGCAATTAGATGGCCGGCGGAGGCGAGCGAGGTGATTGATTGGCTTAAACCGAGCTTGCCCTGTGGCCATGATGGATCCCACCTCTCCCGAATCTGGGAGTTCCTGAAGTGTTTGCAAGCATCAGGGAGCCTGCATTCACTTCAGTGAGACTACTGGAACTTCCTGGAGACTTGGGATCCAGAGCAAGCCAATTTTTTTTTCTTTCTTTTTTTCTACATGCTATGCAGATGTCTCGAATATAACGCAACCCCTCCAATTTTAAGGTAAATATTTGTCACCAAAATCTAGCGGTATACTCGAGTATCTACAGTACTCACGTTTACTGGTTTTACTCAGAGCTCAGACACCAGATTTTAGGGAGCCAGTGATATTATCTAGGTGCACCGGATCACCTATCAGCCTCAGCCACCTCCTTGGTAGATGTGAATCAGCCAGGACCCAAATAGGATAAAAACGTGGTGGTTTTATTAAAACTAATAGTAAAAGTATAAAATATAAATTACCAGTACACCAATACGCATTTCGCCTTAAGTGGCTTCATCAGTTGGTGTCTCTGTGGTGCGGTTTGTCCTTGTGGGTCCTTTAAAAAGGAAAGCTGCTCTGCTATTTTGCATGCTTTCAGTATCCATGGTAACGCTCTGTCTGAAAATCCAAGATGGCCGCTGTGGCCCATAGTGAGCATGTGCATGATGTCATTGGTCAGGTGGTGTGTGTTCCACCTATCAATATGGCAGTATGTTCCATTCATGGTTCCTGGTTTATGAAGTGCCAGGGTCCATCATACTTAGTGGCAGGTGGCTCATTATTAAAATAAAGTTCATATAGTTAGGGAACATCCTATAGAGTCATGCAAGTGTTTACATGAATTTCAGAACAAGGGAGAATGGATGTATTACTTGCACCGAACATATAAAGTATGTTAAATTGATGTACACAAAGCAATCAAACAGGTTTCAATTAAAACAACAACGTAAAAAAAAAGGATTTTTTTATTGATTTTATGCTTTATTTTATGTTTGATTTTATGCCTGTTTTTACTTGTCTGAATTGAAGTTAAAAGGCACACTACTTATCCAACACCACCGGGTGGCGCCAAAGGGTACAGATTTCCTTTTTCCATATAAGTATTAAATGTAACAGCTATTCACATCCAAAAATATGGGTTGCACATGTCTATAAAATACACAAAAGTAAAGATAAAAAAGAGACATGAAAACTATAATAGTTACGCGAAAAGCAAATTAGATGGACATCTTCCCAGAATTCATCTTTGCTTTCCCTCATACGTAAATGTACAAAGAGAAATGGGGGAAACATAAATTCCTAAACAAAAAAAGAAATAATAATATAGCACAATAATAGACATGGGAAGATAAAACAGAAAAAAAAGCGGAAGCTGCCCTGCGTGCAATGTAAAAGGGAAAAAAATATCAGGCAAATATATTTAACCATTAGGTTACCGTAGAATACGCCCAGAATTTCCTTATAATAGAGTTGCTGGTATTTTTTTTTAGCTGTATGATGAATAACTATAGTAAAAAGATATTTTGTAGGCAAGATATAGTTTAAGACACAGCGTACAAATTTAGAAAGATATTAGCTGTATTTACGTTGCAAAGACATGGACTGTAACAAAACAATGTATTAATAATATGTAAACTTCTTAAACAATTTATAGTTATCTAAGCATGTGCATTATGACTGGATTTTTAAACTTCTTTTCCTGTTTTACAGATAAATAAGGAGATTGAATCATAGCTGAATAGCTGAAAATGACACATTTTCAATTTGCTAATTTAATGAGCAGAAAAGGAAGTCATGGATTAGTAATAGTGATAACTGTACATCCTATGACTTGCTTATCTATGGTACCTTTGAACTATGCAATCCAAACAACACTTTGTCGCTCTGAATCCTTTAATAACTCCATACTGCTTCAAAGGATGTTCGCACATTTTTGAAAATATATCTAAGATTTGTCGGTTTATTTGGTAAACAAAATTAAACTGACATTAAACATACTTCATTTTAATAAAAAAAGTTCCCTTTTCATAAACAAGACTACAGTTTATCTCTACTTAAAATTTAAATGGCCAATTTTTACACCTTTAATTTTGCCTCTTGGAAAAAAAATTGTTTCTGAAAGAAAGCAGAAATTATGTTTTTTTGGACACAAATTCCATATTGGGAAGTAACTTTTAACTGTGTTTCATATGAGAAAGCACAAACAAAATAAAAGGAGGAATAGCATTAGCATGCAACCCTATGTCACAGAATTGCAACATCATTTAAAGAAAAAATGAATGCATTGTCCAGGAGGAAATAACATGTTGATACTTCAAGAGGGGGATATTCATTGTACAGTTAATGATGATTTTTAAATCTTTAAAAATGTTCTGTGTGTCATTTTTCCTAGCATCAATCTAGGAAATGATTGCTGATTTTTTTTTTGTGTAGTCTATAATGAGGGAAAGGGGCTCATCGTACCATCGCCTTTGAAATCCTACCAGGTGACAGAACACACACATAAAAATGTGGCCAACGTTCTTTGAAGGCCAGCTTTAGCCTCTCTCGCCCTCTTACCCCCTTTGAGCAGTACTTTCAGCTTGGTCTTCCGCTGGCTAGAAGTGTCTCCACTCTCTACCACCTGCTTCTTGGGCGTTATGCAGGACCCTAGCCTTTAGGGACAGACGGTGCGCCGTGCTGGGGAGAACCATTTTGGATGAAGATTGGAACACAACCTTCTCGCTCATTCATAAGGGAACTGGATCACTGAAGTGTGCGGAGAATGCGTATAAAATTCAAAATTTTGGTATCGACTCCGGACAGACTGCAGAAGATGTTTCCTCTTTATGACCCACAATGTTGGCAATGTAAGGGGCTTTCGGTGATTTCTTGCATGTGTGGTGGGACTGCCCCATGATTAAGGTGTTTTGGAACATGGTCCACACTGCAGCTCAGGCAGTTTTGGAATCGGATATTGTGTTCACACCCTCCAACTATATCCTGCTGCAGTTTCCTGCCCCATAAAGGTCATGAGGAGGTCAGTGGTACTAAGACTGCGGCCAAATTGCTGATCCTGCTTCATTGGGGTAAATTGTCGCTACCCTCCTGGCGAGACTGGGTGGATAGGGTGGAATTTCTGAGCAGGATGGACAATCTGATACCGGCGAAGCACGATCGGGTTGAACAATTTGTGAGAACTTGGTTTTACTGGGATCGTTATGTGAGCTCGGCGCCTGAGAGACACATGGAAGTGTTGCAGCCTGATCCTTGAGCGGGTGGTGCAAAAGGAGGGGAATGGTACAACCGGACAGGTGTGTGAAGCCGTGGCTATGACAGGGAGCACCTGCGGAGGCTGACGGGTCCGGTGGTCGCGCTCCTGCTCGTGGGGTTCCCACCCATATTTCATGCCCCTCCTCATTATCTCTTCTTGCTTTCTGTTATTATTTCTCCTCACCCCCCTTCTTTTTTTCTTCTCTTCCTCTCTCTCCCTATTTTCTCACCCCTTGATCTTTCCCCCTCATCATCCCTTTCTTTTTACCTTGTTGTCCTCTTTCTTCTTTTACTTTCTGTTGGTGTGACGGATAGTTTGCAAGTGCACATTCATGAAGTGGTCGGCACCGACCTTGGAGATCATCTCTCAGGGCTAGGCCGCTTATGTACTTCTTGCGAATGAAGGTGTTCCACCAAGTACTCGGGAGTTTACAGTACTGATATGCATATTCATGTTTTATGAATCTATTTACAGAACCGTACCGACCCTGTCGTTGTACTTAATGTATATGTGGACCGAAATGCTGTGCACGGCTACACGTGATGTTGCTGTCTGTATAAAAAAAATTTAAAAAAGAAAAATAATAATAATAAAAAAAAAAATATGGCCAGAAAGAAAATCTTGTTTTTTCCAAATGCAGAACATCAATACTGCATTAAAAAGGTGTCGTGACTCACCGGGTACTTGCAGATGATCCCTATTCCCATGACCCTCAGAGTGGTGCAACAACTCCATTCCCACAGAGATGCCAATCCAGCCTTGTTTCTACACACTGTTAAAAATATTGACGCAAGCCATGCCGTTTAATAAAAGTTGTGCCCTTGTCATGCTTATGACCTTGCTACACGTACATCATTCTGTTAAGGCATGTTTGGTGCACACAGAGATGACGTCAACCAATGAGCATGGACCTACACCTATATTAGTGAGCTTTCCACCTGTATTCATTGCCCTTCATGGTTCTTTATTGACCCTTTAGCGTTTAGCGCAATGTTATTGTCTGATTGTGTTCTGGGTTTTTGGCTCCGGTTATGTTCTTGATCTCTCTTCCACCAACTGGCTTATCTTCTAAATTGTGTATTTTCTATTGTCCTTTGTTCACAGCTTCATTTGGTGACTACTCTTTCTCTGCTTTTATTGGACATTACAAGCACTGGTTTAGTGTTTATTCAGAGTTATATTTCCTACATATTTATTTTCTGTTAATCTGTATATTTGTATTGTTTTTTATATCTTGCAATTTATTACTTTGAATTGTTACAGTAGGTACAGAAATACAATGTTATTGAACCCAGGACATACTTAAAAATGAGAGAAATCTTAATGTAGCCTTCCTGGTAAAATACTTTATAAATAAATAAATATTCCCCATTTACATTTAGCATTTCTAGTCCGGCCGCCCCAAGATCTGGTGTTGGGTATCCTGCTTATTTTCATTCATACTTTGCGTGTTTAGGCCACCTCACCTTGGCATCCCTTATTGCCATTAATGTGAAGCCCAGCCGTTTCAAGGACTGGTACCACTCGTGGATAAGAGGGTTTCTACTTTTACATGTAGATGTGTCTAGACATCCACTGCAGCCCTTACAAAAAGTATGTAAATGAAATGTCGTAGGTTAATGTCTTTTTATGCAAACGTGCGGATTCACGTTTTTGGTAGTGAAAGAGTTAAACTCAGTGCATTTTTTTGTTGTGAGAGAATAGCACTGCCAGCTTATATAGCTTGTATTATTTTATTAAGTTGATTCCACTAAATTAAAAGGGGATGAATATCCTTATATTTTCAGAATATATGGTATTTGTCTGAGTTAAACACAAAATGTAGCCATTACGTCATCTGTAAGAAACATTTGCATTTGCATTATTAATTTGTGTTTATTTCTAGATATACCATGATTCCACATATCAAAAATCTTACGTGGTAATATGTAGTGTTTGTTTGGGTTACTTTTATAAACCAAGCTGAATTGCATCCAAGAGATACAAATCTAATGGATACTGATTTTAATTTGGAGCCTCACATAACACTATTCTGTCTTGAAAAGCATATATCTCAGCAAAATAAAAAACAAATAGAAAAGCATTTTACTTTTCTTTTACTGATTGCAATCAGAGGCAAAAAAATGGAGTTTTGTACCACAAAATTGTCAACTGAAATTGTTTCTTCAAGCACTGAATGAACTTGGCCTTCATCTAAAGATTATGAACAGTCAAGCTGAAACATCTAGGCTTCTGTAAAAAGCAAAAGTAGCTTATATATATCTTTTCTTTTTTTACAATTTTTTTTTTATTTGTAAAGCAATGTACCTCAGACACATGCTTTTATTTTACCCTGTCTAGAACATGTCTGATTCAATTTGAAACATGCATGGATATGTGCTTTGTACTACCAATTGCCAAAGCAGCTATTTTAACCCTTTCTCTGCTGAGGCATTTCACCTCTGTGTGCTGAGCTCATTTTTACCATTTTTGCTCCTCATGTTTAAACGCGATTTGAAGTCATGTTTTATTACACGATCCAGACAAATTATATATATTGTTTTACGGCAGACGCGTAATATATCATTATTATAGGTATACGTCATTCCCTGCCATAATGCTATAATAAAAAAAAAATTAAAATGTGAATTTCCAATCGTCTACAGTGTGTAAAAGTATTTTTTTCACATTTTATCATCTTAGCCTTTACAGTTATTTATTCTATGGGGTACGCTTGTTAAAAAAAATTAAAACTGGGAACCCATTACTTTTATTTTTCTGAGAAATTATGTGATTTTAGCTAAGACCTCCTGTAGAAAAACTCGTTAGTGCAGTATCATTGTTCACATTATAATTAAAATGTGAACAATAATGCTGCATTAATAAAAAAATTTAAAAAAGTGTTTTTTTATTTTAATTATTATTATTATTTTCTTTACTTTTAACATGGTCATGCATGGTATCATTGGAAAGGTCATGCTCCAGCTGTTCCAATGATACAAATCATTAACCCCCTAGCTGCCACAGATCGGAGATACGGGGGTCATTGAACTCAGGCTATCTCCACCATAGGTTGCAGCTAGGGGTTAAGTCCCAAACTGACATCATCGCATCCATATGTGATGACATCAGTGGGCAGAGGAGATCCCAGAGGCTTGGCCGACATCCATGATGTTGGCCGCCTCCGGAAGGCCAACTCAATCGGAGGACCGTGATTGGCGCCGAATCGCAATCCAGCCCCAAAGTGGTTAAAGGCAGGCACCACCAGGAAGGGCAGACTGTGCCCTTCCAAGCAGTGCCTGCCTTTGGCCTGTGGCCCTTACCAATGGGTAGGGAGAGCGGTCCAAAGGACATCCCCCTCCCCTTCAGGAACTTTTCCTGCTCTGGTGAGGGGAGTGCCTGAAATATGACGCTGTTACACCAGCCAGGGTCCCGGAGGCTGGGCTGACATCCAAGATGTCAGCCCGCAGCGATTGGCTGAAATACTGGACTATTGCGACTGCTGAGACTGGACGCTCTCAACGCGTCCTCTGCATGGAAAGCCCATTTGAGAGGACTCACTCCATAGCAGCCAAGTGGTTAATAGTTACGTAAAATTTGCTAGATATACAAATCATTGAAAATTAATGATAAAATGCATCATATACATTTTAACACAGTGAATCTCATCTTAACTTTTTATACTAATTACCCGCTTCACTACCAAGTGATTTTCCAAAAATCCATTGCCAGGAACCAAGGCTTTTTTTGGAAAATCATTAATTATACAGTAAGTAATATTCGGAAATATTCCTAATGTGTTTCTTACAGTAATAACATATTTGGCAGGCAGATGTCGCACCACCTACTGGCTAAATAGAGTTACTGCAGATGAACTGCAGCCTGTGGTTCCGTGGTTTGGCTGGGGAAAGCTGATATGTCAGGACATTCCCCAGCTGATTTTAAACAGTTTTAGCAATTTGGGATGAATTTAATTTGCAGTCATAGAGTTTAGCCCCAGATCAGGTTAACATGATCTCGGTCTGCTGTATCTGCTACTGCTGACTGTCTACACACGATCTTGGAAGTGAAGGGGTTAAATGACAATATTTTATCTATGTACATTCCAAAAAATTGGAGTGAAACCTAGATTTCGGTAAGTGTATTAATATTAAGAACTCTCGTTGTTTTTTGTTTGTGGGTGTAGGGGGCTGAAATGTAAAATGTAAACTGATTTTCCATATCATCAGGCATACATATCACACTATTGACCATAAAACCAATTTTGTTTTAAAATTTCACATTTACCTAACCAGGGACTCTACTAGTCTGCTCATCCAAGCTCTTATCATCTCTTGCTGAGACTAGTATAGCCCTCTTCTTATTGGCCTTAACCTCTTCACGCCGTCAGGCAGCATAGCATGCCCCGTGGCTCTCTGGAAACAACTACGGCCCACCTTCCATCATTAAACTCTCCTCATGCTCCACTCTTTCAAGAAGTCTCTAAAAATACATTACTTTATTGAGTGAGCTGATGGGCTTCTCTAATCTGCTCATTGCCCTTTTCCTGATATATCTTCCACACAGATCTATCTCCCACACAGCCCCATGCATTACTTCTCATACTCTATTTATTCACACCTCAATGTGTCACTCCACTTCTCCGTGTCTCAAACGTACTTGATAATTACATTTTTTTGGTCCCGCCCAGTGTACAGGGCTGCAGAATAAGTTGGCGCTTTATGAATAATTGTAATTGTAATTGTGCATTACAACAAAGTGTTTGTTTTAAGTAGTTTTCTGCAATCTTAAAACCATTTAAGAATAGCTCCATTTTCATAGCAGTGATTAAAACCTTATATTTTCCGTGAAATCTACTGTGAATAAGGTGGTGACCCTCACTACCATCACTTAATATTGTCACTCTTAGAGGAGTTTATTTTTTAAAGCTTAAAGTTTCCATGTGAGACCTCATGGCTCTAATCTAAAACCAGTAATGAGATTTTGTGTATCTAGCCCAAGAATCTCCACTCAGGCGGCTATGTAATGATGATTGGAGACAGACCATAACTATACTGAAAAAATGGTGTTAAAATCTCAGGCAAATTAACATTAGTAGTACATGGCACTCCTGAAGTCTATAATAAAACATGTGGACAGAACCTTGGTTAGGATTCTTGATTTTATTGTATTTCCTGCTCACTGAACTCTTTTGAGCTCTATTAGCCCTCGTCCTCTTTACTTTGATCTCTACCATTTTTTCCCTCTCTCTCCTTTAATTTCTCTTTCCTCACCTTCCCCAAAACCTTTTTCTCCATCACAGAATGGGGTTCCTCTTCAAACATCCCTTCCTACATTCTGTGTCAACTGGGTAGAGATAACAAGTTCTCTAAAGCATATTACAGTATTTATGGGCATGTGTTCTGATTTATGTAAATTGTGCATTGAGCTTTATAAACAAAATTTAAAAAAGTAAGACAATAAAAATCTATGAGTGACACATGACTGTTGTTCCCCTCTAATATGCATTTAATTTCAGCTCTTGTCAATATTTGTAATTGAAATTGAGGATGGGTTAATTCATGCCTAGACATGTCAAGTTCAAAAAACAAAATAGAAAAACTATTTTTATTGAATTTTGTAATTAGTTTATTGCCATATTAAATGATGTTTTTAAAGAATACACTTTAATAAAATCCATTTTATATTATTTGTAAAGAAAAATAGAAGGCAAATACTGCATGTGTGTACTGAACATTGCTTTAGAAAAATGTCAGGATTTGGATACTATGCAGACCATGTTTTTCTTACACATATGTGAAGTTTTATTCTCTGTGTGCACTATTAATTTCAATGTTAGCACAACCAGTCAACACATTTTACATTTAATGCAATATGGAAATGTATCCTTTTTGAAATTCCTTACTATTAAGTAGTGACGAGCCAAACACCCCAGTGTTCGGTTCGCATTCGAACTCGAACAATTTCAAAAGTTCGAGTTCGAACTCAAACACGAACCGAACTCAATGCAAGTCAATGGGACTCGAAAGTTCGATTTTTAGAGTGCCCTCCAAGAGGACATATATGCAAGATATTTGCCATAAAAGGTGTATGGGGGTCCGGTTAGTGCCCTGGGGGACAGGAAACAAGGACAAAAAGTAAAAAAAAAAGGTTTTAAAGGAACAGTGAGTTTTCCATGAAAAAAAGGTTAAGAATAAAAACGAAAAATTCCTTCAAATATCGTACCTAGGAGGTACCCATAACCTGCCCGTGAAGTGGCGGATTTGGAGAATGTTTAGAAACATCTAAAAACAAAAAAATGACATTTCAAATGACGGTAAATGTTTTTCCTTTAATCTATTCATAAACAACTGCTTGGGGCGGCAGCCTGTATGAAAAGAGGAGATATTTTAGGACACGCAGAACAAGTTAAGTGATTTTTTGGCTAAATTATGGTTAAACTTATGCAGGCTTTGGATGAAAGTAACAATAGGTGCTTTGAAATTGGGCCTTTAGTGTCGGCAACAGTGCCATCACACCATAACCCCTCTGTGGTATTGTGGAAGAGTGCAGGGTTGGACCCTGCGGTCAAATATTAAAATAATATGAATCTGGTATAGGCGTCAGTGCTCCCAAATATTTTGCCTTTGGTGGCAGCAAGTGCCTTCACACCGTAACCCCTCTGAGGTATTGTGGAAGAGTGCAGTGGTGGAGGTTTTGGTAATGCAGAAGAGATCCCTGATCTATTCAGTTACATCAGCAGCTATAACAAAACCGGGTCAGCAATGTTTAGGCACTTGTACTGCGTTACTGTATATGGTGAGAATCGGCGCACACCAATAGCAACAGGAAGCAAACAGAACAGGCAGAAAATACACAGAGAGAATAGTCAAATTGCAGGCAAAGTCGGCAACAGATCAGGTCCTCAGAACAAGCAGGGTCAGTACCAAGTATACAAACTGATTTGGTAAACTAGAGATGCGGGAATAAAGGCTGAGACACACTGAGCGTGTAGCGACGCACAGCATAGCGAAGCGAAGAGAAGCAAACATTTTGCAGGCTTGACTTCACTCCGCTCCGCCTCGCAACGTGTCTACACTACATTACGTTTGCTTCTCACCGCACTGGACAGGAATCCACTAACTAAATTAAAATGTACACACAAAACCGTTTTAGTTTCACAAAGCACATGTTATATAGGCAAAAAAAAGTTTCTACTGAATAAAATACATCAAAAATTACTGTTAATTTAATAGGAATAGTATAAAAATATAAACAAAAAGGTAACCCTGATCATATATATTATAGGGACACGGAGTGCTATGTATAGAGTAGGGATGCATTGATACCACACACAGACATATACGTATATATCAACACGCAGACCTATATATACGTATATATCAACCCTGCAGATATATATATATACACCCACCCACAGACCTCAGACCATTTATACACATACGCATATGGGGGGTGGCATGTGCACAATCTCAACTAAATTCGCCCCCCTCCCATTTGGCTAATCCCTCCAGAAGAAATGTTGAACCCGACAGAGCAGAGAATATACATACTATTCTCTGCTCTATCGGGTTCAACATTTCTTCTGGAGGGATCAGCCAAATGGGGGGGGGGCAATTAGTTGCCAAAATGTGTGTGTAATACAAGTCTGGATACATATATTTATAAGAATATAGATATATATCTTATCTATATATGTATATATATATATATATATAATCATACCTGCCCTTACTTTCCCCTATAAATTTGCTAAAAATATACACACAAAAACAACAAAAAACACTGCCTGAGACCCCGCGCAGCCCACATGCCACCCCCTCTACCTGGCTGAATGTATCTAATATATATAATTAAATACATTCAGCCAGGTAGAGAAAGAAAAAAAAAAGTTTTATTTTATTTTCCCCCAGGACATTTAAAGATGTCCTTTAATTTTATTTTTTTGAGAGATTTTTCACCTTACCTTAGCCTGGTGGACAGTGGGGGCTCCCTGGATCCTGGTTGTAAGGGAGGGGTCTGCCGTGGCCACAGGTGCAGTGGCTCCCTCCCTGCACTGCCTGTCTCTGCCACACGCACCTGGGCGGCTAGCCCGCACAGTCGCAGCACTGTCATTCGGCGACCGCATGCTCCTCAAGGGGATCCTTGGGAGGCCCCAGCAGGCTGCCCTCTACAGTGCCTGATTAGAGGGCCGTGTCTGCCTGATGTTTTAGTAACAAGAATGTTTTATCCCATAGGCTTCAATGTTAAAAATATTCCCGTTTTAATTCAATATCTAATAAACCGTTGCTTATAATATTCTGCAGTAAAGAGTCTCTTTATTTCTAGATTTTTTAGTATTTTTTAAGCATTTTTTATACTTTTTTCAATTTTTTTTAACTTTTGGCGAACGTCCCAAAAAGTTCGAAGTTCGTGAACTGTCGAACAGCCGATGTTTGATTTGAACTCCGAACAGATCGAACCGAACAGCTCATCCCTAATTATAAGCTACTCATTCTATCTCATTTACTTTATAGATTCCATAGTGCACATTTATTCTTTGTATAGATATTTTGTTAAGAGAATTCATCTTGAATGGAAAGTTCATTCAGGAAGGTACCACCTGCAACAAGACTACTCACGGCGACACAGTAGGAAAACTGGCAATTGTTGCTGAAGTTGTTTTCTTACATATAAAATGTGATTGTCTAAGCAAAGTTTACACAGCTTGCAGAAAATTATTTAGCTGGAAACAAAATCCCTGAAGTTCTTTCTGATATCTATTTACCAAATCTTTAATTCAACATTCTTAAATTTGTAAGAAAGTCGATCCCCAGTGTAAACAGAACTGTGGTCTATAGAAAGCACAAGCACACAGATATATGTTAAAATTGTCTGCTCTGGCAGAGATTATTTGTACGTTCTAAATGTAAAGCTATGTGTTACTACCGGATGGCTTTGGGTTTTACAATACAAGGTGAGAAAGCTTCCTCTTAGTAACTAAACACCTATTCAATATTCTAAAATGTATAGTGGTAGATGCTTAAAATTCTTCAGCATGAAACACATACAAGTGAAATGTAAATATCTAGAAATGTTTCATTTTTCTATTAGAAACAAAACAATTAGCAAATGATAACTGATTTTTTTTCTTGCAGTGACATTAAAGTTTCTCTCTATAAATTACCTCAAGAGGGTTGTATTTGCACACGCAAACTGACAGTCACAGAGAACTTCGTAATCATGGACAAAAATGTTGATATTCAATGAAATACAGTGATATTCACATGTCCATCACCGGATTCTGCTCTTATAGACATTTATTCACCCATACCACATTCTTATTTTCAATAAATCACATGGATTTAATCATATTGTTTTTATGGTTTTAAAGTCTATACTCCATAAAGAATTGTTTTTAGAATTCTCTAGATGCAAATAGATTTGCGTCAATGTTTTAGTGTATTGAGAGAAACTGATGTAATTGAGTTCAGTCCCTGTGGTGGAGAATTCTAGCTTTCTCGTGTGTTTTATTTCATTTTCAGAAAACCCAGTGAAAACTGAATGAACGCACTCAGGAGGCATCTTCCAATCAGCTTACAGTACATGGGAAGCAAACACCGAAAATGCCTAATGGTGTGATATATTTGCACACCATAAAAAATATCAAACCTACCTTTAGAGAGACACTCACTCTTTCCAGAGCCTTTTTTCATGGCTCACTAACTAACACATGAGACCAGTAGAGGTGGTCCTTCACCTTCTTTTCTCAATAGTGGTTTCTCTGTTCAATAAATGAAGAATAAGAGAAAATAACAACCTTTCATAGGTCAGCATATTTTTCTTAAATCATAGTGTAACACACATTTAAAGTTTATGTGGATATTTATGTTATGTGGCTATTGGCACTAGAGGAATGAAATAGTTAGTGAATATTTTAATGGGAATGTAAGATTTTATCAGTTTTAATCAGTTTTATATCATTGTCAGCCTAAAAAGGGATGTGCCTGACACCCAGAATGGCATTCTAGATAACTAGGTGTGAGGAGAAGTTCCCTAGGTGCAAAGGAGGGTGAGGACTAAGCAGGCGTAAATTTCTGGTACCCGTACCAAGAATCAAATGTATTTATGATATAGACATATCGATTTCAGCAATATGTAAAACATGAAACATGTGCGTAATATAGCAATTATGTATACATATCAATTTTGACAATATATAGAACATGAAGCATATATGTGGTATAATCTTGAGGAGGTATACAGTCCGCGGAAAAATATATCGATGTAATTTATATATATTGATTCAGTAATTGTCCTCCAGTATGTGGCAGTACACTGACTAAATGGATCCCGATGTGGATGTAGAATTCTTTATAGCAGATATAGTCTTTATTGGTGAGGTGGAGTTAGTGCGCTGCAGAGTAGACAAAAGCAGAAAAAGAACCTAGTGCAGTACGCAGTGGTACTGTCCCCGTATTCCCTCCTGTGGGTTACTTACAAATTGTCCCTGTCCTGGCTCTCAGGTTAGCAGGCATGTGAGGACCTTACCGGTGGCCATGCCCTGTGGCTTGATCAGAGAATCAGCAAACCCTAGCAGATTCATCTTTCAATAGTTTTTTTTTTTTTTACCCCGTTCATCGGCTTCTTCCGGCGGCTGGTCGACGCTGTGTTCGGTGGCAGGGCTGGCGCTAATGTAAGGCAGCACAGGCGGCCACCTAAGGGTGCTGGCCTGTTGCCAGGAGTAGGGGGAGCAAAAATCAGGATCCCCGTCACTGGCCAGGAATCCTGATTTTATAACAACCCTCAAACCTGGCGCTGCACTGCCGCTTTCTTGGTCTCCACCAAGATCCCGGCGAGTCTGTCAGCCCCCTCAATGACATCATTAGGGCCAGGGCCAGATTAAGGGTTTCATGGACCTGGTGCTGAGGATTTTGGTCGGCCTTTTTTATAAATACTGAGGAAACAATTGGCCCGGACGGCTTTCTCTTTCAGAGAGTGAGGCGGTACACTGTGCATATGTCACGCTATGTCAACGTCAGAGCGACTGGGAAACCTGACTGGTGACTCTGACATGGTGTGCTGTGACTCAAAGTGCGATTTACAGTGCACCAGGACACAAGCCTCCTGTTGGATTAGTGTGCGTAGCCCATATATGAGTCAATCACTACAACTCAACTAGAGAAGCAAGTAAGGATGGACCGGATCACTATATAAAGCAACCATATACAGTATACATTTGTTAAAGGAATATGATTGCTTCATTTAGTGATCTGGTCCATCCTTACTCGCTTCTCTAGTTGAGTTGTATTGTATTTCTAGTAGGGGGTTAGGCCCCGCTGTGGACATGCCCAATATATTGCATATTGCTGGTTCTTCTTTTGAATCAATGCTTTGGTTATCAGTCAATCACTGCCTGGTGGCAGACTGACAATACTTGGGGCAGCGGATCCCCCAGACTAAGTTTAAAGGGTAATCCAGACGTGGACCCCTTGCTCGATGTGCCTAGAGGGTGTCAGCTATACCCTCCTGGCGAGGCCTAATAAGGCCGAAACGATCATCGGGGGTTGCTGCACCTCTCTAAAACATTGTGAGACCTGAGTAGGCCCCACCGTAGAGCAGGCCACTAGCGTCATTGATCGTTCTGAGGACCCTCACAAACCTCTCTGTTTCTCATATATGGAGGAGCCCCTAAAAAAGACACCCGCACACCCAGTGTATATTGAGGAGCCCCTAAAAAGACACCCGCACACCTTGAATATATGGAGGAACCCCTAAAAAGACACCCACACACCATGAATATATGGAGGGACCTCTAAAAAGACACCCACACACCCTGAATATATGGAGGAACCCCTAAAAATACACCCACACACCATGAATATATGGAGGGACTTCTAAAAAGACACCCACACACCCTGAATATATGGTGGAACCCCTAAAAAGACACCCGCACACCCTGAATATATGGAGGAACCCCTAAAAAGACACCCACACACCCTGAATATATGGAGGAGCTCCTAAAATGACACCTGCACACCCCGAATATATAGAGGAGCCCCTAAAAAGATACACACACACCCTGAATATATGGAGGAGCCCCTAAAATGACACCCACACACCCTGAATATATGGAGGAGCCCCTAAAAAGACACCCGCACACCCTGAATATATGTAGGAGCCCCTAAAAAGACACCCGCACACCCTGAATATATGGAGGAGCCGCTAAAAACACACCCGCACACCCTGAATATATGGAGGAGCTCCAAAAAGACACGCGCACACCCTGAATATACGGAGGAGACCCTAAAAAGACATCCACACACCCTGAATATTCGGAGGAGCTCCTAAAAAGACACCCGCACACCCTGAATATACGGAGGAGACCCTAAAAAGACATCCACACACCCTGAATATTCGGAGGAGCTCCTAAAAAGACACCCGCACATCCTGAATATATGGAGAAGCTCCTAAAAAGACAGCCACACACCCTGAATATACGGAGGAGCCCCTAAAAAGACACCCACGCACCCTGAATATACGGAGGAGCTCCTAAAAAGACACCCGCACACTCTGAATATACGGAGGAGCCGCTAAAAAAACACCCGCACACCCTGAATATATGGAGGAGCTGCTAAAAAGACACCCGGACACCCTGAATACATGGAGGAGCTCCTAAAAAGACACCCGCACACCCTGAATATACGGAGGAGCCCCTAAAAAGACACACACACACCCTGAATCTACGGAGGTGCTCCTAAAAAGACACCCGCACACCCTGAATATATGGAGGAGCTCCTAAAAAGACACCCGCACACCCTGAATATACGGAGGAGCCCCTAAAATGACACCCGCACACCCTGAATATACGGAGGAGACCCTAAAAAGACATCCACACACCCTGAATATATGGAGGAGCTCCTAAAAAGACACCCGCACACTCTGAATATACGGAGGAGCCGCTAAAAAAACACCTGCACACCCTGAATATATGGAGGAGCTGCTAAAAAGACACCCGGACACCCTGAATACATGGAGGAGCTCCTAAAAAGACACCCGCACACCCTGAATATACGGAGGAGCCCCTAAAAAGACACACACACACCCTGAATCTACGGAGGAGCTCCTAAAAAGACACCCGCACACCCTGAATATATGGAGGAGCTCCTAAAAAGACAGCCACACACCCTGAATATACGGAGGAGCCCCTAAAAAGACACCCACACACCCTGAATATACGGAGGAGCTCCTAAAAAGACACCCGCACTCTCTGAATATATACGGAGGAGCCGCTAAAAAAACACCCACACACCCTGAATATAAGGAGGAGCCCCTAAAAAGACACCCACACACTCTGAATATACGGAGGAGCTCCTAAAAAGACACCCGCACACTCTGAATATACGGAGGAGCTCCTAAAAAGACGCCTGCACACCCTGAATAATATTTTAACAGCCATACCAAGCAGGGAGAAAATGTAAATAAGTACTCCACTTCCTCTGGGTTCAGTCTACCTTATTCACATAACTAGAACTATAGAGAACACACAAGGCTGTAAGAGCACACACACGCACACACTCAGCTATATACAGAGCACAAACACACAATTAAAAAAAGTTGTGCGCACACATACATACTATACTGTGAGGTCCACTCGCCTGTACCGCTACCGCGCGGATCCAAGATGGCCGCCGGCAGGCTTCCGGACACAGATGGCGCCCAAGCTCCCTCCTCGCACCCCGCTCGCATCCCGGAACGAAAATGATCCGAGCATGCGCAACGCATCGCGGCGCTCCATGCGTCTGACGTCATCCATCACTATTCACTATATCACCCATTCACTATTGTGGATAAGGTTGTATACTTCCATCCAGCCCTCCACATAGTAGATGAGCCGAGTTGGTATAACTTGCACATTGGTTCCTATCGTCGCTTGATCCTGACATGTACAGACTATATGAATACACACTTTACACATACATAGCGCACTACCCAGGCACACACAACACACATATACACCAGAGTGACATATGTATACAAACCCCACAACACACACACACACCTCACAGACACACCACCACACAAACAAAAATAACACCATATCATCAGTAGAGATACAAATTCAAATAAAGCAGCGTACAAAATCCAAGGCTTTGCAGGTTAAGATGTAACTGATTTTTAAGCAGCTTTGGTGACTGTTAGCTAGGGTCTCCCCCCCATGTCATCTTGGATTTAATGGGACATAATTGGTGTATAAATAAGAGGAGGGGGAGATATTTACTTAGCAGCAGCGTCCTTATCTTCTTATCTCCTGTGCTGTGCCTTCACACTGTGCAATGAAAGGGGCAGCACATGGCTTCAAATACAGCTCCACCTCTCAGCCTCTGCACATAGGAAAAGCTGCGATTTCATCTTACGTGCCAGGGTCTGCTGCAGGGCTGATCAAAGCGCACACGGCAATCATTATCAGCTGGCTGGCCAGCTTCTGCTACTGTGGGCCTATTTTCAGAACGGGGCCTGGAGCGGCCGCTCCATCCGCCTCTATGTTAATCCGGTCCTGATTAGGGCACAACCCACCCCTTCACACGGCCACAATTCAGGGGAGCCAGAGGGTGCCAGGATCCTTGCCCTGCACAGCCCAACTCCTGAATCCCTTCAGGAGCTGTAGGCTGGCTCCCCCTTCGCTGCCTGCATTATTCAGGGCACCGAGGGACAGAATGCACAGCCTGCCTGTCCATGTCTCCCAGCCTGCTGGCCCCACCCCCTCCAGCCCGGCAGGTAAACAGACAGGATTCCCTGTCGCTCTCTCTATTCTATTCACCATGATCTCTCTCTGTGTCTTTCCCTTTCTGTCTTTTCACCTCTCACTATTACATTCTATTATACATATTCTAATATTACATCCTCTCCTTCACCCCCATTCTCTCCTTCACCCCCTCTCTCCATCACCCCTCTCCCTTTCACCCCTTCTCTCCATCACCCCCTCTCTCCTTCAGCCCCTTCCCTCCCTCTCTCCTTCACCCCCTCTATCCTTTACCCCCTTCCCTCCCTTTCTCCTTCACCCCCTCTCCTTCATCCCCTTCCCTCCCTCTTTTCTTCACCTTGTTACGATCTGGACTGATTTTGTGCATCTTGTGCCCCCTCTAGTACATGAACTTTCATATGTCCTGCATTGAGGATGTAGGTTTCTGGACGTGAGTCTCCTCACAGGTTCAAGCCCTGGAATTCACCTGAAGACACCTTGAACTAATTGAACTGTGTATATAAAGAGACTACACCCTAAGAAGGGTTGGTCTCATTCACCTACTCGTTCCCTTCATGTTTTGCCCTGGTAGTTTGCAGCTCTGCTCCTAGGATCTCCTGAGTATCTAAGGACTTATAGTTTCAGGTTTATTTAGTAAGTTCCTTCTTCTTACTCTCATGTTCTGTTTCTTAGATCTTCTTGTGTATGTACCTCCTGCTTAGTTTTGATTATTCTCTGCCCGTTCATTTGTTTTGTGGATTTATTTATATTGTGTTTATTCTGTAATACGCTCATACGCACCGCACATTACTGTGAGTTTTATTGCTGTGGCACTCTGTGATATGCTCATACACACCGCACATTATGTGAATGGGCAGGCATGGTGGGGGGGCACCAAAATAGGTTTTTGCCTAGGGTGCCAAAAGACGTTGCACCGGCCCAGTTCGGTGGATCGTCGGCTTTTTCCAGACA
This sequence comes from Leptobrachium leishanense, assembly GCA_009667805.1. Lineage (NCBI taxonomy): Eukaryota > Metazoa > Chordata > Amphibia > Anura > Megophryidae > Leptobrachium > Leptobrachium leishanense. The sequence continues at coordinate 192,909,805 of CM019066.1, forward strand.
CATTCGGTGGGTTTGTGGCGGCTTATCGGATCCAATAATTTTGGTGGTTTTGCGGTGTTTTTTTTTAAATTGACGTTTTTTGGCGGCGGGTTTTACCTAGGAACCTGCGAATCAGAAATTTTCGCTCGAATCGAATCTCGAATCAAATCGGCTGTTAGTTTCGAATTCGAATCGAATATCGAATCGAATCGAAAAATTACGAAAAATGCCGCTTTCGAGCATTTTGTGTACGATACAGCCTGGATAGGTATGCTTTGTTTGTGCATGCAGGTTCATCAAGCTTACGCGACTGTGTGGTTGGGTGGGGCGGTTGATAGCGGCCACTAGTTAACACTGAACACAAATTCTTAAATCCACTTCCTGCTGCACTCTCAAATGGCCGGCCATCTGCTACAATAAACTTCAAAACTGCTGCATCATACTTTTTTTTAGTAGACGCGTCAAGTGTCAAACTGTACGCTGAAATGCAAGTCTGCTTTTTCATAGCACGGCCTTCTGTCATTGGCAGTGAATGACGTTGTGCCACTGCCGACACCAATGTTTTCTTCTTTGTATCATCGGTCTTGGCCTGTTGATACACGGACGGATGCTTTCTTTCTAGGTGAGACCAAAGATGGGACGTTGTGCCAGTAGCTTGCAATGAGAATGCTTTTTTGCATACTTTGCAAGTTAAGGAATCTTCCTTCACTTCAAAATGATTTTTCACAGATGACATTTTGAATTTGATCATTGATTTGTCTACAAAAAGAAATAAAAAATTTGTATTTTAAAAAAAAGTTGGCTTAATTAATGGGAAAATAAAGGGGTATATTCTAAGTTGGAGCTTGTATATCTGTGCATGTTCCTTTCAACATTCTTCACATTCATTTCACATATAATTTATCTCCTAAGTCTCACAGAGCAGCCAGCAGCCCCCCTATAATTAATTATCTCCCATAGAGCAGCCCCCATAATTAATTATCTCCCACACAGAGCAGCAGACAGCAGTGAGTGACCCCCATAATTATCTCCCACAGAGCAGCAGACAGCAGTGAGTGACCCCCATAATTATCTCCCACAGAGCAGCAGACAGCAGTGAGTGACCCCCATAATTATCTCCCACACATAGCAGCAGACAGACAGCAGTGAGTGACCCCCATAATTATCTCCCACAGAGCAGCAGACAGCAGTGAGTGACCCCCATAATTATCTCCCACACAGCAGCAGACAGCAGTGAGTGACCCCCATAATTATCTCACAGAGCACCAGACAGCAGTGAGTGACCCCCATAATTATCTCACAGAGCAGCAGACAGCAGTGAGTGTCCCCCATAATTATCTCACAGAGCAGCAGACAGCAGTGAGTGACCCCCATAATTATCTCACAGAGCAGCAGACAGCAATGAGTGACCCCCATAATTATCTCCCACACAGAGCAGCAGATAGCAGTGAGTGACCCCCATAATTATCTCCCACAGAGCAGCAGACAGCAGTGAATGACCCCCTGGAATGGATGGGCCCCCCCCGGCGGCCATCTTCTGGCTACGTGTGACACCATTTTCACATTCACAGGCCAGGGATATTTATACTTATTTTTACCACTACTCACCACCAACAGAGAACAGACTCAGCCTACTTGCCTTGCAGCTCTCTCTCTCTTCCTCCGATCATGGATCACGTCCAGAGACTGTAGTTTGTTCACTGCAGGAGCTCCCTCCAACCGCAGCTGCCTTCCAGTCCACCGCAGCCTCCACTGTGAAGGGAACTTGAGGTGGGCGGCGCCTGAGAGCGTGCCGTTCCTTCCCAGCCACGTGCAGCCATGTGCTGCACGTCTGGAAGGCGCGCTCTGCATGCGATCGGAGAGATTCGAATAATTTTCGAATCATGCCTCAAAATCGAATCCGAATCGAATAAGACCGGCGATTCGATTTCGAATCGAATCTCGAATATTCGCAGGTCCCTAGTTTTACCTGCACTTCGGGGACCCAGTGGTGAATGATGAATTTGCCACTGGGTCAGGAAATTTGATTCCCCCGTGCGGGGAATGAGAGAGCACTGAAATGTCCTGATGCTATTTTTGTAGTCCATAACATACTCCATCCGGACTCAAATTAGAAAAAAAACACGTTAGCATCTTCTGGATACCAGTGAAAATGTGTCTGGACTCCCAGGGTTGCGACAGATACAGCTAGAGTCTGAAAATAATGATACCCAATGTGACATTGAGTGTATATAAATACATGTACAAATACACATACAGTTGTGTGAAAAAGTGTTGGCCTCCTTTCTGATTTTTAATTTTTTTGCACATTTGGATTTTGTCTGGGAGAGTTCTCATGTGCACGAGTCACCGGATAGCATCCTGATAACTGGAATGTAATCCAGAAATGCACTAGGCATCTCTGGGAAGTTGATTTAGGGTAGGATGTCTGCTCACCTTTTTACTTCTTTATATAGGCATGGTTTTGTTATTTTCAGTTTGGGACCTTGTTACAGTGAGGAATGGGCTGTGCCCCGAAACATTTGTTTATTGCCTCTCTTACTTCAGTAACACTAGCTTCACTAGAGGACCAATGTTCAAGCAGCTCCGGTGTCTGTAGATTTGTTGTGGATATCACTGTTTCCATTACAGCAACTGGGAGAGCGTCATTAAGGATGAGACTCTGTTTGCTTAGCCCTACCACTCTGACATTGATTACTGGTCAGGCATCATTCTCCTGATAAGTAAAACCCTAAAGTATAAATTTGTGATGTCTATTTGGAATGTTAGAAATCTGTTGTGTGATATGTAAGGGATTAAAAATAGTTTGCATTGTCCTATTGCTGATATTGTGTGTTCCTGCCTATGCAAGCTTATGATAGTCTACATGGTGTCTAACTGACTCCAGAGAATGATAGCAGCAACAACATCCAGCATCCCTGACAGCATCTATTAGTTGCTCCCAATTATGAATGGTTAGTTGCTTGGACCAAAGTTGTCCAGTACCAAGCCTTTAGTAACACCTTGGTCAAAATGGGACCTGTGTGTTTTAATTACTATAATAAAGTATATTTTGGTTTTATACGTCCCATCCTCCATACATCTCCTACTATTAGTTACGTTTGCTCTGGGGGTTTAACCCAAATCTGTAGGGATTCTCTTATAACTGCTTTTCTGTATTACACTATCAGAGTTTGTTTATTCATTCCCCTTGATATCAAACAGATTTGTTTCCCTTTTTCATCATCTCAATGTAAAATTATTTAACTTTATAAAAATCAATTCAGAAGAAAAACAAATAGTTGCTAAAACATTTGAAAAACTTACAGACATTGAGACATTGATTGAAAATGAATTAATTTCTAGTTGTGCACATTTTTAATTAGGAATAAGACACTATTTGACACCTGCCAGAACCTGTTTTGTCTCACATTTATGTGTTTTCTTTCATAATCAACAATTAAAAAGAAATGTGTATGGAGTTATTTTTACAGATCAAAAGCTTTGGGCATATAATCAAATATTTAGGACAGTTCTACATTGAAAAACCTTTAATATAATTCCAAGAATTATAATTACTGTGCTAACTTAAATGTTGACACAAAGGCATCGTGTTAAGTCAAAATAAAAAGGATGTCCAAGGAGGTTACAGGATATAGCCGACTGGTTGTTTGGACAGAGGTAAAATTTATTTCTGGCTGTAGTTTTCTGTATTCAACCTCAAAATGTTCCCATAAAAATCATATAAACAACCAATGAAATCACTGTTGTATTGGGCTTATTGCCAAGCAAAAGATTACTGCTCGTAGACAATTACATATTAATTGTTTCTACTGAAGTCAATAAAGACATTGATTTTATCATGAAATTTTCCATTCCTAGTTTGCCTACAAACCCTGTACTTAGTGTAATAAACAGAACACTTATTATAATTTTTTGGTAAATGTTCCACAGTTTGAGAACTACGAAAAGAGTATATAATGTTGTTGTTTCACTTTGTTCGCTTTTAGATTATTTTAAACTTGATTCAAAATTAGTTTTGCCCTGTATCTCAAGCGAAGTATTTAATACTTCCACTCTGTATAAAAAGGTGATTATTGCCACCATGTAGTCAAGATTAACAGCTCTGTTCATGGAAGTGTGTTGGCCATAACATTCTTGCCTACATACCTAAACTCTCTGTGTCTATAAATGGCATGATGGGGTAGTTTGATATCATTAGATGCAAGATTTATTGTACACAATAAAAAGTAAAACAAGTTATTGCTCACAAATAAAATAAATTGAAAACATAGGTTGTAAGTGGCAATATATTAATTGCCTACTCAAGGACACTAAACATTAAACGTATGAGGTCAGTAAGTCAACTTAGTCTATATTATACTAACACAAAACTACTACCAGTTGAGTACTCCAAATCTGGAATGCTTAGGACTCATAGCGGATTTCACAGTTTTCTTGTTTATGGAATCCAGCCAGGACTCTGAAGCCAGAGGATCAGGGTGATATGACAGGGGAGCCACAATACTCATGTTGGAGCAGCACCAGCGAGAGGTGCTGCACTGGTTGGAGATACCACACATTGCTGTGTGAGGGACATACTGTGCAGCTCCAGATTACCTCTTGCTAGGCACTGTGCAGCATGTTCCATGTTGAGGCTGTTGAGGCAGTGTGTCCCAGGGTGTTCCTCACTGGTGCTGCAGCCCATAGATGTGTGGTGCAGCAAAAAAGGGCCTGGCAGGAACAGCAAGTAGGTGTAATGTATTGTGTTTTGCCTATGTTTCTTTTTGAGCCATCCTGACCACCGTAGTTAGTCTTCCTGATCCCTCCCCCCCCCCTCCATTTTGTGTTCAGTTATAGATTAAACATCTACAGGAGCACAGCTCTGTTTTGAAGCTCTGTGTCTGTCACATTACTTTACATGGTGTCAGAAGTCTGTCTGGAACAGATCTCACGCTTACTATGGCATTATCGCAGTTTGAACACCCCAAGATTGACTGGGAAGCTCCAGACTTGTACCAAGAGTTTGAAAGATTTCGCAGCCACGTCTCCTTTGTGTTTGATGGACCGCTCTCAGAACAAACACTGAAGCAGCGCACAGGTTGGTTGGGAACGTGGATTGGCGAGCAGGGCAGAGAGATATATAAAACGCTACCCTGGGGAGAAGGGGAGAAGGATGATCCATCTAAAGTACTGGATAAATTTGCCAGCTATATAAGGCCAAGAAAGAATAAGAGAATTGCCAGACACCGCTTTAAGCAGAGAAAACAAGGAGTCACTGAGGGATTTGACCACTTTGTGAAGGATTTAAGACTCCTGCTAATGGATTGCGAGTATGCTGATCCAGATGATATGTTAATCGATACAATAATCGCTGGAAGCAAAGAAAAGCGCGTCCAGGAGAGACTCTTAGACAAAGGGGAAGATCTAACACTACCAAAAGCAATTGAAATTGCCCAACAATTTGAACTGTCACAGAAGCAAATTACAATAATCAGAGAAGAAGAATCTCAAGTGCAAGCAATAAAGGTGAATACACAATTCCAAACTGCAAATAAAAAAGCCTATCTACAATATCAGCCAAAATCTGTGCAGAAAGACATGAATACTTACCGGACATACAACTGTTTAAATTGTGGAAAAGATCCCCAGCATAAGTGGACCCAGGGCAGATGTCCAGCGAAAGGTTCTGTCTGCTCCTACTGCCACAAACCAAACCACTGGGTGGCAGTGTGTCGCAAAAGGTCAGTAAACACAGTTAGTGTGCAGCAGCAATCAGAAACTGAGGATGAGGAGGTACTGGGCATAAATCTCACACGAACGGATGAGCACTATGATGACAAATGGACTGCGGACATTGAAATCCTGTCTCGGCAAGTGCCATTCAGAATTGATACTGGTGCAAAGTGCAACACATTGACTTTAAGTAATTATCAGACACTCCCGCATGTAGGTGAGCTTAAGCGCTCTAATCGAGTGCTAAAGTCCTACTCTAACCACAGGCTGAAGCCCATAGCTGCGGTGGACCTTCTAATCAAATTCAAGAATACAGAGATACCAGCAGAATTTGAGATTGTGGACATTTTGCAAGAAAATGTGCTTAGTGGCGCAACAGCAGAAGCCTTAGGTTTAGTGATGCGGCTCCATGCGCTGCAGCCTACTATGAAAAGCAACACACGACACTCTATCCAAGTGGCAACAACAGGACCTCTGCCAGTTGGGCTAGATGATTACCCAGAACTGACTCGCACTACTGGAACCTTGCCGGGCAAGTACACAATCAAAATTGATCCTGAAGCACAAGGTGTGGTTCATCCTGTCCGCCGTCAACCAGCTGCACTGAGAAATAAGATACTAGAGAAACTACAAGAGATGGTTAAAGATGGCTACATCACCAAAGTTAACCAACCAACCGAGTGGGTGAGTTCTATGGTGGCAGCTGTGCGTAATGGCAAAATAAGAATCTGTATTGACCCGAGCGACTTAAATAAAGTCATTAAGAGGGAACATTACCCAATGCGCACCATCGAGGAGGTAGTCTCTGCAATACCTGGTGCTAAAGTTTTCTCTGTTTTGGATGCAAAATCTGGGTTCCTACAAATAGAATTGGATGAAGCGTCATCATTCCTGACAACCTTCAACACGCCCATTGGCAGATTTAGGTGGCTTAGGCTTCCTTTTGGTCTAAAATGTGCACCTGAAATATTCCAGCGTATTATGGACGAAATGCTTGAGGGTATTAGCGGCGCAATCAGTGTGATGGATGACATTCTCATTGCGGCCCCTTCAGTACCGGAACATGATGAGATTCTCCGTAAGGTAATTCAGAGAGCCACAAGCTACAACCTGAGTCTCAACTTTGATAAATGCCACGTCAAGCAATCTTCTGTGCCCTATGTAGGACACCTGATAACAGCAGATGGCCTGAAGGCAGACCCTGCAAAAATAGAGGCTGTGAAATCCATGCCAACACCAAGAGACAAGGATGGTGTCCGTCGCTTCTTAGGGTTTGTCACCTACCTCTCGAAATTCCTGCCCAATCTCAGCGAAGTTGATGCACATCTGAGACAACTTCTTAAAACTGATGTGGAATTTGCCTGGCAGCCAGCTCAACAACAAGCCTTTGACACACTCAAAGACATGTGCACTGAGTCTCCTGTGCTACAATTTTTTGATCCATCCAAGTCTGTCGAAATTTTCTGTGATGCCAGCAGCAACGGCCTCGGTGCAGTATTGTTGCAGGACAGCCACCCCATTGCCTTTTCGTCCAGGTCACTAACAGACACTGAAACTCGTTATGCGCAAATCGAGAAGGAGATGCTGTCAATTGTTCATGCATGTGTCAAGTTTCATAATTACATATTTGGAAACCACGTAACCATCTACAATGACCATAAGCCTCTGGAGGATATTTTTAGGAAGCCATTGCTCTCTACCCCCATGCGCATTCAGAGGATGCGCCTTCGCTTGCAGTGGTATGATCTCACCGTTAAGTACAGACGGGGCAAAGATATGGAATTGCCGGATACGCTGTCGAGAGCCCAGTTACCTGTGAACAAGCCTGAGATGGAAGGCTTAGAGTGCGTCTCCATGCTTCATTTTGTTTCAGTCAGTGAGCAGAAATACTCAGAGCTGCAGAACTGCACAAGAGAAGAGCTCAGCTGTCTTCAAAGGATAATCCGGCAAGGCTGGCCAGACCACAGGCATGATCTCCCTAATGAACTACAACCATACTGGGACTCGCGAAGCCAGCTTGTTGTCTCCGATGGCGTTGTGTACAAAGGCCTGCGTATAGTGGTTCCCCCTTCTATGCAAGCTCACATGTTGAAGCTCATACATCAGTCCCACTTGGGAATAGTGAAGAGCAAGCAGAGAGCCCGTGAGGTCCTATACTGGCCAGGTATGAGCTCTGTAATTGAACAAATGGTAAAGAACTGTGGCAAGTGTGCAGACTTCCAGAATAAACTGCCAAGACAACCCCTACGTCCAACAGAAACCCCCAGTTTTCCCTTTGAAGAAGTAGCCTCGGACCTGTTTGAGTTCGAAGGGACCCATTACATTCTGCTGGTGGATTACTACTCGAAGTTCATCGAAGTGGACACGCTGAAGAATCTACATTGTCGCAGTATCATAGAAAATCTGAAGGCTCAGTTTAGCAGGCATGGGATCCCTGTCATCCTTCGAACAGACAATGGCCCTCAATATGCAGCAGAGGAATTTAAGGTGTTCTGCCAAAGTTATGGAATTACTCACAGAACTTCGTCACCCCACACACCACATTCCAATGGTGAAGCCGAGCGTGCAGTCCAGACTGTTAAAAAACTTTGGGCCAAAGCGTCAGACAAACACCTTGCACTGCTTGATTACAGGACAACTCCACTGGATTCTGTAGGCTTTTCGCCTGCTCAACTGCTGATGGGCAGGCGGCCCCGAAATAGCCTGCCTACTGCTCGTCTGCTGCTCGCACCTGCAGCTTATGATCCCATCAAAGTCAAACAGCGCCTAGACAGAAGCAAATGCATTCAGAAATTCTACTATGACCATAAAAGAGCAAGTGGCCCCCGTGCTGAATTGAAGCCTGGAGATGAAGTTCGGATGCAGCCGCACCCAGGCAGTAACAGGTGGTCGCCTGGAGTAGTAGTGAGGTCTCACGATGCCCCTCGATCCTATATTGTAGAAAGTGGAAATAAGGAATACCGTCGCAACGTCCAGCACCTTCGTAAGAGCACACCAGATGCCAATGACTCCCGTCACAGACTTATCAATGATCATTGGGCTGAGTTGATGGAGCCAGTGAGTGCCGAGGAGCAGGGGTCAAGTCCTGGGAAAAAAAGTGAGGGAACTCCCCCAAGAATTCCACAACCCCCCATTACCCGAAGAGACACAGGCACAGACCCCCAGAAATAATTATAGCAGACATACCCCCAGAATTAATTATAGCCAGACCCCCAGAAATAATTATAGCCAGACAGACCGCCAGAATTAACTATAGCCAGACCCCCAGAAATAATTATGGCAAGGTACAGTCCCCCAGAATTAATTATGGCCAAGTGCAGACCCCCAGAATTAATTATGGCCAAGTGCAGACTCCAGAATTAATTATGGCCAGGTACAGTCCCCCAGAATTAGTTATGGCCAGGTGCAGTCCCCCAGAATTAATTATGGCCAGGTGCAGTCCCCCAGAAATAATTATGGCAAGGTGCAGTCCCCCAGAATTAATTATGGCCAGGTGCAGTCCCCCAGAATTAATTATGGCCAGGTGCAGTCCCCCAGAAATAATTATGGCCAGGTGCAGTCCCCCAGAATTAATTATGGCCAGGTGCAGATCCCCAGAATTAATTATGGCCAGGTGCAGTTCCCCAGAATTAATTATGGCCAGGTGCAGTTCCCCAGAATTAATTGTGGCCAGGTAGTCCCCCAGAATTAATTGTGGCCAGGTACAGTCCCCCAGGAATAATTATGGCCAGGTGCAGTCCCCCAGAATTAATTATGGCCAAGTGCAGACCCCCAGAATTAATTATGGCCAAGTGCAGACCCCCAGAATTAATTATGGCCAGGTGCAGACCCCCAGAATTAATTATGGCCAGGTGCAGTTCCCCAGAATTAATTATGTCCAGGTGCAGACCCCCAGAATTAATTATTGCAGGCAGAGACCCCACGAGTTATATTTACCAGCTTGCAGACCTCAGGACCGCATCTTCCTCCCAGCTCCAGTGTGCTCCTGCACGCAGCCGCTGTCTTCTGAAAGCTGTGACGCGATCTTGCGAGATCTCTGCTGTAGGCCGTGTCACAGCCTTCATAGGGCTGAGGAGGCGGCCGCACGAGGAGGGATCCTGCAGGGCTCGGGGGAACACGGTTTGTCGAGTGGCTGCTAGCGGAATGCTGTTAATGTATTCCGCTAGCAGTCCTGGCTGCTCACAGTGGGAACCTGCGCTCCCACAACGTTCCCGCTGCGGGAGAAGTGCGGGGACGCCGTTCCCGCAGGACTTGAGCCTTGTAGTAAGCAGACAGAGTTATAACCACAAAGACAATGATCTTAAACTTGGCCAACAGAATAGCAGGGATCTTAACACCAGGAGATGTAGTCAGCCGTATGCTAAGGTCGGTGCCCAGAATGGTTCTCAAAATAGCCGGGTTTGATACAGAGGGGGTTGTCAGTACGTCCGTCCGTTATGCACACATGCAGAGTGCGCTCAGACTGCGCTCATCTGACATTTGCCTAAAACTACTGTTCTTTCAATGAAAGAACGATGAATGGTGATTAACCTCTGTAGTACTGCAAGTTAATAATGTAGTTTATTCTCAAATTGAAGACCTAAGCATCAACAGTTTGTCACTTGATGCAGTGATGGACTTCAAATAGGTTGGCCATATGGTGCAACTAAATACTAAACAATTTTGTTTTTTTTTTAAAAAAAAAAAATTGTGTCCACGTTGACATAATTTTATTTGGAAATGGAGATTTTGTAAGTGTTGCTGTGGGCTTGTTGAATCTCTGCTGCACTCCCGCCATGTCAGCATATCTCCTGGGGGTGCAGCTGAGTAACACAGAGCCCCAAAGCGCATTTCAGAGAGCACAGCATGGACTTGGCAGCATAGTCAAAATTTAAATCTCATCAACGGACAACGAAAGCCCAAGAGAGCAGCTTGTATTGCCACGGCAATGCAGGCAGATTGAAATCAATGTGGCCTTGTGGCTAATATGGTATCTTCATAATAAAAGAAGGCAAAATATATATATACACGATGTGGATATAATAAAATGGAAGCAACTGAAATATATGTTGGTGTCGGGATATGTGGAGTTACAACTCATGACTCTATTACTATAGCTCAAACTGCAGGAAGCACATCACTGTAAGCAATGTGAGTCCTCATAAAGGAAAAACTTTTCTAAAATTGTCCTGCAATAGAATTCAGACATAATTTGCTGGTCTCATGAAGCAAAAAATGAAGTGGACGCAGCAGTGTAAAGGGCAGGGGTTGTTGGGACTAGCTATGTGGAATTACAAACACTAGGCACATGTCGAAGTTCTTTACCCTGTCGCCTGGGGGACACAGGCTTGGCAGCAGCTCCGCAGTCAGACTCAGAGATGGCCGCAGCGCAGACTCGCACTCACTCTGTCTCCAGAACCAGGTGTGGGAATCGGGATCACTGTCATCTTGTGGCAAGTCGCCGGGGCCGGTGCAAGCATTTTTGTCCACTCAGGTGAAGGTACGTTTTGGTGCCCCCCCCCATTAGTGCCATGCCATGTCAATCACCGTAGAGATAATATTCTCTATCGGGAGTGTTTGGTGTCCTCACGCATTGCCAATCTATGCTGTGCCTGGTGCCCTTCCTGTGCCACAAGGCCAATCTACGCAGTGAGTGGTGCCCCTCCTTTGACAAAGTGGCACAGGAGAGCCAGCAGGCACCGCATTGATTTGCAATGTGGCACAGGAGGGGCGCCAGGCAATGCATAGATTGTCACTGCAATCTATGCTGCACCTGGTGCCCCTCCTGGGACACAGTGCCAATCTGCACCTGGTGGTGCCCCTTGGTCCTGCTGTGTCAATATACCCACATATTTCAGAAAGCCTGCCACTGCCAGTGATTCCCTGCGACCCTGCTACCGACCACTCACTCTGTGGCTGTGGTCCACCATCCAACTCCAGGTCCTCGTCCTCTAATGCATTTCACCCCCCCTTTAGTTCCCTCTCCCCCTTTATTCATTTCACCCCCTTAAATTAATTTCATAACCCCCCCCCCTTCCTTAGGGCCAGACCAAATGATTCACTCTCCCGTGGCCCTTTTCCATTACCTTGGAGTGTGCAACTAGTAGAATGAGGGAGCAGGGATTATCCCTGCTTCCCTCACTAGCTGAAGCGCCCCAGCATATATTATTTTACACACCCCCTCAGGCCCCAGCATATATTATTTTACACCCCCCCAGGCCCCAGCATATATTATTTTACACCCCCAGGCCCCAGCATATATTATTTTACACCCCCCCCATGCCACAGCATATATTATTTTACACCCCCAGGCCCCAGCATATATTATTTTACACCCCCCCCATGCCCCAGCATATATTATTTTACACCCCCCAGGCCCCAGCATATATTATTTTACACCCCCAGCATATATTATTTTACACCCCCCCAGGCCCCAGCATATATTATTTTACACCCCCAGCATATATTATTTTACACCCCCCCAGGCCCCAGCATATATTATTTTACACCCCCAGGCCCCAGCATATATTATTTTACACCCCTTAGCACATCAACTGCCATGATTCAACCCCCCTCCATTTTCCCCTCCCCAGGAACATCTAGAGCAGTACCCCAGATTAGCTCTTTCACTCCCCCCCAGTGTACTCCCCCTTCCTCTTCTCATCAGCAGCATCCAGATGCAGGTCACACCTTAAAAAAACAAAAAAAAAACATTTCCAGACCTGTACCTCCATGTACCAGGTCTTAGGCTGGAGTTTGTCCCTCAGCCTCCTCTGCTCCCCATCAGCCTCCAAGCATGCACTGAGTGCTGCCACGGCACAGGATGATGATGGGGGAGGGGGAGGAGCCATACTCGGAAGTTCTCCCAGCACCTTGTGGAAAGGGGGGACGCAGCGAGCAGACACAAGGAGAGTGCGGCAGGACCATCAGCTGAGCAGGAATCCAACGCGATATGGATTTTTTGTACCCCGCACCCCAGCACCAGTGTGCCTGGGAGTGTGACCCATCGCACGAGGCGGTCTATGCTACTGGTGGCGTTGGCGCCCCCTCAGTTTGGCACCAGGCCAGCAGAGTGCTGCCTTACTTTAACGCCGGCCCTGCAAGTCGCACTGTGTGACCTCACACAGCACACACGTGTCACGTGCCTGCGGCCACATCCGGGCACGTGACTGGACCTCGCCGGCATCCGGGCATGTGACTGGGCCTCTGGCCAACCACACGCAGAGGCGTGTGAGTCAGCCGGGAGAGGCTGCAATCACATGCTGGCCGCGAGAGCTTCTCCACTGCAGATCATTCCACGCAGTCTGCCCGACCGGCCCGGGTCCATTACAAACACAGTCACCAACCATGCGGTACATGATGCGTTCCCGCAGCGTTCCTGCTGCGGGAAAAGTGCGGGAACGCCGTTCCGCCGCGTTCCCGCTGCACTCGAGCCCTGCCGAGGAGCCCGAGCCTGTGGAACATACTAACTCCCAGCAAGAATCTGCTCCAGTACCACAGTCTGCTAAGGGAATGACGTCAACCGGGCAGTACATCACCAGGCTAGGCAGAGTTGTGAAACATCCGGACCGGCTTTCCGTGTAGCCAGAGACATGCGTAGCAAACGCGAATGGCGACAGCAGTGTGCCAATAACTGTTCCAGTTCCACTTGCTTATGTACAATGGTGCACTGTTCTGGATGATATGTTATCGTTTGAGTCTCGTTTAAAATGTGCTAACCTTTCCTTTGTTCTTTTGAGGGATGCAAGTTTTCTGTTTATGTAAATTGAGAAGTTTAAAGAAATATCACCGATTTAATATTTGCGATATCTATACCTTATCCAAGTGACTATGCTAGTTAAGGGTTTGTTTTATACTTACGAAGGGAGATGTAATGTATTGTGTTTTGCCTATGTTTCTTTTTGAGCCATCCTGACCACCGTAGTTAGTCTTCCTGATCCCTCCCCCCCCCTCCATTTTGTGTTCAGTTATAGATTAAACATCTACAGGAGCACAGCTCTGTTTTGAAGCTCTGTGTCTGTCACATTACTTTACAGTAGGTAAGTAAAATGTATGGATTTCAGAATTCTGGATAAAGGATGGCCAGAAAATCAAATACATCTAAACATACAAGGTCCTATTCCACGGTTGTCTTTAAACGTCAGAAGCTAAAGGAAAAATCGAGTGGCATCCCTCATCTATTAGCGTTCTGTCCTTTAACATACATAATCCAACCAAGATGTTACAGCTGGTTGCAGACGTTAACAATTCTTAGCAAGTTGTTAAAATGTGTGTGGAGCAGTGAAATTAATGTATGGCACTTCTGAAAGTGTATGTGCTAACACTAATTAAACACTTGTGTCTGTTTTTCAGGTCTGGTGTAAACTTAACCAGAGGCATTAAAAACTCCATAGACTTTAATTACTCAAAGTTAACAGCAGAGTTTACATGTCGTTATGAACTCCGCATCATCTTTAAAGCAGGGCCGGCCCGTCCATGGAGCAAGGTAGTGCAGCGGTTCCAGACAGCCCTTTGTCAGTGATGGCATTTTGCCGGCTTGTCAAAGGCCGTGGCATAGAGCGACCGGCAGGGACAAGGCACGGCCATCCATCAGGCTGGTGTCCCGAACGTCAAGCAATCAGGCTGTGCCTGCCCCTTTCAGCAGGCTGGTGCTCGCCCCTCTAGGGGGCCAGCTCCTGGCCAGGCCCAAGTCCAACCAGCCCTCCAGCGGGCCGGTGCCTGGCCAGGCCCACAGCTCATCCTTGATCAGGCCTGGCTTCTGACCAGGCCCCGAGCCCAGCCTCGATCAGGGCCACGTCCAACCAGCCTTCCAGCGGGGCGGTGGACTAGTCCTCCGAGCGCGGGTCATGCAGTGGCCCTGAGGTGGGCATTGACTAGGGCTGTGTGGGTAAGTTTAGGTGTGTGTGTAATTTATGTGTGTGTGTCTGTGTGTGTGACTGTATGTGGATGGGAGTGTGTGACTATGTGGATGTGTGTGTGTATGTGTATGACTGTATGTTGGTGTGTGGTGTATGTGGGTGGGTGCGTGTGTGTGACTGTATGTGGATCTGTGTGTGTGACTGTATGTTGGTGTGGGTGTGTGTGATTGTATGTGGGTGGGTGTGATTGTATGTGGATGTGTGTGTGTGCGTGAGTGTGACGCACATTACTGTGAGTTTTATTGCTGTGGAGCTCTGTGATACACTCATACACGCCCCGCATGGTTTTTTTTGGGGGGGGGGAGCAATTTATCCTTGGCTCCAGGCAGGACAGTGGCTTGCAATGCAATGACTTGCCCGTCCAATATTAAGTATAGGAGATGCCAAGTACAGTAAGCATACACGAGCCAAGAGACGGTAAGGTCAGAATGACTCCTGTCAGGACAAGGTTGGAATAGGAAGGGAGAAAATTAAGCAAATGACGTCTGCCATTATGTTGTATATCTCAAATCATAAAGGCAACCTTGGAACAGGGCCCACAGACTCCCATACTGATAGTATTGTAATTTGGCTTGTCCATTCATGGTTATATACATTTAAATATCAGCACAAAAAGGTTTAATGCAATTTGCAACCTAATTAAATGTGTAATAATATAACTAGGTTCCCATTCCTGGTAAAATTCTTTAAAATAAATAAATACATTTTATGTTAAGAAAATGGAATTTATAAAAGGAGAAAATTGACAGATGTCAAATCTTTTTCAAATATTTTTATTGATTAAAATAACAAAAAGAAAACAACAAAACACTGAAACCAGTTATCATCCTCAGACTTGGTTTTACATATTATTATTTATTTATTTAGTGCATGCATATTCCGCAGCGATGACCAATGGGCACAATATTTTAGTACCGGCTGGGTGGAGTAGAGGTAACATCACCGCTCTGCGTGGAGAAAGCCTGTGGAGACATGGGTTCGATCCCAGCGAGCAACCTCTCCAGTAAGTGTCCTTGGGCAAGACACCTAACGGTACATACTCGCCACCCAGGACATACCTGAAAACGAGAGAAATCTCTATGTATCCTTCCTGGTAAAATCAATTCTCTAAAAAAATTAAAATGTATACTCGAACACCTTCAAAACGATTTACTTGGAGAAAAGTTACCAGGAAAGGCTTAATGATCTTAACATGTACAGCTTGGAAAATAGACGAGACAGAGGAGATATGATAGAAACCTTTAAATACGTAAAGGGAATCCACAGGGTAGAGGAAGGGAGTATATTTAAAAGGAAACAAAATAGCAAAACAAGAGGACATAGTCTTAGATTAGAGGGGCAAAGGTTTAAAAGTAACATCAGGAAGCATTATTTTACTGAGAGGGTGGTGGATACATGGAACAGTCTTCCAGTAGAAGTGGTACAGGCCAAAACAGTAATTGAATTTAAGCAGGCATGGGATAGGCATAAGGCTATCCTAAACAAAAGATAAATCCAGGTTAAGGATTCCTAGTAATTGGGCAGACTAGATGGGCTGAAAGGTTCTTATCTGCCGACATTTTTCTATGTTTCTAATATAGACTGGGTTACAATACATACTGAACAATATTTTGAGAAAAAAAGTACAGGAGGAAATGAGGGCCCTATTCCCATGGGTATTTACAACTTAGGGTAGCGGGTGGAAACCGGAGGAGAGGACCGCAAGGTGAGAGTGATGAACTGGTTGGAGCAGTGAGGTGTTTTACTGAGTCGGGTGGTAGGCTTGCCTGAATACGAATGACTTAAGGGAGCGTTTGAAGGAAGTCAAACTAGGGCAAAGTCTGACAGTATGAGTGAATGCGTTCCAGAGGATTGGGGCTGCGCGTGAGAGATCCTGCAGTCTATCATGAGAATGGGTGATGGGGGGGGAGAAGCTAAGCACAGGTCACTGTTTGACCTTAGGGAGCGGGCTGGGGTTTATTTGGAGATTAAGGAGGACAGGTAGTGGGGAGCTGAGTTAGTGAGAGCTTTGTAGGTCAGGGTAAGGATTTGTAATTTAATTCTACAGTGGATGGGGAGCCAGTAAAGGGGCAGAGAAGAGTCGCAGAAACAGAGCGGAGGGTGAGCTAGATGAGCCTGGCAGAGGCATTCAGAATGAATTTTATGGGGGAGAGGAGGGAGAGATGGAGGCCAGCTAGAATATTATTACAATAGTCAAATCAGGAGATTACAAGGGTGTGACTGAGTTGCATTGTGATGTCAGCGGTAAGAAATGGCCGAATTCTGGGAAATATTATGTAGTTGGTAGTGGCAGGAGGAGGAAAGAGACTGAATGTGGGGGATGAAGGAAAGAGCAGAGTCAAGTGCAACTCTGAGACAGCAAACCTGGCTTGATGGGGATATAGTGATACCATCAACCATGATAGAGAAGTCAGGAGGTGGGAGGCATTAGAGGGAGGAATTTGTAGGTGCTCAGTCTTCCACGTGTTAATCTTTAGGTGGTGAGAGGCCACCCAGGAGGAGATGCCAGATAAACAGTCAAACAGTTACTGTAAGGAAGCATAACAATACAGTATATGTAAAAAAAACTAACTTTTAGGGAGATGTTTCATAGTACACAGTCCACTAGACGAATGGAATAGAATGCAATTGTGTATGCCTTTTCTTGAAATTGTTCCGCATGTAATATTTTTCGTCCGATACTTTTCCTATTTTGTAAAAAAAGGTGTATTTACAGTCAGATTGTCATCCTTACCAGCCAATACAACAATTTGCTATCCCTTTTCATATTATTCCACTTGAAAATGCCTATGACCACTGCCATATGTAGCTGTCAAGTAGATTATTAACTTGGTCATGCAATCCTTTCTCTTTTGGAAAAATGTAGTCATCAGCATAGAATAAAGGCCAGTATTAATAATTAGTATTACAGAAAATCTGTTCTGGCTTCTTAATATACACATTAGAGAAAACTAAGCAACACTATCATGTATCAACATCTGTATATAATTGCAATGTTCTTTTATATGAAACAATCTTTGTTTGGAATTCTTTAGTTTTTATTGTTACATATTGAAGCAGTTGCTTTATCATAGTCAGTCGCAGGTATTCTAGCATAAAAAAATATTTTAGATGTTTATTAAGTTTTATAAACAAAAATAAGTGGAACATTTTGAAAAGTATAATCTCACTTCTAGGAGAGGGGCCAATCAAGATGGCAGCGTTTTAGCATTGCTTTGTCAGCCTCACAGCATACAAGTGGTAAACGGGTGCCTTTTAATTGCCTCCGAGCTCAATGACGGCGGGAGCACACTCTGGCTATTGCATGCTCCATGTTGAAATAGGTGCCTTCCACTGGGTGCAGTCCTTAATTCCCCCGGAGTTGAATACCGGCCGGTCGTTTTCCCCACACTTCCAGCAAGCAGTGGGAGAGCCAGGGGCGGACTGACAACTAATGGGGCCCCCGGGCAGTTGGAGATCATGGGGCCCCCTTGTGCCGCACCCACACAAAACCCCACCTATACAATGTTATGGACAAGAATATCTAGGCCTTTAATAATATTCAAAGGCCTAGAAAAATGCTCATTTAAGTTTGATATACCTTTAAGAGATGATTAACATAACTGTCATTTTAGAGAGAATCAAAATGTATCTTGCGTAACTCCGCTTTTCGACAGAATATTGTTAATCTTTATTTATAAAGCGCCAGTATGTGGAATGACATGTTATAAAAATTAACTGGGGACCGTCCAAGCCTAAACCACCAGCTCAAGATATGCTGGATGACAATCTGCTTGAGTTATAACCAACCTAAAAAGATTTTTCTCAGACTCGTGGAGATTTGGGTTGGCAATTCTGCTCCTTCACACTCTGGTCTCTTTCTCAGGTGTGATGCAGATAAAGCATATAACCGTATATCCTTGCCACACCTCACAAAACCTTTAACATTTCATCTATTTGGGATTGAATTTCTAAATGAGTTCAGAGCTTTTTATTTGAAGCCCACCACATATATCACATTTAAAAACCTTGCCTCGTCCCCCTTACTTTGGCAAAAGGTACTAGACATGGTTGTCCCTTATCTCCATCCTTTTTTAATCTGGCTCTGGAGCCCTTGATCAGAGTATCAGAATTCTCCACAGACATTGCAGGTATCCACTTCTGTAATCTTGCAGAGTTTAAAGTACCAGCTGCTGCAGATGACCTTTTATTATCTTTTAATGAACCTGCCAGGGATCTCCCTCATTTAATGTCCTTACTGGAATACTTCTCTAGAGATTCAAGTTTTTGTATCAATTATGGGAAACCTGTGCCAATGTTGTAGGAACTGGCCACTGGTGGATTAAATATTTAGGTATCTACTTGTCTGATAAAGTGCCAACCTAGATGATGTCAATATTCCCACTATCTTAGAACATATTAAGCAACTCCTAAATGCCGGGGCTCTTTTACCATACCATATGTAGGTAGATGCCATCTCGTTAAAATGGTCAACTTTCCAAAAATCCTGTATCCGCAACAGGTACTTCCAATTCTCCATAAGAGGCATGGTGTGAAATGTTTGCAATAATTGATAGCAGCATTTATAAGGCAGGGCAAGAAAGCTTGCATTAGTCTACGGGTGCTTCAGTGCCCATATAGTGTCATGTGCCAACCCGTAGTCCTCCTAAATGGCGCCATAGACACGTGCCTGAGCTGGTAAGACTAATTGACGAACTATTAACCCCAACATATGTATCCATACATATTAAATACAAATTCCAGTTCTGGCCTTTGGGAGTCCCCTTCTCTTGCTAGTCTTGCATCTTTAATCAAACTCTAACTACACCTGTATGAAGCAAGCCTGAATTCCTTTATAAGGATTACACTCCCATCCATCCTTGCTTCATTATTGCAAGAGATTACTCTTCAGTCAAGGTGTGCACCAAGAAGCTCTCCCAAATCTCAAGGCTGCAACCAGAACATCTCTCCTACCAGACCTCCACCTTTGCCAGGCCTTATATCCTGCTAGGCCGGCATCTTGCTTACCCAGGTCTGTACAAACCTACTAAGACTCTCCTTCTGCTTAAGGAATTCACCTTGTGTAAAGGCTACCCTTCTACTTAAGGAATCCACCTTGTGCAAACTCTACCTTTCTACTTAAGGAATCCACCTTCTGCCAAGGAATCCACCTTCTGCCAAGGACCCCCCATTCTGCTGGAGTACTCCCCTTCAACCAAGGACTCCCTTTCTGCTAAAAGACTTTACCTATTACTAAGGACTTCCCTTCCACCAAGGAATTCACCTACTACCAAGAGACTCCTATCATATTTAATTATTGTTTACCAATATTGTTGTTCTTCTCTGCCTCCAGCCTCTTGTGTCCTTCTCTGCCTTCAGCCTCCTGTGCCCTTCTCTGCCTCCAGCCTCCTGTGCCCTTCTCTGCCTCCAACCTCCTGTGCCCTTCTCAGCGCCCAGCCTCCTGTGCCCTTCTCTGCCTCCAGCCTCCTGTGCCCTTCTCCGCCTTATTTCCTTATACTTATCATCTATTCAGATTGACTGGTTTCTCTATACCTTTCTGCCATTTGTCTTTTGTTACTTTGTTGTTTATTCTAAATAAACCTTATTACTTTTTCCTTACCTGGCTTTCCTCTTTTTGTGTTCACTGCACATTGGGCTCGACATCCCTCGCACACGGTGACATATAGTATGGGTAGTATTCATTTCCCAAATATTTTTTAATTATAACCTTGCAGCTCTATATCACTGCATTGTTGATTGGATTCACGGTTCTTCTATGTACACAGCCTATAAAATCAACTGTGCAATGTGTTCTATGAGTGATCTTCTTGCACATCTACATGCCCCACTCAACTGGATACCCCAGGGACTTGCAAAGGATCCAATCATTGGTGGAGCCAGACAGGTATGGCAAAAAAATTAAAAAACATCTCAAGCAGAGGTGGCAAATTACATTATACACACCAATCCTGAATAATCCCAACTTTCAAAATGCATACCTGGTTTCGGTTATTTATGCTTTTGCTAAAGCAGGATTTCGATGAATCGCCCACTCCCATAACCACGCCACAAATAGAACGTCGACCTGTAACTAGCGCAGTTGCGTTCACCAAGGAGTAGCGAGGTTGAGATCTTCAAGGACCGAAATATCTGCCTGACATTGACACAACACTTGGTATATACAGACTTATACTCTAAAGTCAGGGAGTATGAGAGAACAACTGAGTTGCTACTAAGGCTAGGGTCAAACGAAAGCATTTTTACACATGAACGTAAACAAGTGCGTCCGAACGCAATGACGTATTTTTTCACGGAATACGCGAAAACGGTCATACGATGCGCAATTTTTGTGCGTGATTTTGTACGGATCCAAATCAGGAAACTTTGGGTGTCTGGACGTTATGTTGGCCGGACATGAGCAGGGTCTGACGTCTCCTAATCACGCACACACGCCGCTATGCGGACGCAGCGCACTCTGTACGTCCGTACTAGCGGTTCAGCGTTCCCGAAATAATGCGTTCAAATTCCACTTGCGTTGCACGGCCGGACTTTTGTGCGGCCGTACTTCGTATATTGGCCGTCATTGCCCGTCATTTGCTGCTACTGCGGCCGTAATTAAGTGCGCCAGAACGCACGTTAAAAGTGCGCTGGTCTGACCCCAGCCTAAGTACTAAAGGTTTCAAGACCGATAGACAACTTAGAGCACGTTCAGAAACACAAAGATACTGCAGACAGTAAATGAAATGTACAGACTGCAGGGCATTCAGAAAATGAGCAGATTTCACGTTCGCTGATAAGCTAGAGCAGGTCAACGGTACCTTTTACTCATCAGACGTAATTGACACACATATGGGTTTACAGCTGGTACAGTATCGAGTATACTTGTTGGTTTCAGCACAATGCACATAGGCTGAACATAAACAATATTTTTCGATCGCGGTTTTCATATAAATTTGTGGCAAAGAATCATGAGCCCTTGGTCGGGTATAGTAACCTAATGAGGCCACAGACGATACCTCAAGATGAGATGGGACAAATCCCCAATAACGAGTGACAGCCCCAGCGGCAAACATGGGGTTAAACCACCAAAGCACAACACTGGCGATCGCAATCGTAGCAGCAACAGAAAGGTCAAACACAAGCCGGGTCAAAATCAGGAGCAGGAATCGTATACAGAAATGGGTCAGCAACAGAATCAACAATAGGATCAGCTTAGCGATGCGGGAACAAAACTCCATGACAGGGTGACGAGGCAACTCCTTGCGCCCTGTTTTAAACCCGGCGGCTCCTCGTGACCATGCCAGGCCCCGCCCCTTCGGATGCCGCACGGCCATTACCTGGTGCTGGCATTCGGCCAGCTCTTGGCACAGAACCTTGCCCAGACCCCCCAGGCAGCACAGCAGGAGCTGAGGATATAACAGGACCGAACTCGAGGGAAAAATAAACCCTCCTTAACATCCATCTCATTTCTTATCATCAACTATATTTTACAAAAAGCCTATTTGCCCTCTCATCAGTTGATTTTAAAAATAAATTTGATGCTCATCTCACATCAAAATGTGAAAGTGGAGTGTCCGCTGCCAAAACTTATGCAGTTCTCCAGGCGAGCGATGGTCAGGCTTCGGGGTTTACAAGTGTCGCTAAATAGGTTGGATACATTCAAACTCTTGAGGTAGAGTTCCTGGTGAAGGCAACAAGTCATCCTGTAGGCTTCTCCCCTCGGTTAGTTGTTACGATATGTTTTATAAGATATTGCATCGAGCGTATCTTTGAACAGTGTGTCTGGCACCTGCGAACATATTTCCAGTTTCTAAGTGCCCCAAATGTCAAGGTCAGTCTACGGATTTGCTACATTGCTTATGGAGCTGTCACCTCAACCAATTTGTTCATCGATTTATCACATCTGGGGTTAGGATTAATATTTCCAATTACTGTAGAATGGGCTCATTTTGGTCAAGTTCCTTCCTATCCATGTGTATAATCACACTGATAGATTTTGGCAATGTGTACTGGCATCTACAAGGAACACAGCCATTCTTAATCAGTGGATCTTGCCTACTCCCCCCATCCTTTTTAATGATCTATAACTGGATTTACAAGTTGTTTCCTACCGATTGGACAGAAACCATTAACCACAAGGAAAAGTTAGCAGAAAAGTTCTCCCGATATTGGGCACCCCTGATGCCTTATTTGTTCCTGTAAACTAAGATGACCCAGCAAAGTCTCAGGGTGTGCACACGTTTGTCTCCCCAGCCCCAACTTCTACCATGTCTAGTTTTCTTGAAATCAATCACTAAGCTGTACCGTGTCTAACTTTTGCTCAGGGATAACTGGGTTCTCTGGGGCGTGGGGGTTAACATAATACACAATGGATGGAGATTATGTGATGATGGAAATATTGAATTCTGTAAAGGCATTATTCTTGCTATACTTAACCCCTTCACTGCTGAGCTATTTCACTCCTGTGTGCTGAGCTCATTTTAACCATTTTGTGTTAATCATATACAGTATAAACATGGTTTGAAGTCACGTCTTATTATGGGATCCAGACATAGTATATATCCTTATTGTCAGTAGATTCGGCAAATTTAAAATATATCATTATTATGTGTATATGTCATGACGTGTCAGACTGCTATAGCAGAATTTTTTTTTTTAAATGTAGATTTCTATTCCTGTTTAAATCATTTACAGCTTGTAAAATATTTTATTTTTATATATTTTAGTATCCAAATCTTTGCAATTATATATTCTATGGTGTACTCTTGTTAAAAAAAAAATAGAAATGGGAACCTGTTACTGCATTTTTTGTGAAAATACCCAATTTTAACTAAAACTAAAAAAAAAGAAAAATTTTCGCTTGTATTTTGGAGGATTGCGTTTTATGAATGACTATCAGGTCTATTCACTAAAGGAGAATCTCAGTAGAATTGGCAGGAGAAAAGAACAATCTAGACCAAATAGCTGATTTGGAAAATTAGATAAACGGGAGAATTTTTATGGTTTGGTCATTTTGATCTAGAATTTTCACTTCTCCTGCCAATTCTCCTGAGTTTCATCTTTAGTGAATAACAATAACACATTGTTACATTGCCTCCACACTTGCCGGCATCATGGTAAATGAGAATGTGAATAAGAGCAGCATCATTGTTCACTTTATAATTGAAAAGTGAACAATAGTGTTGCATTATAAAAAAAAATATTTATTTATTTATTTTTACATCTAATCTGGTCCTGTTTGGTATCATTGGAAAGGCAATGCTCTGGCCTTTCCAATGAACCTATGCATGACTCTCTACCTCTTCCATAGTGAATCCCCTCCCCGGCAGGGGGGAGGACCCATTTCTGATTTATTTGCACACATGCATGATGATGTCATTGGGCACGGGGTGGTCCCAAGATGTGGTTTGACTTCCAGGAAGTCAAACCTCTGCAGGATTACCCCCAGACCAGCAGAGATTTTCCCCAGAGCTGCATGTAATGATGTATGGGGGGCGTCCTCCACATGTTGCAGTTAAACACTAGGACATCCCCTACATGTCATCCTCAGCCAAGGGTTTAACATTGTTGTACATTTTATTCTATCATTGTACCATTGTGTGATGGAGTAATGTAAAGCTTTCAGCCTGCTCCAATAAATTTTTTTATAAAAAAAGTATAATCTGTCTATAACCAAAGACAGCAATGATGCAGCGGGAGCAAACATTAATACAGAAAATTTACATGTGCTTTTGCAGTTGTTTTATTGTGTTTAATAAGCTTGCTTTCATATTTGTCTTTGTGTCTGAGCACATATTGTGATCTAGTTATTCCCCTTTATGTTCTTCCAGGAATCTTTCATAACAGCTCCCAGAAAAGGTCACATGTGCCCAAAGTCGCACCCAGAGTTAATGTCCCCAATATGTCTATATAAATGTTCATCTTGATGTAATCGTCAAATAGGCTTTCCAGACTTTTGCTTGCTAATGCCAGCAATGTAATTATGAAACTAAGGTTATTTTTTTTCTCAGTAATAAATGGTAAATTATTAAAACTAAAAAGGACGAGTAGCTTGAGGTAGAGTTCCACTTTAAGACTACAAATGATTATCAATTAAATTTAAAATGCTGGAAATGGGAAGTTCTGTAGTACTAAGCAGGAATCCTATATAAAAATTATGTTTTATGTGTAATTTATTACAAAATAGCGTCTTGGTCCCATAATAGAATCAAATTATGTTGCAGGCTGTTGAAAACAAGCAACTCCGCACTGATAGGATTTTATTTTTAAATATACATAAAAAATCTACTAGAAAGAGAAATCCAATTGTTATTCGGAACGGATTAAATGGTTCCAATTATGCCGAAAACATAAGGTAATTTTAGAAATTAACATGCATGTTACACTTGTGTAAACAATGCATAAATCTACACTTTAAAGAGATAATAGGTAAAATCAGTTCATAAAAATGAGGTTAGACTTTTAAATGGTCTTAAGGTTAATCTCCTTAACATTGCACATTATTACACAAAGCCCTACAGGAGAAACCTTTTGTAATTTTCATCCACACAACTAGCATTCAAAATCTGTGCAATGTTAAGAGAAGATGTGTTAAGCATTTGACAAAAAGGTCAAATTCAAGGTTTGACCTTGAATAACAACATACAATAAATTGATTAAAGTAATGCAACACATTTGCAGTGCCATAGATATTTAAACCATCTTTAATACAAAACAGAACATACTAACGGGAGAAACAAATGTGTTATGGCAGCCAACTTTCTTAATTTTGTTTTTATTTTAATATTCATTGAGTAAGATGTAACTGCAGAACAATAAAGGGGTTATTCACCAAATACAGTTGTATAAAAAGGCAAAAATAAAACTGTTATTGCAACTACAGGGAATTCTGATTGTCCAGAGAAGCAAAATTCAAATACGTCAGGCCTAGTTTCTTTAACCCCCTCACTGCTTAGCCAATTTCACCTCTGTGTGTTGAGCTAATTTTTATTGTTTTTGCTCATCATGTTTAAACGAGATTTGAAGTCATGAAGCAATATTAGCAATAGATGCTGTGCAATGGTAAACAAAATAATCAATATCTGCAAAACAAAGAGAGTCCATAGAGGTTTATTATTTATAAGTAAAATATGTGGCAAAGGCGTACTGAAATTCACTCGCCAAACTCCACTCCGACATGAACACCCTTGGGAGAATCAGACCCCTTGATAGCTTAGGATCACCAAATGATTCACTGGAGCTAATGAATGGATCTGAAATATATTGCTTTCCTTTTTAAAAAGAGGTTTTATTTCACTTAACAATAATAAAAGCAGTTATCTCATAGTTTGGAAGTCACAGAGAGTCCACAAAATAGAAACTCTATGACCGTCTGTCCTGCTTGTGATCAGTCACTGCTGTGCTCCTGTGCTTCCTGGTTTCAGACTCATCTCCAGTCACAAGGCATGTGCATCATTACATGAATACGCGTTTAGTTTCTGTCTTCTGACTTCCTCAATGCATAATGAAGTTTTGAGACAGAAACTCCAGGTTAGTCCCTGAAATGGAGTCCATATGGGTCAACATTGCAGCTTCATAGATAAGTTTAATGTTTGGTAGTCCAATGCCGCCTTGCTTATTAGTGCAATATAAAGATTCTGCTTTGACTCGCGGACACTTGCCATCCTAGATGAATGTAATAAAAAAAAAATTGGGATTTCAAAGAGTATTTTGAAATCAACCTTCAGTGGAATAGATCTAAAGAGAAAATAAGTTTTGGGCAAAATATAATAGTTAACCACATTAATTCTTCCCAACCAGGATATATAGATCTTTTTCCATTCACTAAATTTATTGGTTATAACTCCCAAAAGTGATATATAATTTAAGTTAATTAAAGATTCTGAAAAAAATTAAATCTTGAGACCAAGATAGTTGATATAATCTTTTTTCCACTGAACGTTGAACTCCTCTTTTAACATACTTTTATCCAATATTTGTATTTTATGAGTCAGTGCTTGACATTTTGTAATATTTAATTTATAATTTGAAATATCTGTAAAATCTTCAATTTCCCTCATAGCATGTTGTAACAAGATGTTTGGATTACATAATGTTAATGTCGTCTACAAAAAGCAAAATTTTGAATTCTTGATTTTTAATTTTAAGGCCTTCAGTTAAAATGTTAGATCTTATTTTTTGGGCTAGAGGTTCTAAAGATACAATGTATAATTGGGGTGCCAATGGACAGCCCTGGTGTGTTCCATTTGATATATTGAACCATGGAGAGGTAATACCTGCTCCCATTACTCTAGCACTTTGCAAAGTTTAAAGTGCCCATGTAGCTTCCAAAAAGTGACCTAAAACCCTTCTCAGGTATGTCCAGCTGACTCCGTCAAAGGCCTTTTCGTATCGCTGTCCCGTTGACTTCTTCAATATCTGCAAAACAAAGAGAGTCCATAGAGGTTTACTATTTATAAGTAAAATATGTGGCAAAGGCGTACTGAAATTCACTCCCCAAACTCCACTCCGACATGAGCGCCCTTGGGAGAATCAGACCCCTTGATAGCTTAGGATCACCAAATGGCCTTTTGGTCTCCATCATTCTTTTATACCCCACTTTTACTACTGTCAACCAATCAATGTGCTCCAATACGGCTTTTCCCTATCAAAACATTTCTTTCCCTTTGGGAATATCCAATCCAAAATCGCATAAATTAAAACCGAAAGTCCGCACTTGCAATATTACGCTGTTGCTCCTTTTTTCCGTCTTCGGAAATGAAAGTACGCGTCTGCACACACCTTTCTATCCATCCAAATGTTATTTACGTCATCAATGCTCATAAATGATGGCTGTCGAAAATGAAAGTGTGCGCATGTGCACCATCTTTCGGAACCCTGCAAACCTCACGGCCCAAAACAACCAACACTGCGGCTCCTCCACATCGACCAGGGAAATCCAAACTTTGTCAAATTCATCCCCACATCATGTACGTCTATAAGAATTGTTTCTTTGTTATTTTCAGTTAATCCCATCTGTATCTAAAGTCCCATTTGTCACTTTAGATACTGGCCATGTACACAAGGAAAACAAAAAAGAAAAAAATACATAATAATAGACATAAGCATTGATATATATTGCTATATACAAGATTTTAAAACATTCCTATAATTTTAGGTGACATACAGTATATTTGGTGGCTTGCTTAGTATACATACAGTATTATACATCAGTGTATATGTGGTTGCTTAGAAAGCAGCTTTTAGTTTTATTAGGTAGGACTCACCCAGGGCCGGCCTTTGGGGTGTGCGAGCTATGCGGCCGCCCAGGGAGCCATCGCACAGGGCACCATGGCAAAGGCTGGCCCGGCACAAAGCTCAAGCGGCCCTGCGATGTAAAAGGTGCAGGGGGATTATTGGGGAGAGAGCAGCCAGTAGGTGGCGCTCATCAGCTGTTGAGCGAGACACTAGCAACTGCTCCTCCTCATCCTCCTGCACGTGATCCTCTCCGTCCTCCTTCCTGTTTCCACGCTATGTGGAAGGGAGGCGTGGAGAGCAGGAGCAGGAGCAGCTCAGCAGCAGCCAGGGGAATAGGTAAGATTCCCCTAGCTGATTTCCTCCGGACAGCCTTTTTCTTTTTTAAATACAGAAAAAATGGCGTCGCGCCCATACTCACCGGAGCGGCAGCAACTGCCAGGAGTAACAGCCCAGTTAATGTATAAAACATAGCAAGGAGAAAAGGTGTCATCTGCGCTCGTTTCTATGTGTTCCATGTACAACAAAACTGAGGTTTTTGTTTGTTTCAATGGCCATTGCAACGTAAACTCACTCGCCACTTCACAGCACCTCTTTACAGAGTGAGTACCTACCTAACATGTACCAAAAGGCCGCTCTACTGAGCAGCTCCAAGCCCCTCCTGCTGCTTTTCAGCCAAGGAGAGGCAAAGATGGTGGGTTTTATTTATACACGCACCAAACACTTCCCATTTGGGATTAAAAACAAAAACATGGAAAGAGGAACAGCTGCAGAACGACGGACTTGTGTTACAAGCATGATATACATAAATACAGAAAAAATGGCGTCGCGCCATACTCACCGGAGCGGCAGCAACTGCCAGGAGTAACAGCCCAGTTAATGTATAAAACATAGCAAGGAAAAAAGGTGTCATCTGCGCTCGTTTCTATGTGTTCCATGTACAACAAAACTTAATCCCAAATTGCGTGCGTTAAAGTCACTTTCCCCAGCGTTAATACTTACATATCCAAACGCTACAGTTAGCATTCAGTACGTAATCTAGCCCAAAAAGTTTTATTTCAACATACTTGCTAATCTTAATTTTTGGGGGTTAAGAATGGGAGGTATTGGATAAATGGGTGTGGTCATGGTAGGGGGTGTGGCTACTGTGGGGCGCTGTGAATATTTTGCGCACAGGGCACCCAAAGGCCGGCCCTGGACTCAACTACCAGAGGTGGCGTGACGTGGCAGGTGAGCTTCAACTTCAATGGCCATTCAAGTAAACCAAAACCTCTGATTGAGTTTTATTTCACATGGAGTTATAGGGAAAAGCGCAGATGGCCTTTTTTCTTTTTTCTTGTTATGTTTTATACATGTTACTGGGCTGGGCTTCTGGTAGTTGCAGCCGCCCTGGTAGGGATCAGGCACAACGCCATTTTTTCTGTATGTATGCATATTCTGAACTATAACATACAACATTTTTATTGGATTGATCTCATAAAGCAGAAGGGTGTCTGATAATGCTCTATTCTGCAATTTTGGTTTATATGTAACTGATTTCATGAAAGGAGATGAAACGGTTAATGGAAATAATAGTGCTTGAGTTTCAAACACACTTTTTCATACTTTCACTAGTGCATGCCTGTTAAATCGCTGTCATTGCAAATTTAAACTCACTTGCCGGGAACATGCGTTTTAAGTAGCATGTATACAGAAAAAAGTCAGACAACAAGTGGTCATTATAGCAGGGAAACTCTGCATCCCATGGTCACAAATGCACACACTCGATAAATAAACACATATGGTAAGCAATGAGTACAAAACCTTTTTTGCTGAAGGGAAACACCAAGTTTATAGAATATTTCTGATTTTGCTTTTAATTGTTTTACTCTTTTTCCTGAATTTGTTTTTCTCAAACCCACAAAGTTGGCCTTCTTCTGGAATATCCCAAACAAAATGAAAGCAACCACCATACTTCACTCATAGCAGTCAGCAATTCTAAATTTCAAACGACAGACACTGGCAGTGCACAAACCATCCAACAAAACAGTGCAGATATTGGGCACAAAATATTTTTTCTTCAAGCCAAGAACACATTTTGAGGCGGAAAAGGCAAATAATTTTATTTAGTCAACGTATACTTTTAATTTGCATATAATTCCTTATCCTTTAATTAAAAATGTTAGATTTATGTCAGTTTTATGCCCATCTATATTTATGGACTGATCATTTTTTCAGAACAATCAGGATGACCATATCCAGTGGCGTCCTTAGGGGGGGGGGGGGGGTGGCCCGCACTGGGTGACACCACCCCCTAGGGGTGATGCCAATATTTTGGTGTTCTGTTGTTCCCTGCACTTCTGGGAATCAAATTTCCCCACCGTGCAGTGAATTCACCATTCACCACAGGGTCCCTGAAGTGCAGGGAGTCGGACGCCGAATGCCGTCGCCGCAAACCCGTGGCCTGCTGTTTTCAAAAAAACTACTGAACGAAAATGGCTGGAATTTACATATAAGGTGCTATGATTGATAATAAAAAGGTCTGTTACAGAAAAAAGAAAAAACACTATTAAAATAAATGAAAAGAAATTAGAAAAATGACTAAAAGATATTAAAAAAAATCAATAAACAAAGAGACTTTTTACTGCAGATTAAAATAATAAACGGCTTATTAGATATTGCATAAAAACTGGAATATTTTTAACATTGAAACCTATGGGTTTCGCCTGAATAAACCTGCTGATTGAAACCACCGAACATCGGGGCATTTCACTGCCATTTCTCTGCTGTTCGGTGTTCTCTGAATAGATTAACCATTACTTCTCTATGGGGATTTGCACTGCTTTCGAACAGCACCGTACATGCTGGCAGTTCGCCAAAATTTGTGTGTGAGCATATCACGGAGCTCCAGTGGCGTACTTAGGAGAGGGGCAGGCCGCCCCAGGTACCAGTGATTATTGGGGTGTCATTAGGGGGTACTAGGAGGTGCCACTGTCTATGTGTGTCAGCTTTGAGCTGTGTTCTCAAACAACGAGCAGTGGAGCAGGGCCTTTGCATTAGGAGAATAAAAATCCCCCTCTCCTCCCTCCATAGCTCCTCCCCTGCCCACAGCAGCTCGAGGGGAGGGGGATGTGATTTGTGTGCAGAGAGAGAAGATGACAGTAAACGGCAGGTAAAGGGGGTATCAGCAAAATATGAAGCCATGTCTGCTTACTGCTGTTTAAAGTGGACCTTTCCTTATCCAGCACTGCAGTGATCAGAAATTTGTCACTGAGCTGCCTGGCTCCTGGTGAGGTCCTGCATAGAGGGGGCCAGGCTGCATTCACTGCATCACCAGGGAATAGGCAGCCCAGGGTAAACACAGACAGGGAAGAGGGAGTCTTAAAAAAATGGAATAGTAAAGAAGAAAGACCATAGCAGCATCTCATACCTGCAAAACACACCCATTCTCTGCTCAGCAACTCCAATCCACAAAACCAACCACCCACATACACAACTCCCATTACACAAAACAAGCCACCCAGCGCACACACACAACTCCCGTCATATAAAACCAGCCACACACATACACGCACACAACTCTCATCACACAAAACCAGCCACCCACACACAACTCTATCTATCTTATCTATCGCCTAGTATTTCTATTATATATGCATTAGCTATGGAATTTAATGCTATGGTAATATTAATAGGGATACTAGACGATAGGTTATAGTATTATTAGGTTTGGAAACCAGCAATTTTTGGATAGTGCAAGAGGCATGTAAACAGGTATTTTTGCAAAATATTTTTAGTAAAAATGCAAAACGTTCGCGCTGGGGGGGCCTTCATGGATTCTTGCACCGGGGCCCTGAGGTTTCTAGTTACGCCTCTGAATTTCAGGTCTCCCTTACAGCTGTTTCCACTCATCTCTCTAATTACCTTTTATCAGCCCAAGCTTCTGGTCCTTCCCATGCAATCGCCACTACATTCAATCTAGCAACAAGTCTCACCTTCCCTCTGCTCCTATTTGTCTCACTTACCCCTGTCCCTTAGATCGTAAGCTCATGGGATGTCTGGCCAAGCACTTGGTTAAAGTGCTGTATTTCCTAGACTGACTATCCCAAGGGCGGGGTTGTCTTTTACTTATGTATCATGTATGTCTCATGTTTGTGCTCCCCATTGTACAGTGCGGCGGAATATGCTGGCGCTTTATAAATAAAGAATAATAATAATAATCACCACACAAAACCAGCCACCCACACACAACCCCCATCATGCAAAACCAGCCACACACACAACTCCCATCACACTAAACCAGCACCCATACAACTCCATCACACAAAACCAACCAACACACAACCCATCACACAACTCCCATCACACAAAACCAGCCACCAACACACAACCCAGCCACAACTCCCATCAACAAAACCAGCCACATGTGTACTTTTGTTCATAGCAGAGGATGGATATGTTGTGAGTTTGCAAAATCACTTAAAAATAACAATTATTCAAAATTAATTTACACTCGGCTCTTATTGCACAGCACAGAGGGCGCCTGATCCACGATCGGCAGATTCATAATATATCATTATTATATGCATACGTCATGTCCTGTCAGCATGGTAAAACGATTTTTTTTTGAAAACATTAAAAAAACTGCATGTGATTTTTATTTTTTTTAGATGGGGGGGCCAAATATAGGATCCGCCCGGGTGCCAAATGTTCTAGGTACTCCCCTGACCATATCGGCCACGTTTAAAGGGACACATATCATTTATTCATGTTGATGGGCAGTACATGAAGAATGTGACCTCGAATAAATCAAAGCGGATTTCCAGGTGACCTGCCTAGATTTCCTTCTTGCAGCATATCAATTATACCTGTTGCAGGGCAGCACTTTCCCTATGTTCCGTTCTGCATGAAATAGCAATACTTGTCCCTTTCAACATGGCCAATATGGTCACCCTAAAAATAATTGATAGTATTAGGATTGGTAAGAAAAATTTAAGTTATTTGTTATGAGGAAATGTCAAAAGAGACTGTTTGCATTTGGACAATTATATGCATGACTAATGTAAGCAGGTTCTGGGTGACACCTTTTGGTATTAAACTTACACAAAAATAAGAGCTCACTGATCGAACTTCAAATACTTAGAAACCCTATAAATATGCAAATTTGATAAATTACAAGAATATTTCCCTTTTCACTGTTTTAAGTGCAGAAATATTATTGTTAGTGGTAGCCATTTTCAGGGTCCTATTCGCCTCTTGTTGCTTACAGAGAGCCATTAGGGTGGAATAATAGTGGCTCCCTGTTACTGGCTCTGGCTCAGCTAGCGTCTTGAATCAGAACATTTGGTAGCTGCTACAAGATAGTTACTGGAACCGGTGCTTTTGCAGAGATCAGCTTTTGGAGTCTGTAGGACTCCATGGAGCCAAGCATGACCCTACATGTGATTGTGTATGCAGGGTCGCACTGATGCTGTGGAAGGACACTGAGAACTATGTGTTCCCAGTGTTCCACTGCTCCCGGCCTAAGGACACAGCGATTTGCTGTACACCATGGGATCATGGGTAAGTATAGATCACTTTTGTCTTATTAATTTTCAATGATAAGTGATTTAGCAAAAGCAAAATCCTTTTAACGCTAGGCTCTGAGACATTTAATTATTTCAACCATGGAATAGCTCATTGTCCTTGAGCTGAGACTTTACTAATGACTCTTATGCAAAATATAGGAGCAGTTAATATACAGAAAGGAGTCGCTAATTCCAAGGTTGAAATAACAGAATGAGCCAATAGGGGCAGGAGCTTTATGTGTATTGGCTACAGCCATTACCTTAATGGCCCTCAGCATTAATAAATATTCATTAGGGACAAAGTTGAGATAGGTAAAGCAGTGGTGCCACTTGTAATAACCCTGAATGAAGACTCTGGGGCTAAAGAGAGGTGCCAGCATCTCTTAGGGATTCCGGTAGCTGCATTTCGTTTATGCCGGTGTCTCTTAGCAATAGTAGCTACATCACTAGAAGAAGCCGGCGTCCCATAGTGACATAGCCATGCTGGCATTGCTAAGGCTAGGGTCAAACGAAAGCATTTTTACACGCGAACGTAAAAAAGTGCGTCCGAACGCATTGATGTATTTTTTCACGGAATATGCGAAAACGGTCATACGATGTGCATTTTCGTGCGTGATGTTTTACGAATCCAAACCAGGAAACTTTTTGCTTCTGGACGTTATGTTGGCCGGACACGAGCAGGGTCTGACGTCTCCAAATCACACACACACACCGCTAGCGGGCGCAGCGCACTCTGTACGTCCGTACTAGCGGTTCTGTGTTCTTGAAAAAATGCGTTCATTTTCCACTTGCGTTGCACGGCCGGACTTTCGTGCGACCGTACTTCGTATATTGGCTGTCATTGCCCGTCATTTTCGGCTAGTGCGGCCGTGATTAAGTGTGCCAGAACGCATGTTAAAAATGCGCTGGTCTGACCCCAGCCTAAGAGATGCCGGTGCTTGCAAAATACAGCTGCCGTTGGCATCGCTAAAAAAAAATAGTCTCAAAGCTGTGGGCATCGGTAACACTGTTATACAGTGATCCTATCAGGTAGACGATCTACAATTCATGACGCTCAAAGATGGTGCAGGGAGGAGCAGAGAACAGGCTGGCCATAAATAATAATGTGGGAGGAGGGGGGCACCAAGATCGAGGGGGAAGAGGAAAGAGAAGGTAGATGGAGGAGGGAGTTTAAAAGTAGAAACACCCTTTTTTTGCTGAGGATAGATTTACAGGAGTTAGACAGCAGTACAGAGGCTAGCAAAACTCGGAAATCAGGGCTAGAGAGTGGTACAATCATCATTGCATCAGCTGGTAAACTAAAAATCAATAATTAAGCGGGGAATTTTACAACTTTGTATTTCTGTAACCATGTTCTTGAACCCAGGACATACTTGAAAACGAGAGAAATCTCAATGTATCCTTCCTGGTAAAATCCTTTATAAATAAATAAATAAACTCGACAGCAATTTAAGCACTATTTTCAGTTGTAAAATAAATAATTGGTGTCTGACAGTGGGATAAGCATTATTTTTTATTGACGTCAGCTGTAAAATTTGTCATTTTTGTGGTGTTTGAAACTTGACAGTGGTTTAACGATTGTTTTGCGCTGTGAGATAAATTTGGTGTGTGACAGTGGTACAAGTATTATTAGATATTGGTATGAGCTGCTAAAGAAAAATCAATAATTTTTGTCAGGTGTTTGACACGTGACAGCGCTTTAAGCATTATTTTCAGCTGTAAAATAAATAATTTGGTGTCTGAGACTGGTACAAACAATACTGGCATTGGCTGCAAAACGTGACATTTTGGGGGTGTTTAACACTTGACAGCGCTACAACGTATGCACTATTTTAGCTGTAAAATAAATATTTTGGTGTCTGACAGTGGTAGAATAAATTATTCTTTATTGGTGTCAGGCATCAACTGGAAAATCAAATTTTTTTTATATGAATTTTGCTGGACATGGATATTAGGAAGTTTTTTCCGCACTAAGGCTGTAGCAACAGAATCATCAGTTCAGGCTCAGCAGCACGAAGAATCTGAACTTGCTGAACAAATTATTGTTGTTCATAATGATCCCTTAGATGCTGAGGAGGTTTCAAATTTGTGTACAACAAGCTGAGAAGAAGAGTTGACAGAAACACCAAGGGGCAGCTATATAAATCTGAGTTTTATATGTGAGGCTATTGATTTACAGGATGTTGACAAGGGGCCAGTAAAGCTCAAACAGGCACAATATCCTTATGAACTTTTTTGGCACACAAAAACATTAATTTCACTGGTTTGATAAATAAAGCTGGTTGGAGTATTCCGTACAGAAAAATGCCACATACTGTTTTTTGCCTGCAGACATTTTGGGCCAAAACAAAGTCGGTCACACTTAGACTCATTTATGTGCAAAAGTGAATATAAAAACTGGAGAAAAAGCTCCTTTAAGGAACATGAAAGGATTTCAGCTCATAAGGCTAGTATGCTGGCATGGTTAGCTTACAAAGATAGCATACTGCATGGTAATGTGATCGAGAACAGGTCAAAATGAGTCAGAGGATAGTAAGAATAAAGGAAAATTTAACCCCTTGTCGCTGGTAGCTCCCAGCAGCAAGGTGGTACTTTAATGCGTTAAGCCAGTCTTCAGCCCGCCTACATTACATGTGCTCTAATTGTGTCATTGGCTGCTGCGGGACCACTTGCGTTGTAGGTGGGCTTGTTGTATCTTTGAGAATGATGAAGCGTGTGCTATGCCGGCCCACAATGTTTAGGCCCCCCATCGCAGCATGAAAGGGTTAAAGAATGTTTATATTAGCTTTCAAAATTTGACCCTTTCCTCAAAAAATATACCTCACCAGCAAATGCTACATAGACTTCCTTTTTGTCTCAAAATGCAAGTATTCAGTGCTGCTCTGAAGAAGTTACCAGCAAGATAGTCACAGAATTGAAGGCTTCTGGTCTTTATTCGGCAATGGCGGACAAGGCAAGAGATCACCAAAAATAATAGTTAGCCATATGTATCCACTATGTTGTACAGAAAATGGTGAAATAAAAGAACAATTTCTTGCTTTCAAGGAACCGAAAGATTTCAGTGCGGATTCAATTATTGATTCTTTGCAGGATTGTTTGAAAGATAATGGGCTAGATAGTCTTCTTTCTATGGATTCCACAAACTTATGATGGTGCAGCAGTCAGGAGTGGAGCAAGTGGTGGTGTACAAGCAGAATTCCAGAAATACCACTGTGAAGCTATATGTGCAGTGCTATAACCACAAACTCATCCTTGCATTGTGCCATACTTGCAAAGCAATACATGATGCCAAGGATTTCTTCAATGCCATGGAAAGTCTCCTCACATTTTTTAGCACATCTCTGATTAACCATCATGCGGGTGGATGCCGATAACTGGAATGACAATTGGGAATCTATCTCTAAATCTTCCATCAATGTCTCCCTGTAGGAACAGTTTTATAAAACTATGATGAGATGGTATATGACCCCGACCTCTCTACACAGGGAAAACCCGGCCATTCCCGAGACATGATGGTGGAATTGTGGTAGCAAAGGGACTCATGTCCACATGTGGTGGTCATGTCCAGTCCTCCACCCTTATTGGGAGCGGGTCTGCATAATGGCTTCTCGGATTCTAGCATATGATGTCCCTATGGATCTGTGGAGGTTTTTCCCTGTCACGCCCCCTAGCAGAGCACTCACGTGCACCTAATCGCCTTTTGTTGGCCGATAGAGGAGACATGGAGATCTGTGGCCCTCCCTGCGCAGAGAGTACAACATATTATTGAGGCAGTGCGGACTATAGACGAACTGTCAGCCCAAACTGTCACCAATGCATGGACGATGGGGCAGGGTTATGGAATGCAGCGGCAAGATTTTCTCTTTACGCTCTTATTTTCTCCAGGGTGGAGGCACCTGTGTCTGTTGTCTCATTATTTTTCTTCTTTTTTTCAATCTTTTCCCTTCCCCTTTTCTTTTTCTCTTCCTTTTCTCCTTTTCTTAAAGGTACAGCATTTACGGTGCTGATAAAAAAAATTGGGGTGTTATTTGTACACTGGATTACCATCTTTATTTCCTGTAGGAGTTATGCTATACTGTACTCCTTGGAATGTTTCTACACCACTGAAAATAAAGTGTTATGATTTTTTTTTAATTAATTGTTTACAAAAACATAATTTTATTTAATGCATATTATTTGCTGTGCATTACATGACTTGTCTGACATTGTCTTTTCCTTTTGTACCTGCAATTTGGCGTCTTTGCGGGTTATCCAAAGAGATTCGAAAAGTTACCTCAATTCGGTTCCTTTTGCCAATCCCATTTCGGTGACCCTGTGGTGTATTCAGCAAACACCACAGGGTCCCCGAATTGCAGGGAAAAGCTGCCGCAAACCCGACAAAAACGAACTGTAAAACCCAGTGAATGCACGCCGAAAACGCTCAAAAACATCTGGATTAACCTGCCGAAAACCACGGAAAAGCCCGAGCAGGAGCCGATCACACGCAGCGAAGCCTCTGGAGAAAGCCGAGAAAGCCGACACCGCAGACGAGTGAAGTGAATAAATTAGGAAAACAGTTTGCATGAATGTTTGAAAAGTGAAACGCTGTTTGCAAAGAAACTACTTAGCGAAAATGTCTGAAATTTGCATATAAGGTATAGGGAATGATAATAAAAAGGGCTGTTACAGAAAAAATAAGTAAACTTAAAAAAAAAAAAAAAAAATCGGACTTTTAAAAAAAGAAAAATTAAGAAAACTGCTTCAAATATCCTAAAAAATCTATAAATAAAGAGACTCTTTACTGCAGAATTTTATAATGAACGGTTTATTAGATATTGAATTAAAACAGGAATATTTTTAACATTGAAGCCTATGGGATTCTCCTGAATTAACTTGCCGAATTAGGCTAGGGTCAGACTAACGCATTTTTCACGTTTGTCCGTTGAAAATGTGCGTTCGAAGAATGGACGTATTTTTTCACGGAATACGCAATAGCGGTCATACTATGCGCCAGTTTCATCCGTGATTTTGTACGGATCATCAATAAAACACTTCTTGCATCTGGACGTTATGTTTGGCCGGACATTAGCAGCGTCTGATGTCTCCAATTCACGCACACACACCGCTAGCGGACGCAGCGCACTCTGTTACGTCAGTACTAGTGGTTAAACGTTCTCGAAAAAATGCGGTTCATTTTCCACTTGCGTTGTGCAGCCGGACTTTTGTGCGACCGTACTTCGTATATTATAATGAAATACGTATCTGGTCAGCGCGAAATGGTAGAACGCAAGGGATACGTGGGTAGATCTTGTTGTAATTTCATCCGTAGAAATTCGACATATGAAATAGGAAAAAAACTATATTTGTGCAGTATGTTATAACTAAAATGTAACAAGATGTACATAGAGAGAATTTTCCCACTCACAAATCTGGAGCCCCAACACTGGCTCTGAGTGGGGAAGTGCCTCTGGGTTATTTTTCTGAAGGTATTCTCAGGAAACCCACTCCTTTTGTTCACTGTTATTCGTGGTTTTCTCGATAAGGTAGATATAGAATAAAGACACAAAAGAGATCTCTGTGTGTATCTGGATTATGAAAATGAGGAATGAAAACTCCTATTGGAGTGTTAACTCACATTTGATGGAGCTTGTTCAAGCTCAAGATATGCGCCTATGGGTTTTGTGTGGTCAAACCCAAAAAAAGACCGAACAGATGCTGGATAACGTTCTTAAAAATTTAATAAAAGGTTTAACAAAAGTTAAAATAAACAAATAAGAGTCCAGGACGCGTTTCACCGCTATCACGGCTTCTTCAGCTGGTATCATGATACCAGCTGAAGAAGCCGTGATAGCGGTGAAACGCGTCCTGGACTCTTATTTGTTTTATTTTAACTTTTGTTAAACCTTTTTATTAAATTTTTAAGAACGTTATCCAGCATCTGTTCGGTCTTTTTTTGGGTTTGACCACACAAAACCCATAGGCGCATATCTTGAGCTTGAACAAGCTCCATCAAATGTGAGTTAACACTCAATAGGAGTTTTCATTCCCTATTTTCATAATCCAGATACACACAGAGATCTCTTTTGTGTCTTTATTCTATATCTACCTTATCGAGAAAACCACGAATAACAGTGAACAAAAGGAGTGGGTTTCCTGAGAATACCTTCAGAAAAATAACCCAGAGGCACTTCCCCACTCAGAGCCAGTGTTGGGGCTCCAGATTTGTGAGTGGGAAAATTCTCTCTATGTACATCTTGTTACATTTTAGTTATAACATACTGCACAAATATAGTTTTTTTCCTATTTCATATGTCGAATTTCTACGGATGAAATTACAACAAGATCTACCCACGTATCCCTTGCGTTCTACCATTTCGCGCTGACCAGATACGTATTTCATTATAGTATTTGTTCTTGGTTTGGGGGAAACCACTACTTTCTGGTCGAGCTGGGTATTGGGTATATCACCCTGTTCTGGGCGCTTACCATTTCTTTTCTCAACCATTGTTAACAATATAGTACTTCGTATATTGGCCGTCATTGCCCGGCATCTGCTGCTAGTGCGGCCGTGATTAAGTGCGCCAGAACGCGCGTTCGCACTGCCTCAGTCTGACCCTAGCCTTAAACCCCCGAATGGCAGGACATTTCGGGAACCTTTCACTGCTGGTTTGTGTTCTCTGAATAGCCGAAGCAGTGCTTTTTCATGGGGTTTTCAATGCCCTCGAACAGGCACCGAACAGGCACCGTATGTTCAGGCATTTCGCCAGGATTTGGCAAATTGCCTGTTCTCTGGATAGCCGAATGGCCAAGAAAGGTAACCGAACGCTGATTTTCAGCGTTCGGTTACCATTCAAGCAATTCGGATCTCTTTGAATAACCCTGTTTTTCTATTGAGCCACTAATTTGATGTCAAGGTTTAGCAACGAGATTGGACAGTAGGAGGTTAAGGTATGTGGGTCCCTGTTAATCTTAGGTATAAGAATAGTACGTGCTTGGTTGAGGGAATCCACAGAGTCGCCCTTCAAATATATTTTATTAAAAAGAGAGGTCAGTAGTTTAGTGATTTGTGTTTGCAGTATTTTGTAAAAAAACTGGCTTTGAAGCCATGCAGGTCCGGAGCTTTACTACATTTTAGGCTGGAAATTGCTCTAGAGATCTCTATGACTGTTATAGGACTTTCAATGGAATCGCTCAATTCCTTTGGTATATGAGTAAGGTGTAGGTTTTTTAGAAAATTCATTCCTGTTAGATGGTCATCTGGGGATCTGGAATATTGCTGTTTGAAG
The DNA here is from genome assembly GCA_009667805.1 of Leptobrachium leishanense. Taxonomy (NCBI): domain Eukaryota; kingdom Metazoa; phylum Chordata; class Amphibia; order Anura; family Megophryidae; genus Leptobrachium; species Leptobrachium leishanense. Next base: position 192,950,419 of record CM019066.1, read on the forward strand.
GAGTTGTAAAAGAGGGTATTGAGATCTACCGGGGAAGTGAATCGAGCTCCTGAGGGAACTTAATTGTGGTAATGGATGGTGGACCGCGTTTTGGGGTAACCATTCTCGCTACCAGTTTACCCGACCTGCCCCCACCTAAAAAAAAATTGTGTTTGTTGATCTAAGAGAGAACACTAAGGTTGTTTCTTAGAAATTCAGCAACCTCGAATGTTCCATGAATTTAGTCTCCCAAAGTTCAAAATTCTTTTCATCTCCATCGAAGCAAAGCATGCTCCAGCGGTTTCCTGCATATCTTCTAGGCCCATAACCTATTGCCATTTTTATTAGTAGCATAGGATAACCATATATATATAAAATAATCATATATAATTAGAGGATAAATCACGCAGGTACTTCTTGCTTTATTCTTTATTGAACTACATTGCTTCTGCTTTCACTTTCAGGGGGACGACGACAAAAAAGCAAACATATTTACACTTCCGTTAACCTCCCTGGTGGTATTCCCGAGTGTGGCTCGGGGTTAAATTTCAATGCCGAAAACAGTAACCCTGTGCCACACACGGGCTGATACATACTTGTCCCTGCGTTCCCTCGATGTCCTCCCGCATTTACCTCCGTCCGATCGCAGTGTCCTGCTTCCTGGTTCCCTTGACTGAGGGAGATCATCGAGGGGACGCAAGTAGAGGTATGTATCAGCCCGAATGTTACCATTTTCGACATTGAAATTTAACTCCGAGCCACACTCAGGAATACCGTCAGGGGGCTGAATAAATGTATAAAAATATGTCAAAATCAGACAGCCAGAGAGGTTAATATACACTAAATAACATTGATTACAGCACTGTATGAGCACTTAGTTTATATCTCAACACAATGTGCTTTACAGTTCACAGCAATAATGTCTTTCAGTCTTCCAGTACTCCTATATAGGTAGCAGTCAGACACTGTCAGGCTAATTTTTAGACTCTTTACATTTTAAACTCATATATACAGTGGCAAGAAAAAGTATGTGAACCCTTTGGGATTACATGGAGTTTTGCATGAATTGGTCATAAAATGTGCTCTGATCTTCATCTAAGTCACAACAATTTGAAAAACACAGTCTGCTTAAAATAATACAACACAAACATTATATGTTTTCATGTGTTTATTGAACATAACATGTAAGCAATCACAGTGCAGGGTGGGGAAAGTATGTGAACCCCTAGCCTAATGACTTCTCCAAGAGCTAATTGGAGCCAGTAGTGAGCCAACCTTGAGTCCAATCAGTATGATATTATTGGATGTGTTGCTGAAAGCTGTCCTGCCCTTTAAAAACACACACCAGTTTTGGGTTTATTGGTTTCAAGAAGCACTGCCTGATGTCAACCATGCCTCGCAGAAAAGAGCTCTCAGAAGACCTACGATCAAGAATTGTTGACTTGCATGAAGCTGGAAAGGGTTACAAAAGTATCTCCAAAAGCCTTGATGTTCATGTGTCTACGGTAAAACAGACTGTCTACAAATGGAGAAAGTTCAGCACTGTTGCTACTCTCCCTAGGTGTGGTCGTCCTGTAAAGATGACTGCAAGAGCACAGCACAGAATGCTTAATGAGGTAAAGAAGAATCCTAGAGTGTCAGCTAAAGACTTACAGAAATCCCTGGCACATGCTAACATTTTTGTTGACACATCTACAATAAGGAAAACATTAAACAAGAATGGAGTACATGGGAGGACACCACAGAGGAAGCCATTGCTGTCCAAAAAGAATATTGCAGCACGTTTGAAGTTTGCAAAAGAACACCTGGATGTTCCACAGAACTACTGGCAAAATATAAATACAGAAAAAAATGGCGTCGCGCTCATACTCACTTATTTTCGGAGCGGCAGCAACTGCCAGGAGTAACAGCCCAGTCAATGCATAAACATAACAAGGAAAAAGAGTGTCATCTGCGCTCGTTTCTATGTGTTCCATGTACAACAAAAATGGAGGTTTTTGTTTGTTTCAATGGCCATTGCAACGTAAACCCACTCGCCACTTCAAGGCACCTCTTTAGAGTGGGTACCTAACAATTGTAACCAAAAGGCCGCTCTACTGAGCAGCTCCAAGCCCTCCAGCTGCTTTTCAGCGAAGGAGAGGCAAGATGGTGGCTTATATTTATACACGCACCAACACTTCCCATTTGGGATCAAAAACAAAAACATGGAAAAGGAACAGCTGCAGAATGACGGACTGGTGTTACAAGCATGATATACATAAATACAGAAAAAATGGCGTCGCGCTCATACTCACTTTTCGGAGCGGCAGCAACTGCCAGGAGTAACAGCCCAGTCAATGCATAAACATAACAAGGAAAAAGAGTGTCATCTGCGCTCGTTTCTATGTGTTCCATGTACAACAAAAATGGAGGTTTTTGTTTGTTTCAATGGCCATTGCAACGTAAGCCCACTCGCCACTTCAAGGCACCTCTTTAGAGTGGGTACCTAACAATTGTAACCAAAAGGCCGCTCTACTGAGCAGCTCCAAGCCCCTCCAGCTGCTTTTCAGCGAAGGAGAGGCAAAGATGGTGGCTTTTATTTATACACGCACCAAACACTTCCCATTTGGGATCAAAAACAAAAACATGGAAAAAGGAACAGCTGCAGAACGACGGACTGGTGTTACAAGCATGATATACATAAATACAGAAAAAATGGCGTCGCGCTCAGGCTAGGGTCAGACGAACGCATTTTTCACGTTGTCCGTGAAAAAGTGCGGTCGAACGAACGTACGTATTTTTTCCCGGAATACGCGATAGCGGTCATACGATGCGCCTATTCGTCCGTGATTTTGTACGGATCGTCAATAAAACACTTTTTGTGTCTCGACGTTATGTTAGCCGGACATTAGCATCGTCTGACGTCTCCTAATCACACACACACGCCGCTATGCGGCCGCAGCGCACTCTGTACGTCAGTAGTAGCGGTTTGACGTTCTCGAAAAAATACATTCGTTGGCCACTTGCGTTGTGCGGACGAACTATCGTGCGGCCGTTCATCGTATGTTCCCCAAGGAAAAAGTTATGTTATGTTTATGCATTGACTGGGCTGTTACTCCTGGCAGTTGCTGCCGCTCCGAAAATAAGTGAGTATGAGCGCGACGCCATTTTTTCTGTATTTATGTATATCATGCTTGTAACACCAGTCCGTCGTTCTGCAGCTGTTCCTTTTTCCATGTTTTTGTTTTTGATCCAAATGGGAAGTGTTTGGTGCGTGTATAAATAAAAGCCACCATCTTTGCCTCTCCTTCACTGAAAAGCAGCTGGAGGGCTTGGAGCTGCTCAGTAGAGCGGCCTTTTGGTTACAATTGTTAGGTACCCACTCTAAAGAGGTGCCTTGAAGTGGCGAGTGGGCTTACGTTGCAATGGCCATTGAAACAAACAAAAAACTCCATTTTTGTTGTACATGGAACACATAGAAACGAGCGCAGATGACACTCTTTTTCCTTGTTATGTTTATGCAGACTGGGCTGTTTCCTGGCAGTTGCTGCCGCTCCGAAAATAAGTGAGTATGAGCGCGACGCCATTTTTCTGTATTTATGTATATCATGCTTGTATCACCAGTCCGTCGTTCTGCAGCTGTTCCTTTTTCCATGTTTTTGTTTTTGATCCCAAATGGGAAGTGTTTGGTGCGTGTATAAATAAAAGCCACTATATTTGCCTCTCCTTCGCTGAAAAGCAGCTAGAGGGGCTTGGAGCTGCTCAGTAGAGCGGCCTTTTGGTTACAATTGTTAGGTACCCACTCTAAAGAGGCGCCTTGAAGTGGCGAGTGGGCTTACGTTGCAATGGCCATTGAAACAAACAAAAACCTCCATTTTTGTTGTACATGGAACACATAGAAACGAGCGCAGATGACACTCTTTTTCCTTGTTACTGGCAAAATATTCCATGGACAGATGAAACCAAAATTGAGTTGTTTAGAAAAAACACACAACACTATGTGTGGAGAAAAAAAGGCACAGCACACCAACATCAAAATCTCATTCCAACTGTAAAACATGGCAGAGGGAGCATCATGGTTTGGGGCTGCTTTGCTGCCTCAGGGCCTGGACAAATTGTTGTCATTGATGGAAAAATGAATTCCAGAGTTTATCAAGACATTTTGCAGGAAAACGTAAGACCATCTGTCCGCCAACTGAAGCTCCGCAGAGGATGGGTGATGCATTAGGACAATAACCCAAAGCATACAAGTAATTCAACAATAGAATGGCTTCAACAAAACAAAATACACCTTCTGGAGTGGCCCAGTCAGAGTCCTGACCTCAACCTGATTGAAATGCTGTGGCATGACCTTAACAGAGCGATTCACACCAGACATCCCAAGAATATTGCTACACTGAAACAGTTTTGTGAAGAGGAGTGGTCCAAAATTACTCCAGATCGTTGTGCAGGTCTGATCTGCAACTACAGGAAATGTTTGGTTGTGGTTATTGCTGTCAAAGGAGGGTCAACCAGTTATTAAGTCCAAAGGTTCACATACTTTTTCCACCCTGCACTGTGAATGTTTACATGTTCTGTTCAATAAAAACATGAAAACATATTGTTTGTGGTGTATTATTTTAAGCAGACTGTGTTTTTTAAATTGTTGTGACTTACATGAAGATCAGAGCACATTTTATGACCAATTCATGCAAAACTCCACGTAATCCCAAAGGGTTCACATACTTTTTCTTGCCACTGTATATATTACACACCCAAATGTATTTGGTGTCCACGTGCATGCCTGCTCAAGAATGTGAGCTTCTTTAGTCCACTACTATCAGATATGCTATGGGTTCTAGCCCTGGATCTTTTGGAGATCTAGTAATGCTCCTGGGTAAAGGTATTGTAAGTGTATAGGAAATAGTAGAAGGAAAAAAATGTGGATCAAAGTTGTAAGAGAGAGAGAGATTAAAAAGAAAACGTAGGATAAATAAAGTTAATTTTGAGAGGACTCACCAGTCTGGTGAGAAATAGAGTGTAATCCAATAAACAGAACAATTGGGCGTAACCCATATAAATGACTGTAGACAATAGCGAACAGTTTACGGGATTCAGATGAAAAGGTATTAATAAGAGTACCATATATTCGGATTGATTCGAATCGAAAAGAGGAAACTTTTTATTACGTCCTAATAAGGACGATTAGACACAAAACGTGCGCTAAATTCACAACAATTGTTGTCATGAGGCGAGCCTTAGTACACAGACAAAACAGCATATAAAGTGTAAAAAGAAATATCAAAACCAAAACAAAGAAAGAAGAAAGAAAGTGATTTAAAATTGCTTCCAAATAACTTGTTGGAAGTAACCCACTTTGTCCTGCTGGATAGGACGTAAATTGCAGGTTTGTCACAGTGGCATATGATAGGTGAAAAAAACAGCAGGTGCAGTCGGTCACAAACCAGCAGGAACTGCGGTGCTGCCGGGTATTGTTTTAGAGGCTCCCTAAAGTGTATTGACACTGAATAGCTTATTGGACATAATTCCCAGAGTTCTGCATATGCAATGCCTTAATATAGAGGCAGAAAATATATGCCAGGTTGAAGTGCAGCAGCCAATGGATAGTATACACTTATTGGCAATTAATAGAGAGTCTCATGGTGCGGATCGTGGCAGATTAGAGATGTTTCCAACCCCAACCCTCCCAGATTGTGAGTTCTTACGGGAATAGGGCCCTCATCTCCTCCTGTACTGTTTGTCAAATGTTGTTCAATGTATTGTAACCCTGTCTATACTGTGCTTATTGTACAGCGCTGCGGAATATGCTGGCGCTTTATAAATAAAGAATAATAATAATAATAATGGGACAGATTAGATCTGTGTTTCTATCGTGCTAGGTATATAAGTGTCTGCCTGGGTATATGGGTCTATGCACCTGTCTATACATATCTTCTCTACATGAGCATATTCATATCTGCGTCTGTCCATTTCTAGGAAGTGCCCCAGTGTTCACAGCTGTCTTGAGTAAGTGCTAGAGTGTAATTAAACTGGTTCGGTTTTTTCCTGGGGGGGTGATATAACACTTGGCTGCAAAATGGAATTTCTTGTGATACAAGCCCAGGGGGGATATAACCCATGTGGTGAACTGACAGGTCGTGTATCCTCTATTCACACCTCGGAGCCCGGCTGTAGACAGCGCGGCACCAAGGTGTATGTGGTCCTGTCTTCAAAGAAGGAAGCACATCCCTTGATCCCTAGAGGGGGTCTGTGATGATTGACGTCTTTGGCAATTAAAAATTAATGGAGAAACGCACGGAGCATGCCCAGAACAAGGCATGCTGGGACATGTAGTGCAGGAGGCTGGGCCATTTGTGGGTATTTTTGGAAGGGGCAGGAAACTCTATATATTCTGGAGCACGCCATGTGGCTCTTGATAAACGCGTTTCCCTGCCTATAGCAGCGTCATCAGGAGCGAAAGAAGTTACAATATAGCAGAATGTACTGCTGGAAAAAAGAGAGCAGAACATACCTGCTATATTGTAACTCCTTTCGCGCCTGATGATGCTGCTTTAGGCAGACAAACGCGTTGAGCTGAGTTAATGTATCATTGAAGGAAAATTTGTTTTTAAATTTTCCCACTTGTATGCTGTATGCTGTTACTCCCAATACCTCCACTACGGAGAAAGGTACTGAGCGGGTAAAGTTATGGGCAGGCTGCCTGCTGATTCCTGACTACACAGCGGTATGCTGTGGGACTGAGAACCTCACACTCGTTTGTGTTTGGGTCCTTTTCTGGGTAAACATTGCCCGCATGAGACCCTTTATCAAATGTGTTTTCACTCACTGGCTGTGATACATGATACGTATTTGCGTGCCGCAATCCTCATTACCTCCACTATGAAGGAAGGCTTTGGGCGAATGAGAAATTGGGCGGGCTGCCCGTGAATTTTGACCTCACAGCAGCAGGCTGTGAACCTCACACCCGCTTGTGTCTTGGTCAATTCCCTTGGAGCTATCTATAATTTTAGATTATGAAAATGATCCGCACCATGAGACTCTCTATTAATTGCCAATAAGTGTATCCTATCCATTGGCTGCTGCACCTCAACCTGGCATATCTTCTCTGCCTCTATATTAGTGCATTGCATATGCAGACCTCTGGGAATTATGTCCAATAAGCTATTCAGTGTCAATACACTTTAGGAGCCTCTAAAACAATACACGGCAGCACCGCAGTTCCTGCTGGTTTCTGACCGTCTGCACCTGCTGTTTTTTTCACCTATTATATGTCACTGTGACAAACCTGCAATTTACGTCCTATCCAGCAGGACAAAGTGGGTTACTTCCAACAAGTTATTTGGAAGCAATTTTAAATCACTTTCTTTTTTCTTTCTTTGTTTTGGTTTTGACATTTCTTTTTACACTTTATATCCTGTTTTGTCTGTGTACTAAGGCTCGCCTCATGACAACAATTGTGAATTTACCACAAGTTTGTGTCTAATCGTCCTTATTAGGACGCAATAAAAAGTTTCTTCTTTTCGAATAGTAGAAGGCAACATGGAATGTAGAATGCAATAAGAATGCTGTATATGTTTCTACATGTAGAACCTATACTAAATGCTTTATTAAGAGACAAAAAGGCTAGGGGGAACTGAGAAACAGAAGATTACTGTATTTATATTTTGTTGTGACAAGGCATAAAGACAGTATAGAGCTATGTACCTCTTAACTGGTGGTGACTGGGATGCATATTACACAGGTAGATAGATGTCAGATACATAAGGACACAATGACAGCTGTTTCTATTTTTCCCTTAAGTATTTCCCGATATATTAGTCCTTAATTGTAGGTGTTCCTTATGATCTGCTAAAACAAATGTTATATTTTTGGTGTTAAACATATTTGCTTGCACTATATTAAATGGTCTTTATAAAGTCACTATAGAATGGGAAACAAACATTGAATTTGCAGTGATTTTATTTCGGTAGCATACAATAAATTTAAGCTCATTATTTCTATGAAAACATGATAGTTATGCTGTGTATAAAACAGTAGGCCCGCACTGATTTGAAGCATCATTAACCACAATATTTTCCCTTGATCCTTCTCAAACTTTGTGATGGCTGAGGTCATCTGTAGGGCAGTCTAAGGAAATGTGCAGATTGAGTCTGTCTACACCACACCTGGCTTGTGAATGAACAGAGAACTTCTCTTTTTTTTTCATGTGTAAAGTTATATAACCTCTTACCAAGTAAGTAATAAGTTCTCAAGAAAACAAATAAAAGACTGAATATTTAAAAAGTATACTTTGCAGCTTCAAATTGTGATACACTTCAAAGTAAAAAATAAAAACAGAGCAAAACATTTAACACTAAAACCAAAGCATATTTCTAATAGCTTTTCTTATTATAAATAGAATAAAACAAATGACTCCAGCGTTCCATTTAGTAAAGCAATTTTGTTGGAGTTTTACATGTGTATTGATAACAAAATTAGAAATAAGAACATCACAGGCTAAATTAGTGGGTTATTTATTTCAAGTTATTGTTGTAAATTAATAGCAATAACAATGTAGAATATAACTGGAACTCAAATACAGAGAAATAAGCAAGCAATAATGAAAAAAGGTTAAGAAAAAAGGACCCTATTCCATTCCTGACGGTTACATAGAGGCGTTAAGTAGGAAAATCTATGCTTGCAGACTTTCCCTTATCATCTCCATGTTAACGTCATATTGTGTGGAAGGTGCCATCTCAGCACCTCGCTTCGTGAATGTAGCGCTAAAGAGGTAAGTATGGGATTTTTAGGGGTATTTTCGGAGTGTGTCAAATGATTTTGCATTTGCAGAATCATTTAATACCAGCTTTCATGAGGTGGTAAAATTCTTAACTTCACATCCTGACGGTAATTTGCGCCAGCACCTTGGAATACCTCACGTATCAAGAGGGTAAAAATAAATTGTGCTCCAGGGACGTGCCGTCAGGCGCGGCAGGTGAGGCAGAGCCAGATCCTGGGGAACCCTGAGAGTAGCAAGATCCTGGGGAGCACTGAGAGCAGCCAGATCCTGGGGAGCCCTGAGAGAAACCAGATCCTGGGGAGCACTGAACAACCAGTTCCAGGGGAGCACTGAACAGCCAGATCCTGGTGAGCACTGAAAGTAGCCAGATCCTGGGGAGCACTGAAAACAGCCAGATCCTGGGGAGCCCTGGGAGTAGCAAGATCCTGGGGAGCACTGAGAGCAGCCACATCCTGGGGAGCCCTGAGAGCAGCAAAATCCTGGGGAGCACTGAGAGCTGCCAGATCCTGGGGAGCACTGAACAGCCAGTTCCAGGGGAGCACTGAACAGCCAGATCCTGGGGAGCACTGAGAGTAGCCAGATCCTGGGGAGCACAGAACAGCCAGATACTGGGGAGCACTACAAGCAGTCTGATCCTGGGGAGCACTGACAGCAGCCAGATTCTGGGGAGGACTGAGAGCAGCCAGATCCTGAGGAGCACTGAGAGCTGCCAGATCCTGGGGAGCACTGAGAGCAGCCAGATCCTGGGGAGCACTGAACCTGAACCTACATAACCTGTGTGTATCTGGCTCTGGTACTATCCAGTGCCTCACCAGTCACTGACCTCACCACACGTCACTGTTGTGTTCCCCAAGTTAAGTATAGAAGACGCTAAGTAAAATAAGCTCACACAAGCTGCAATGCGCAAACTGATTTCACCCTTGTTTAGAATCAAGATTGGAATATTGATGCCAGATGATAAATTTACTTATGCTAGCGCTCACACTTATATATCCATATGCTAGATTAGCACCAACTATGGAATAGTGCCCTAAGACTTTTTTGTCCCTTTTTCTTGCTATGCTCCATAACAGTAATTTCCCACCGCTTCAGTAAAGGCATGCAATAATTTAGTCCATTTTGGAGAGGCAACAATAAAATTACAGTCTATTCAACAGAGATGAAAGATACGTATCATAATAACTGCCTAGTTAGACATTTAGAAAGTAAACTACCTCTTTATTAATCCTTACAAGTCGCTATGTTCCTCTTTTTCAAATAGAATGGACCTCCAGCCAGTGCTGAATCAAACCTATGAATCACTGCCATCCTCTTGATGGGTTTTTGGTTGGCAGGGATATGCTAACAGCTGGACTGTCCAATATTTGAGTTCTCCTTCTTTACAGGTTCTTCTGACTGGTGTATAAGCCAAGGCTTCAATTGAACCCTAAGTTTAAAACTTCCAATGGCATGATTTAATTTCATGAGAACGCAAAGACTATCAGGACTATTCAATAAAAGGTGAAACTCAGGAGAATTGAGTGGATTGGTGAAAAATCCAGGTCAAAATAGCCAAACCAGAAAAATTCTCCCATTTATCTCACTTTCCAAATCTGCAATTTGGTCTAGATTATTCTCTTCTCCTGCCAATTCTCCTGAGTTTCACTTTTTACTGAATAGACCTGTATGCCTTCAAACAGATATTTTGGAACACAGGAAATTGAACAAATGGCAGTTGACCCGATTCGCTTTTACAAACAAGATCACCATCAAGTGGTGAAACGTCATTATTTGTTCATGGGACTAGTGGCATTAGTGTGGTAGGAGCCAATGAGCTTCAGGTGTTCATGTTGTAATATGCTGTTATATTAATGGTACTTTGAAGGGGGTTAAATAGTAAGAATCAGAGATCATCTTAAACCTTAAATTGCTTTGTTTAAAAAGCACTTTTTAGGAACTATGCCATCTCACTGATACCTAACTTCCAATTTTCAATTTTATTATATACACTGTAGTTCCCCCATAAGAAAGAAAGCTGTATTATTTAGGTTTATCACGGTTCTGATTTAGGCTAGGTTCAAATGAATGCATTATTCGCAGCGACCGTCAAGTGCGTCCAAACGCATTGACGTATTTTTTCATGGAATGCGCGAAAATGGTCAAACGATGCGCATTTTCGTGCGTGATTTGTTATGGATCCAAACCAGGAAACTTTGGGTGTCTGGATGTTATGTTGGCCGGACATGAGCAGCATCTGACGTCTCCTAATCACGCACACACGCCGCTATGCAGGCGCAGCGCACTCTGTACCTCAGTACTAGCGGTTCTGCGTTCTCGAAAAAATAAATATACATCGTTTGCCGCTTGCGTTGCGCGGCCGCACTTTCGTGCGGCCGTACTTCGTATATTGGCAGTCATTGCCCATCATTTGCTGCTACTACGGCCATAATAAAGTGCGGCTGCACGCGCGTTAAAAATGCGTTAGTCTGACGTCAGCCTTATAGTCGAAACAAATAATATGGTATTCTTAAATGTGTAACAAGTGAATCAAAGGTCAATTTTCTCTTTAAAAATTCTGCCTTTCTCATTTCTAAATGAAAATACAGAGAAAATTTACAAAATTGCAATATTAGTCTTATAAATTATCACACATTTGCACCTGTAGAATCAAAAAATATACATTGACCTGTCTGCAACCATAAATTTCAACATTTAGGACAAAAAACAAAATCAGTCAATAATAGTTGTTATCACGTTGTCAGTCTTCACCTAATGCCAGGCCCTACAAAAAGAAAGGTAGTCTGATCTTCACAATGCTACCAAAGAGTCATGAGAATGAATTACCCTTTATCACCTGATGATTCACTTAGATCTGATTACTTAGAAGAAACCAGAGTCGGACCCAGTGACCTGTCCTGAAAGTGTTGTGAAATAAGCTGTCACCAAATCCTGATTCTTATACACTCTACATTGACAGTTTAGGAAATTTTGTAATTCAAATATTGACAGGACATCGTGGAATAGTCAGAAAAGGCAAGCCAGGCATAACAAAATACTTAAAAGTCATTTTCACTTAGAAACCTGCTTCTACAAAACAGCTTGGTTTGTTTGAAATAAAAGAATAAAATTCTCTGAATAAATACCAGTGAGTCTCAAACACCTTGCCAATACATGCAATATTCCAAATTGTTGAAAAATGTACAGTGCCCCAAATACTCACCAAAATTCAAGCTGGCAAGACTTGACAGAGGGGGTATCAGCGGACCTGCAGTAATATTTCATCCACACTGAGCAACCCATCCAGGGAAATACAAATTGCATGGCATGCGCCCAAAAAATTGACAGTAGTGTTCTTTGTAATAAAAATGAAGTTAACAACACCAAAGTCCCCAGAAGCATCCAGAAGTATTAATTAAAACATAAAAGAGATATTTAAAATTAACTTGCAACTAAATTTAAAATTAAGATTAAAAAAATTAAAATTAAATAATTAATTGATATTGACAATAAAATCCACCAGTGGGATTAACACTAACAGTAAATGTAGCAGTGGTATATACATTAATAGGACACTCACCGGGTGGGATTAATATTTACAGTAAATACACTTGTGTATTCTCCTGCACATTAAATGCACTAGTATGGTGGAACATATCTGCATAAAATCTTGCTTGAGCATTTAAAATACAACAGAATCCTGCTGGTGCAATTACTATTAAAATTTATCTCACTGGTGCATTTAATGTTAATATTAACACTGCTGTTCTTTTACTGATAATGTGTATTGCGCATCACCCTGGTGAGTTTTAATGTACAGTACAATACTGCTGGTGGGTTTAATGCATTACTACAATATTGTTATTATCCTTTATTTATATAGTGCCACATATTCTGCAGACATCAGTGTACACGGAGTTGATACATTAGAATTAGGGATGCACCAATACCACTTTTTTAAGACCGAGTACGAGTACCGATACTTTTTTTCAAGTACTCACCGATACCGAGTAACGATACTTTTATTTTATGTCATGTGACCACTTTCCAATAAGAACAGACCTCATATAAAAATGCCCCCAGCTCACATGTATATATCCCCCCCGAGATATACAGTGGCAAGAAAAAGTATGTGAACCCTTTGGGATTACGTGGAGTTTTGCATGAATTGGTCATAAAATGTGCTCTGATCTTCATCTAAGTCACAACAATTTGAAAACCACAGTCTGCTTAAAATAATACAACACAAACATTATATGTTTTCATATGTTTATTGAACATAACATGTAAACATTCACAGTGCAGGGTGGAAAAAGTATGTGAACCCCTAGCCTAATGACTTCTCCATGAGCTAATTGGAGCCAGGAGTGAGCCAGCCTTGAGTCCAATCAGTGTGATATTATTGGATGTGTTGCTGAAAGCTGTCCTGCCCTTTAAAAACACACATCAGTTTTGGGTTTAGGGGTTTCAAGAAGCACTGCCTGATGTGAACCATGCCTCGCAGAATAGAGCTCTCAGAAGACCTACGATCAAGAATTGTTGACTTGCATGAAGCTGGATTATGCCCCCAGCTCTCATGGATATTGCCCCAGCTCATGGATATGCCCCAGCTCATGGATATGCCCCCAAGCTCTCATGGATATTGCCCCAGCTCATAGATATTGCCCCAGCTCATGGATATGCCCCAGCTCATAGATATGTGCCCAAGCTCTCGTGGATATTGCCCCAGCTCATGGATATGCCCCCAACTCATGGATAATGCCCCCAGTTCATGGATATTGGCCCCCCAGACCAGACATGGGGCGGCTGTTCGAATGCTCTATCGGCATTCGGACAGCCGCCCCTGGAGCTCTCCGCAGCATACTTACCTTCCCGAGCGACGCCGACAAAGTTTTTGCATGTGCGCTCGTTGAAGGACCCCAGCCGCAATCACGTGGGACTCCCACGTGATCGCGGCTGGGGTCCTTCAACGTGCGGAAGCGCAGAAACGTTACCGGCGTCGCTCAGGAAGGTAAGTATGCCCTGGAGAGCTCCAGGGGCGGCTGTCCAAATGACGATAGAGCATTCGAACAGCCGCCCCAGTCCCTCGGATGCCGGGAAAAGCCGGCTCAACGCCGGCTTCCGGTATCGGGGGAAATATCGGGGGCACTGCACGAGTACCGATACTCCTGCAGTACCCGGTATCGGCACGGATATCGATACTAGTATCGGTGCAACCCTAATTAGAGTACCACACATGGATGATACGGCCTGATTCAGGGGGACCCTGTTCCCAAGGGAACTTACAATCTATGCAATGTACAAGTATTTTGTGAGGTAGGTGCATCCATATCGTTAGGTGTCTTGCTCAAGGATACTTACTGGTGGTGTATTCTGAGTGGGATCAAGTCGTATTTCCATGATTGTAGATCAGAAACCTGGTGGTTAGGTTGAACTCGCTTCCCGTAAAGTCAAGACTTGTTTCTCCATGGTCGAAGGGTGGAGACATTACCACTAGACTCCACAGCAGATATTGGGCCACATTACAATCCTAGCGTTAAAACGCCTGCACGTTTTCGAAACTGATTCAATATCAGATGGATCTTCTATTTTCAGACCAGACTGAAAAAAAAGTCAGAATATAAAATGCTTTGGAATCTGAAATTTTTGGATTCAGAAGTTTCATAATCAAACTTTTTGACCGCGCGGCTACAGTATCTCACAGAAGTGAGTACACCCCTCACATTTTTGTAAATATTTTATTATATCTTTTCATGTGACAAGAGTGAAGCAATAACACTTTGCTACAATGTATAGCAGTGAGTGTACAGCTTGTATAACACTGTCCCCTCAAAAAAACTCAACAGGAGGCTCCTTTTTAATCACCTCGTGTACTTTTAAGGTGGTACACCAACCTGTATGCATTCATTTATGGGTTGGATAGAAGGATTGAAGCTTCTTTTTTTTTTCAATTGAAAGTGTTTATTGGGTTTTCAGTCACAATACAGAGAATCAAACACAACTGTTATAAATCGACAAACAGTAGAAATGTTGAGGACATAGCATTAGGATAACAGCATACATCGTCACACAGCATTTCAAGCAGTACATTTTTGAGAAAAAGGGAAGTAAATACGGAAAGAAACAGACAGAGAGCAGTGTGGAGACTAAGTGAAAAAGGGAGGAAATTCCGGAGTTATGATCGCTTCACAACAGAAATGTACTCAAATATTGGGAAAGACGCCCTAGGGGTACCTGAGGGGTCTGTCCGTTGCCGTCCCATCATGTCATCTAGCGGGCGCAATCAAGAGTGAAAATACGTATCACAAATAAACCACAGGTTCCTAGAGGAGGGAACCACACCTGTCATCTACGTGTCATGCCATCTAACATTTGGAAGCCGGTCAGTCAATTGGTTATTGCCGAGATTGGAAGTATCTGGTCAAACTTCCACCTAGCTGCCAGGAGGAGTGAGGAGATCAATAAAATATGTGCTAACATCTGCTTTTGAAATAAAGAAAAGGATCTAGGGAAGAGTTGTAAAATCATGATCTCAGGGAGGAGGTCCACGAAACTACCCAAAATATTTGAACTCAGCATCGCAACCTCCCTCCACCATTCCAGCAGTCGCGGGCATTCCCACCATGGATTGAAGCTTCTAATTGTGTGCAGGCTTGCTAGCTGTGCAGGAGCTGATTGTCACCGGCCAAGATCCATCTACTTTCTGTTCCTGAATGTCTCATACTCTGAATTTGATCTGTCAATCTTTAACCCCTTAAGGGCCGCTGACGTACCCTGTACGTCTTGTCCTCGGGTCTCCCTTAGACCCGCGGACGTACAGGGTACGTCAGCGGCGCCTAATCCCCCTCCCGCCCGATACTCACCTCCCTCGCCGGATCCCACGGCGATCTGGCAGGGAGGAAGCCTGCCCATGTGATTTACATGGGCAGGCGAGGCTGATGACGTCGCCACGCTGCGTGGGGACGTCATCAGCAGGCGTCCCCATGGATTTCAATGGAGGGGAGGGTGGGGCTCCTTCGGAGCCCTCTATCTCCCCAACCATTGAAGGTAGGGAGATGCTGTTTGCACCGCTGGAGAGGGGAGAGCCTCCCCTTTCCAGCGGTGTATGGCATTAACCGTTTCGCTGCCGGATCACGTTGTGGCGCCAATTGGTGCCAAAACGCGATTCAAACCTGGAGGGGGGCTGACATCTTGGATGTCAGCCAAGCCTCCAGGTCCCCCCCACCCACTGACAACCTCACCATATGTGTGAGGATGTCAGTGGGCCAGTTAACCCTCTAGCTGCCATGTAGAGATAAGGGGATCCTAAGGATCCCTTTATCTCCCGATCCATGGCAGCTAGATGGTCATATTTGCCATCATTTGAAAGGCCTGATTATGGCCTTTCAAATGATACCAAACATGACCAGGTTTGGTTTTTTAAAAAAAATTAAATAAAAAAAAATTAAATAAAACAAAAATAATAAAAAAATTAAATAAAATAAAAAAAAAAAAATTTAAAAAATATTTTTTTGTCTGGGGGGGTTTAATTAAATAGGACCTAGGCTGTCATCTAAAAATAATTAGCACAAAATGGTCAGAATGAGCGCAGCGCACATAGGTGAACTGTCTCAGCAGTGAAGGGGTTAAAAAGCAAACGCATGTAAAAATTGGGTATTTCTAGTCTCGGGACAAAATTTTGAACCTATTTAGCCGGGGTCGTTTTGGGTGGTTGTAGATTTTGGGGATTAAATTACAAAAAAGTGTGTTTTTACCATTTTTTTCCTCATATTTCATATTTTTTTTTATAGTAAATTATTCGATATGATGGAAATAATGGTATTTCTAGAAAGTCCATTTAATGGCGGGGAAAAGGGTGTATAATATGTGTGGGTTGAATAAACGAGTAAGAGGAAAATTTGACCTAAACACTAACAGCGCAGAAACGTAAAAACAGCAGCGGTCACTAAAAGACGGATTTGTGTAAAACCGCCCGGTCACTAAGGGGTTAAATCCTCAAAAATACTGCCATGACTTCTGCTACTGCTGCCTTTTCTGAAGTTCCAGTGAAGCCTTGCTGGAGGCACAATCCTTCTTTTAGTAGCAGAAGTCATGGAAGTTGCACTGACAGTATATATATATATATTTTCTGACTCTAGTAGAGGAATATTGTTAGGATTGAGGCCTATGATCCATCACTTTAATATACATTTATTCATAGACTATTTATGTCTTGATTGTATAATTTATTTGTTTATGTATATTAGAAGTTGTTTCATTTTGCACTTATAGCAATATTGTTGAAATTTACAGTCGTATTTGAGTCAATACAACAAGTACAATTGATATCTTAATTTATGTTTTCAATGTACAGCTACATTTATTTTGCACCTTTTGGTAGATTTTTTCTTTCTAAGTTGCTTTGTCAGTAGGTTGTCAGGTGGTAAGTTTTAGCGATTTGCGCTAAGTTTTTTCATTAGCGATGGCGTTTTAGCGCAGATCAGGTAACAGGGCCCTATCTTAGAAAACACATTCACGTTGCAGGTTACGTGGTGGAATAGAATAGCCAGATCCAATTTCAACCATTGGATGTTCTCGCCTAATCAATGATGATGACTGGATGCCGTCTACTACTATAGCATATTTGTCTCCAGTGCTTGTTGGGAGCAAAGCTCTTTTACTAAAGATTGTATTTAATTTAAGATCAAAACAGATGTTATCTGCAAGCAATTAACATACCTGTCAGCACTGGTAAAACAGATTAGGGCTTTTTCTCATTCTACCAATATGCTAAAATGTGTTTGTTTAAAACACAAAGAAAATGTAATAGTAACAGCAACGACCATACTAACCCCAAAAAAACTGTGAACAACATATGGTACATTTTCCTAAATATAAGCACTGTCCATTTTTTATATGAAAAGAAAATATGTCACTGATTTGATCAGTGTTAGAAAATTAGTTTCATCACTTGTGTGTGTGACATATGCTACCTCATGCACAATATATCAAGGCAACATTCCATCAACACATTAGCATGGAAAGTAGTTATTTTGCCTTTGACAGTTGTAGTTTTGTTTACAACCTTTTAACACATAGACCTTATTGTTTGTGCCAAAAAATTCCAAATATATATTTTAAGAGTTTGTAAGGGTTTTAATCAAAATCAGTTGGTACCAGGTTACGTGGGTAAAATAATAGATCCATAATCTTGGGTTTGGTTCAGAATAAAAATAAAATTACCAAGGGGCTGGTTATGTTTCCAAACCATCCAAAAGGATACTCTGGGAACCATGCCTAAATGTATTTTAACCCCTTTGGGACCAATGACGTACAGGGCATGTGTTGGAAAAAAGCCCATTAAGAACCAAGGATGTACCCTGTACGTCATGGTCCTTTAACCCCCCCTCCCTATACTTTGCTCTCTGGCCGAGATCCCGCAGCGTTCTGACTTCTTTGAAGTCAGACCTCCAGTTTTAAAGACACCAGCCATCGCACTGATGTCATCGCTGGGTGTAATGACGTCAGTGCCGGGATGGGGGCGCCTGAAACTGTCAGGAGAGAGCATGAAAAGGGTGGTCCCATTTGGACACCTCTCCCTCTCGATCAGTCAGGAGTTAAATAAAAAATAGAGGCACTGCTGGACAGGGCACAGTCTGCCCTTTCCAGTGATGCCTCTCTTTAACCCCTTAGGTGCCATATCACAATTTCACACCAATTGGCCCCGGATTGTGGTCCTCTCCCAGAGGTGGCTGACATCTTGGAAGTCAGCCAAGCCTCCAGGACCTCCCCCACCCACTGACGCTGTTGCCATATGCGCAATGACGTCAGTTGGGCTGTTAACCAACCCAATAATGATCCTCATCTCTCCCTGCATTACCATCTCATCACTGCAGTCCTCCCCTCCTGTTTCTCACTCCCTCACCCATCTAGATTGTAAATTCCCATGGGTATACACAGCCTCATATCCTCATGTATCTGTTGGCAGAATACTGACCTGCCTCCATTATGTATTGTTGATTGAAAAATCCTGTCTTTGCCCACTGCACTTTTGTACAGCGCTATGGCATGTGTTGGCGCGTAACAAATAATAATAATAATAACTGCCAAGTGGAGATAGGGGGATCATTTGGACCCCCTTATCTCCCAATCCATGACAGCTAGAGAGTCATGTTTGATATCATTGGAAAGGCCAACACATGGCCGTTCCAATGATCATGTTTGGTGTAAATAAAAAAATGGCATTTTTTTTTTAAAAAAAAATTGGGGTTGTATAATAAAAGAGGACTTCAAATCGCGTTTAAACATGATGAGCACAAAACAGTCAAAATGAGCTCAGCACACAGTGGTGAAATGGCTCCACAGTGAAGGGGTTAAAATACAAAAACATGTAAAAATTGTGTATTTCTAATTTCAGGACAAAATTTTGAAACTATTTAGCCGGGATCTTTTTTGGTGGTTGTAGATTTGGGGGATTAAAGTTCAAAAAAGTGTGTTTTTTCCATTTTTTTTATCATATTTCAAAATTTTGTTTTCTACTAAATTATAGGCTATGACGAAAATAATGGTATCTATACAAAGCCCATTTAATGGCGATAAAAATGGTATATAATATGTGTGGGTTCCATAAACGAGTAAGAGGAAAATTAGAGCTAAAGACGATTTTTTGCCAGTGTGTTGCATATTGGTGAGCGCTTCAAACTGGGTTTTTTGCCTTCTTTTGGATCAACAGCAGTAAGTAATGTGTGAAAGGCTGAATCCAACGGACGCACGCCTTTTTTCAGCCTATGTAACTATGGAACATGTCCACTAGTAATGACTAAAAAAAATGATATACAGGATTATTCAGAGAAAGGTGAAACTCTGGAGAACTTTTGGAGAAGTGAAAATTCTAGGTCAAAATAGCCAAACCAGTAAAATTCTCCCATTTATCTCATTTTCCAAATCTGTTATGTTGACCTAGAATTTTCACTACTCCAAAGGTTCTCCACAGTTTCACCTTTTTCTGAATAACCCTGATAATGTTTAATAATTCTAATGGTTTAGCAGAATATTTCATTAGCTTTTAGAAAATCCATTTAATCTGAAATCCATATTTAATATATCTTTATAAAATGTTGATTCAAAGTCACCCAGCTTGTTTGTTAAAATGTCATTATTTGGTCTGCCTGTTATAACATTATTGTCACGGCCCTCGCCGCCGGAGCCGTAAAAAGGCCAAATCTGGCGCTGCTGCATAATAAGATTCCGGCACCCCCTGTCATTTAACGTTCCAGACCGGATTTTCCGGAAGTCGTTCAGTTGTATATGACCTGTGTGCAGTGCACATCAACCGTGTCTGTATATTCCTTGCTACCCTCAATTTGTATTCCTGGTGAAACATTGTGATATCCTTTGCCACCCTCAATTGTATTCCTTGCTACCCATCGTGATGTCCATTGCTACCCTCCATTGTGTTCCTGGATACCCATTGTGATTTATCCTCGCTGCCGTCTATTCCATCTGCCTACCCTCCATGCCTTCCAGCATTCCTGTGCCATCTGGTTTACCAAACTCTGCCAAGGACTTTGACCACTCTTCTGCCAGCTGCCTGCCTTGACCCGTGCTAAGGACTGTTTCTACTGTATTGGATTGCCCCTTTCAGGACACCTAGCCTTGTTACCCTTATTGTGCCTGATCATCTACCCACTGTGTCTCCTGGTACTTCGCCCACTCCTTGTTATGTCTATGTATTTTCAGTAAGTCTCCTTGTGTCTTTTAGTTTCTCTGTGTCACCTGATTTCTGTTATAGTCAGCCCTCTTCCTTTCCTGCCCCTTTGTCTTTATTTCAGTATTCTGTGTATCTTCTGTCCAGCCCAGTTCCTGTCCTGTCTGCTTGATGTGTTCTGTCCTGCTTATTGTGTATATCTGACCAGCCTCATTCCTTTATCGCCAGCCACCTCCTATACTTCCTATTATTTCAGTGTTCCTTTTTGGTTTTACTCCTGTTGTTCCTTGTGTAATAAACCTTTATTCCACTATATCCCTATACATCTGCCTCACTCCACTTTGTTTATCGCACACAGGGCTCGAACCTGCAAACCTGCACAATGAATCGTGACAAATATATATTTCCAGGTTTGTCAGAATAAAGAACTTCAGATATTCTAAATCATGGTTAATGGAAATTCATAAAGAGCTTGATCATGGCTTACATTCACTATAGGGGTTATTCAGAGAGAACCGATCTGACCCCGAAACATTCCTCATACGGTGCAATTTCGCGACCATTCAGCTATTCATAAAGCAGGCAGTTCGCCAAACTTTGGCGAATTGCCAGCAAAATACGGTGCCTGATCGACGGCAGTGAAATCCCCAAAGAGAAGCAATGGTTAACCTATTCAGAGAACACCAAACGGCAGAGAAATGTCAGTGAAATGCCCCGATGTTTGGTGGTTTCATTCGGCAGGTTTAATCAGGTGAATCCTATAGGTTTCAATGTAAAAAATATTCCTGTTTTTATACAATATCTAATAAACCGTTTATTCTTTTAACCTACAGCAAAAAAGCCTCTTTAATTTTTTTTGAATTTTTTAGGCATTTCTTCAGGATTTTTCTTTTCCTGCAAATAATTTTTTCCCAATTTTTTTGTAAATAGCGTTTTTTTCTTTTTTTCTGTAACAGACCTTTTTATTATTATTCATAGGACCTTATATGTTAATTCCAGACATTTTCGTCCAGTAGTTTTTTTGCAAACCGCTTTTAAATTTTGAAAGTTTCAATCGTTTTATGTATTTACCCTTTTCTGGCAGCTGGTTGGCATGGGGTTCAGCAGATCCTTGGCTTTTTCCAGACGTGTTCGGCGGATTATCGGCGGTTTATCGGATCCAATCTGATAAATTATTGGATTGTATCAGATAATTTCCGGGAGTTGTCGAAATTATCGGATACGATAATTTTGGCGGTTTTGCGGCGTTTTTTTATTTTTATATCAGCGGTTTTGTGGCAGCTTTTCCCTGCACTTTGGGGACCCTGAGGTGAATGCTGAATTCACAGCAGGGCCAGGGAATTTGATTCCCCGAACATTTCAGTGCTCTCTGAATAACCCCTTATGTGTCATTATGGTCATAATAGTAGTAGTCCATGTTGCGAGGAGACTCTTGAATATCACAAAGCACCCTATATTGAGAACATGTAAATTGTTCGTAAGCAGTTATAGCAGTCAGAATAAAGGAAGCTTGGTGGGTTCACTTGACAGTTAAACCTGGCACTCACCACCAGCATGCAAAATTTCCCGGCTGGGTAAACATTATTGCTTTTGTTAGTATTATGTTAAACGATTTTGTATGTTCATATAGATAGTTTTTTTTATGAATTTGGCAACTTACACGTGAATTTGGCGTCTTTTTGTCTTTGACAGGATGGGTATGTCTGTTTTCCTGCATTCATATTTCTTGTTTTGGTTTTCTCTTTTTAAATTGCCGATGTAGGTGTTCTAGGAGCGTTCCTCGGTTTTCTCAGAGTGGTAGTTGGACTGTAAGTAAACCTGTATGCCGAAACGTCCCATTTTATTCTTTGTCTGTGTCCTTAAATGAATTGAATAAAATCATTGTGTGGAATATCCATCTGTTGCAAACCATTTTTCTGTTTGGATCTTGTTGGGGGAAGGGGACTCATTCGAAGGAGATTTGGGTGTCCTGATAATGGATTGAAGGCTCTCCCTGCAGTGGATAGCGACTCTCAATTGTTTGTTTGAGTCCCTGTGGGATCGATCCCAAAATTCTCTAAAATCTGCCTTTGCCATTTAAGGGATCATTCTCATGTTTGATGTGTCAGTTTTTAATGAATGTACATGGTTTTTTGCATTTTGAAATTTTGTGTGTGTTTGCAAATGTTTTGCAGATACATGGGGTTAATTTTTCCATGAGTTATTAAATTTCCTTTCAGCTGCCCTAGGCTGATATCATTCCAGGATTTGGAGACAAAAAAGGCTGTTGAGATTGTGTACTGAAACATCTGCATAGAATTTATGCTCAACCTGCATATGTCCAAATGGCAAGTGCCTCCAAGTTGTGAGAGCGGCTTCAGCAGACTCCAGGTGGATCAGCTGAGTTCTGTGTATAACATAGTGCAGTCCTAGAAAAAGTTAAAATATTGTGCAGAACCCAGTCATTTGCAGAGGATCCGAGAATAAGGAATATATGAAAATACCAAGCAAAAAGGTGAAAAGCATTCATTTATTTACAAATTGGTCTTTATCGGTCTAAATTGAGTACTTTCACTTTTGACCAGAAGCTAATCTTCCTCAAGGCCCCATTATAACAGCATCCTCATTGTACCTCAGAAAAGTTTCCTAAATCTAGCATATTCTGCCGCAGATCACATTTTTTCAGAAGAGTGTCTTGTGCCCACATAAAATAGAATTAAAAGGTATTTTTTCAGGTATGAAAAACAGTAGGATGAAATAGTGGAGGAACTGCGTTCCCTGGAATTCCTCCTCGACTTGATCCCTGGGTTTAACCTGTGATCTGCTTAATCATTTGGTCCTATAAGGATGGGGTGTAGACATTAACATGTATATACTGTAATTAATTACTATGCAAATGTGCATATAGGTAGATATGCAAGTCACCAATATAATTGTCCACATTTATTTCTTTTATCTGTGCAAATGCTTATTGAAACTACTAGAGGGACACTCCAGGTACCACATTCACTATATCTAAAGGAAATGGTCCTGTAGAATTCCATGTGTTAAGTCATGAGTTCAACCGTAGCATATGCAAACCATAGCGTATACAGCCATTGTCAATGTCTTGATACACCAGAACAATAGATTTCACTTTCTCATTCCTGTCATGTGTCGTCATTGACTGATACCTCTAACTTAAAAAAAGTGTTTTTCCAGTCTCGGTGGAATACACTCCTTAGGCATCTCACTTCCAGGCCATGTATTTCTTAAGTTATTTGAAGGAATACTGACGGAGCTAACTTCTAGCACAGCTATTTATGGGGATCTTAGATATGCTGCATCTTCTCCAACTCAGCAATCTGTGAACCTGGCACATTTCACTAACACTTAATAGAATGACTACAGCTTGTCAGTATTTACAACATGGGGATCTTGATATTTAGCATAATATGAGGTCTAAAACAGATGCCTTGATTTATAAGCTTCCTGTTACACAATATAACTTGACTGTGGCATTCGAGGAAATTAAGAGAAGTCTACAAATGTTCATATCTTTAAATCTCACTTTGCCTATTCCCCATTTTGTGAGAATGAGCTGAATGCAATTGTTTAATTTCTTTAACATGTATAGTACGAACATAGCATCTTATATTTTTAAAAAAAAATTAGTTTACATTTGACATAGATTTACTAAAAAGTGAATAAGACCAAATGTTGAAATTATCTGACTTATATAACAATTTTATTCAACAATTGAGATATTTTGGTCGAATAACTGGGAAAGGTTTAGTCATTATTAATGTGATATGTACTTAATACAGAGAAAGAAAAAAAAGCTTTATATTTATCTCACCTAATGAAAATTCTATGGCTGCTCATCAGATCTGCCACTTTATCTAAAACCTTATATATATTTATATATACTTCTTTTGGAACTACTTGCCTGAAGGCGAATTTAGAATCAGTCTCTAGAAATGACAGGTTTGCATTAAAATGAGTCTAAGGAAAAAATCTATGCTATGTAAATAAAATATTTTTTACTCCTATCAGATTAAACGGAGTTACTACAGCTCTGAGCTCCATACAGAATAAACTGGGGAGCTTTCAGAGACATCTCCAGTTGTTTTAAAAAAAAAGTGTTACCAATACAGACATCGGGGAACAGGGTGCTAACTAGGGGCATGTTCTGGAGCCTAAATGCAAACAAAATTTGCTTGCAACCACTGGCATAAAAAGGGGGTGCAGGGGGTGCAGCCGGCACCTGGGTGACACTGTCCCTAGGGTGACACCCAGTGCTAAGAAGAATAAAAAAAATTCTTTCACAAAGTATTTTTCCATTTCAAGTATGTCCTCGGTAGGCAAGGCCTAGACCAGCACTTTCCAGGGGCAGTAAAAAAATCTGCCACTATGTGTCCGGCACCCACAATACTCCTCGTCTGGAGGGAGCTGACTGGTGGAGGCTAGAGCCGATCAGAACATCTCGCGCAGCCTGCTGTGTGTGTGTACAAGCACTCGAGCAGGCAGCATGAGCAGCAGCCTCTAGTGCAGCCTGCTCGAATGCTTGTACATACACAGCAGGCTGCGCATGAGCAAGATGTTCCTATTGGCTCTACCAGTCAGCAGTGTTCCTGGCTCCCGCTAAGCTCCTCCTTCACGCCGATGCCACGCTTTGCGTGGTTGGCATCGATGTCAGTCGGTCACGTGGGATTCAGGAAGGAGCAGAAGGAGGCGAGCCATGCCACCGCGGTGGACCACCTCACCTCACCCTGCCTGGACTCTCTCAGAGCAGGATGTCCAGGAAGCCATGTATGTGTGTGTGTAGACTACACTACACAATCACTGCCTTTACTACACAACAATGTTAATGTCTCTTCTACACCACTACTACTGCACTACCCAGTCACTGTGCCACTACCTGGCACTGTCACCCTCCTACACCTCAACCACTGTGCCACTGCGTGGGTGGAAGGCCAGACATTCTGAGGCAGAGCTCACTGATCTCAGCATTTAAAGGCTGTCTGAAAGTGATAGGACTCCTATCACTCTGAGGCAGCCACTGCATGCTGGGAATGCTAATACACACGCACATTACTGTGGGTTTTGTTGCTGTGCAGCTTTGTGCTACAGTAATGTGCCGTGTGTATGAGTGCATCACAGAACTGCACAGCAACAAAACTCACAGTAATGTTCCCTGTGAGTGAGCATATCACAGAGCTCCACATCAATAAACCTCACAGTAATATATGGTGTGTATGAGCGTATCACATAATCCACAGCAATAAGACTCAGTAATGTGTGTATGAGCATATCACAGAGCTCTACAGCAATAAACCTCTGAGTAATGTGCACTGTGTATGAGCATTCAGTGTTATATGGGAGTTCTGATTTATGAGTAAGAGTAGTTAAAAAAAGACACCATAAAACTCGGGGGGGGGGTGACACCACGAGATACCGCACCGGGTGACACCAACCCTAGTGATGCCAGTGCTTGCAACAAATTTAATTTGCAGTTATACAGCATAACTACAGATTGTGTTAACAAAAACTCAGGCTGCTGTGCTTGCTGTTACTGGTTGTGTATACACGATCACAGAAGTTAACGTGTTAATAGCAGAAGTGATGACTGGTTGTGATCTTCATAACAAAGACAGCTTTATGGCAGAGTTGAGTATTGAATTTATGTGATGGCGAGACAGTGGAGAACATTATACAAGGAGCAAAATGATGAGAAGGAGGAGTAACTAGGTAGTTTAGAGCAGTGTTTCTCAACTTCAGTCCTCAAGTACCCTAACAGGCCAGGTTTGCCAGATATCTGCAGCACAGCTCAGGTGATATGATTTGCTGCTCAGTGATTGCAGTATTCAGTCTGCACTTCCCCAAAATAGTCCGTAACCCCATAGGGACCAGGCGATTTTACCAGTCAGTCCGAAAGTACCCGCTGCTGTTTTTACATCTCTGCACTGTTTGGGCACCACTACAGTCATCGCGCTAAAACGGTGACGCTACAGAGAAAAACTTGCAGGTTTCTCTTTTGCGTCCCCGTTTTAGCATGATATTACGATGCAGGTGCTAAAAAAGCTGCCTGCATCGTTATCGGGTGCTAAGCCCCAGGATGCGCGCGTACACGCATCTCCTTCATGGAGTCCATAGGACTCCATTGAGGCAGACGGCGCCAGTCACATGGCCTGCCGGATCTCGCCTTGTGAGATCCGGCAGGTCGGTGTCGTGATCCGCAGGGAGAGACTGGGGGACTTTTCCCCCCAGTCTCTCCCTGCTCCCTGCGGACAGAGGAGGTGGTTGGAGCCGCGGGATGGGAGGCGAGTATCTGATCAATTTGGGGGGTTTCTGCTGGTGCTGACTGATTCTGCAGCAGCAGAATCCATTAGCACCAGGTCCAGACTGTGGTTAATTTTCATGTAACCACAGCCGGACGGTAATTAGCATTAGTACATTGTAATACTAGCGCTAATTAACACTTTGCGCTCCCCATGTTAAGCATAGGGAGCGCAAAGTATAGTAACCTTGCTCTGAGAAGCACAAGATATCAATCGCTAATGGGTTTTAATCCATTAGCTTTTGGAATGTAATATGGGTGGCCCGTGCTAGGGCCACCAGGGCTAACGTTAACGCTCACTCCGGTGAGCGCTAACGTTAGCACCAAGAATATAATGATGCCCTTTGTATTCAGCTCTAATTTTCCACTTACTCATTTATGGAACCCACACATATTATATACCGTTTTTCTCACCATTAAATGGACTTTCTAAAGATACTAATGATAATATCTAGTAATTTACTACAAACGTTTTATGAAATAAGATAAAAAAATGAAAATAAAAAAACCCTTTATGGAACTTTGACCCCCAAATCTACAAACGGCAAAAAAATAGGAGAATCCTAAAGGAAACAGGAAGCCAGTGTAGAGATTCACAGAGGGGCATGGTGTGAGAGGTTTGGGAGGTGAGGTGGATGAGCCTGGCACAAGCATTCAATACAGACTGAAAAGGGATAATCTGGGATCTCTTAAGGCCAGAGAGAAAAGGGCTGTAGTAGTCAAAGTGGGAGATAATAAGAACATTGATGAGCATTTTAGCGGAGTCCCGATTAAGACAGGGAAGGTAGCAATATTTGGTTAGCGACTAAATGTGAGGAGTGAAGGCGAGATCAGAGTCTAAGAAAAACCCAAGGCAGCGAGCCTGAGAGGTAGAAGTAATAGTGGCACCATTCACCTGAAGAGAAATGGGTGCAGGAATGAAGGTTGTAGAGGGAGGGAAGACAAGAAGTTGTGTTTTAGAGCGGTTGAGCTTTAGGAAATGGGATGTCATTGTAAGGTCCTGGAGGCCCTCACCCCCTGGCGCCCCCTTTTGGTTTCACATCCTGCATGTCCCCTGCAGATTTCAAGGCTCTGGTATAAACAATGCACCTTCCTCATTTTGACGTCCTGGCCCTGGATCCAAACCTGCCCTTTATCCTCCCTGATTAGCCCTTCATATAAGGGAGTCCCACCCTCAACCCTTCACTTCCACATTCAATGAAGTTCCTGTCTGCTAGACCAATCTGCCAAAGCGTCCTGAAACTCTCTACCAAAGACTCCAAGGACCCTCTGCTTATTTCTGGACATTCATTGCTTCATACACCGGTACCCTTCCATCCTGCTCCTCCTCTGCCTGCCCCCATCTAAGACTCCCCGTGTACCAGACCCCTTGCTGAACCCTGACGTCTCTATTTCTGTTACCTTGTCTGATCCCATGCAACCGTGTTTATTTATAATAAACACTCTTTGTTTATCCTGAAACCTGCCTCATCACTGCATCCTGGGCTCACAACCTTAACCTGCTACACAACCCGTAGTACGGTCCTTACAGAATGTGGAAGTCAACAACCTGTGAGCCCGCAGTGATATACACCATGGTGGAAAACTTAAAAGATGCCTTCCTGAGGATCCAGCAGCATCTGAACTCCCTGCTGGATTATGTGCAGAAAGACCCAAGGGGCACCTCATCTAAGGTGCGCGTTCCAGCTACGGAGGGAGCCAGAGGACCGCTGACCCCAAAAGAAAAGGCAAGGAGGAGGGCGCTAGACCTCTGTTTCTACTGCGGGGACCCCTTGCATCAGATCTCGGCCTGCCCGCTACGCCCACCTAAGCCAGGTACAAAAAGTTTTTCAAAGCCTGTTCAGATCAAGCCCACACTTGTCGAGCCAGCAACGACATTGTTGGAGAAACGGGTACCTACCCGGCCAAAAAAGCGTGTCCCTGCTCCCAGGAAACCTGGGCCAAGAGATACTAAGACCATCTCGCGTGCACCATGCCAGAGATCTGCCTTCATGGGTGCCCTCTTCTCCATGACACCCACCGTTCGGTTGTCAGTGAAACCAAAACCCCAAGAGCTGGAGACGCACCCATGCCTCCTGGAATTGGGGGTTGAGCAAAAGCGAAAAGTTGCTGCCCTGCACATCGCAGATTCCCCAGCCGCTGCTGCCCTGCACATCGCAGATTCCCCAGCCGCTGCTGCCCTGCACATCGCAGATTCTCCAGCCGCTGCTGCCCTGCACATCGCAGATTCTCCAGCCGCCGCTGCCCTGCACGTCGCAGATTCTCCAGCCGCCGCTGCCCTGCACGTCGCAGATTCTCCAGCCGCCGCTGCCCTGCACGTCGCAGATTCTCCAGCCGCCGCTGCCCTGCACGTCGCAGATTCTCCAGCCGTCGCTGCCCGGCACGTCGCAGATTCTCCAGCTGCCCTGCACGTCGCAGATTCTCCAGCCGCCGCTGCCCTGCACGTAGCAGATTCTCCAGCCGCTGCTGCCCTGCACATCGCAGATTCTCCAGCCGCTGCTGCCCTGCACATCGCAGATTCTCCAGCCGCTGCTGCCCTGCACATCGCAGATTCTCCAGCCGCTGCTGCCCTGCACATCGCAGATTCTCCAGCCGCTGCTGCCCTGCACATCGCAGATTCTCCAGCCGCTGCTGCC
This sequence comes from Leptobrachium leishanense, assembly GCA_009667805.1. Classification (NCBI taxonomy): domain Eukaryota; kingdom Metazoa; phylum Chordata; class Amphibia; order Anura; family Megophryidae; genus Leptobrachium; species Leptobrachium leishanense. Next base: position 192,979,752 of record CM019066.1, read on the forward strand.
CTGCACATCGCAGATTCTCCAGCCGCTGCTGCCCTGCACATCGCAGATTCTCCAGCCGCTGCTGCCCTGCACATCGCAGATTCTCCAGCCGCTGCTGCCCTGCACATCGCAGATTCTCCAGCCGCTGCTGCCCTGCACATCGCAGATTCTCCAGCCGCTGCTGCCCTGCACATCGCAGATTCTCCAGCCGCTGCTGCCCTGCACATCGCAGATTCTCCAGCCGCTGCTGCCCTGCACATCGCAGATTCTCCAGCCGCTGCTGCCCTGCACATCGCAGATTCTCCAGCCGCTGCTGCCCTGCACATCGCAGATTCTCCAGCCGCTGCTGCCCTGCACATCGCAGATTCTCCAGCCGCTGCTGCCCTGCACATCGCAGATTCTCCAGCCGCTGCTGCCCTGCACATCGCAGATTCTCCAGCCGCTGCCGCCCTGCAACCTGCGGGATCTCCTATTGTCGCTGCCCTACATCCTGCAGGCTCTCCTGAGCTGTCATCGCCACGGGGTCGTCGTCGTCGCCGTAAGGCCACGTCGCTCAACGCCGCCGCAGAGCCGTGCAGTGACAAGGAGGTCGCCGCCGCAGAGCCGTGCAGTGCCAAGGAGGTCGCCAAGGGCGCTGCCACACCGGTCCCCTCCAAGGGCGCTGCCCCACCGGTCCTTTCCATGGGCGCTGCCCCACCGGTCCTTTCCATGGGCGCTGCCCCACCGGTCCTTTCCATGGGCGCTGCCCCACCGGTCCTTTCCATGGGCGCTGCCCCACCGGTCCTTTCCATGGGCGCTGCCCCACCGGTCCATTCCATGGGCGCTGCCCCGCCGGTCCATTCCATGGGCGCTGCCCCGCCGGTCCTCGCCAAGGGCGCTGCCCCGCCGGTCCTCGCCAAGGGCGCTGCCCCGCCGGTCCTCGCCAAGGGCGCTGCCCCGCCGGTCCTTTCCAAGGGCGCTGCCCCGCCGGTCCTTTCCAAGGGCGCTGCCCCGCCGGTCCTTTCCAAGGGCGCTGCCCCGCCGGTCCTTTCCAAGGGCGCTGCCCCGCCGGTCCTTTCCAAGGGCGCTGCCCCGCCGGTCCTTTCCAAGGGCGCTGCCCCGCCGGTCCTTTCCAAGGGCGCTGCCCCGCCGGTCCTTTCCAAGGGCGCTGCCCCGCCGGTCCTTTCCAAGGGCGCGTCGAAGAGTCGTGTCATCAAGAGGATCAACACCCCTGAAGGCACCATGGCTATGGAACCCTTGCCGCCAGAGTTTATCTACGGTTCAAATGGGACTGTAGTCAGATGCGCAGACCTGCAGGTGTTTTCAAATGCCGAGAGTGCCTGGAGATCGCTTCGCAGTAGCGAAGCTCTGCTCAACTCTGGTCGCCATGATCATTATTCTACCCTTCAATGGTGCAATGCCTTTCTATCCCGTTATCCACGGTGTGACCTTGACCTCGCCCTGGGCCGTTCGGAGTCCGGCCCTTAGAGGGGGGGCTCTGTAAGGTCCTGGAGGCCCTCACCCCCTGGCGTCCCCTTTTGGTTTCACATCCTGCATGTCCCCTGCAGATTTCAAGGCTCTGGTATAAACAATGCACCTTCCTCATTTTGACGTCCTGGCCCTGGATCCAAACCTGCCCTTTATCCTCCCTGATTAGCCCTTCATATAAGGGAGTCCCACCCTCAACCCTTCACTTCCACATTCAATGAAGTTCCTGTCTGCTAGACCAATCTGCCAAAGCGTCCTGAAACTCTCTACCAAAGACTCCAAGGACCCTCTGCTTATTTCTGGACATTCATTGCTTCATACACCGGTACCCTTCCATCCTGCTCCTCCTCTGCCTCCCCCCATCTAAGACTCCCCGTGTACCAGACCCCTTGCTGAACCCTGACGTCTCTATTTCTGTTACCTTGTCTGATCCCATGCAACCGTGTTTATTTATAATAAACACTCTTTGTTTATCCTGAAACCTGCCTCATCACTGCATCCTGGGCTCACAACCTTAACCTGCTACACAACCCGTAGTACGGTCCTTACAGTCATCCAGTCAGAGACAGTCGAAAGGAAGGCTGTATCACGGTCCAGCACGGGAGGAGGAAGATCGGGAGTAGGGATGGGCTGGCGGTTCGATCCGAACATGAGTTCGAATCGAACATTGCCTGTTCGGCGAACATCAAAATTTTTCTGCGTGTTCGTCCACAATGGACCACAATGCACTTTTCCACTGGCCTGAAGCTCGTAATTGGCTACAGCCTTGCACCTGACCACAGGTCAGGTGCAAGACAGGTGCAAGACTATGCCAATCAGGGCTCAGAGTCCTGATTGGGCAAATGCCAATAAAATTGTGCCCAATCATGGGCTCACAGAGCTAAGTCCTGCAGCACACTATATAAGGCTTCCCCACAGCCCCAGCACGTGTTTTTTTGCAGAAGTGAGAGGACATTGTTCTTTCAGTGTGTCTCACAGACGTCTAGCAGATTTCTGTGAATTGTAATCTGTGTCTTGTCACTGACAGCTATTGGGGTCTCACTTTCTTCTAGCAGATAATTATCTGGGAATTGTAATCTGTGTCTTCTCACTGCCAGCTATTGGGGTCTCACAGACGTCTAGCAGATATCTGGGAATTGTAATCTGTGTGTTGGCACTGCCAGCTGCTGCCAGGCTATCAGGCTGTATCACTGATTTATAGCATTGTTCTGCAAAATCAATATATCTTTAATCTAATTCTAGATACCATACAATAACACAGTTTAATCAGAGTTCATCTGTTTACCTCAGAGGGGCTACGGTGTGAAGGCACTAGCTGCCACCAAAGGGCCAATATTTGGGTGCACTGACACTGACGCGTGTACCAGATTCCAGTCATTTTAATATTTGAATGCAGAGTCCACCCCTGCACTCTTCCACAATACCTCAGAGGGGTTACAGTGTGAAGGCACTAGCTGCCACCAAAGGTCCAATTTTAATGTACCTGTTGTTACTTTCATCCAAAGCCTGCATAAGTTTCACCATAATATAGCCCAAAAAAATCACTAAACTTGTTCTGTGTGTCCTAAAACATCTTCTCTTTTCATACAGGCTGCCGCCCCATTTGTGTGTACATTTTAATTTAGTTAGTGGATTCCTGTCCAGTGCAGTGAGAAGCAAACGTAATGCAGTGTAGACACGCTGCGAGGCGGAGCGGAGTGAAGTCAAGCCTGCAAAACGTTATCTTCTCTTCGCTACACTGTGCGTTGCTACACGCTCAGTGTGTATCAGACTTTATTCCCACATCACTAGCTTACCGAATCAGTTTGTAGACATGTTACTGACCTTGCTTGTTCTGAGGACCCGATCTGTTGCTGACTTTGCCTGCCATTTGACTATTCTCTCTGTGTATTCCCTGCCTGTTCTGTTTGCTTCCTGTTGCTACTGGTGTGCGCCGATTCTCACCATATACAGTAGCGCAGTACAAGTGCCTAAACATTGCTGACCCGGTTTTGTTATAGCTGCTGATGTAACTGAATAGATCGGGGATCTCTTCTGCATTACCAAAACCTCCACCACTGCACACTTCCACAATACCTCAGAGGGGTTACAGTGTGAAGGCACTTGCTGCCACCAAAGGCCCAATATTTGGGTGCACTGACGCCTGTACCAGATTCATATCATTTTAATATTTGACCGCAGGGTCCAACCCTGCACTCTTCCAAAATACCACAGAGGGGTTACGGTGTGACGGCACTGTTGCCGACACTAAAGGCCCAATTTTAAAGCACCTATCGTTACTTTCATCCAAAGTCTGCATAAGTTTTACAATAATTTAGCCAAAAAAATCACTAAACTTGTTCTGCGTGTCCTAAAACGTCTCCTCTTTTCATACAGGCTGCTGCCCCAAGCAGTTGTTTATGAATAGATTAAAGGAAAAACATTTACCGTCATTTGAAATGTTGTTTCTTTTTAAATGTTTCTATACATCCGACAAATCCGCCACTTCACGGGCAGGTTATGGGGACCTCCTAGGCACGATATTTGAAGGAATTTTTAGTTTTCATTCTTAACCTTTATTTCATGGAAAAATCACTGTTCCTTTAAAAACTTCTTTTTTAAACTTTTTGTCCTTGTTTCCAGTCCCCCAGGGCACTACCCGGACCCACATACACCTTTTATGGCAAATATCTTGCATATAAGCCCTCTAGTAGGGCACTCTAAAAATCGAACGTTCTGTCCCATCGACTTTGGATCAGAATTTTTTTTAAATTGTTCGAGTTCGAATGCGAACCGAACAGGGGGTGTTCGGCTCATCCCTAATCGGGAGAGGAAAGGTAAATTTGGTCTTCGTCAACATAGATATGTTGCCCAGCGAAGCAGTATAGATTGAGAAAAGTAGGGGACCCAGAACAGAGGTACCCCAAATGAAAGAGGAACAGGTGGTGAAAAGGCTATGTGCTGAGCTCATTTTGACTGTTTTGTGTGCATCATGTTTAAACGTGATTTAAAGTCCTATTTTATTATACGACCCAGACAATTATAGTACAACCCAGACAATCAACATGTGATCACTTTTTTACTGAGTACCTCGACCCCTCAAGGAACTCAGTGCGTCTGCCGGCCACTATTGGAAGTGATCTCTCAAGGGAGCGATCACCGCATGGACCGGCAGCTGGAAGCACTTTATCTCACTGTCGGGTCGCCTTTCCGGTTAAAACGGCCCCGGCAGTTAAGACTACTATCGTAGGATGCCTGGATGTCCAGGCATCATTGCAATAGTAATCAAGTGACTGGAAGCGATACCAATTGCTTCCAGCGAACGTTTTACCATCAGACGAACTATGCACGTCAGTGGTCTTTAAGGGGATTTTCCCCCATGACGTATATAGTACGTCTGAGGTCGGCAAGGGGTTAAACTTTGGCCTGTTAGGGGTACTTGAGGACTGGAGTAGAGAAACACTGGATTAGAGTACTTAAGATGTGTTTAGAGGAAGCAGCAGAGATACAAAACTGCCAAAATGTAGAATGACCATTGACTACTCAAATTGATGACACCGTGGAAACTGGTAGTTTTTATAATCAGGCATTGGTAGGAGTTACAAGAGTAATATATGCAAACACAGTAGAATATGGCAATTAACTATCCATAGTGAGTAAGAATTTACAGAGAATATGTAGCAAAGCATGACACACTTTGTTACTGTTGCAAAAACATTTGAAGCAGGTGCTTACATTGCTTCAAGGGAATGTTCTCCAGGATTAGATTGCCTCATGCACAATTTAATTTCAGAAATTCTATTTAATAAGAAATGTTTGTTTTATGCAGGTTTGCGAGGTATCTCAGAGAATACGAAAGAAAAATAAAAGTTTGTAGATTTTCAATCTTTTACATTATATTGTTAGAATCTTGGGACAGGATAAGGATATGTCAAGTATTTGATTCGATTGGAATCTGTGGCAAATATATTAAATTCCAGCTATCTAGCAGACCGTTTCGTCACCAAATGTGGAGTTATTTTAAAAATGTATCAAACCAGCTTCCAGGCTACAGATATTTATCCTCATATAGTTCATTTTGAAATTGACCAGGTAAACTTTGAGTTTCAGCTTCGCACATCAGAGATACTATTCCAAGAGGGCCATTAATAGCTTGTTATAAACGGCCCTTTTCTGACCAAGCCATTGTATTGGTGCCTTGAGTTGTGCCTGTAGTTAGGGATGAAAACAAATGTATTAACTAGGGATGAGCCGAACACCCCCGAGTTCAGTTCGCATTCGAACTCGAACTTTTCAAAAGTTCGAATTCGAACACGAACTAAATACAAGTCAATGGGACTCAAAGTTCGATTTTTAGAGTGCCCTCCAAGAGGGCATATATGCTAGATATTTGCCATAAAAGGTGTATGGGGGTCCGGGTAGTGCCCTGGGGGACAGGAAACAAGGACAAAAAGTAAAAAAAAAAAAGGCCAGTGAGTTTTCCATGAAATAAGGGTTAAAAATAAAAACAAAAAATTACTTCAAATATCGTGCCTAGGAGGTCCCCATAACCTGCCCGTGAAGTGGCGGATTTCTAGGATGTATAGAAACATTTAAAAACAATGTCCGGGTAGTGCCCTGGGGGACAGGAAACAAGGACAAAAAGTTTAAAAACAGACGTTTTTAACCCCTTCACTGCTGACGACGTATGGGACACGTCCTCAGTTATTCCCGCTGTATGCTGAGGAGGACGTGTCCCACACGTCATAAGCTTTGCGGGCCCCCGGCAGAGATACTCACCTCTCTCTCCGGCGTCCCACAGCGTTCTGACTTCAGCGTCCTCAGACGCTGAAGTCAAGCTCCTCCCGACGTAAATTGCCATGCGCAATGACGTAATTTCCAGGCGACCCCCCCCCCGGCAATGCCGGGAGATCGCCTGGAAGGGAGGGGGGATCCGTTCAGATCCCTCTCCCTCCCGATCGGGAGGTCCCACAAAAAAAAGCCAGGCACCGCTTAAAAGGGGAGAGTCTCCCCTTTTAAGCGGTGACTGGCTTTAACCCCTTAGGCACTGGGTCGCAGTTCGGCACCCTGCGGCGCCGTAGTGCGGCCTAGCTCCGGTGGGGGCCGCCATCTTGGATCGCGGCTCCACCCCGGGTCCCCCCTCACTGCCTGACGTCCCCATAGCGTGATGACGTCAGATAGCCAAGGAAACCCAAGCTGCCCGGAATCCCCTGGTGGAGATAGGGGGTTCATTTGAGGGTTCACAGAGATGCCGTGAGGCTGTGTATAGAGATGCTGTGAGGCTGTGTATAGAGATGCTGTGTATAGAGATGCTGATGGGGCTGTGTATAGAGATGCTGTTTGTGTATAGAGATGCTGATGGGGTTGTGTATAGAGATGCTGTGAGGCTGTGTTTAGAGATGCTGATGGGGTTATGTATAGCGATGCCGTGTATAGAGATGCTGATGGGGTTGTGTATAGAGATGCTGATGGGGTTGTGTGTAGAGATGCTGTGAGGCTGTGTATAGAGATGCTGTGAGGTTGTGTATAGAGATGCTGTGAGGTTGTGTATAGAGATGCTGTGTGGCTGTGTATAGAGATGCTGTGTATAGAGATGCTGATGGGGTTGTGTATAGAGATGCTGTTTGTGTATAGAGATGATGATGGGGTTGTGTATAGAGATGCTGTGAGGCTGTGTATAGAGATGAGGTGAGGTTGTGTATAGAGATGCTGTGTGGCTGTGTATAGAGATGCTGTGTATAGAGATGCTGATGGGGTTGTGTATAGAGATGCGGTTTGTGTATAGAGATGCTGATGGGGTTGTGTATAGAGATGCTGATGGGGCTGTGTATAGAGATGCTGATGGGGTGTGTATAGAGATGCTGATGGGGTTGTGTGTAGAGATGCTGTGAGGCTGTGTATAGAGATGCTGTGAGGCTGTGTATAGAGATGCTGTGAGGTTGTGTATAGAGATGCTGTGTGGCTGTGTATGGAGATGCTGTGAGGTTGTGTATAGAGATGCTGTGTGGCTGTGTATAGAGATGCTGTGTATAGAGATGCTGATGGGGTTGTGTATAGAGATGCTGTTTGTGTATAGAGATGATGATGGGGTTGTGTATAGAGATGCTGTGAGGCTGTGTATAGAGATGAGGTGAGGTTGTGTATAGAGATGCTGTGTGGCTGTGTATAGAGATGCTGTGTATAGAGATGCTGATGGGGTTGTGTATAGAGATGCGGTTTGTGTATAGAGATGCTGATGGGGCTGTGTATAGAGATGCTGTGAGGCTGTGTATAGAGATGCTGATGGGGCTGTGTATAGAAATGCCTTGCGGCGCTGAAGTGCGGCCTAGCTCAGGTGGGGGCCGCCATCTTGGATGGCGGCTCCACCCCCGGGTCCCCCCTCACTGCCTGACGTCCTCACGCATAGCGTGATGACGTCAGATAGCCGGGGAACCCCTAGCTGCCCGGAATCCCGTGGTGGAGATAGGGGGTTCATTTGAACCCCAATATCCCCAGAACCGTGGCAGCTAGGGGGTCATGGAGGGTGTCAATCAAAAGGCCTGAGCATGGCCTTTCGAATGATACCCAACATGACCAGATATAAAGTAAAAAAAAAACATGTATTTTTTTTGTGTGTTATTTTTATTAATGCAGCAATATTGTTCACATTTCAATTATAATGTGAACAATGATGCTGCACTAATGATTTTTTTTCTATGGGGTGCGTTTGCTATAAATGACGTAATTCCCCCCACAAAATGTAACAAGTCCCCATTTCTAATTTTTGTATAAGCGCACCCCATAGAAAACATAACTGCAAACGCTCTTGTGCTAAAATGTGAAAAAAAAACACTTTACACACTGCAGATGATTACGAATTCAATTTTTATTGCATTTTTTGTCATAATATACAGGCAGGACATGACGTATACATATAAAAATGATATATTATGAATCTGCGGAGTCTGCCGGAAAAAACGATATCTAATATGTCTGGGTCATTTAATAAAATGTGGCTTCAAATCGCGTTTAAACATAATGAGCGAAAGCGGTAAAAATGAGCTGAGCACACAGCAGTGAAATGCAGGGTTAAGGGGTTAAACAGCATATCAGAGGAGCATTTAGTAGAGAAATGAACACTTCTCAGAAGCACAGGTGTTGTTTGATACATGTTCAGGAGACACCTCCAGACACCCTCATTCTACAATGTATCAAATTCATTAGACCAGACTAATTAAAAGCATATGTTATTTCCAAACACTAATTAACGCCTGTTGTTTACGGCGTTTGAGAACACAGGTCATTTAGGAGGTGAGAATCTTTGCACGTACACATTATTTTTTAATTCAATATCTAATAAACCGTTGCTTATAATATTCTGCAGTAAAGAGTCTCTTTATTTCTAGATTTTTTAGTATTTTTTAAGCATTTCTTATCCTTTTTTCAATTATTTTTTTTTCCAACTCGAACCGAACACGCCAAAAAGTTCGAATTTCGCAAACTTGCGAAAGGCCAAAGTTCAAATCAAACTCCGAACTGATCGAACCAAACAGCTCATCCCTAGTATTAACATACAGGGTTATTCAAAGAGAATCAAAAAGTCACCGCACGTTCGGTGACTTTTCGTTCTCTTCAAATTCGGTGCGATTTGGCGATCCCATTTCGGCTACCCTGCGGTGTATTCAGCAAGCACCACAGGGCCGTCGTAGTGCAGGGAAAAGCCGCCGCAAACCCGATGAACACTCACTGCAAAACCCGGCGAATGCACATCAAAACCTGCAAAAAGATCTGGATTAATCCCGCTGAACATGCTGGAGAAACCCGAGCAGCCGCCGATCACAGCACAGAGCAGCCGCCAGAAAAAGCCGACACTGCAGACGAATGGAGTGATAAACAAAAACCAGTATGCTTGAATGTTTGAAAATTTGAAATGCTGTTTGCAAAGAAACTACAGAACGAAAATGTCTGATATTTACATATAAGATCCAATGAATGATAATAAAAAGGACTGTTACAAAAAAAAGACAAAACTATTTAAAAAATATAACGGAAGAAAAAATTTCGGAACAAAATCCCAAAAGATGCCTAAAAGATCCTAAAAAAATCTATGAATAAAGATACTTTTTACTGCAGAATATTACAATCAACGGTTTATTAGATACTGAATTAAAACGGGAATATTTTTAACATTGAAGCCTATGGGATTCGCCATAATAAATCTGTCGAATGAAACCAACGAACAGCAGGGCAATTGAGCAACTTTTCCCTGCTGGTTTTTGTTCTCTGAATAGACGAAGCATTGCTTCACTATGGGGATTCACTGCCCTCGAACAGGCAACGTATGTGCAGGCAATTCGCCAAGATTTGGCGAACTGCCTGCTCTCTGAATAGCCAAATGGCCAGGAAAGGTAAGCGTACGCTGAATTTCACTGTTCGTTTACCTTTCGGCAACAATTCGGATCTCTTTGAATAACCCTGAAAGAAAAAGAAAAGAAAAAAAATGTTATAACTCAAATATTTCTAATTTACTAGTTGCAGAGTAAGGCTGGGGTCAGACCAGCGCATTTTTAACGTGCGTTCTGGCGCACTTAATCACGGCCGCACTAGCAGCAAATGACGGGCAATGACAGCCAATATACGAAGTACGGTCCACGAAAGTGGAAAATTAACGCATTTTTTCGAGAACGCAGAACCGCTAGTATGGACGTACAGAGTGCGCTGCACCCGCTAGAGGTGTGTGTGTGTGTGATTTGGAGTCGTCAGACCCTGCTCGTGTCCGGCCAACATAACGTCCAGACGCAAAAAGTTTCCTGGTTTGGATTCGTAAAACATCACGCACGAACATGCGCATCGTATGACCGTTTTCGCATATTCCGTGAAAAAATACATCAATGCGTTCGGACGCACTTTTTTACGTTCGCGTGTAAAAATACTTTCGTTTGACCCTAGCCTTAGGCTAAGGTCAGACGAAAGCATTTTTAACGTGCGTTTAACCGCACGAAATCACGGCCGTGCTAGCAGCAAATGACGTCCAATGCCGGGGAACACACGAAGTACGGCCGCACGAAAGTTCATCCGCGCAACGCAAGTGGCAAACGAACGCATTTTTCCTAGAACGTCAAACCGCTACTACGGACGTACAGAGTGCGCTGCGTCCGCATAGCGGCGTGTTTGCGTGATTTGGAGATGTCAGACGCTGCTAATGTCCAGCTAACATAACGTCCAGACACAAAAAGTGTTTTATTGATGATCCGTACAAAATCACGGACGAAAATGCGCATCGTATGACCGCTATTGCGTACTCCGTGAAAAAATGCGTCCATTCGTTCGAACGCACTTTTTCACAGACAACGCGAAAATGCGTTCGTCTGACCCTAGCCTTAGTCGCAGAAAATCTAAATATGCTCACATCGGAGATAAATAAATTTCCAAGAGGGCAGTTTCTAACGATTATCAGCTTTATTATTTCGCTTAGGAAAAATGCATCCATAGCCTGAAAAAACCTTTGCAGAACAGCTGTTACTGTAATCATAGTCATAGAGAACTGGTTAATTATGTATTTTTAGACCTTCGATGAGAAAAAATAAATGGATACATTTTTAGAAAACTCACAGTTCAGGCATTAAATCTATTTCAAACAAATTAATAGTTTACTAATTGTTTTGCTAGTAACAAATCTTTGCTAAAATTTCATGCAGGAGTCAAGCTGCAGCCAGGCATGCTGATAAGCAATAATGGAACCGTTGCTCTCCCACAACATAGACAGGCATTATATGAATATTTATAGATTCTTATGCAATTTGTAAGGCACTAAAAATGTCATATATATGAATTGATGAGAACACAAATATGGGAGGAATCTTATTCTAATTTTTCAGTTGGCGTGTACAAATCCCATTGTGTTAGGATTGCCATGTGAAAGGATTGCATTATCTGTCATTTTTTGACAATGCCAGGATTCAGGTCCCCAGCAGAGAGCATTAAAAGTAAAAAATCATTTAAAGTTTTAACTTTAGAATTTGAATAGTGAATGTATTGTATCAAATATGTACTTTAAATGTGAAGATAAGTGCGGTACTAATCTGTAATTAATAAACAAAATCTATAAATTTGCAAATGTCAGAATTAATTTTACTAGATTATAAAAAGAGCACACTAATAAATACAGCACATGAATGCTATATAAATGGCATTAATGAATAGTTATGTTCTTTAAGGAAAAATGAAGCATTATACATGAGCATACTTCATTATCGGTTTGCGAACTCTGCACAAAAATGCATGATTCAATAAGGATCAGTGACAACGATCTCACTGACTAAAGGCTCGATGGTGTATTCTTGGTAGACCAACTAGGCCAGGCCTATAGTAACAGATTGGAGTGGGGGAACTTTTTTTTAAATTTTGTTTCTTTTAGAAGTACAATATTGTAGAGGCAACGCAATAAACCCCGCCCCCAGCAGCAAGTCTCTAAACTAATAATACAGGTTGAGCACCACAAATCTGGAGTGCTCAGAAACTTCTAGATTTTGGATTCTGGCCAAGATTCTAAAACCAGAGATAAAGGGAAAGGGGATGTGGCAAGGGAGCCATGAGGCTCACACTGCCACAGCACCAACGGTATACATGATGTGCAGCACTTTTGAGGAACATACTGAACAGCTCTAGTGTCTTTCTTGTTGGCACTGTGTAGCACGTCACAAGGTGAAGGCGCATGGTGTGTCCCAGCCAGGGGCTTAACTACCAGGGCTGCAGAGGGTGCACCCGGGCCCTTGAGTTCAGGGGGCCCACACTCACCTGGGCCTGGGGGCTTGCATATATATATATATATATATATATATATATATACATATATACACACACACACACACACAGGTATTTATTTTTTTCAGTTTATTTTATACTTCTTTGTGAGTTTTACTTTGGAGCTCAGTGATGCACTCATACCCACCCCATATTACTGTGAGTTTTGTTGCTGTAAACCTCTGTGATTTACACTGATACACACTGCACATTACCGTGAGTTTTATTGCTGTGGAGCTGTGATATGTTCCTACACACTGCACGTTACTGTATGTTTTATTGCTGTGGAGCTCTGTGATATGCTCATACACACAACACATTACTGTGAGTTTTATCGCTGTAGAGCTGTGAAACGTTCTTACACAGCACACATTACTGTGAGGTTTATTGCTGTGGAGTTCTGTGAGATACACATAGTGCACATTACATAAAAAATGGGATGGACTGAAGAGGTCATAGTGGACCTGGAAAAAATGGGACGCTGATTGTCTGGAGTCAACATTGTGAACCTGGAAAAGACCAATGCATGTTGATGGGAGGGGGGACAAAATACATTTTGCCTAGGGTGTGGGGGGGGCGTCATGGTTCCTGCACTTGGGCCCTGAGGTTTCTAGTTCCAGCTCTGGTCCCAGCACTTCTCTTGCTGGTGCTCTGAAACAAGCAGCCGCAAAAGAGAAAAGCTGGAAGAAAGAAAGACCCAATGAGGAGCGGCAGGGAGGTAAGAAAAAATGATGTCTGGATGTTTTTTGGAGTCTTCTGGATTTTGGAATTTCAGATAGTAGATGCTCAACCTGTACATGTTTTTAGAAAATCATATAGTATAAACATGAAATGGTACCTTACTTTTCTGTTAAGTTAATTTTACTCAAAAGAAATAATGTCCATAGGTGCTATAAAATCCCATAAACACCTACAAATTAAAGAAAAAGAGAATCCTACACGACAGATGGATTCTGAGGGGCCTAATTTACTAATTAGTCCCAGAAATAACACTCACTTGATTCAATAGTAATTCCCACAAAGAAAAAGGGGGTAACTCTAATAGAAATAAACTTGAAAAAGCCCAATGTAGGTCTAGATTGGAAACACCCACTACCATGTTTCCCAGAAAATAAGACACTGTCTTATTTTTTTTGGCCCCAAAAAAACAAACTAGGTCTTATATTCGGGGTAGGTCTTATTTTTTTATAATAGCAGTAGAAGACTTGCAAGACAGGAGAGAGTGGCAAAGTTAAGAATAGGATGATCAGGGGTGCCGTACCTTTTCAATAGCAATTTGGTAACCAATCGCTGGCCAGAATGAGTGAAGCGCGCTTTCACTATCGATTATTCACAGGCAGTGTACATCTGGTATCACTCTGCCTGTGACAGGAGTCTCTTGATAATATAGGAGATTCTTGATAATAAAATTATATGCAGGTCTATTCACTAAAGGTGAAGCTCAGGAGAATTGGCAGAAGTAGAGAACAACCTAGACCAAATAGCCGATTTGAAAAGAGAGATAAATGGGAGAATTTTTCGGGTTTGGATATTTTGACCTACAATTTTCACTTCTGTCAATTCTCCTGAGTTTCCCCTTTAGTGAATAACCTGATAGTTACATAGTTTGACAAAAAGATATACGTCCATCGAGTTCAGCCTTTCCCACATCACCTATTGCTGTTGATCCAAAAGGAGGCTCAAAACCCAGTCTGAAGTGCTTGACAATATGCAACACAATGGGAAAAAATTCCTTCTTGACCCCAGAATGGCAGTCAGATTTCTCCTTGGATCAAGCAGCGTTTACCCACAATTTAAATGTTATGACCATTAATATTCTGTTTCTGCGGGAAGTCATCCAGCCAAAGTTTAAATGTCTGTACAGACTCTGACCCAACCACCTCAACAGGCAGAGAATTACACAGCTTTATTGTTCTCACTGTAAAATAACCCTTCCTATGCTTTAGGCTGAATTTCCTTTTGTCTAGTCTAAATGGGTGACCTTGTGTCCTATTAATGAATAGGTTTCCAGATAATGGTTTATTATGGCCCCGTATATATTTATATAAAGTTATCAGATCCCCTCTAAGGCACCGTTTCCTAAACTAAAAAGGTTTACTCTTTTAGCCTTTCCTCATAACTTAAATCTTCCATTCTCCTTAATAATTTAGTTACTGTCTCTACACTTCTAGTGCCATAATATCCTTTCGTAAAATGGGTGCCCATTCTAATTGCCAATATTTTAGCAAATATTTTTATGTCCTATTTCAATAATGAGATCCACCTATAGTTATCTGGAAAAAGGTGGTCTTTGCCTGGTTTAGGGAGTAATATAATTAATTATCTCAATTGGGGTGTTATATAACTTGCGTACGGACGGCAATAGCTGTGGGAGGAACATTTTTATAATGTTGTTGTCAACCCTGGACGAGGGGTTTAATGCGGTTTCAAGGACCTTGGCACTTGTTTAAGTGCTAGTAACGTTTAGGTCTTAGCATCAGTTAATGTCGGCACGTGGAGGAGATCTGTTAAATAGCACAAAAGCTTATTACGGAACTCGACATTAGCACATTTACAGTATGTGTTGGTGAATGACAATAGATGGCCCTAAAAAAAAAATTGTAAATACATCCCTATTTTCTCTAGGCCCTGACCGGATCTGACCCAAAGAGTCTTTAATTTTATTAATAAGAGGTAGTTGGTATCTCGGTTTAAGTTTCAGCACTAATGGCTTGAACATATTTTTGCCTTTTCATGAAGTCGCTGTATACACCACAACAAAGAGTGTGCTGCATCCTCCACACAACATTGATTTAGTTCCCTCCTTACTATAGACAGTTTTGGGAAGAGGGCTGCGAAATGTGCGGAGATTTTAGTTTTTGGAGGGTGGCCTGTAGTTCCATTATTCTGGCCCCTTTTTGGTGCTTAATGTGGGAAGATATGCTAACAAATGATTGCTGTCAATATTATCTCCCAAATAGTTTCCCCAGTTTCATTTAAAGCCAAATACTCATCCAATGTCCACATTATACTCTGTCGCACTCCTTCTTATGTAGGCCTCCATGCTTGGCTGCTCCACGCCTGCTGCTGGAAGAACACAGTCACCATCTTGGACTTTACCTTCCTAGCACTTTGGAGTGAATAACAGGGTTTCTGACAGCTTGGAGTCCTTTTTTTTTACTTTTGAGAGGGTACCATCCTGGTTTCAGGGTCTGTCATTAGGCAAGATGAGATTTTTGTTGGGCCTTTGGGTTGATACTGCAGCTGTTATACAGCGGGGAGATTGAGAGCTTCCCTTAGTGGGTGTTCAAACACATCATGGACTCAACTCTGTCCCCCTGACATTTATAATTTTATTGATATAAATAGCCCTGAGTGGGCATGACTATTTGACTTAATTTTATGTCTGATCATATTAATCTGATAATAGGTGATAAAGGGGGCATCAGAATTTGTAGTGGCTAGGGGAGCATCAAACTTAGCTAAATACACCCCTTTGTAAGCTCCACACCATAGTAGTTAAAATATTCAAAAGACTTCCCAGACAAATTTTTAGTTATGACTCATAAACATGATTAAATAGTAAAAGTTTACAATATTATAACCTGATACATATGTAAACATTTTAAAAACAATGGTAGGTATAGTTCCCTGCCCTCTGCTGCCAATTCTGAGGTGCACCCAATTTCCTCAATCATATACAAAAAAACAACATAGAATGGCGCAATATAGTGTTTTTTACCCAGTGGGATCACCCCGATACAGTTAGGGTGGTCCCAATTTATTTTCTGATCCACTTCTGATCTAGAAAAAAAATGGAAAGTATATATAGTGTAGTATTTTAGTAATAAAAATTATTTAATAAAATTCCAAAAAACAAACTCACAAATAAAATGTACATAACCAAATGTGCATATGTACATTGGCCGCAGTGGCCCAAACCTCCCGATTAGTTTCCCATTAGGTCCATCATCTGTCCTCCGAAAGATATACTGTAGGTCCATTTGGTCACAATCTTGGTGCTGTGGTCCAAATCTGCGGTCCTTCTTAAAGCAGCTCAACATTTTCTATGGTTTTTTTGTAAACATTTTAAGACAATGAGAAATCTAAAATCACTAACATTGCAAGTTCAGTTCTGAAGATATTATCTGGCAAGGAAAAACGCATCACAAATTCAGTACAGTTTTCAATGCAATTTAGTGCTGTGAAACTATATCATCTATACTACGTCACTAAATGTATAATTTTCAAATAGGGCTCACCAAAACAGTCATACTTTAAAGTAGTGTAAAAAAATCCAGACACTTCAACAGTGGTATAAGTGTAAATTTTATTGGAAGAGTTTGGGTGGCAGAGGCAACATTTCAGCCAAGAATGGCCTTTGTCAAAACCTTCTGTTGAAGTTGTGAGTGGGTTCAGATTGTCTTCCGTACTTGTTTTTGTGCATACTGTAGTGTAGTGTCATGCTTACTGTTCGACAAAGATCTTCAGTAAAGCAATGACATAATTCAAAAAATCATTTGTGGAAAATTGACAAGGAAACCTATTACATATAACAGACAAGACAGAAGAAAAAATCTTAAAACAGCTATGTTACCAGCTTGGTTGTTTAAGCAGAAAACAGACTATTCCCTTGTTTATTTATGACAATTACTGGTTTAAAGAATAACCCCGAAAATGTTTTATATAACCTTAATTGATTTATTGCTCTTAAAAATTTCGTAACGTGTACCAGAAACAACAGGTCATACATTATGATGAAATCTAAAAATATATATTATGTAAAGCTAATTTTACATACCGCAAATGTGATCTTGTGTACGATAACATAATTAAATTGAATAACTAATCCTCTATTTGACAGGTAGTGCTTGACTGAACTAGAAGTTTGGGTATAGTATAAACTGTTACTGAGCTTCTGTTGAGCAGATGGTATTCCATAATGGGTTTTGCAAAGCCAACACTATTGGCAATCATTCTTGCTATTTCATTGTTTTCTTTAGAGTACCAATCAGCTTGACTTAGCACACTAATACCCCATATAACATGTTAGTTTTTGCACAATCACTTTGGATTGCTGAAAGATTTTTCTAATCACACCTAAACTGAGATAAATGCAAGGACCATTAAATAAAAATACATATTTTCTATAAAATATCTTTCTCTTGCATAATGACCTTTTATTTAATTTTTAACCCATAAATGACTATGCAGTAGGCATTTCTGGTACACATAACTCACCATGAATTCATTGCATAAAGACATAAAAATTTTTTTTTTGAGAAAGGATTTTACCAGAAAGGATTCATTGAGATTTCTCTCAATTTCAAGTATGTCCTGGGTGGCGAGTATGTACCGTTGGGTGTCTTGCCCAAGGACACTTACTGGAGAGGTTGCTCGCTGGGATCGAACCCATGACTCCACAGGCTCTCTCCAGGCAGAGCAGTGATGTTATCTCACTCCACCCAGGCGGTACAGTCTGGCCCAAGATGCATAAAATATAAAATGTATTGTATTTAAAAACAAACGCATATAAAATATAATGAGGGCCTTCTGGGTCAAATCCTCCCATTAAACACTTAAGGGACACGCGTTTCGCCAAACGCTATGTTGGCTTCCTCAGTCCCAAAATATAAAATCTATATTTTATATTATATTTTATGCATCTTGGGCCAGACTGTGCTTTACCAAGGCTGTAGATATTCAAGGAATCTAGCGTACCCACTGTCCTGAGCAGAGGAATTCAGCGTGGAAGTCCAGGATTTTGCACCAACCGAGTGAACCACCAAAAAAATATAAGTATAGCCATATCCTTCTCAATTGCCATGCACGTAATTTGTTGCGCACTCCTGTGGATGTATTACCCATATAAGAAAGAGAGATTTGTGCAAAAGTTATATGGTTACAGTATACTAATATATTTCTGCGCTCCCGGAATGCCAATAGCCAAAATAGTTTGCATGCTAAGTTTAAATCATGCAGTAACTGTGTGGTTATTAACTAAATAATGTTAATTGACATTGAAATTTAAGGCTTGGGGGCGTGGTCTAACAGTCGTTCATCGAATGGCTGGTTGGTGAGAGAGCTCCCTTCCACTCGTGGCTAACTACCCAGCACAGCAGCAGTAGAGAGGGCCATGGGGAAGAGCAAAATATCCTCCCAGACCCCTGGCACAGGAGTCAGCCGCCCGGACTCGCCAGCCCCGAGAATCTGGCAATTTTTCGCCCAGCAGCATGAGGAGGCAGAATTGCAGCCTGCATTTAAGGTGGCGCCGGACTCACCTCATGGCTCCCCATCGCCACTGGCCTCCTCCACAGGCTTGTGGGAGGCCCCACCTGACATCAGGCAGCTCCTGCGTTCTCTCCCCACGAAGGATGACCTGACTGCAGCCACCAGGTCCCTGCAACAGTCGCTGGAGGCTGACATACAGCAGCTCAGGGAGGATTTTTCTGGCATCAAGAGCCGCCTTGAGAAGGTGGAGGGGCCCAGAGGGCACAAGGGGAGATTGCGGCGGACAATTCGGCCCATCTCAGAGCCTAGCAAAGCCAGCTTATTTCCCTAACCAAGAACATTCTATGAATATTGCGTGCGGTCATGGATACTGATGATGTTTCTCTGCTTCTGTTGCTTCTATTGTAATACTTTGTCTCTTAATAAAGCGAAATATGTTAAAAAAATGAAATTTAAGGCACGAATTCTGTTGGCAGATATTTAAAATATCCATTTTGGCCCGTTTTGAACTATATTTTTTTCAAGATATCGGCTGACTAAATTGCAAAAATTCGACATCAGGCGTATTTCGATAAATGGCCCCTTAGTGATAATAATCCTGAAATAATGGCTCCTTTGTTTGAAATTGTATCTAACTCATCCGTGTTATTAGCATACAAATATTCCAGACCCAAAAAGTAACCCTTGGTGTTAATTTGTGGTTAAGGTTATGTTGTTATTAGGGTTTGGGGGGTTAGGTTTTTATTGCTAAGTGAACACTAATATTAAAATAGAGAATTTCAGTGTGATTTCAGAGTGATTTTCCATATTCCATGCCTGAAAATCCATTTATAAACACATTTCAGCAACAAAAGTAGATGTTTAAAGGTCTTTCTTATAAACTGCTTAAGTACTGCAGTTGGACTGGAATAACAAAGGCTAATTATAGTAAAGGTTATGTTTAAAGATTTGCACTACCACAGAGTTCAAGACGAACAGGGTGTACTCACTTGAATAATAATAAGATGAACATGGAGAGCAGGCCCAGATGAACTTCGCCTGTCTCCCTGCTACCAGGTAAACCTGTACATATAATGACCAACTTTATTCGTATAAATAATGTATGTACAGGCCAAACATAAAACAATACATATTTAATATATTAAAGAGCTCCTGAGGAAGCCGTGATTGACGGCGAAACGCATGTCAAGCATGTCCTAAGGATGCACATTGTTTTTTATCCACCAGTGGCAAGTAAATATTGAATTATCTTTGGAAGTTGGTACTCCAATATGTCTGCTACCTGTTTGACTATGGATATAGCGCCATAGGGAGCGAGCAGAAGTCCCCTGAATAACAGGGCCTGAATATATAAGGTCTCATAACATATAGCTGGCTATTTTTCACTCTCCCTCTCTATTTAGATGTATGTGCATGAGTGGAGGCACTTGAACCTGGTACAAGTACTTTGACAATATTTGAACCCTGTCTTGGAGATTGTTACTCCAATATGTCTGCTACCTCTAGGACTATGGATATAGCTTCTTAGGGAGAGAGCAGAAATCATCTGAATAATAGGGCCTGAGTATAGAAGGTCTCATAGCATACAGCTGGTTATTTTTCACTCTCCCTTTCTATCTAGATGTATATGTGTGGAGGCACTTGAGTCGGTTACAAGTACTTTGAGAACAATTGAACCCTGCTGGGTGGAGTAGAGGTAACTTCACTGTTCTGCGTGGAGAGACCCTGTGGAGACATGGGTTTGATCCCGACGAGCACCTCTCCAGTAAGTGTCCTTGGGCAAGACACCTAACGGTACATACTCGCCACCCAGGACATACTTGAAATTGAGAGAAATCTCAATGAATCCTTTCTGGTAAAATCCTTTCTCTCAAAAAAAAATATATATATAGGTGGTGGTAGACACAGAGTATATATACCTCCCTAAGGCACAAATTTATATATGATGTACAGTAACCTGGTGGTATTTATTTTTCTATTTCTCTCTCTTTTCATACCTTTTTGACTCATATATTAGATATGTATTGTTTTATGTTTGGCCTGTACATACATTATTTATACAAATAAAGTTGGTCATTATATGTACGGGTTTACCCGGTAGCAGGGAGACAGGCGAACATCATCTGGGCCTCCTCTCCATGTTCATTTTATTATTATTTTTGTGGTCAATGAGGATTTAATCCCACCTAACCGGGTATCACTCCCACAAAGTGAGGACACGGTCGAAAGACCAGGTCTTCACACAATTTTGTTTTCATGCACTCATTTCATTTTGTCATCAATCAGTAATTATTTTTTACTTGATTGATTGATTAAAAAGACTGATTTTGCAAGTTTCTAATTGCAATTGTGTTTCTCTTAATCTGATTGAGATTCAATTAAGAGATTGGATTGATTTTAGCATTTTTTGTAAGTCTTACTGAGAATGATTCTAATGACTTAAGTAGTAAAATAATATACATTTTAGAAACAGAAATATTTTTTTTTATTAATTTTACTCAGTTTCAACCTCCAAGGAGTTATTTCTCTTCATTCAGCTTCCTGCTCTATTGTCCACAGCAGAGGGAGAGAGTTTGTGCTGTTTTGTCTAAGAGAAGATCATTGATTTTAGAATACAAAGCTAAGAGAGGGGGACAGAAAGCACAATTGAAAAATAGAGAAATTGATATTTTTGTTTTACATCTAAAAGGAAAACAATATATTTATTTGACATTTCTATTTAAAGAATTCATGAGAATCAAGATGCAGTTGGTAATAGAATATATTTAGTGTACAAATACACAAGAATATCCTTTAATAACTATTTTCTTCTTTTAACGATCACAAAGTTCCATGTTTTTAATGCAAAAAAATATTGAACTGCAAAAGTGTACTTATTTCTAGTTTTTAAAAGTACCCATTATTACTGAGCCAGGGTTTAACCCCTATATTTATGTAATACATAATAGAGCCATGCAGCTCTATAGTAATTGCACAGTTTGTTATGGAATTTTAAACTTTTTTTAAAGGGAAAGTCTTTGATTGATCTATTATAAAGAAAAACACTCAAACAGACCACACCAAAAACTCAACAACTCATGGTGAGGAAAACTCCTGTTTTTATTTTCAGAATAGTTGTATATATATTTAGAACCCATTCTGTACTCAACCTAATTCCAGAGCTGATTACAGTGTTTGTATGCCAAGTTCAAATGCTGCAGCATTCAGAAAGGTTAATTACTGCACTGTGACTGTGTGATCTACTCAATGCGTTCTAAAATTAAGGAAAAATGAATAGCTAATAGTAACAGATTACTATCTTAAGCCCTAAACAAACAGCAATGAATGACTTTAATGACTCGTCAGTTCCCCCCTCTCTATGGAGGAGTCCACCACTTCAACAAATTTAAAAAAATCTATACTAGAGATGTAAGTGTTGTCTTAATGAGGTCCAGCATTTGTGAAGAATATAATACAAAATCTGTCACGATTTAAATTGATATCATCATTGAAATTTAAAAATGCTTGCTTCTTTTATATTTACTCAAAGATGAATTAGAGACCACAAACGTTTATGAGAATGAGACTATCCCTTAAGTTGATTTGAAATTCTAGTATCTGGAGATAAACTCATCATTGTTGCTGTCTTCACAAGTTGAAAGAAGAACTCTGATAGGACAAACCCTATGGCCAATTCATAAAAGAAGAACTTGTTTAAACAAATACAGAACGTTGAAATCACATCTTGATACGCGTGTACAGGTTGGGAATTTGATTAATACTTCCGAGATATTGTTTTTGACTTAGAAAAAAAAGTTATTATGAACAAGCAATTTACATTGAAATGTGTGTGAATCAATATCCTAAAATGTTTACAACAGCCTGTCGTTTCACGCAAATCTAGGAAAAACCAATGTGTTTTCTAAAATTCCTTTCCAGGGTCCAGACTGTAAAGAAAATTGGTTACCAAACCTAACGTTCAAAGCTAACATGGCATGGACAACATCCAATGCAAACATTTCTACTGAATATGTGCTGTGTTACTGACATTACCAGACAAAAGAAAAAAGAAGTGGCTGCAGGCAAAACAATGTAAGTACATAATTAAAGGGCGAGGATGCAATTACCCTGATCTCAGTTCGGTTCATTCACAAATTGGAGAACTATAAAGTAAAAATGACCAAACATTGTATATAATAAATAGCTATTTTTTAAATTCGGGGTTCATCCCTTGTCTGCAGTGTTCTCAATTCCTCAAATGCCTGCACAATGTATGAATTAAATTACTGTACTTTAAATGTATTGCAAACCTTAACTGTTGAGAAAAACAGATGTATTTTACAAGCTACAATTGTTTGCCAGAATCACACTTTCAACCGTTCTTTAATCTGGGCATCACCTTCATGTGAATATTTCCGCAAATAATAGGAGTTATAAAAGGATAAGCATGGATGCCGAATTACTGGGAGCTCTATGGAACTTTGTTCAGATACAATGCGATCACAGGTAACGTAAAGCTCATTTTCCATTCATTTAAACTTTGAGTGTAAATGCTGTAGATTTCACTGAAATTGTGCTGACTACATGATGATTTAGAAAAACACATGACATTTTAAAAAAAACGATTTAATATTTTAAGTTTTGGGTGCTTTTGAGAAGTTAACTAATTTAATAACATTAATATGCCAAATCATAATTGCATGTCTGAGGAAATAGGTGTGTGTGGTCTAGGGCATTTTCTGTCTCCATTTGAAGGAATTTCACAAGTTGATATAGATTCACTATTGCTCGCTATAGTCTTGCCCTACCTCACCAAACCTTATGTAATGGCACATATGCATTTCACAATTTGAAAAGTCTGGTCCCATTGTTGCTGTTAAAAGGAAGACAGTAACGGAAAAAAAATCAGTGTAAACTGATTTATCCTCCCAGCTCCCTTTTACCACGTCTTTTTTTAATCCAACCAATCTATTAGCAGCTGGTTTAGGAATACAATGGAAGCGCCGGTGCAGGTATCAGCTCCTGGAGTCCATATGACTCCAGAGAGCCCAGCACGTCTCTGCCATGAACTTGGCTCGAGTTCACACTCAGGAGACTGAGCAGGAGCCGTGGAGGAAGCATGGAGCGATAATGCAAATGATTTGTTTCCATTCTCCTGCTGCTCGCGGCATGAGGAAACAGTAGTTCACAACTACATTGGTTTAAGAGGGAAGTAAGGAATTTTTAAAATTATTTAATATCTCTTGGGGCAAGGTTGGCATAGCAACTTCAGTCATTAGGATATCAAGTGGTGACTATCAGCCGATATCTTAACAGCAAGAGTGAAATAGAGTGCTTAGGGGTTTTTTTAATGCCTCACAGTTTAAATATGGATCAAGCACAGAGCTTTAATGAATCCAGCACCTTCTAGCACCAGGAGATTGCACCATTGCAAGCAGGGCTACAATCAGAAATCCTCAGGCCACTTACTGAATTGCTGATCAAGGTCCCCCTGTCTAGTCTAGTTAAAAATAATACATTTTATCCCCTCACTTACGTAATTTTCAATGACTAGGCTAAATCCCTGGTGTTCCAGCAAGAGGATAAAATTATTCACTGGTTGTCTAATAGGCACACAATTGACCCATACCTCTCCACTCAAGGCCATACAAATCACTCACTCAGTGATGAGTCAGAATGCTCTGATAGGACCCACACTTTACTACCCATGAGGAAATTTCTTGGTATCCCCTTTGACCTATCCTGGGTGGCATGGAGGTATCCTTATAACTGTGGCATTAAGACAACACCTGGTTTGGCGAGAGTCAGGGAACCCCTGGAGCCATTGGGCCCCTGAACGTAGCATGATATGTCACCCCTGTGATGGCAGCCATGATTTCAAGTTTCACAATATGAGGATTTATAGACAAAGGAATACCTGGGGACTGTCTGAACGGAGGTTTATGGGTATTGACAAGAGGAGATGGCAAGCTGTCCTTCACACCAGAAGAGAACAATTATTAATGTTGTAATAATTTTACTTTCACAAAACCATATTATAACTACAAGGTTTGTATGTTCTTTACAAAGTCAGAGGAGTACAGTGCCTTTTCGCCAGCTATAATATGCCGGAGTCTATAACCAAAATGGCCAATGTGATATCTCCGCACATCCGCAATGCGTCAAGTAGTCACAACTCACATAGTTCCCAAACTATTCTGAGCACCTGCATACAAAGAAGTTGGACTCTGAACATTGTTGCCTGCCGGGATGTTGTGCTAAGGGTGGTCGCCCTCTCCTTGATATGCTACTGTACAAAGTATATGCAATGTATAGGATCCTCACACAGTTACTACCTGTAAAGTGCCAAGTAATAACGCAAGTTACTATTTCAGCAGTAATGACTGAATAAGGCTAAGCAGTGATTTTGGAACTTCATGCCATTGATATTACCCACATTCGAACAAAGCCCACATGGGTCATACATTATAATTAAATCTTACTGTGATTATCGACCCAACCACTTGATAGACTTTAAATATCAATGTTAATGCTTTGTCCATCTAATAAGTTGTACAACAGATACCAGAAGGAATTTAATTTTGACATTCTTGTGAAATATGGGTTTCCATCTCCAGAGAAAGCTCCTCACTGTATCAGTGAAATGTGTGAGTTTTTTGCCTGCTTTATTAAAAGCTAATTTTACCTTAGCTTATTTGTCATTTCCTTTTTGGTTCTCCATTTTATAGAGTCTAGCAGGTCTATTCACTATAGGGTGAACCTCAAGATAAGTGGCAGGTGAAGAGAACAATCAAGACCAAATAGCCGATTTGGAAAGTGAGATAAATGGGAGAATTTTTCTGGTTTGGCTATTTTGACCTAGAATTTTTGCTTCTCCTGCCATTTTTCCCGAGTTTCACCTTTAATGAACAGACCTGTAGGTTTAGCTTATAGGTGTAGTAGACATTTTAATGTTGAGCTAAACTGTGGGATAGGACACCACATAGGGTGTTTTTGTTTCTCATTTTATGGTAGCCATCAACAGTTTGGTTGGTGGGTTCCTACCCCATTATCATCTAGTACTCAAGTTTTTCCTCCTTGATTATTTGTTTGGAGTTATTTATATAAACAGATCCACTTTTCCATTTGTTCCAGCATTCCTTTCTTCCTTGTTGTGGGGGGGGGGGACATCCACAATCCAGTTAGCCCATTTTTATCTGTAAATAGGGTTGTATGTTTGTGGATTTTGTCACGATCCATGAAAGAGTTATACACTTATCTGTTAATGTTTTTGTTACAGTATCGTGTTTTCTTAATTTAGATTATAGGTCGCTATACTATCCACTACATCCCTCCATTCTTGGAGCTATGTGACTTGTCTGGTAGCTCTCCTGTTGACTTTGAAATACACAGGCATAACAATACACTTCTCCGGTCCCATACATGTCTATTTCACTCTCCACATCCAGAAAGAATCCAATTCATAAAAAGATCCAGAAAATACAACCAGGTGAAGAAGGCACACTAAAACAATTGTGTATTTCATGCAACTTCCAGTGTCAAATAAATATATCATGACTTCCAGTCTGATTATCCAGACTATTCACAAATGACTCAGCTGTCCTTCCTTAACCACATGCAACACAGGTAAAATATAAAACATAAATACAATATATAGAGCTGTTTACTGGAAAGAGATATTTCCACAGGGGTAAAATCACACTTGCACTATTCTGAGCATTGTATAAGCTTGCTCCTGTATGTAGCACTCACAGCACAAAGCAAGAGAGGCAAACTACAGCTGTCATATCCACTTCAGTTGTGATGCTCATAATGCACCTGTACCTCACCGTAACATGGAACACAGGAACCACAATGTAATACTCTACCACATTTATTCGCACACCAAACAATAAACAAGATATGCTCACAACATAAGTTGTAAATCCCGTCTCCAAGATCCACAAATACGCAATTATAAAGTCACCAGACTCTCTTCAAATCTCTTGGCGTCCATTCACAAAGGAAAGTCTCTTTTCTGGGATGATACCTACACAACCACAAGAAACGATGGCATGCCAAATAAAGAAATTCAAAGAATGGCAGGTGTAGTATTATTAATGAATCTTCACCTGCCGAACATATATTTTCACTGGATCGTTAAAGTTTATCGTGGTTTCAAAAAACTAAACGACAGTTAGTGGATAACGCCTTGAATCTTGTATTAACACTTTCTAACCAAGCAAACATTCAATTTCTTATGAGTCCCACATGTTCATGATAGGAGGGATGTTTATAGGTGGCCCCCATTGCACTTATGGTGCTGCTGTAATCCATTACATGCTACAGTACATATTGTAAAAAAACCACTGTGCCACAATCCATCTGTTGCAATGCAGGGAACCTTACAATTTTACAAAGATTTTTACTGTTTTAAAATAGCTTAAGTGCAGTCTTGTGTTTTCTTTGGTAGGATTTGAATCCACAAAACATATAATTGTTCTTTGTGTAGCCATGCTGTAAAAATATGAATTGACCTTGTTTACCAAGCAACGTTGACAAGAAAATGTGTTTTTAGAAGTCTCAATGATGTAGGTCACAGTTTTCATTTTTATACCTTATTTTTTATTTATTTTTGTTGCCACTGTTACTGTATGGCAATATATTAGTATCAGATTTTTTTCCATTCTGCGGATATGAGAAACTGCAAATGTAGAATAAAGCACAATCAGTATAGATCCTTTCCATATTTTCTTTCCAAATCCTGACGCGATTAAATGGATCCTACACTTGGTTTGCTTTAAATGTTTGTTAGTTTGAAATGTTTTCACAAGCCTACCTACATGAATGTGTACAGACTGTGATACAGCAACCATTCAAGACTTGGTTCCAGTCGAACAACACAGTCCTCTAGGGTATAAACAGACGCAGATTTGAAGTTGTACAAATGAGAAGTCTTTTTAATCCATCATGAACATACGCCACACTTGCATTTGAATCACTATTGCAGGTGATTAAACAAAAACTACAAATCAAATCCTAGCTCAAATTAGAGCACTAACTATACATACAGCGATTCTGACTATCCAGGAAACATAATCTAATAACTAAAAGAAAATCACAGCTTTTCCTAGAAGTGTTACGGCTTCCCACCCTGCTCTCAGCAGTCTGATTCAACACTTCTATTCAGGAGTCAGCAGCCTGAGAATTTACCTGTTCTTAATTAATTAATTGGCAGTGCAAGATGATAGAGGCCATGCAGGATCTTAAATACCTTCCCTCAATAAATCTTCCAGAAATTCTGTTACCCAACCCATGCACTCTGTCTCAAGAAACACACACACACGTGTATATTCATTTCAATCAAAAAACACTATCGGATTTATGCATATGCTCATATACATAATACATACAAACCCCTGATTCTTTCTGCAAAATCTAGTGCAATATTTATATTACCTTAATGTGATTCATTTGCATTTCTACTTGTGAATATGAACTTACTAAAATTGTTTTAAAGGCCTTTGATAGGTTACGGAAATGGAATTGCTAAAAGTAATGCATACTTGGGTAAACCAATAAATACTTTTGGAATTATTGTTAATTGTAACTATATTCGTCAAGTGTACTTTATTCATGTAGAAGTAAATCACAAAACAGACACATTTCATACACAGTAAACTTAATTAGCATTTTTGAATGTAGAAATCAAATCCAACTTTTTATAAAAATACTCATTAAATCATTATTTGTTTTCATGCGATGCATGGATTGCAAATAATTAAGACACTAAAATTATCAAATTGAACTTTATGTGCTTAGTTATATAAAGCAGACAAAACAATCAATAGGATCATCACAGCAATGTCAACGTTCCAAAATATCTGACACCTTGATTCATAATAGTAAAGTCATGTTTAACCGGTAGG
This sequence comes from Leptobrachium leishanense, assembly GCA_009667805.1. Classification (NCBI taxonomy): domain Eukaryota; kingdom Metazoa; phylum Chordata; class Amphibia; order Anura; family Megophryidae; genus Leptobrachium; species Leptobrachium leishanense. The sequence goes on from CM019066.1 coordinate 193,008,056, forward strand.
AATGCATGATAAAGTCATGTTATACAATAGAAAGAACCAGGGCTTTAGCTAACTGCACGTCTGTGTGTTTATGAATGACACCTTCCCTTAGGAGATCAGATGACAGTAAGCTTCTTTCTCATGCTGTTTATCAACCATAATCAATCATGGTCAGTCGTTTCGAAGAAATGTCAAACATAGTTTGTTGTTCAGATGTGTAAATAAATGTTTGACATGTCCGATAGGTGTTAAGCAGGAAAAACAACCAATTCTAATGATGTACTGTTATTTACGGCGGCAGTGGATTTCTGCTAGAGAGGTGGAAAAACAAACACCTTTAAAACCTTTCAATAATTTCTCTACGCAACATGTTCGGCAGTCAACTATCACCAATGATTTGTGGTTCCTTTCAGTGGTATGACATAAAAGGTTATTCCCATTAAAGCTGAATTGGAAATGTTTTTGAAGAGTATAAGGTTATTGTGTCCTCACATAAACCCAAATACTTATCCAATTCTCATGCAACTTGGAACCTGTGGGTCGAACTCCACAGTTGATGTTGATGGTTTATTATTATGTAGTGGTGGATAAATGGCCTCAAGGGCCTGTAGCTGAAAATTTGGATGCACCACTGCCGCGTCTCTCTCAGCTCTATTGGGCTTCTGCCATTGTTCTCACATTTCATTGTTGGCTTCTCCTTAACCCCATTCACCTCACCTACCATTGTTTCTCTGCCCCTTGTCTCTCACCTCCTGTTTATCTGCCCCATTCTTTGCAAATTACCATTTTGCCTATTAACTTGTGTAGCTATTAATTGGTGCTGACATATGCAGCTCCAGTAGCCCATATCTTAATCTTTAACATTTCATTTATTTATTACCGTAGACATATTTGTAATTTTTTCATCCTGCTTCATTTTTATATTTCTCTCCTCTTTTTTGCAGGTTTTTTGAATTTTTTGGCTGTACTCATTTGAGTATACATCTCTATGCCAGCAAGAAGCATTAAGTTATGATGTTTTTGTTATTCTATTGGTACATTTTTGGAGACTATTTGATTGCCCAGGAATTGGGAGTAGTAACGGTGACTACAGCATATGTTTAGTGAGCAATTTGTTTGTTATTGGGGACAATCATATACTTTCCCTTCCTAATTTGGTTTGCTATACTGTATATGATTCAGTAATGCTTATGTTAGGCTTAGGAAAGGCTCCGTGTGTGCCGAAATTTTGCATTGTTTGACTCCAAATAAATTTGTCCTAGTTTGACTCTGCTGAGCCCATTCCACTTCATTTGTTCACATCTACCTCTCCATACACAGACATCCTCCCCACGCACACAGAAATCCTCCCCTGGGATACAGCTGATCTTCCACAAATGTACCAGCTTAGAGATTCAATGTGGTCAAATTTTAAGAGTACTGGTTCCATGGACGATCACTGTGAATACCGAAAATAATGGAATGCATGCACAAAACAAACAAAAATGGCTAAAGCCCAATACTTCCATGAAAAGCTAAACAATAACATATCAAACCCTAGAAATTTTTGGAAAATCATATGTAACATACATTCGTCCTCCCCCCCCCCATCCGCTCCCAACCAGCTGCTTTCAAAGTAAACAACCAAGCCCTGCAACACCCCCAAGATGTAGCAAATGCCTTTAATAATTATGTTGTTGGATGCGCAACCACCCTGATTGCTAAGCTAACGAATGGCACACTTACAGAAAGGCCACACGCAGGTCAGGTCCCTCCAACTGTGCAAAGACCATGCATCGCAGAGAAATTCAACTTTAGACCAGTGCCTGTCAGTGTCGCTACTGAACTTCTCCGTAATCACAAAATGAAACACCAGTCTGGACCTGATCAAATCCCAGCAATGATGCTGAAAATCAGTGAGCCGGCAATTGCAAATCCTGTCGCAACCCTAATCAATGAATCACTGGCGACTGGATACATACCCAAACTCTGGAAGACTGCGAGAGTGGTACCTATCCATAAAAGTGGTGACAGTACTTTGGTATCCAACTACTGTCCGAACTCATTGCTCCCTGATATGTCAAAAATATTGGAAAAATATGTGTATATGCAATTCCGTGATTATTATCAATGTTCAAACTAGTTAACCACAGATCAATCTGGCTTTCGTTGAAATCACTCACCTACAACTGCCCTTTTAAACGTTTGCAATGATATCGAAGCTGGCATGGAACAAGGAGACCTAACTGGAGCCATCTTCCTTGATTTTGCCAAGGCCTTTGACACAGTAGACCATGGCATCCTATTACAAAAACTTATAAGTTCCGGTATTGGTGATCGCACGCTAACCTGGTTTCAATCATATGTATCTGACTGATCACAATATGTGTCCATTTCTGGCAGCTCCTCCCTCCCCCTCCCAGCCACATGTCATGTACCCAAAACTCGATACTTGGCCGCCTGCTATTCATGATATTCATAAATGATCTTCCCAATGTCTGCAAAGCCTCAACTGTACACATGTACGCAGATGACACCATAATCTTTGCCAGCAAACCAAATCTCCCGCAGCTGGAGGCTTAGCTGCAAGAACAATTCACAGAGGTAGAAAAGTGGATTGCAGATAACAAACTTTTTTTAAATACTGACAAAACTGTTACGATGCTCTTTGGAACAGCATCTAAACTACATACACGTAAATTGCAAAATTCCATCTATGTGTCAGGACAAAATCAAATGGCACGCTGATCACAGTCACTTCTCTCAAATATCTAGGTATGTGATTAGACCCAAATCTATGCTTTGGCCCTCATATCGAAAAACTCTCCTCTAAACTTTACCCCAAACTAGGTGCCCTGTACAGAAACAAGTCCTGCCTGAGCCCCACAGTAAGAAAGCAGATTGTACAACAAATGCTTATGCCGGCTATCGAATATGGAGATGTAGTGTATGCAGCTGACCCGCAAACACACCTTCAGAAACTTACTACATTGTATAACTCATTCTGCCGCTTTGTGCTACAATGTAACTACATGACCCACCATTATTACATGTTAAAAGAGCTAAACTGGCCGTCGCTGGAATCTAGACGCACCCTTCACTTTTCCAACCTGGTGGTTAAGAGGCTTTCTGGGAAGCTACCACCCTACCTGAATAGGCTGCTTCCCCTAGCAGTTCCTTCATCCTATAACCTCCAATCCAGGACCCGCACCTTACCTGCAATACCACAATACAAAAAGAAAGTGGCTCGATCATCATTTTCCTACAGAGCTCCGCAAATATGGAATAACCTCCCAGACGCCATCAAATCTTCCCCAGTCTTAAGTCACTCAAGAGCTCCCTATTTAACATGGCAGAGGTTAAGCCCTGTAACAGACAGTACAGGAATGAGATACCATGAGAAGTCAGGGATAAATGTTGAATTAGCTTCTCAAAAGGTGTCAGTGATCTAGCAAATGAATCTTGGGGGTGGGACAGAGATATGTCCTGCGGTGGCTTAGGTTAGTGAGGGGGTGCAATCTAGCATTGGCAAAGCCAACATAGCAAGAGTCCCTAGTAGTAGTCATGATATCCTCTTTTAAGGAAAGTCACAGCAAACAACAGATTATGTTTCTTGGTGGGGCATCTGAAGGGCCCTGAGGACGCAGGGCACAGTGACAGTGCTCAAATTCAATCGCCATAACCGAATCTCGACCCAACATCAAGTTGAATAAATGGGTAACAGTGCGCTGCAGTTTGATGGGAGATTCCTCTGTTTCGGGTAGGCCACGTACACGAATAATATTTCTACAACCCCAGTTATCCAAATCCTTAAGGTGTTTGGCCATTGACTGTAGTGTGTTGTGCTGCAGTGTGAGCTTCTTGAAATGTTCTGTAGTGAGTCTGTTCTGCCTACCCTGTTCAGATTCAACCTGTAGAAGCCTGTCCTGCAGGCTGCATACATCATCCCTGATGCACTGGCTTGCCGAGTGAGCCTGTGATGAGAGGGCAGAGGACGCCAGTGCCACCGCTATATTTCTGCTCTGTTGCGAGATCGTGGACTTCTGCTACGGTGCAAGGAAGTGCCAGATGGAGCCTGGATGAGGATTGTGATGCGTGTCTGCGGGTCCTGGGGTTTGAGGGGGCCCGTTTTTGCTTGCCCATTGTGCAGCAGAGGAGGTGCAGATGTGGCAGGGTAGAGTCTGAGCATGGACATCGGGGTTCACGCCACCATCCTGTTCAGCGTCCAGGCCACGTCCCCCATGTATATGAACTTTACCTGAGAGACAAAGAACCTATTTACATCTTTTTGCCATGAATTTCTTTACAAAATAGGTTATGAGCCTTACTCTTTGGTTGCTGCTATGCAGAGCAATTGAGCACTCTGCTTTATTTTTTAGCATGTTATACCAAATGACCTGAGATGTAAGCTCTGCTTGCAACTCACACATCATGACAGCATACTGTACATTAAAGTCTCCTATATTTCATATGGGAGACGTTAATCTGCACCTAGCAGATGAAGAACAAGCTGTTCCAACCTAACTCATCCTTCACTTGCACCTGAAATAATTGAAGTTTGAATGACATTTTCTAAACCCTGGGGCTTAAGCACAACCACTAGACCCATTAAGATAACCCAACGAAAAAATCAAATACATATCTCAGATAACTCTGTGCAGAGAGCAGCTCTATCTGCTACTTTGTCTCTCCATGGGCAGCTAAACACAGGGAACAAATAGTTCTCCAGGTTCCTCTACGTTCTCTTCTCCGTCCTGGCAGATCTCGTGCTTGCGATATCATGTCTGACTCCATGCAGTGCTATGGACTCCTGAAGTTGATAACAACAGCAAACAGAGCCACTACCATTATCATTTAATACCTAAAAAGTATAACAACTGAGCTGTAGCTTGGTCGGAATACAGGTGTTAGAAGTCAGATGCTAATGGAAAACCACAGGCGCACGATTTTTCCATTATTGTCTGACACTTAAAGGGCCTCTACGACCCAAAACTGAAATGTCCTTATTGTGTTTATTTTATGTTGCTGATATATTACTTGTGCTTTGTTTTCTCTAGTTTGTTTAGTTAAGAAAATATTTTACTCTATATTATTACTGGGTGCATCTATGGTGTTATCTTTTTTGTTGTAAACTACCCCCCACACAGTAGCTTTACCACATTTGGTCTTCACTTTGTGGTTTTGGCCATATAATGGAGTACAGTATATGGGTCAGTCACTGACTCACATCATTGTATTGTATGGGATGTATTCAAAGGACATCACCAGGGGGTAGATTAGAGGCCTCTTAAACTCACTGTCATATCTCATTCAGGTGCCGACTCTTATCTCAGGTAGTCTGGTGAACAATACTGTCCTGCTGCTTTATCTAAACATCCCCTCCTCCACCTCATTAGCTGGTAGATAATGCAGATTAAATAAACAAGAGCCACAAAGCAAAGCCTTTGGTAAATGATGAATCATGTAAAAAATCCAGAAAATGAAACCCGGAGATAAAATACATACTGTAAATTTATTTTTCATTTTTACATGGGATTACTTCAAAGAAAAAATGTATAAAGTGGTTTTGTTTGTAATGTATAAGTAATCTAGTTACAGTTTATTTAAGTGGTAGTGGCCCTTCAATAACAACAATGGAATAGGTCCTCATATTTCTCCCAATCCCAATTTTCTATTTTTCTACACTTTGGCAGTTGTAGAAATTTTAATTGATACATGTTTAAATACAGAATACAGAATGCATCCATAAACATGTAACCTTCAGGGTTATTCAAAGAGATCCGAATTGCTTGAGAAAGGTAACCGAACGCTGAAAATCAGCATACGGTTACCTTTCCTGGCCATTCGGCTATCCAGAGAGCAGGCAATTTCCCAAATCCTGGCGAATTGCCTGCACGTACGGTGCCTGTTCGAGGGCAGTGAAATCCCCATGAAAAAGCACTGCTTCGGCTATTTAGAGAACACAAACCAGCAGTGAAAGTTTCCCGAAATGCCCTGCATTCGGTGGTTTAATTCGGGTTAATTCGGCAAATTTATTCAGGAGAATCCCATAGGCTTCAAATGTTAAAAATATTCCCGTTTTAATTCAATATGTAATAAACCGTTCATTATAAAATTCTGCAGTAAAGAGTCTCTTTAGTTTCTTTCTAAGTTTACTTATTTTTTTGTAACAGACCTTTTTATTATCATTCATTGGACCTCATATGTAAATTTCAGACATTTTCGCTCAGTAGTTTCTTTGCAAACAGGGTTTCACTTTTCAAACATTCATGCAAACGGTTTTCCTAATTTATTCACTTCACTCTGTCTTGGCTTTTTCCGGAGGCTTCGCTGCGTGTGATCGGCTCCTGCTCGGGTTTTTCCGTGGTTTTCGGCAGGTTAATCCAGATGTTTTTGTGGGTTTTCAGGTGCATTCGCTGGGTTCTGCGGCAGCTTTTCCCTGCAATTCGGGGACCCTGTGGTGCTTACTGAATACACCGCAGGGTCACCGAAATGGGATCGGCAAAAGGAACCGAATTGAAGAGAACGAAAAGTCACCGAACGTGCGGTGACTTTTCGAATCTCTTTGAATAACCCTGATAGTGACTATATTTCTTTTATACTTATTTTAAGTCAATCTGTATATTGGTGTTGTTTTCTAATATCTTGCATTTTGTTACTTTGTATTTCTGTACCTATTGTAACAATTCAATGTTCTTGAACCAAGGACATATTTGAAAACAAAAGAAATCTCAATGTATCCTTCCTGGTAAAATACTTTATAAATAAATAAATAAATAAATATCTTAAGATAAACAAAAACAAACTACAGCTAAATGTGCCAGAATCTATTATACAGGGCTATATCTTGATCAATTCTAATTCAAGAAATCAAGAAAGGCAGGAAATATACACTCAAGTAACCTGTTATTTGCTGCTTTCTACTTTTTTTTTAAAACCTGTGCATTTCACTAGTACAAATGCACATAATGCAATGCAAGGAACTGTGCCACTAAATTTATATAGCAAGTATATCAAAGAGAAGTTTGAATCAGTGTCAATTTGTTTTAATTTTGATTTCTTCTAGGTATCCTCGATATGTTAGCAAGTCAATTTTGAAAACAGAAGTGTGAATTAATTTGGTTTTTTTTCTCTAAATTGTGTCTCTCTAAATTGTTCATTATGTAGATTTTGAAAGATTACTGGTTACAGCTTCAATACTGAGGAATAATTTTCACTTTTGAATAATAACATGCATATTATTAGAATTCACAATTTTTAATTAATGTCATAGATTTTTCTCAATCGTGTAGAATTTTTCAACTAGAATTCCGAAACTGCTAAAAATTTTTTTTATAAAAGTTATTATTATGAACACATCATCTATACAATATCAAAATATTAAATGATTTTGCTATTTAGTATTACAATATTTCTAACAATAATATTCCAAAAGAATACATCTTCTGCGCTTTTATTTTCTGAGCAATCATTAGCAGATGTAAGAGCAAGGCAAACCTAAAATAAATAAAAAATACCAAACTATTTTTTTAGATTCTGTTAACATATTTTATAGACTGTGTTCCACAAAAATTAGCAAACCTTGCCCCCATGCTTCCTATATAATGAGCCCTCTGCCTATTGTAATCTAGCCATCAGAAAGTCATGGTTGCATATCTTATTTTTTGTTAACCCTCATGTTCTTTTGTTATCAGATATCATCTATTTTTCTTACATGTGCGGTCTCATTCTTTAGAGAAAGGGAAGGACCTCTGCCCAACCACTGAGCTACATGTCACTGAGTTACTAGCTTCATTTTAAAGGGATCTCACACGTTTCCAGCTGGAATTCAAACATTAATACATTAATAAAGAAAATATATGCCAAATATGTAGTGCTGATTCTGAACTCAGGCTCTTGCTTGTGTTATTATTATATTTCTTACAATGCAGATATTTTACTAATATCCGGAAAGACCACGGGTAAAGCAAAAACAATCATTTGGTTTGTAGAACACGCACTGGATTTTAATCTAATAATGTTAAGTTAAATTAATTAATCTTAATTAAAAGAAAAGTAAATACAAACAGATTAAAAAATAAACGGAGAATAATGTTGCAAAGTATCAAAAGTGAAACACAATCGATTTATCACTAATCGTAAGTAAAGCTAAAACATTTTCAGCAACAAAAATGTGATAAAAACCATAAATAGTGCAAATGATAAAACCTATTTATACCTCATATACATCCTTGCGCAGAGAATCCAGCCGCAATACCAAGGAATATTGCACATTCTATCAGGTCTATTCAAAGAAAGGTGAAACTCAGGAGAATAACTGGAGAAGTGAAAATTCTAGGTGAAAATAGCCAACCCCGAAAAATTCTCCCATTTATCTCACTTTCCAAATCGGCTATTTGGTCTAGATTGTTCTCTTCTCCTGACAGTTCTCCTGGTTTTCACCTATCTCTGAATAACCCTGATAGTGATTATCAATCCATAAAAAGCAAAGAGATCAAGATCATTGCCTCTTAGGTATTCAATTACACACTATCAGGTCTATTCAGTAAAGGTGAAACTCAGAAGAATTGTCAGGAGAAGAGAACAATCTAAACCAAATAGCCAGTTGGAAAGTGAGATAAATGGGAGAATTTTCCGGTTTGGCTATTTTGACCTAGATTTTTCACTTCTCTTGCATTTCGCCTATAGTGAATAGACCTGTATATGATGCAACGCTGGGGCTTGTATTATTTTGCCCTGCATTTTTTCATTTTTTCTACATTTTAGTTTTTAAAGATAAGGTAGCATTGTTTATGGTGTCCCAGACAGAGTCCTTAAAAGGCTTCGATTATTTCAAGCCTAGACCCTTTATACATAGTTGCAATTAAAAATAGCATTAGGCTGATGATCCCCATTCCCCTTATTAACACCATGGCTTTATTTATCACATAATAAACAGTGAGACTGTGAGGTCTTCTTGAGAGCATGAATCTGACAACTCGTCATTTCTCTGGTCTTGAGTAATGGAGTGCCACTACATGATCAGGAACCAACTTTTGTCTCATATAGTTTCTTATTCCTGCTGAGTCCAGGCTTCCTGATTGATTTTGATATTGGATCTTTAGTTGAGGATCCATTTACAAAAGGATTTCTTGTCTTACGCACTAATTCCTCTTGCCAAACTTTTATCTGCACATTTTCCAACAACTACCTCTAGTTAGTGCATTTCCCTTTTCATTTTAATGTCAGTTTTAAGATATACTGGAATATTCACACACAGAGCTAGGGGTATCATCAGTTTTTAATGAATCTAATATATTTTTCAAAATTTCCTGTTAAGGATAGGATCATTTGGCCCTGACGCTAGTTACTAAGAACTGGTGCGACCTAAAAAAGTTACCAATGGCTCCAAGGTGTAGGTAACGGATTCCGCTGCTGCAGAATCCGATACCTGCAGCTCAAAACCCCCCAAAATTCACCTACTCACCTCTCATCCCACCGTGAGAACGGTGGCCCGATCCGCTGTTTCTGACCGCCGGGAGCAGAGGGAGAGTGGGGTAAGAAAGTTCCCGTCTCCATCCGCGATAACTCTGCCGACCAACAGGATCTTGCGAGAGGTGAGATCCTGCCGGTCATGTGACCCGGCAGCACGGTCCTCCACGGAGTTCTATGGATGCCACGTAGTGGATGCTAGGGACAGCGCTGTAGCGCTGCCCCTAGCATCCGCGAGCCTAACAATCGCTAAGGGGCAGGCTGCCAGACTCGGCGCCTGCCCCACAATCTGCTGGGGAAACCGGGACGCTAAGGGGAAATTAGTGAACTCTAATGTTTCCCCTTAGTGTCCCGGTTTTAGAGAGGGCAATGCGATAGTGCCCTAAAATTGTAAGCTTACCTTTTTTGAATCTCTTCATCTGAACTTTTATTCGGTGTAAATGTCCTACTGAAGAAACATTGGAGGAGCTAAAATCAACTAATATAAATTTGTTGACTTAGTCCAATCACATATAAGGCCAAGCACAATATGGACAACAAATTTGAGATCCAGCTTCCTCCTGTGTGATAGCATCAAGAAAAGAAAGAAAAGTTGGACTGATCTCTCACGGAAGGAAAATAGGTAGCTTTTATATTATTTTTAGTTAAGGTCAAACAAATAGTTAGAACATTTTGTTTGTGTTCACTTTTGAAAGACTGCCTTTCCACAAATTTTTTAAGGTCATAAAAGGTTTGTATAATCATGACTGGTAATAAAGCCACCAAAATAACACTTTTCAGTGAACACTGCCAAACATAAGTACAAAATGTAGCATAGGAGGAGTGTTTGTGACCGCAGTCCAGTTTGGTCCAACATCCACTAAACTACACGTGAAAGTTTAGAGTTGGAGAAATAGCTCCAAGATTCCTAAGCTAGTGAAAATATTTCCCGTTTAAGGTTGAGGAGGGTTCCTTAGGATACATCTACATTGTATCTTGATGATTCCCCCCCCCAGCATGGATCGTGGGTATGAATTGTAAGATTGAGTTCTAATTTATTAATTTGAACAAAACTTTATTTACTTAAGGCCACACAAAAGAATACCAAGAGCTCCAAATTTAGAATTCAGGACAGTAGACTTATATAGTATGTACGTTGATGTCAAATACATAAATACATTTTAACCTCTTCACTATCAAGGGGATAAAAAGAACAATGAATGAGTTCTTGAAGTACTGTGTAAATTGATTTGCCGTATCAGGATCCATGGCAAAATATATTATTTAATTTCCATTTCACAAGAAAAAAACATCAAAAATAGTTTTAAATTTTACTTTTCAACTATTAGCCTAAAATGTGCCGCCCCTTTGTTCATTTTCTATCATTCCAGGTTTTAGAATAAAAGTTGTGTTGAAGTCTGGGAAAGCTGTTTCTTTGGTGCAGGGCTGGTGTAAGGATATCAGACATCACCAAGAAATCGAGGCTCTGAGAAGAGGAGGGAGATGGGACAAGTTTAGATTGCAGATGCTACAGGAAGTGTTGACAATGCCCATGTATAACACATTCCGGACTGGGTGGAGTAGAGGTAACATCACTGCTCTATGTGGAGAGAGCCTGTGGAGACCTGGGTTACCTCTCCAGTAAGAGTCCTTGGGCAAGACACCTACCGGTACATACTTGCCACCCAGGACATACTTGAAAACGAGAGAAATCTCAATGTATCCTTCCTGGTAAAATCCTTTCTAAAAAAAATTAAATAAATAATGTATAGCTGGCTCTTTCTATTAAACTTCATTACAGTTCAGTGACGATGACTAAACCTCACCTCGGACTTACAATGATGTCAAGGTTAGGCTCCCTGTTATATTATCTATCAAGTAGGTAGTGCAACCTCCAGTAACCAGAGAGCAATGTACCAGCAGCATCTGCACGGCTGAGCCCCATTAGCACCCCCACCAGACTGGGACATTATTCGTCGAATTGATGTGCCGGCCCTGTATTGGTGGAAACATCTTATTACTTCCACAGATATGAAATGCTGAAAAGGATTTATAAATGTATTGTTAAATTTTATTTTATATATGTTCTGTCTACTAAAGAATGGTTTGTGATTTTCCTCAAATTTTTGAAAACTGTGCCAAAAGAGGAAATTTTTTCCCTTCTTAGTTGAAAATGTTTTTTCTTTTCTGTTTTCGCTGAGCTATCGTCACAGAGTCTGAGATAAATGCAGAGTACTTCATATACACACTGACAAATGGGTTTACTTTGGGGCAGTCTGCCCCAAAATATGTATATGTAGAGTAAAAATATGCAAACCTCTGCAGATCAATGCCTCCAATAGACACCATTTGTGTTGTAGAAAATAAATTATAATAGAGATGTGGTAGAGTATGTGTGGTAGAAATTTGTAGGGGCCATCTCCGGCCTTGAGAAAAATCACTATTAAAAAGTGAAGAGCTCTTAACAAATCGCAAACACCAAAGGTGACAGTGGGCAATCTCGGATTGACACATATTTCATCTTCATACTAAATAAGAATACTAAAAAGGAACCAGCAATACAACCACGTTGCAATTTATTGCTTCACAGATGTGTTTTCTACTTGTCAATTGTAACGATACCAAAGTGTAAAGTTCACAATGAACTTTCAAAACCTAGGTTAAAATATACTAAAATATTGCTTTTTGCCTGTGACTTGTCAACTAACTGCAGTTCGCCTGAAAAAGAATAAAAAATAGTTTTACTCCTTCATTTTTATTAGAACATTTTATGAATTTGGGAAATATAAAGATTCCTAAGAGTAATTAAAAGTAATATTTAAAAGCAATCCTTGAAGCATTTATAATTTCAGTTACATATCTTAAACTTGATTTTCAACCGTTTTCTGGTAGCACATAAAGCATATAGCATCAGTCCTATCCTATGCGTTTGTTTAGTCTGTGAGTGATGCATGAAATGTAAACATGCATGTAAACTACATTTCTCACACTTTAACATTGATTTCAATCTTGCATTTACTATCACACTATCATAAAAGGGTACAGTGTTTAGAGTCTTGTCCTTGATGTCTTTATCAGTGAATGTGCGCAAGTCCTTTCAATTTGGTATAGGGAACCAGCATTTGTGATCTGATAAAGAGATTTTGTCAGTCACAGAGGTTAAGAGTTTATAGATAAGCTCTTGATATGCTTTAACTACTGTTCGGTTTGTCTAGTCAAAATGGTAGCACAATATTTCTAACACGTGAAATCTGTGCTGACAGGTAGAAGTTTAGGAATTCTATTTATATATATATCGGAATTTATCTATACGTAGTGTCATTGAGCAACACTTACTCGCGGGTAACATTCATAGAACCCAGGACATACTTGAAAATTAGAGAAATCTCAATGTATCCTTCCTGGTAAAATACTTTGCAAATAAATAAATAGATCCTAAAGACCTGCAATACTCCCATCCAACTACAGAAGGGAACTCTTTTCAATTGAGGTTTCTGTCCCAGTGGTTATTGTATGTATGGCATAGGATTTAGATCATGGGGAGGGATCAGATGAAGGCCATCCCAACCTACCCAAATCACTACAGGCTAGCACAGTGATTGTTTTGTAAACACCAATCTGATACTTCAATTGGATGGAACTGTGCAGAAAATAGTTATTGGGTTGTGCCCTTGCAGCCTCTTGCAGAAACATTGTAAGGGCTCAGACTGCAACGTATGGGCTGAAAGTAGTATGGAGGCTTTTAGGTTGTATTTCTCAGTGCCACCCTATGAGGTTTTCTCTGTTCTTTTTTTTAGTGTGTGGTCCTCAATTTTATATATATATTTGCTGATTTGTTAATGGATGTTTGAGCCAACCAAGAGGACTGACACTTGAGTTATGTTTTCACGGATGTCGGTTTTTTTCACTATAGAATTATTTGTTTATAATAATAACATAAAGCAACTGAATTTCTAGCAACCTTGATGTCAAACTGAATCCATAAAACTGCTAAGTTAATTTGATCTCATCCTTACACTAAACTTCTAAGTGGACTAAATCAGGTAAATTATGAATCTTACATCAACTCTGATCACTTAAAAGTGCTAGCCTTCATCCCATTCAACTGTCGATAGACTCAGCAACTGAGTTATTTGAAAACAGATGTATCTGTCAAGCCTAGTGTAAATTTAAAAGTGAAAATGGTATAATACTCAAATAAAACATCAGAAATATTTTATTATAGGCTCTGTTTTCTGTTAAGTGGATGAAATTCCTTTAGGTCACATTGTAACTGGGACAGCAAACGGTGGCTTGTAAAATAATTTGTCAGCTTGACAGTTCACGGCAACCACTGTGCACAATCATCTGAAAGTTAGTTAAAATAATTAATCTGTAGGGGGTCCGTCGTCAAGCTCTATGATATTGTTAGACCTAGGAACTCTGATGGAGATGCCTATAGAACAATGATCTGTGTCACAACTTGTTGGGGAATAAGTCAGACGGGCCTTTGCAATGGAGCAAGTGACAAAGACAGATGATCCTGTAGAGTTTTAGATTCATGTTAAATATAGTCAGAGATGAGAATGCAGTGACTATCCCACCTCCCAGCAAGAGAGGGTTATGGTTTATTTTTTGATTTAGTGGATTGTCTTGCAGCCTACACACAGCTAAAGAAAGAAATTCATGGCATGAAGCATAATTTACATCAACATGTCATATGGTATCCAATTCAATCAAATACTTTTTAACCTTGGCCTTATTACACAATTCCCCACAGTGTTTGATCTGTCTAGTGAGAACATGAACAATTATTGAGAATAATTAATTACACAAAGAACTACAAAGTGTTTAAAAAAAAGAGGAGCTAAGAAAGAGTTCTGCTCACAAAACAGTATATCCGAGTCATGTTATGGCATTACGGACAAAATAAAAATGTTTAATAGTAATCTTCGTCTAGGCTAAATTTTCTACTACGTTCCCATGTCAACTAAAGAGCTTTTCAATTTACCAAATGTTTTGGTTACTCACTGTATAAATAAAAATGTATGGAATTGACATTGTTATTCATCATAAGTATCAAGATCACGTTTTTGGCAGTTTCAGGTTTTAAAAAAATAATATTCACATTATTAAAATAAAGAAATATAACAGAAGTGGCGTGATATAGTAAAATGCATATGGAAAATCACGTATTCTAATGTAGTTATTACACGGTTTTGTGTTTAGGCAGCAATACAAAATTTCAACAACAAAACTATCCTGTGGGGTATGGCCTGGACAAGGAGGTACAGTATTACACCTTGATAATGGCTCAGTGAGAGCTGAAACATTGGTCAGATGCTTTAAACATAGATTTAATAAAAACATTTTTTTTTTTTTTAAATTTACCTGAGTGTGGCCAACTCTTCTACATATATTTAAAATGGGGAATTAGATAAAGAATTAAAATACTACAACTCCCCGCCATTGACCTTATTACATATTTGGGTCTGACCCTCAGCCATCTCTTAACCATAAATTAACTCTAAATCCCCTTAACAAAACCCCCTAAAAATAAGGACCAAAGTTGAAATATACTCACCATCCTTCTGTTGACAGAGCCCAGGAAAGGGGTTATTTTATGGGTTTTAACAGTAGATTGAGGTTAGGTAGGTTAAACCCTTTAAAAAGGTTAATAAGATGTTTGTATCTAACTTTTAATGTTTAATTTTTTGGGGGTTGATTGGAAATAGAGGGACTGGGGATTCCCCTATTTAATGGACCCCTTAGGTGCCATGGAAAAAAACCAATAAAGCTTATAAGAGAATCCTCACATCATTGTTCCTTGGAAACATCAAACTCAAACCATTGGATGCTAGAAGTATTGCTGTAATTTGAAACCAGATTTTAGATGTGACAGCAAAATACATGAGTATAGTTTAGACCTACAACAAGATTATATGGGACAAATATTTTTCTACTTTATGAATCAATTTTTATCTCATGCAATGGTCTCTGCCTCAGCATTCATATTGGACAAGCCAGTATGAAGAGAATAGGGCCCATATTACATACTTAACGCTAAAGTTAGTGCTCAGCTGTGTGAGCGTTACAAATGGCCAGGCCATGCTCTGGCCTTTCCATTGATATCGAGCATGGCCCTGTATCATTTATGGTTCAGTCCAAAGGACCCCTGTATCTCCACCATTTGAAGTTCCCTGCCTGGCCGGGGATGAAGTTACCTTCTGACGTCATCGCGCCCATGCACAATGACATCAGTGGTTAGGGGGAGGATCCAGTGGCAGGGCTGACATCCAGATCGGGATAGCAAAGATCCACTCAGCGTGTCGTCCGCAGCCAACCGGTTAACATCTACTATGCGTAATGAAGGGCCAACTCTAATAAGTCTGTTCTGTAATAAGAGCCGATTTAGCTCTATTTCCATTAGAAACTACCAAGGGTTGGTCCTTCATAATGCAAATTTAAGCCTATAGATGAAATGTACATCATAACTTAATCACTTGGCTGCGAAGGACGCGCTCAGCTCGTTGTCTTGATCACGCACAATGTGCGGACAACGCACACCAGAACATGGCCTTCCCAATGATACCAAACATGACCAGTTTCAGTGTATAATAAACATTTTAAAAATTGCTAAATATATAAAAATAGAAATTTGTTTCTTTTTTTTTAAATTTATTAATGCAGCACTATTGTTCACTTTTAAATTATAATGTGAACAATGATGCTGCACTGATGAAAAAAATAGTTTTCTCTTTAACTAAAATTGTGTATTTTCTCAAAAAAATACAGTAACGAGTTGTCATTTTTTTAACAAGCGTATCCCATAGAATATATAACCACAAAGGGTTGGATAATAAAATGTACAAAAATAATTTTACACGCTGTAGATCAGTGTTTCCCAAACCTCAGGACCCGCTGTCACACCAGGTTTGCCAGATATCTGAAGCACACCACAGGTGATATAATTTTCTTCTCAGTGAATGCAGGATTCAGTCTGCATTTCCCCAAGGTAATCTGCAAAATCTGACCTGGTTAAGGGTTCCGAGGACAGGTTTCGGAAACACTGCTGCAGATGATTGAAATTTTAATAGAAATTCACATTCTTTTACATTTTTTGTTATAGCATTCTGACAGAACATGACATATACAAATAATAATCATATATTATGAATCTGCCAAGGCTGCCGCAAAAAAGGATATATAATTTGTCTGGGTCCTACAATAAAATATGCCTTCGAATCGCGTTTAAATATGGTGCGCAAAACCGGTAATAATGAACACAGCAAACAGAAGTGAAATGGCTCAGCAGTGAAGGGGTTAAAATCCCATAAAAAACTATTAAACCACATAATGGGAAACATTAAAGCACAAATCACAGTAAATTATTGGCATAATTGCAAGGCATTGGGCAGTATAAAACAGATTTTGACCTGGATTTTTATAAATCCTTGTCTATTCACAAGAATTAATTGTTCACAGAATAAACTCCTATAATTGTGATTTAGATCTTTCATTGATAAGGTGTGTCTGAAGCATTGCACAGTGAGAAATACAAAGGGAACACATGCTCACTGAACGTCTTATTTAACCCTTTCCGATCCAATGTTAGAATATATCCGACACAACCTTTTGCCAGTTGCGGTCCAATGTCAGATATATTCCAACGTGACCGGACCGGCCCTCCCTCCCTATACTGACCTCTCTCTTCGGGGTCCCACAGAGATCTGACTTCATTGAAGTCAGATTTCAGTTTTTTTATACCCCTCCAGCTTGATGATGTCTGTCACGACAACTACTCGCACTGCAGCGAAAGACGCCGTATTAAACCGCTCACTATCTGTCTATCCTAGACCCAGATAATGACTGCATGGACAACAATCCCCGCGCACTTATCTAACCGTCCCGGCCACACTTTCGCTCACAACAGGCACGTATAGCACGATGAATTGATCCCCAGGAGTGTAACGCAGTACTAGTCTTCTCTTGAATCGGGTAGTGACTACGTCTCCCACAATCCCTGGGCCCACTTTCCTATTCTATTAGTTACGCTGCCACCAGTCCTCATGGACACTACACGCGTCGCAGCAAGTGATGTAGGGCTAAGCAACCCCGCCGTCTGTCTATCCTAGACCCAGACAGTGACTGCGTAGACAACAATCCCCACTTGCTTACCCAACCGTCCCCAGCGACCGCAACTCACAATTTTGTAGCTACTCAAGCTTAAAACAACAAGCAATACTCCAGTCTCTTCAGTTAGCATGGATCTCATCAGCCAGAGCAGAGCTTAAATAAATTATATTTATTTATGATACAGAAAAATCACAGTGCATTGATTACAAAATTATAGATAGAATAAATCGCTAATTCCACACTACACAGCAAAATAAAAGAAAAGGATTAAACACAGAGCATTACTTACAACAACCTAATCAGTAAGCTAGCATTGGCGACTCCTGGAGATAGAAACATGGACAGCATGGACAGATCATCATTTTGAATGTACCCCTTGTGATCAGCAGCAAGTACATGGCAAGCTTCAGAATTTATAGGCTTCCTGGTCCTTCCAAAACCCACCCACAAATGGCCCAGCCTCCTGCACTACATATCCCAGCAGGCCAAGTTCTGGGCACGCTCCGTGAGTTGCGTCGTTAATTTTTAATTGCCCAAAGGCGTCCATCTTCGCCCCAGACCCTCCTTAGGGATCAAGGGCTGGGCTTCCTTCTTTGAAGATAGGACCTACATCTTGGTGCCGGGCTGGCTCCCAATGTGCGACTAATAGGCTACACGACATGTCAGTTCACAAAACACATTCCATTTTACAGCCATGTGTTATATCCTCCCCCTAGGGGAGAAAACTAACCATTTTAATTACATTTTAGCACTTACGTTCCCGAAATGGTCAGACACAAATAGGAATATGACTCTATACGGAGGAGATATGTATAAACAGGCACATAGACACATATACACAGGCAGACCCTTATATAGATAGAAATACAGATCTAATCTGCCCCATCTCCCATCTGCTACAATGTCAGTTTCAGATGCCCATCAAATGTCAGAGCAGGGGTGCACCTGAAGGGGAGAGGGTGGGTCCTTTGGACCCCTCTATCTCCCTATCACCGAGTGGTACCTTGTCAAGAGAAACATCACTAGAACGGTGTGATGGGGTGTATATAAGGTTCCCTGAGGAAAGGGTTAACTTGACAGGATTGATCAGCCCAGCAACACACAATGGCTTGATGTTGTGGTTGCTGGGGCTTTAAGAGAGACACGCCTATACAGGCACAGGAGGTTCATTTTGGTGGATCTCCCCTCAGACAGACACAGCTCCTAAAGGCCTGTGATTTGAGGACACAATCTTTTGTTTTTGTTACATTGATTGCTGGATAGAAGAGAAAGGGTTTCTTCTTTTGTTTATTTGGTTGAACCAAGCAACTGTGCCTGTATACACCTGTGCTACAAGGAATAAAGACTGCTTGATGAAACACTTTCCCTGCTGTGGTGTTCACGAGACAAGGTCCACTCCATTACATTATGGTGGGTGCGGTGGGATCGATATAAACCGTGGAGTGGAGATGTGCCTGATTCACATTGGCAGTTGGTAAGAGTACCTCATTTGTGACATTTCCTGGGTGTGCGCAAAGTAAAGGCAGTCTGCACTAGGATTGTGTTTCTGTTTCTTAGGAAAATGGATTCTGACAAGCTGTTAAAGTGGATGATGGAACAGCAACAGCAGAGGCAGCAACAGGAGTTCCAGCTTCAGCTACTACAGCAGATGCAATCCATTCAGAAACAGCAACATGCCCTGCAGCAACAACTACAGACTGAGACGCAGCAGCAACAGCAGGAGTTCCAAGTGGCACTTATACAGCAGCTTCTGGAGTATACAAGGGAACAAGGTGCAACAGACGGTTCTTCTAAGGAGTCCTTCTTCCATGCCCTGACCAAGATGGGACCAGAGGATGATCCAGAAGCCTACCTGACTGCATTTGAGAGACTTGCAACCCTGGCCCAGTGGAAGAAAGGTACCTGGGTTATAAGACTGGCTCCCTTTTTAACCGGTGAAGCGCAGACTGCTTATCAGTGTTTGGGGGAAGCCGAAGCAGGGGACTATGATATACTGAAATCTGCTATCCTGAATCGTCTTGTTCTTTCTGATGAATGTTATAGAAATAAGTTCAGGAATAAGACATTTGTTTTGGGCACTCCCCCTAGGGCTTTTGCTCAGCAGCTTAAAGATTTGGCATATAAAATGGTTAAAGCCTGCTACTCGCCCAGTCTCTGAAGTTATGGATTTGCTAATCCTGGAACAATACATCAAACAGCTCCCAAAGGGTCTGTCCCAATGGGTTTCACGACACAAACGCAGTTCCTTGGATTATGCTGTCCAAATTTCAGAAGAGTTTCTGCAGGCAGAGGATACCCATGGGTATCAGGTTGCTCAAAAGCAAATTAAAAGAGAAAAGTGGGAAACATTAGGGAAGCAACCTTCTGTTTTAAATGCCCCTCTATCAGGGAGGGAGAAAGTCTCTATGGAGAACTCAACTCTAGCAAGTCCCTGGTATAAGGCCAGTACAGAAAGGCCTTCTGGCAATAAAGTGAGGGCTTTTAGCATTGATCAGGTACAAGAAAGGCAGCTGGTATGCTTTAAGTGTGGAGAAAGTGGGCATATCGCAAAATGTTGTTCCTCTGTGGACTCTATGGAGTGTGACTATGTTGGCCAGTGTTATGCAGTTAACTCTGAAGTGAATGACCTGGAAGCTTTTGTAGTCCCAGCATGGGTGAATGGCATAGAAGTCAGGGCCCTTGTTGATTCAGGTTGTGTCATGATCCACCTGGGGCGCTGTCTCGGTCTGGATCCTCTGACGCCTCCCTTGGTCACCCCTTTTGCCGTTACCTGCATGTCCTATGTAGATGCCAGGACTTCGTTTTGGTTTTTCTTTTTTTTTTCTCTCACGTTCAGCTCAACCTTGATTACTGGCATTCTAATGATCATCACCTGCAGATCATCCTGCCCAGCCTCCTTGTGTATATAAGGAGGCCTCTCTCCTGTAGCTTTACTTCCTCATTGAAGTTTGGACTTTGCTGATCTATGTTTTGGATACTCCTTGTGCTGACCATAGCCTCTGAATACCCATCTGGAACCCATCTGTGAACCTTCCTCCCTCTGCATACCGGTAACTCTCTTCTATTGTCTCAAGAACCCCCTTTTTTGGATTTCCGTGTATGACCCCCTGGCTATGGACTTTTGACTATCCTGATTTCCGTGTATGACCCCCTGGCTATGGACTTTTGACTATCCTGATTTCTGTACCCCTCGATATCTGCTTGCCACCCTGACCACGAGTTTGCCTCATCCTTAACGGATACCTTGCCTTGGACTTTATCTTTTCTGTTCAGAATTATTCCTCCATTTTGTGCTCAGCGAAGCAGATTCATTTGTTTTTTGCTGTTTTGTATATTAATAAATATTTTTGTTTTTGACCCCTCAACTTGCATATTTCATCACTGCTCACTGCACACTGGGCTCACACATGCGACCCACGCAAAGTCCGCTTGACAGAATGAGGAAGTCTTTAAACCGTGAGCCCGCAGTGAGCCAAGCAGTAAAAGAGTATGTGACGGGGATAATGGAGGAAATCTTGCAGCAAGTAGATCTGTTATTTGTTGACCTGCATAAAGGCTTAAGGGGCATCTCAGCTAAGGTGCGAGTTTCAGTTTCTGAAAAGGGGCCCAGAGAACCCCTAACCCTGGAGGAGCGTGCGAGGAGAAGGTCAAACAACTTGTGCTTCTACTGCGGGAGTGACCAGCACAGATTGTCAACCTGCCCTCTGCGCCCCCACAAGCCATCCAGCACCCCACCTGAGTCAGCGTCAACCAAAAGGACTTTGGTTGCCAGGTCTTCCCCCACTAAGTCGAAAAGGTCAGCTTCCGTCAAAGCAGTGCCCTTGAGTCCTCCTGAAGCACTGCCCATCAAGCCGAAGAAGACATGGCCTGTCAGAGACAAGACATCCTTGAAATCAAGGAAAGAAAATTTGTCTGCCAATTCCTTGCCCCCAAAGCCTAGAAAGGCTTTGCCTGCCAAGTCCTTGCCCGAGAGGTCCATCGCTGAATCATTGGACACAAATCCTGAAACCGTGCAGCAAGATTCCTACCAAACTGAACCTATGGATTCCCAATCCACCCTGCCCACAGAACATGTTCCAGCCGTACCGATGGAGGAAGAGCCCAGCGTGCCTACAGAGCCTGACCCCGTGGTGCCCATGGAGATAGCGTCTGTCCTACCCTCCGGTATGACACCCACCACTCCAAGCCGGCACCTCACGGCTAACTGTGTTACCGCTCAAGTGCCTTCCAGTCGGCGTATCTCATGTTACTCATCGGCTTCTGAGAACTACTCATCAAACGAGTGGGATTCTGTGGATTCAGAAGAGGAATTCCCTAAAGAGACTGCACGTCACCCTCGAGGGCAACCTGGCAGGTTCATTGGGTGCATGAGGACCACCTACATAGGAACCACGTTCACTTCCCCGGCCTATGTTTCTGAGCCTTCCCAGGCCTCTGTCCGTAAGCCTTCACAGGCTTCTGTATCTGAGTCTTCTCAGGCCTCTGTATCTAAGCCTTCTCAGGCCTCTGTATCCAAGCCTTCTCAGGCCTTTGTATCTAAGCCTTCTCAGGCCTCTGTATCTAAGCCTTCTCAGGCCTCTGTATCTCAACCTTCTCAGGCATCCGTCTCTGAGCCTTCTCAGGCCTCCGTCTCTGAGCCTTCTCAGGCCTCCGTCTCTGAGCCTTCTCAGGCCTCCGTCTCTGAGCCTTCTCAGGCCTCCGTCTCTGAGCCTTCTCAGGCCTCCGTCTCTGAGCCTTCTCAGGCCTCCGTCTCTGAGCCTTCTCAGGCCTCCGTCCCTAAGCCGTCTCAGGCTTCTGTTCCTAAGCCTTCTCAGGCCTCTGTCCCCAAGCCTTCTCAGGCCTCTGTCCCCAAGCCTTCTCAGGCCTCTGTCCCCAAGCCTTCTCAGGCCTCTGTCCCTAAGCCTTCTCAGGCCTCTGTCCCTAAGCCTTCTCAGGCCTCTGTCCCTAAGCCTTCTCAGGCCTCTGTCCCTAAGCCTTCTCAGGCCTCTGTCCCTAAGCCTTCTCAGGCCTCTGTCCTAAGCCTTCTCAGGCCTCTGTCCCTAAGCCTTCTCAGGCCTCTGTCCCTAAGCCTTCTCAGGCCTCTGTCCCTAAGCCTTCTCAGGCCTCTGTCTATAAGCCTTCCCAGGCCTCTGTCTATAAGCCTTCCCAGGCCTCTGTCTATAAGCCTTCCCAGGCCTCTGTCTATAAGCCTTCCCAGGCCTCTGTCTATAAGCCTTCCCAGGCCTCTGTCTATAAGCCTTCCCAGGCCTCTGTCTATAAGCCTTCCCAGGCCTCTGTCTATAAGCCTTCTCAGGCCTCTGTCTATAAGCCTTCTCAGGCCTATGTTTCTGAGCCTTCTCAGGCCTATGTTTTTGAGCCTTCTCAGGCCTCTGTCAATAAGCCTTCTCAGGCTCCAGTAACCAAGTCATCGCAGAGCCCAGCTATCGCTTCCACAGTGTCTTCGCAGAGCCCAGCTGTCGCTTCCACAGTGTCTTCGCAGAGCCCAGCTGTCGCTTCCACAGTGTCTTCGCAGAGCCCAGCTGTCGCTTCCACAGTGTCTTCGCAGAGCCCAGCTGTCGCTTCCACAGTGTCTTCGCAGAGCCCAGCTGTCGCTTCCACAGTGTCTTCGCAGAGCCCAGCTGTCGCTTCCACAGTGTCTTCGCAGAGCCCAGCTGTCGCTTCCACAGTGTCGCCGCAGAGCCCAGCTGTCGCTTCCACAGTGTCTTCGCAGAGCCCAGCTGTCGCTTCCACAGTGTCTTCGCAGAGCCCAGCTGTCGCTTCCACAGTGTCGCCGCAGAGCCCAGCAGTGTCCTCGGATTTAGTATGCACTTCCAATGGGAACTGGATCCATAAAGGGGACTTACAAACATTTGAAAAGGCGCTTAAAGCACTTATTGCTGAAGGGCAACGTCCTGAGTGCTCCAAGCCTAAATCTGGGCGATCGCGCCGGAGGTCCGCCTACATCGGCACCACTGTCCGTACCCCTGAAGGTCTGATCACCTTGGAACCAATACCTCCCGAGTTTACGTATGGCTCCAATGGTACCGTGGTTAGGTGTACGGACCTTCGAGTATTTAAAAATGCCCAGAGTGCCTGGAAGGCACACCGCAGAAAGGAGACTCGTTCTAACCGTGCATCCAGCTCTAAGGGACTGTTGCCCGTTGTCACGGGACTTGTTGCCTACGGATCTCCTGAGCCACCTGTTGTGGATACTGTTCCTGAAGGCTGTGCCTTGGCCTCTAACGGCGCATGGATCATCAAAGAAGATTTGGCGAAATTTGAGCACCTCATAAGTACATATGGAGACGTTTATAGTGAACCCGGTTCCGATTCCGAGTACATTGGTTGGTGGTGACCTGCGTTTTGTCTCCAGTTCCAGCTTCGGTGCCCGGAGTGCACCCGTCAGGAGGGGGGTGATGTCATGATCCACCTGGGGCGCTGTCTCGGTCTGGATCCTCTGACGCCTCCCTTGGTCACCCCTTTTGCCGTTACCTGCATGTCCTATGTAGATGCCAGGACTTCGTTTTGGTTTTTCTTTTTTTTTTCTCTCACGTTCAGCTCAACCTTGATAACTGGCATTCTAATGATCATCACCTGCAGATCATCCTGCCCAGCCTCCTTGTGTATATAAGGAGGCCTCTCTCCTGTAGCTTTACTTCCTCATTGAAGTTTGGACTTTGCTGATCTATGTTTTGGATACTCCTTGTGCTGACCATAGCCTCTGAATACCCATCTGGAACCCATCTGTGAACCTTCCTCCCTCTGCATACCGGTAACTCTCTTCTATTGTCTCAAGAACCCCCTTTTTTGGATTTCCGTGTATGACCCCCTGGCTATGGACTTTTGACTATCCTGATTTCTGTACCCCTCGATATCTGCTTGCCACCCTGACCACGAGTTTGCCTCATCCTTAACGGATACCTTGCCTTGGACTTTATCTTTTCTGTTCAGAATTATTCCTCCATTTTGTGCTCAGCGAAGCAGATTCATTTGTTTTTTGCTGTTTTGTATATTAATAAATATTTTTGTTTTTGACCCCTCAACTTGCATATTTCATCACTGCTCACTGCACACTGGGCTCACACATGCGACCCACGCAAAGTCCGCTTGACAGGTTGTAGGAGAACTCTGGTACAACAGGATCTTGTTAACTTCAGCTTCTTGGACTCCCAAGAACCTGTGCTCATAATGTGCATACATGGCGATGTAAAATCCTACCCCTCAGCGAAAATTAACCTTCAGATAGATGGATATGCCTCCCAGGTTGTTGCAGGGGTGGCTGAAAAATTGCCATACCCAGTGGTGGTTGGGAAAGATTGGGAACACTTTGGCAGAGTCCTCAAAGTTCAGGTCAAAGATGTGGAACTAAGAAAGGAAGAGGAATGCAGTGCAGACATAGGAAAACTCTTCCCTTTTAAGGACCCAGACTTGTTTTCTACAAGAGCTAGGGTTCATAAATCAAAAACACAAAGGAAACTGGAGAAAAGAGACTGGGCAGACATACAGGATGTGGAACATAAATGCCCTGTTCAGCAGGTGATAGCTGGGGAAGACATGGGACAGCAAGCAGGGGACCCTGGGGACCCTATACCTGAGTTGGGGACAAGTCCTAGGGATGTGTGAAAGGCACAGAAAAACGACCCCACACTGAGTGGAGCATACGACAGTCTGGCTGTTGCAAACGGACATGTTTTGGATGCACTCAAGCATAGTCAATTCCCCCATTTTATGCTAAGGGATGAATTGCTATACAGAGTTTGCAAACACCCTAATACAGGAGACCTATGTGAGCAGATATTGGTACCAAAAGGCTATAGGAGACAACTGTTACAGCGGTCTCATTCTATTCCCCTTGCAGGGAATTTGGGGAGAGAGAAGACTCTGGGCCGTTTATTGTACAGGTTTTTCTGGCCGGGTGTATATAAGGAGGTAGAAAATTTTTGTAAGTCCTGCCCGGAATGTCAGCTAGTGGCTCCAAAGGGACAAGTCAAAGCACCACTTATACGGATACCATTAGTGGAACTGCCATTTGGTCCTCTTGAGAAAACTGCAGCAGGTAACCATCATATCCTGGTAATAGTTGATTATGCAACCCGGTACCCAGAGGCGATACCTCTCCGGAATACCTCAGCCTCGACAATAGCCAATGAATTGATAAAGTTGTTCTCAAGAGTGGGTATTCCTAAAGAGATACTGACAGACCAGGGTACAAACTTCACTTCAAAGCTTATGAAGTAGGTTTGTGCTCTCCTAAACATAAAGTCCCTTAAAACGGCAGTCTACCACCTCAAACGGATGGGTTGGTAGAGAGATTTAATGGCACGCTCAAAAAAATGTTGCGGATATTCGTGGATGGGGAGAACAGAGACTGGGACAAATTGTTGCCATATCTATTGTTTGCTATCCGTGAGGTTCCGCAGTCTTCAACTGGGTTTTCACCCTTTGAGTTGCTTTATGGGAGGAGACCTAGAGGCATACTTGACATAGTGAAGGAAGAGTGGGAGGCGCAGTCTAATTCAGACCAGAATATCCTACAGTACACTATGCAGTTGAGAGAGAGACTTAAAAGGGTCGGGCAATTTGCTGCTAGTAACTTAGAAACTGCCCAACAGGCGCAAGCTCTCAGCTATAACAGAAATGCAAAAGCCCGGGAGTTTAAGCCCGGAGATAGAGTGTTATTGCTTCTACCTAGTTCAGAAAGTAAGCTGCTGGCGAAATGGAAAGGACCTTATGAGGTAATAAGAAGAACGGGGGATGTTGACTACGAAATCTTCCGCCCTGGACATAAGAAGGAAAA
Source organism: Leptobrachium leishanense (assembly GCA_009667805.1). Taxonomy (NCBI): domain Eukaryota; kingdom Metazoa; phylum Chordata; class Amphibia; order Anura; family Megophryidae; genus Leptobrachium; species Leptobrachium leishanense. The sequence goes on from CM019066.1 coordinate 193,034,355, forward strand.
ACAAATATCATATTAATCTGTTAAAACTCTGGAGAGCCGATGAAAACTTGTTTATTGCTCCCAGAGCGGATAGACTAGGCGTGGGGCCAGATGTACGTGAAATTCAGGAGAAATCGATGGGCGTGACTTTGGGAAAACAATTAAGTCCAGCCCAGCAAAAGGGAGCACAGCGGCTGCTGGAGGCCTTTACCGATGTGGTTTCTACACGTCCAGGAAATACACACTTAATTACACATCACATAAAGACGAAAAGTGATGAAGTTGTTAGATTGAGGCCATACTTGATACCAGAGAAATTGCGGAAGGTAGTACAAGAAGAAATAGAGAGCATGCTGAAGCTTATAGAGCCTTCAAACAGTGAGTGGTGCAGCCCAATAGTTCTTGTACCAAAACCCGATGGCTCGGTCAGGTTTTGCATTGATTTTAGGAAGGTAAATGCAATATTCAATTTCGATGCACATCCTATGCCACGAGTTGACGAAATGTTAAACCGACTGGGTAAAGCCAAATATATTACCACACTGGATTTAACCAAAGGCTATTGGCAAATCCCTTTAACAGAAGCGTCAAAAGAGAAAACACCCTTTGCTACACCTGTAAGTCTGTTCCAATTCCGTGTGCTGCCATTTGGGCTTCATGGGGCCCCTGTGACGTTCCAGAGGCTCATGGATCATATTCTTACCCCTCACGAACAGTATGCCTCTGCCTATCTAGATGATGTGGTCATTTATAGCACTGATTGGAATGACCACCTTGACAAAGTGGCTGCGGTTTTAAGGTCATTGAGGTCAGCAGGTCTCACAGCAAACCCAGCGAAGTGTATATTAGGGAAAACAGAAACCAGATACTTGGGCTATGTTTTGGGCAATGGCCTTATTAAGCCTTTGCAAGACAAGGTTGCAGCACTGGCTAAAATGCCTGTTCCTACCAATAAGAAGCAGGTCAGGTCATTTCTTGGCTTGGCTGGGTACTACAGGAAATTTGTGCCACATTTTTCTACCCTGGTAGCCCCTTTAACGGACTTGACCAAAAACTCTGCTCCAAACAAAGTGATTTGGACTTCTGAATGTACCAAAGCATTTACCGAATTAAAACATACGCTGTGTGATCAGCCGGTGCTGCACAGTCCTGATTTTGACAAAGAGTTTGTACTACATACGGATGCCTCAGAGGTGGGCTTAGGGGCTGTATTGTCCCAAGAATTTGATGGAGAGGAACACCCCATCCTCTATTTAAGCAGGAAACTACTTCCCAGAGAGAGAAATTTTGCCGTGATAGAGAAGGAATGTTTAGCAGTGAAATGGGCTATTGACTCTCTGCGCTACTATCTGTTCGGCAGGCACTTTCTCCTTGTGACCGACCATTCTCCTCTACGTTGGCTTCACACCATGAAATCCAAGAATGCACGGCTCACTAGATGGTATTTGGAATTACAAACCTACTCCTTCAGTGTCCGGCATCGTCCCGGAAAGGAGCACCTGAATGCAGATTTCCTATCTAGGGATGTGTTTGGTGTGGGAGAGTGTGCCTGGGGGTCCACTCTAAGGGGGGAGGTGTGTGATGGGGTGTATATAAGGTTCCCTGAGGAAAGGGTAAACTTGACAGGGTTGATCAGCCCAGCAACACACAATGGCTTGATGTTGTGATTGCTGGGGCTTTAAAAAGAGACACGCCTATACAGGCACAGGAGGTTCATTTTGGTGGAACTCCCCTCAGACAGACACAGCTCCTAAAGGCCTGTGATTTGAGGACACAATCTTTTGTTTTTGTTAGGTTTTCTTCTTTTGTTTATTTGGTTGAACCAAGCAACTGTGCCTGTATACACCTGTGCTACAAGGAATAAAGACTGCTTGATGAAACACTTTCCCTGCTGTGGTGTTCACGTGACAAGGTCCACTTCATTACAAACGGTCACAGTGTTACCTTTCCAGTGATGCCTCTATTTAACCCCTTAGTTGCCAGCCTTTAACCCCTTAGTTGCCAGTAGACATTTTTTTCTGTTTAAAAACTGTGTAAGGTTAGAAAAAAGGTTACATAATCACTCACAGGGTTATTCAGAGAAAGGTGAAATAGCAGGAGAATGACTGGAGAATCGAAACTTCTAGGTCAAAATAGCCGATTTGGAAAGTGAGATAAATGGGAGAATTTTACTGGTTTGGCTATTTTGACCTAGAATTTTCCCTTCTCCAGTCATTCTCCTGCTTTTCACCTCTCTCTGAAAAACCCTGTTAGTATTGAGGTTCATAAATAATGCCAGCAGTTAATGGATTTAGGGCAAACAATCTGGAGAGTAGCTAGTTAATCTTGGAAGATGATGTTGTGGGTACAAATTTTGGGTTTGGGATAGAATAATGAAGTAGAACTTATTATTATGATATATTATTGCATTTCAGCTATTAAATAGGCTCTTCAACAATACAAATATTAATTTATAACCTTAAATATTAAATACATAATAATTATAACTATTTTAGCTCTAATCAGAACTACAATCCTTATTTTTACTATGCCCCTAGGATTGCCTTTAACCAACTAACCCTGGAATGAAAATAATTTAACATATTTTAACCTTTTCAGATTTTTAACTACAGTTATTCTAACCACTTTCGGGCTTAAGCTTTTGGTACATTTCATGATAGTTCTGTTCCAAGAGATCATTATGCTTTAGCTTGTATACTTGATTATGCAGTCAACCCTTCTTCTACATTCTGTATATAAACATTGTGACGGAAATGCTCTTGTCCTCCTATCCTGCTCTCCAGACACCCCCTTGCTGCAGTCAGCTCGGCTACTAGGAATGCGGTCCTCAGCACCTCGACCCGATTGTTTCTGCCTGCTGGGAGACGTGTCTGGCTGGTAGGGATCTGTGCCAGTGCTGGGCCGAAGTTACAGCAGATTCTGGGAATCTGCAGGCTTTCGATATTTCTGCCGATTCGATCTCCCTACTTGTAGACTCGATTTTATATCAGTCTTTCAGATGGCCACTCAGTGCCTTCTGATGTTGAGTGTAGTGGAATAGTGCAGAGGAATAACACACCAGACAAGCTGAATGTATAAACCAGCAACTATCTGCTTTACTTAGGCTTTTTACAGGAGTATTTATGCAAAATACAGTGACACCGACTCATCCTCTCAGTCAACAGTTACGGGGTAAAGCACACAATTAGCAGTCCATTATCAAACACCATTTACATATTCCATTGTCCCAGTGAATCAGATTGGGGCAGTGTTTGCCCACCAGGCTGACTCACAACTCACATGCAAATAGACAGAGCATTCTGGCATAAACACAGATTACACAAACATTCTGCACCTCCATTTTGAGCCATGCGGTCCTTTGTCCTTGGGACCAATGGCTGGCTTCTGCAAATGGTGTCCTGGTGCTGGGGTGAACGGGGCTAAACAATAAAACAAGTCTCAGCAGCACACATGTACCTATAGCAACAAAACACATTTAAAATCACACCACACAATATAGATGAACATAAAGTCTTTCCCAAGACAATTGTCTGTTTATTTTGTTGTTTTTTTTGTCATGGGAATACGTGTAAAAGTCTTGGGGATTGAACCGGGGAGCGCTATGTCAGTTCCATGACAAACAGGTCTTGCTGAATTTGTATATATGGCTTGTTCATCTGTACTTCTATATTTTAGAATTTTCTGGAGGACTATAAAGGCTTCTTAAACTCTTGTATTATTTTTAAATGAATTTAACTTTTTCCAAGTCCATATTTATCACATTTCCTAGTTAATAAATTTGACACATGCCATCCCTTAAAAAAACAATATATTCAATTTGTATGAAGTGTGCTTTACTTAATATGTAAAAAAAAACGTGCTTGTAATACAAAAAAATGTCCATCTATGAAATTTTGGTAACTCCTAAAATACTAAAAAATTAACCAGATGCATAGTTGTATGACTAACTGGTCCAGTGTAGTCGTCCTTATGAGACCCACTAATCCTCAACATGAGAACGGTGATCCATTGCATCCTAATTTGGTCAAATGACTACAGTCGACTACAGCAGCCTAGCAACTACTCGAATTCGAAAGATTTTCTGCTTCAAGTCAGACAATCTAAGCCAGTTGCCACTATACACAGCACACACATATATATATTTATATAGTGTACATATATACATAGCACAAAAATACAGTTGTGCTCAAAAGTTTGCATGCCTTGGCAGAAATCGTGAAATTTTGGCATTGTTATTAAAAATATGGCTGATACTGAAAAAAAAAAATCAACTGTCTTTTATTTAAGGTTAGTGATCATATGAAGCCATTTATTATTACATAGTTGTGTGGCTCCTTTATAAATCTTAATGATAACAGAATTCACCCAATTGGCTCTGATCAAAGGTTTACATACCCTAAAATGTTTGACCTTGTTACAGATGCCAGATGCACAAGGTGACACACCCACAGGTTGAAATGGTAATGAAGGTTACATTTCCACATATGTGGCTTTTTAAATTGCAATTAGTGTCTGTATATAAATAGTCAATGAGTTTGTTAGCTCTCACGTGGATGCACTGAGCAGGCTAGATACTGAGCCATGGAGAGCAGAAAAGAGCAGTCAAAAGACCTACTTAACAAGATAGTAAGATATTCATATAAATTAAACTTTATAAATATGGAAAAGGATATAAAAAGACATCCAAAGCCTTGAAAATGCCAGTCAGTACAGCTCAATCACTTATTAAGAAGTGGAAAATTCGGGGATCTTTTGATATCATGTCAAGGTCAGGTAAACCAAGAAGGATTACAGCCACAACTGCCAGAAGAATAGTACGGGATACAAATAAAACCCCCAGGTAACTTCAGAAAAAATACAGGCTGCTCTGGAAAAAGATTGTGTGATTGTTCAAGGAGCACAATACGATGATACTTGAACAAAAATTTGCTGCATGGTCAAGTTGCCAGAAAAAAACTTTACTGCGCCAATGCCACAAAAAAGCCCAGTTACAATATGCTCGACAACACCTTGACACCCCTCACAGCTTCAAGCACTCTGTAATTTAGAGTGACAAGACCAAAATAGAACAGTCACAACCATAAGCACTATGTTTAGAGACGGGTCAACAAGTCCTATAGCGACAAGAATACCACCCCCATTCTGAAGCATGGTGGTGGCTCACTGATGTTGTTTTGGGGGGCTGAGCTCTAAAAGGCACAGGGAATCTTGTGTAAATTGATGGCATGATGAATGCAGCATGTTATCACAAAATACTGGCAGACAATATGCATTCTTCTGCTGCAAAGCTGTGCATGGAACACTCTTGGACTTTCCAGCAAAAGAATGATCCTAAGCACAAGGCCAAGATGACCATGCAGTGGTTCCAGCAGAAAAAGGTGAAGGTTCTGAAGTACCATCAGTCTCATGACCTTAATATCATCGAGCCACTCTGGGTAGAGCTCAAATGTGCGGTTCATGCAAGACAACCAAAGACTTTGCATGACCTGGAGCAGGACTGGATCTAGACACAAGTTTCAGGATGGGCCCTGTACCAATTTTAGTTTAGAGCTGGTGTTCATTTTGCAGTAACAGCGACAGGCAGAGCAGCACCAAAATGCAAGCTACGCTCATCACACTTACTCTCTCCAGAACATTGCGGCACAGGCACCATCCTTCTGCACTTCAGAGGACACCTGACAGCAAAGCTCCTCAGTCTGCATTCAGGCACATGTATATGTTATTGTCATGTCAAAATGCCATATCACAATATCTCATTAAATTGTAAATTATTATTCAGATTTCAATCCTTTTAACCATATAAATTTATTTCCCACATAATATCATCCAAGCCTTTGTGATTTTATATTTGGAAGGCAAAAGGGAAATGAGACGGGGCTCAATAAGCCACTCCACAGGGCATAACCCAAGCAAGAGACAAGGAAAACAAATTTGCACAAAGTTAACACCCCCACTGCCACTCCTGTTGCACTTTGTGCAAATTTGTTTTCCTTGATACTTTATATTTGTCAGGAAACCCTTTAAAAAACAACAACTCATAAATGTAGAATCTGATACTAAGGAAATATGCAATTTTAACCCAAATTTTAAAAAATTCTGTACTTTTTTAATTGGCTGTTCATTGCAAATTTTACATGGTCATGTTTGGTATCATTGGAAAGGCCAGGCTTGTCTTTCCATTAATACCTGAACAGACCATGTAGGAGACAGGGAACAGGAGACATCGGGGATTCAATTGTCCAAATGTCCCTATTGGTATTGCAACTCGGGGGGTGCCCCCTCCCTGGTTCTGCCAGTGCCTGGAGGCATTTTGCCAAGATGAATGGGCAGCTATAACACCTGCAAGAATTTGGGGCCTCATAGACAACTAGTACAAATAACTGCATTGATGCTGAAAGGGCCAAAACAGTATTAAGAACTAAGGGTTCTTATTTTTTTGTTTTATTTGTTGCCTTGTTAGGCTTTATGATTGTGCCATTCTGTTATGACCTACATGTGAATATGAACCCCATAAGAAATTTAAAAAAATGCATATTGCCTGCTTAGTCATGTTTTCTTTAAAAGTGGTACATATATTACCAATTCTTCAAGGGTATGCAAACTTTTAAGCACAGCTGTATATACACACCACACACATCTATAATACAGGTCCCTTTACAATTTCAAAAATGTATTACAAAGGCAAATGAAAAGACAGATAAGTGAAAATTATTACAAAATGAGACGTATATATTTCAGGGGTTTTTTGCCTCATTAAATACACCTCTATATGGGCACCATTAGTTGCACGATGCACATCAAGTCGGTACTCGATTTCTTGCCATGTTCGCTGTAGCATACCCACACCAATGGTGGCAATGGCACTATTCTCAAAATAGTTAGAATATTTAAAGGCGGATTACTTTTAACGTATAATTGGTTTATAATAAACTGCTAAAACATGAACTATGGATAAATACGGATCAGATTTAATAATGGGTCATTGAAAAGTACGGAGCCCTGCCTGTTTTCACGTGGGCACCATGTATTAGGTTGTGGGGACGATCTTCTACATCAAGCCCACATGTTAACCCTTTGCGTGTGCACAAGATACCTGTTCCAAGCGCAAGCAAAGATTCCTCTCCGCCGCAGCCTCCTGCAGTTGTTTAGCACTATAATAACATATTATTATTATTATGCTGCTAAGATTATTATAGTATTGTATTAATAATAATGTGACGAAACGGCTGCTTCAATGTTTATTTACATTTATTTTTCCTTGCATTTCATTGCTCTGTATATAGGTTATAGTGGTGTGTAATGTGCTATGCTGTTCTCAAAAGTGTGTATCTATATGTTACAGTTACAAGTTGTTATAAAGCACTCACAGAACAGTAGGAGAGAACCCTGCTGAAGAGCTTCCAAAATAAGTTGTCCCTGGCACGAGCAGCCAGCCCCCATGCACCCACCATGAAGGAGAGCAGCACAACAGGGGGTCGAGTCATTGCCCTTGTTATATTTTGCACAGAGGAGCGAGGGTACCCAGTGTTGGGGAGGGGGGAGTTATGGGACGAAACGGCCACTTCAAAGTTTATTTGCATTTATTTTTCCTTGCATTTCATTGCTCTGTATATAGGGTAGAGTGTTGTGTGATGTGCTGTGATGTCTGTATGTTAGAGTTACAAGTTGTTATAAAGCACTCACAGAACAGTAGGAGAGGACCCTGCTCAAGAGCTTGCAATCTAACCTTTTGTCTGCTTCCACCCGCCCTGTAAGTAATAGATTCCTTTGTCTTCACATGTTCTCATCAATCCACACCTCCCCCCAGCAACTAAGTCACTCACATGATTGTTATCTGACTCCTAAGCCTTGTTTCTGTACCTTCCCCCTGTGGGTTTGTTTTTCCTACTCTAAAGTGAAAATAAACTTATTCTCCATTTTGGGTTGAAACTGCAAGGATCTCCTGTGTGTTATTGCCTGCGTCTGAGCCAGAAACGGTACTTCTGTGGAATACTGACTTGAAGGGGAGCATTCTGCACGTGGCTGGAAACCCCCACGTTACAAATAATATTAATGCTTTTATAAATAATACAATTATAATAATCATAGCAAGCTTTGTTTTATTTAATTAACCCGTCACTGCTAAGCCATTTCACCGCTGTGTGCTGAGCTAATTTTTACCGCTTTTGCTCATCATGTTTAAACGCGATTTGAAGCCACGTTTTATTATATGACCCAGACATATTATATATCATTCTTTCTGGCAGACTCATAATATATCATTATTATATGTATACGTCAAGTCCTGCCTGAATATTAAAACAAAAATGCAATAAAATTTGAATTTTAAATCATCTACAGTGTGTAAAGTGGTTATATTTTCTATGGGGTGCGCTTGTTAAAAAAAAAATTGAAATGTGGAGTCGTTATATTTTTTGCTTGGGTGGGAAATTATGTGATTTTTAGCAAACGCACTCATAGAAAAAATCATTAGTGCAGCATCATTGTTCACATTATAATTGAAATGAGAACAATATTGCTGCATTAATAAGACAAAAAAACCCTTTTTTTATTTTTAATTTTTTATTTAATTTTTTAATTTAATTTTAATTTTTTACATTTTACATGGTCATGTTTGGTGTCATTAACCCCTAGCTGCCAGAGATCGGGAGATAGGGGGTTCCAATGAACCCCTTATCTCCACCATAGATGGCAGCTAGGGGTTAACTCCACAACTGATGTCATCGCGCTATGCGCGATGATGCCAGTCATTAGGAGGAGATTCCTGGAAGTTTGGTCGACATCCAAGATGTCGGCCAGCTCTGGGAGGGGACCGCGATCTGGCGCCTATTGGCGCCAAATCGCGATCCAGCCCCCAGCAGGCTGTGCCCTTTCAAGCGGTGCCTGCCTTTTTGCGCTGCACCCAGACGATCGGGAGGGAGAGAGGTCCAAAGGACCTCCCCTTCAGACACCTTCCCCGCGTATTGTGCCCGCCGGGGTCCCGGATGCTGTGCTGACATCCAATATTACAATAATAATCATAGCAGCATTATAATAATAATAATAATATGCTTGTTTATGGAATTACGGGTACAGGTAGATGGGGAAAAACCAGGTCCTGCTGAGATACAAACTCATGACCCCATGTTAACTATGCAGGCGCATTAGCCAAATGAGCCACTGCACTACCCTTTCTGATATGCAGCTCTGATAAGGATTTAACGCAGGGTGGAGGTGGACGGCTGATGGGTAGCATGTTTCCCTGCCCCGTGAGCTGTCGGCTGTGGCAGGTGAAGGAGAGCTGCGGGAGGCTGCGGCCCGACCCCCAGCTAGGAGGGCCCGGGGACTCCCTGCGTGCGTACGGAACAGTTATCTCGTGCACACGCAAAGGGTTAACATGTGTGCTTAATGTAGAAGATTGCCCCCCACGACCTAATACGTGTATATCATGCCCCCATGAAAATGTTTTTTTTCACCCTGACACCAGCAGGGCTCCGTAGAAAAGAAATGGCATTGTGGCAAGTAAAAAAACAAACAAGCATGGTACAATAGAACAAAGGGATACCATAATTGGCTGAACACATTGGAGAAGAACAAAAGAATGCATACAATTTTTTTTTCCATTTTAATGGCTTTCCGGTTTAAACTAATTTAAATCCACATTGATGTCTTGATGGCTAGGCAGCTCCTTCCACATAGCAAGTAGGATAATACTCAATATTGTTGTATTAGAATATAATGACAGGCCACTCCCTATTGGTCTATAAGCTACCCTTTGGCACATCACATATTTTGGGTCCAAGTGCGAGGCTGGCCCTTAAAGTGCATCTGTACTGTCAAGGTGTGCTTGGCTGTGATATCTCATCCCTTGGTAAGAAATCACAATTTTTACTCACTGCGATCCACTGATGGCTGCCATTTTTCACTCTCTGGATGGATAGAACTGGGACCATCTTTCAGTGTTGCACGATAGGCCCCAGCAGCAGGGACGTGCAGTCAGTGGAGGCAGGGGAGACAGAGCCGCACCTGACATTAAGTGATAATTTAATAAACTAAAAACAAACTCACCTGCTCCCCCGCTGTCAGCTCCATCCTCTGCCTCTGCAGGCATTCGTTTTCCCAGTCTATGCAATTTGCATAGCAGGGCGTTTCCCGGCTGCACTAATGGAGTAAACTGCTCAAGATGTGTGCAGCACACGTCAGAGACAAGTGCTGCCTATTTCCTGGTCACTGCTCATTAGTGCCGCAGAGACTGACAGGCACTGATAGAGCATTGGAAAAGCTTGGACCAATGGGAAAGCACCATTGGTCCAAGCCATTCCCAAAAAACGCCTGCATTAGAGGACTGCCTCTGATTGACAGGAAACATCTAGCAGTTAGGCCAGGCAGCCCTCCAATGCAGGCTGTGAAAAGATTGCATGATGGACAACCCCTGGCTGGCTGCATGGGGAGCTGCAGTCCAGGAGCCTGGCACAGGGGTGCCCTGCTCTGCCACTCAGATCTGCATCAGCTGGGGATGCCCATTTATACCCCAGGCTGGTTATTGTTTGCTAACTGGGGCTGGAAGAATTGCACAGCACATCTGCCCCCCAGGAGGGATCTGAGGGAGTGCAGCAGCCTTTGAAATTCAAGCAGCAGCAGGAAGCTCTCTTTGCCCAGCTGCAAGGTAAGTGACCTCGGGGGAGAGACTAGAGGGTTAATGATGGGGAGGGAGAGGCCATGGCTTTCCTCTGTGCTGATGTCCTGATGTTCAGATAGTGCTTAGCTGCCAATCTGTATGATGTATTGTATCTCTAGCCAGGCTGCCTGGGGAGGGACAGGACAGGACAGGCGGGGGACTCAGCAGATGCAAAGTTGCCAGCAAGACTAACAACTCATCTTCTACCAGGGCTGTCAGATCACAGCGTGTGCTTCATGGGTCACTGGCTTTGGGCTGGGGTGTCAGATCTCCATTTTGCTCCCTGGTCAGTGCCTGAACGTGCTGCCCTGCAGTGTGCAGAAGTCAGGTTGGGTCAGTTTTCCAGTTGGGTCAGGGCTTGCTTTCCCTTCAGTATCATATGAATGATGCAAAATGTATAGGTGCTTTAAGGAATCCTAATGGATGTTGCCAGGCTCCTCTTAATACTTTGTTATAGGGGCAGCATATAGAGAGGTGTGTGTGTGTGCTCTTACAGTGCCAGTCTCTTTACACACACCCTTTCACATGCTGTGTGTATGTATATTTATATCTCCAATCTCTGTGTGTGTGTTTTGCCAGGGGCAAGCGTTGGGTTAACCTTTTTATGAGCCTGAAATATCAGGGTTATTCAGAGAGAGGTGAAAACCTTGAGAATTGGCAGGAGAATGAACAGCCAATTTGGAAAGTGAGATAAATGGGAGAATTTTTTTGGTTTGACTATTTTGACCTAGAATTTTCTATTCTCCAGTCATTCTTCTGCTTTTCACCGCTCTCTGAATAACCCTGATACAGGGCTATTCAGAAAGAGGTGAAAACCTCGAATGACTGGAGAAGTGAAAATTCTAGGTCAAAATAGTCAAACCAGAAAAATTCTCCCATTTATCTTACTTTCCAAATTGGCTATTTGGTCTAGAATCAGTGTTTCTCAACTCGTATCCTCAGGAGCCACTAACAGGCCAGGTTTGCCAGATATCTGAAGCTCAGCACAGGTGATATGATTTGCTGCTCAGTGATTTGCAGTATTCAGTCTGCATTTCCCCAAGGTGATTCTTAAAATCTAGCCTGTAGTGGGTCCTGAGGACTGGAGTTGAGAAACCCTGGTCTAGATTGTTCAGTCTCCTGCCAATTCTCCAGGTTTTCACCTTTCTCTGAATAACCTGATAGTATTATTGAATCATTGTGCTGGCTCACTATATCTTACACTCTCTTCAGTATTTCAGGCTGAGTCAATAATAGTATCAGGGATATTCAGAGAGAGGTGAAAACCTTGAATTGGCAGGAGAATGAACAAATAGCCAATTTGGAAAGTGAGGTAAATGGGAGAATTCTTCTGGTTTGACTATTTTGACCTAGAATTCAATTCTCCACTCATTCTCAAGGTTTTCACCTCCTTCTGAATAGCCCTGTATCAGGGTTATTCAGAGAGCGGTAAAAAGCAGGAGAATGACTGGAGAATGGAAAATTCTAGGTCAAAATAGCAGATCTGGAAAGGGAGATGAATGGGAGAATTTTTCTGGTCTGGCTATTTTGACCTAGAATTCTCCAGTCATTCTCCTGCTTTTCACCTCTCTCTGAATGAATAACCCTGTATGAAAACAAGTCCAGGTACAAGGATCCAGGACTGTAGATTCTTCATTTAAGAAGTCTTTGCCAATGCAATTTAGAAAGCATATTATTAAATAATTGTTCTGTATAAAGGAGCGAGAGGTTTGTGGGAACAGAATTGGCTTCCAGTCAGTCCTTACTCGCAGTGTCTGTCCTTCTGATGTACTAAATGCATGAAGCCTCCTCTTTGGGAGCTAGGAGGTTTTCTGGCTGTTTTGCATTTGTATATCTGGCTCTGATACTAACCAGTGCCTCACCAGCCACTGACCTCACCGCACGTCACTGCCCAGCAGTGATGACGGTGTACTGACTTTTCAGTACGCGCTCTGACAGCCAGTGGAGTGCACGAACTGACTGTACGGTTGTCCTGTAGGGTGGCTCTGTAGTAGCTGTCCCTCCTCCCTGCAGCACGCAACAGTGATGTAACAGGAACAGTAAAGTTTTGATGAGGAATAACTCAAATAACTTTTGAGGAGTAAATAACCGTCAAATGAGCTCAACTTGTGCTGGGCATGACAGTGTCCCTTTAAGACTTGCAGGGTTATTCAAAGAGAGCCGAATTGGCTCCGAAATTGCACTGAACGACGAATTTACCCGTGAAATGCATTTTTTGTGGCCATTCGGCTATTCAAAAAGCAAGCAGTTCGCCAAATATTGGCAAATTGCCAAAGAAATATGGTGATCTTCGATGGCAGTGAACTCTTCATAGAGAAGTAATGGTTAATCTATTCAGAGAACACCAAACAGCACTGAAATGTCAGTGAAATGCCCTGGTATAATTTGGCAGGTTTAATCTGGAGAACTCCATAGGTTTTAATGTAAAAAATATTCCCTTTTTTATTAAATATTTTTGAAACCATTTAATCTTTTAATTTGCAGCAAAACGTCTATTTATCTATTTGGCATTTTCGGCAAAAAAAATTTCCCCCTTTTTTTATTCTATACCAGACCTTTTTATTATTCATAGGATCTTATATATTAATTACAGGCATTTTTGTTGAGTAGTTTTTTTGCAAACAGCTTTTAAAACTTCTTTAAAAAAAGGACATACTTGAAAACGTGAGAAAACTCAATGTATCCTTCCTGGTACAATACTTTATAAATAAATGTTACGGTGGTTTTTCCTTTTTTTTTTACCGTTTGGTGGCTTATCGGCTTTTTCCGGTGGCTGGTTGGCGCTCTGCTAGGAGGATTGACGTTTTTTTTCTAAGATTCGTTCTGCGGTTTTGCGGCGGATTGTCGGGTGCGTTTGATTTTTTTTTTCGGCGATTCATCGTATTGCTCCAATTGTTTTTTTGCCAGTTTTGCGGTGGTTTTTCTGTTTGAGTCTGCGTTTTTGTGGTGGTTTTTCAGATGCGTTAGGCAGCTTTTCCCTGCACTTTGGGGTCCCTGCAGTGAATGCTAAATTCACCACAGGGTCCGGGAATTTGACTCCCCAAACTGCAGAGAACGTGAGAGCACCAAAATTAAATTAATTGAATAACTCTGTAGATTTTGGGTCATCAGAAGTGTTGGACTTGGTCATCACTAACCACATTAATGATAGCGTTTACCACATTACGGGCCCTATTACATTCTTAACGCTAAAACGAACGCTAAATGCGTGTTTTTTTGCGCGAACCGTTAAACATTAACGCACGAAAATCATCGCTGGAATTACTGTCAGGACAGTCTCTTATCTGTAGCGCAATCTCAGAGAGATAGGAGGAGCCACTGTGCAGCAATCTTGCCTGTACGTAGCAAGTACCAGAGCCAGGAGGAAGATGTATATAACGCTACCTGTCTACTGGTACCAGTGGCGTCAGGTTCGTGGTTGATAGGTAGAAGGAGTATGTACAGCGTAACGCCCAAGAATAAGTAATATAATCCAGGTGTAGTAGCTTGGAGAGACGCCGAGGTCACAGCATAGGTCGGGAGTATGAAGCGGTCAAATACGGAGTCAAAATACAAGCAGGGGTCAAAGCCATGGGAATCAGTTTGAAGATATAGCAGGCTACAAGGTATTGTAGCTCAATTCGTGAGAAATATTAGAGCAACAACTCACCCCACTGGTGTCTTCTTTATAGGGCGTTCCATTAACTAGCTGCGGAGAGGTCTGACGTCATCCGCCTGCGCTGGCATCTGTCTATGCCAATAAGGCCGCTTGGGACACTGCGCATGCGCGAGGCATCTTGTCTGCCGGCGAAGGAGATCCCAGCTTTTGCGGTTTCGTCCGGGTGCGCCAATGATCCGGAACACCGAATCTGTGCTGCCGGGTGCATTGACTTGGGGTCCGGAGGGATGGTGAGGGCGACATCCTTACAATTACATTTCTCGCGCATTTTTTCATCCGTTGGGAAATTGCGCTCGGAAAACCGTCGCGCAAAAATGCCAGCAAAGTACCGTTGCGCACAGAAATCAGTGAGCGCAATGTCATTTTTAACGCGAGTCCGTCATTTTTGAGTGGACTGTGCACAACAGACGTACGTTTTGATGGAAGACAAGGTAGTGGCTGTCATTTTTGACGGATCTAGTAAAAAAAACATTTGCATCGACGTTCTCCGTTGTGAATCTGCAGTTTGGTCCGGTTGTTACAATTTGCCGTTACCACCAGCTTTTCAAAGACGTTAAAATTATGCGCTTTAACGCTGTGCGTTAAATTTGCGCTAAGATTGTAATACCATGCGCGCACCAGCGCACAAACTCATTTGTGCTCACAATGTTAAGTATAGGATGTGAGCACTAAATTGCGCTCGCAAAGTGTTCGTGCAGGGTCACTCGCGTTAGACGTTAACACGCATTTTGTGCGCGAACGTCGTAATACGACATTCAGCGCAAAGGGTTTTGCCCCTCACGTTAATGCGTTTTTGTGCACGCGCTAATGTTTGCGTGAAGAATGTAATAGAGCCCTACATCTCTTTTGTAGGGATTTTGCATCTCTGTAACCTGAGCTTAGTCTGCAACTCGAAGACTTGTTTGTTTGCCTGCATGTGCTGTTAGATTGCAGTTGAGACAAAGTCTAAGTAAAGTAAGCAATCTTTAAGTGATACGTTTATTGATGCTTGACAATTTATCAGTTGACACCACTGTAATCAAGTCTTGATCCGATGTTCTGGAGTTTTGTATTCAAGTATGCTAGTTGACACATGACTTTACATGGGCTCTAATTTACTCAATTTCATTCGGATTTTCCCTCTGACTATATTTTTCCAAGTATATGCTAATCCAACCTGCCACTCTACTAGATTTTAGAACCTTGAAAGTTAACCTTGGGGTCTGGTGATTTAGCTTGCTATCGGTACACTATGATGCACTGGTGAGTAATGTTTGTAAATGTAATTAATTTAAGTACTGTTGATGTTGTATTGTTTGGACCTTTCAATCTACATAGATATTGGCTTAAACTAATTTGATGATGTGATATTTTTGATGATATAAATTTTTTTTTTTAACTATTACGGGCACCATCACATTCTTGGTGCTAACGTTAGCACTCACCTGAGTGAGCGTTAACGTTAGCCCTGGTGGCCCTAGCACGGGCCACCCATATTACAATCCAAACGCTAATGGGTTAAAAAAAACGTTAGCGATTGGAATCTTGCACTTTTCAGCACGAGGTTACTGTACTTTGCATTCACTATACTTAACATGGGGAGCGCAAAGAGTTAATTAGCACTACAATGTACTAAGGCTAATTACCATCCGGCTGCAGTTACGCGAAAGTTAACCACAGCCTGGACCTGGTGCTAACGAATCCTGCTAGTGCAGAATCCGTCAGCACCAGCCAGATATCCCCCCCCCAAAAAATCAGATACTCACCTTCCATCCTACGGCGAAGACCGCAGCTCCAACCGCTTCCTCCGTCCGACGGGAGCAGGGAGAGACTGGTGAAAAAAAAGTTCCCCAGTCTCCCTCTGCGAATCACTACGCTGACCTGCTGGATCTCACGAGGTGCCAGTGTTTGCCTTAATGGAGTCCTATGGACTACATCAAGTGGATGCTTGCGGCGGCGCTTAGCGTTGCCGCGCGCATCCCGGGGCTTAGTGCCCGATTACAATACAGGCAGCTTTTTCAGCACCTGCATCGCAATATCATGCTAAAAAAGGTACGCAAAGGAGAAACCTGCAGGCGCCCTATATTTTGCCAAATAAAATCTCTCCTCTTAAGAGTTTGTAAGGCTCAGCAAAGGGAAAAAACACTTGCCTACCTAACATAAACCGATTTCTTGCTCACCAGTCGGTGTATATCACTGACATGCTTGTGTACTGCCCATTACCATATCCCGAGTGTGGCGATCACTTATTCTTACTGCAAGTGATACATCGTGGGCGGTAAACATATATAATATATTCGCTATTGTGTATACACTGAAATTGTAACTTAGAGATTTCTATCTCTCTACATAGCAATTCCATGTGGTTTAATTTTCATTTTTTCACCTTTTTTTTTTTTACTCCCAACATTTACTTTGTCGCAGCGACTGGGCTTATGCAAGTTTTGGCCTTGTCTGCTAGCGTTGCGATGCTCCTCCTGAGAGTGATGGAAATTGAGAATGCAACATTTTTCTTGTAGTTGCTATACAAAATTCTTGTCAGGGTTTTAAGCACACCTCCAATGTTGGCAGTACATAGGTCAACATGCACCACCGATGAGTGTGGTTTCCTATACTAATAATGGTGCGGCAATTACAGGTATAAATGCTGCAGTTATACCCGTAGTGACTTGTTTATGTTATGTTTTTTGACGTGCATAACTGCTGCAGTTATACCCGTAGTGACTTGTTTATCACAGAACAATCTACTCACGAGTACTCGCAGCTCTGGCATTATTACAATATTGGGTCTCACGGTTTGTCAGACATTGTTGTCATATACCAAAAATAGCTAAATAGGAAACATTTTCAATGTCTTTTGGTTTCAATTCCACTGTCCTGAACTAAAACTTGTAAAATTACAGAATAACTCCTAGCACATTATAAACTCTTAACTAACCATGAAGAGAGATAATGAAAAGAATGCATTATTTATTGAACTTCTGGATAGCGGACATATTATCTCTAACAAGTCAACACTTTTAAAACCAACAATTAAGTTATGGAATATTTTCCAGATTCTTTAAAGCAAATTGAGTCTTTGGCCACTACTCACTATGTTGAACCTTTACAGCTACCTCAGCCTGAGGTCATCTAATATTTAATGAAATTCTGCTATGAGATGCCAAACCACATTATTTGGTGGAGCCTCTATGCTTAGCTTGTAGCATTGTCTCACACCGCAGACATTTATTTGCACTTTGCTGACCAGCATATTATTAAAGAACTTTAATACAGACCAACTGGTATGCAAGTTATGCTCACTGGAATTGTAATCACTCCGTTTTTGGTTTTATAAAAACAGGTAGAAGATTATGGATACTGACTCACCATTCAAAATCAATGTCTATTTTACAAGTGTTTAGATGGCATTTAATTTAACATCTATTTCTGCTCATTTACAATGCTTAAATAGAAACCATATTACCAGCTACATATCACAGATATGGACTCAAGTGAACAGTGAGCAACCTTGCTAATTAAAGGACTTAACAAATCATCAGCAAAATTATTGACAACTGTTACTCTTTGAGCGGATTACATCTAATGATGTGTTTGCCTTTTTCATCTCAGACTAGTGATTTTCACTGTGAAAAGACTTTCATATCAAAAATATTGTTGATCCCCATTCCTCAGCTACTCCAACTCCCAAATAATATTGCAGCCTGCCGTAATACTGCCCCTCTTACCGCAGACACCCTGTCTAGTTATTTCTCAAAATAGAGACATAACGTTAGACATGGATCAATACAAGAATACACTGAGCCAAAACAAAAATGAGCACCTGATATGTGTAGTACATCGGACCCACTACCAGGCAGTTACATTTTAAGATCGTGATTTCATTAAAAATAAACGAAAGAAATGCTAAATAAATATACATATTTATTCCTTCGCTGATGGGTCATTTCACCTGTGTGCTGAACTCATTTTGACCATTTTGTGCTCACCATTAGGGATGAGCCGAACACTCCGAGTTCGGTTCGGAGCCGAACCCGGCCTTTCCAAATGTTCGGATCCGAACCCGAACTCAATGCAAGTCAATGGGGCTGAAAATTCGGTTTTTAGAGTGCCCTCCAAGAGGGCATATATGCTAGATATTTGCCATAAAAGGTGTATGGAGGACCGGGTAGTGCCCTGGGGGACAGGAAACAAGAACGAAAAGTTAAAAAAAAACGTTTTTAAAAGGGACAGTTAGTTTTCCACGAAATAAGGGTTAAAAATAAAAACGAAAAATTCCTTCAAATATCGTGCCTAGGAGGTCCCCATAACCTGCCCGTGAAGTGGCGGATTTCTAGGATGTATAGAGATATGTAAAAACCCAAAAATTACATTTCAAATGACGGTAAATGCTTTTCCTTTAATCTATCCATAAACAACTGCTTGGGGCGGCAGTCTGTATGAAAAGAGGAGACATTTTCGGACACGCAGAAAAAGTTTACTAATTTTTTGGCGGTGAAAAGCAGGAGAATGACTGGAGAACGGAAATTCTAGACCAAATAGACGATTTGGAAAGTGAGAAAAATGGGAGAATTTTTCTGGTTCGGCTATTTTGACCTAGAATTTTCTCTTCAGGTCATTCTCCTGAGTTTCACGTTTGACAGGGTTATTCTGACAGGGTTATTCAGAGAGCGGTGAAGAGCAGGAGAATGACTGGAGAATGGAAAATTCTAGGTCAAAATAGCCAAACCAGAAAAATTCTCCCATTTAGGCTATGGTCAGACTAGCGAATTTTTAACGTGCGTTTAGGCGCACTTAATCACGGCCGCACTAGCAGCAAATGACAGGCAATGACGGCCAATATACGAAGTACGGTCACACGAAAGTCCGGCTGCGCAACGCAAGTGGAAAATGAACGCATTTTTTTGAGAACGCAGAACCGCTAGTACGGACGTACAGAGTGCGCTGCGTCCACTAGCGGCGTGTGTGCGTGATTTGGAGACGTCAGACCCTGCTCATGTCCGGCCAACATAACGTCCAGACACCCAAAGTTTCCTGGTTTGGATCCGTAAAAAATCACGCACAAAAATGCGTATCGTATGACAGTTTTCGCGCATTCTGTGAAAAAATACGGCAATGCGTTCGGACGCACTTTTTGACGGTCGCTGTGAAAAAATGCGTTAGTCTGACCCTAGCCTTATCTCACTTTCCAAATCAGCTATTTGGTCCAGATTGTTCTCTTTTCCTGCCATTCTCCTGGTTTTCACCTTTCTCTGAACAACCCTGAGAGAGAGGTGAAAGCCAGGAGAACTGGCAGGAGAAGAGAACAATCTAGACCAAATAGCCAATTTGGAAAGTGAGTTAAATGGGAGAATTTTTCTGGTTTGGCTATTTTGACCTAGAATTTTCACTTCTCCAGTTATTCTCCTGCTTTTCACCGCTCTCTGAATAACCCTGTGAATGTTTAATCCCGAGGTGAAAAATAACATTGCTTTAGATGTTATTCTGAATTTTTTTTCAAGCACCAGTTAACCACTTGGCTGCTATGGATGCGCTCAGCGCGTCTAGCCAAGTGGTTCTCCTGTGCTATGGGCACGCTGAGCGCGTCCATGCACAGGAGGCAGCAATCCGCCGGATTCCGGCGGATTGCTGCGCCCCCCCTGGTGCGGGCTGACATCTTGGATGTCAGCCCAGCACTCCGGGGCCCCGGCGGAGCAATTAGATGTGATCGCGGCGGCGCGATGACATCTAATTCAGGCGCCCCCCCGCATGTGCAGAGGAAGCGCCTGAAAGGGAGGGGGGGGAAGGTCCTTCGGACCTCTCTCCCTCCCGATCACCGGGGGGGCAGAGGGTTAATCCAGGCACAGTTTGGAAGGGCACAGCCTGCCCTTCCAAACGGTGGCTGTGATTAACCCCTGGGGAGCTGGATCACAAATCGGTGCTGAAAAGCGCCGGATCGTGATCCTCTCCTGGAGCTCCAGGAACTCCCCCTGAGGACTGGCATCATCGTGCATAGCACGATGACGCCAGTCCTGGAGTTAATCTCTAGCTGCCACCAATGGTGGAGATAGGGGGTTACAATGAACCCCCTATCTCCCGATCCGTGGCAGCTAGGAGTTAATGTTTGATATCGTTGGATCGGCCAGAGCATGGCCTTTCCAAGGATACCAAACATGAGCATGAAAAATGTTTTTTAAAAAAATAAATAAAAAAATAATAATATTTAAAAAAATTCTAAAAAAAAATTAAACAAGTTTTTTTTTGTTTTTGTTTTGTTAATGCAGCAATATTGTTCCCATTTCAATTATAATGTGAACAATAATGCTGCACTAACGATTTTTGTATGCAGTGCGTTTGTTAAAAAAAGCAAAATTTCCCCCCAAAAAAAATGTAACGAGACCCCATTTCAAATTTTTTTAACAAGCGCACCCCATACAAAATATAACTGCAAACGATCACATATTAAAATGTGAAAAAAAAACACTTTACACATAATAAATTATTGAAAATTCAAATTTTATTGCATTTATTGTTATAATATACAGACATGACATAACGTATACATATAATAATGACATATTATGAATCTGCCAAGTCTGCCGGAAAGAACGATATATAAATATGTCTTAGTCATATATCAAAATATGGCTACAAAACGCGGTTAAACATGATGAGCGAAAGCGGTAAAAATGACCTCAGCACAGAGGTGTGAAAAGCCTCAGCAGCGAAAGGGTTAAATGCAGCATATTAGGATGTTTTAGGAGGGAAATTAATTCTCAAATCTCAATCAGAAGCAGACACCACCCCACCCCCTCAGTATAGTGTACAATGTATCAAATTGATTACCAGACTAAAAACACCTGGTGTTATGCCCGTTTGTGAACAGTTGTTTGTTTCTCCGGAACCTCGCATCACTTTTGGGCCTCCATCACTTTTATTCAGGAGACTCACTTTTGCTCCACTGCCCCGCCCTCCCGGTGCCACCGCAGGTTTCCCACCGGCTATTTGGACCATACTCCTGACTCTAAATCTAGAGGGATGGCGATACTGTTCACCTCTTCTGTGCCTTTTGAAGTATCGGAGGTCCATCGGGCGGGCGATGTATATTTGTTAAGGGCTCATTAGCAGGCTCTACGTACACCTTTGCTAACATCTACCTCCCCATCACTGGACAACACCTATACCTGGCTAAGGTCCTGCGTGTCTTGGAGAATTTTACCGAAGGTGTGCTTGTGCTGGGGGAGACTTTAATGTCCCTATGAGCTCTATAGAGAATTCTTCCACCAGCCATCACCGTAACCCTCTGAGGATCCTGTAACGGATCCATTGCTCACTTCGGTCCCTGCGCCTGGTGATCCTCCTCCTCCTCCCCTCCCTCCCCTCCCCCCAGGTTGGATTATTTATATTTTATTTTTTTTGTCCCCCAATATGACCTACCCTTAGTACATACCTCAGCCATACAAGCCACGACGTGGTCGGACCACACTCCTATTGTAATGTCAATGTGTACCCCCGTCCTTCGTCCCAGGGAACGAACGTGGCAATTTTATACTTCTCTCCTTTCAGACCCGATGCTCGTGGCAGAGGTACAAGAATCCATACAAGTTTTCTTCGCCAATCATACATAGTTACATAGTTATATAGGCTGAAAAAAGACATGCGTCCATCGGGTTCAGCCTCTCCCACATAACCTACTGCTGTTGATCCAAAAGAAGGCAAAAAACCCAGTCTGAATGCTTGCCAATATGCAACATACTGGGAAAAAATTCCTTCTTGACCCCAGAATGGCAGTCAGTAGACATGTGCACAGCACAAAATTTCGTTTTGAACTAATGCATTAGTACTAAAATGCAATTTATTTAGTTGCTAAAGAAATTCGTTTTCAGTTCTTTAGTATGAAAACTAATTTCATTCATCCGAAAACCAGTGGATACAATTACTATTGTAGTGGCTCCTCAGAGGGCTGAGATCGCTGCTTGTTACAGTATCTCTCACTCTCAGCACAATGTGGGCCATATTATATAGCTGGTGCTAACATAACCAGAGCTGTTGTAAACTTCCCAGAGCTATTATAGCCTATGGGAGGTTTTCAGTTACAACAGCTCTGGTTAAGTTAGCACCAACATTGCAATACTGCCCTGTGTCAGGCAAAGCTGTTACAGTAACTGACTGCTGCTCATCACAGCGCTCAGAGTTTCAGTAAAACTAGTAAATAATATTTTTATATATAAGACGTTAGAACAATATTATTTTCTTGTTTTACTGAAACTCTGAGCGCTGTGATGAGCAGCAGTCAGTTACTGTAACAGCTGAGCCTGATACATTGTACTGAGATAATGTAACAAGCAGCCGATCTCCGCGCTCACAGCCACTGGATTTAAAGGGCTAAAAAAAAAAAAAAAGGCTCCTCTCTGTATAATGTTTAGAACATCCTCCTGCATTAATTAATACCCCTCTCTGTATAATATATAGAACATACTCCTGCATTAATTAATTCAGGAGGATGTTCTATATATTATACAGAGAGGGACATTAATGTCCCTCTCTGTATAGAACATCTTCCTGCATTGGCATGTGGAGGGTGCAGAACTTCGGATGTTGCGATGTTGCGCTCTTCATTGCTGGTCTCCTTCACTCATCAATATAATATCACAAAGAGGACTGAAACTAAAATGTAGTGCATTTTATTTTAGTTTCTTTCGTTTTTTGTACTGAGCAGTTTCGTTTCTCTTGAGTCATACTAAAACTAAATTATCCCAAAATTCGGACTAAATCGCTTTAGTACTAAAACGAATGCACATGTCTAGCAGTCAGATTTCTCCTTGGATCAAGAAGCTTTTACCCACATATTAAATATTATAACCCTTAATATTCTGTGTCTGCAGGAAGTCATCCAGTCGTTTTTTAAAAGTCTGTACAGACTCTGACCCAACCACCTCAACAGGCAGAGAATTCCACAGCTTTATTGTTCTCACCGTAAAATAACCCTTCCTATGCTTTAAGCTAAATTTTCTTTCTTCCAGTCTAAATGGATGACCCCTTAACCTATTCATTAACAGGACTATACATAGGACATCAGACAATGGTTGATAATGGCCCCGTATATATTTATATAAGGTTATCAGATCCCCTCTAAGGCGCCTTTTCTCTAAACTAAACAGGTTTAAGCTTGTTAGTCTTTCCTCATAACTTAACCCTTCCATCCCCCTTATTAATTTAGTTGCCCGTCTCTGCACTTTTTCTAGCGATATAATATCTTTTTTTAAGACAGGTGCCCAAAATTGCACGGCATATTCAAGGTGCGGCCTGACCATTGATTTATACAGAGGCAAAATTATGTTTTCATCCCGTGAGTGAACTCCCCTTTTAATGCATGCCAGTACTTTGCTGGCCTTGGCGGCTGCTGTTTGACATTGCACATTGTTACTTAGTTTGAAGTCTATGATTATTCCCAAATCCTTCTCCTGCTTGGATTTCCCTAACTCCGTACCATTTAGGGTATACATTGCTTGTGTGTTCTTCACTCCAAAGTGCATAACTTTACATTTATCTAGATTAAATTTCATCTGCCATTTAAGTGCCCAGTCCCCAATCTATCTAAATCCCTCTGCAGCGAAGTAACATCCTGCTCACATTGTATTTCTTGTCCTAGCTTTGTGTCATCTGCAAACACTGATACATGGCTTTCAATGCCTATCTCAAGGTCATTTATAAATAAATTGAATAGTATTGGTCCTATAACAGACCCCTGAGGGACACCACTTACCACTGGTGTCCATCTTGAAAATGTACCATTTATGACCACTCTCTGTACCCTATCTTTTAGCCAGTTTTCTATCCAAGAACAAGTATTTTCATCTAGACCATTTTTTCTTAATTTAAATAGTAACCTTTTGTGTGGAACTGTGTCGAAAGCTTTGGCAAAATCTAAGTAAATCACATCCACTGCGACCCCCTGATCTATACTTCTACTTACTTCCTCATAGAACGTAATTAGGTTAGTCTGACATGATCTGTGTTTCATGAAACCATGCTGATTTTTGCCAATTACATTATACCTCCCAATAAATTCCTGAATACTATCCCTTAGTAACCCCGCAAATACTTTCCCAGCCACAGATGTTAAGCTCACAGGTCTATAATTCCCAGGCACAAATTTTAAACCTTTCTTAAATATAGGGACCACGTCAGCTTTTCTCCAATCCTCTGGTACTATTCCTGAAAGAAAAGAATCTTGAAAGATTAAGAACAAAGGTTTACATATTTCAACACATAGCTCTCTTAGTACTCGCGGGTGAATTCCATCTGGCCCTGGGGCTTTATTAACATTCACATTGTTTAATTTGTGTAAAACCTTGTCCTGAGTCAACCAGTCACTTTGTATTAGTAAGTTTTTATTAATGAATTTCATGTCTCCTGTTATAGGTTTCTCTTTGATAAATACTGAAGAAAAATAATCATTTAAAATTTCTGCCTTATCCTGATCTTCAGTTAACAATAACCCTGACTCAGATTTTAGTGAACCTACATTTTCACTCTTAGGTTTTTTGGAATTTATGTACCTAAAGAATCTTTTAGGGTTGGTCTTGCTCTCTTTGGCTATTTCTTTTTCATTTTCTAGTTTAGCCCATCTAATCGCATTTTTACATGCTTTATTGGCTGCCCTATATGCTTTATAGGATGCCTCAGATTTATCAAATTTAAAAGCTTTAAATGCCTTCTTTTTATTTTTCATTTCCTTAGTTACCTTCCTACTAAGCCACATTGGTTTCAGTCTGTTTCTTTTATATTTATTAACCAGTGGAATATATTGTGACGTGTACTTTTCTAGTGTTAGTTTAAAGATATTCCACTTATCCTCAGTGTTTTTCCCGTGAAAGAGTTTCTGCCAGTCAATGACATTGAGAGCTTCCTTTATTTTAATAAAGTTGGCCTTTTTAAAATTATATATTTTAGCATGCCCCTTATGAATGTGTTTTTTTGAGTTTATTTCAAAAGTCACCATGTTATGGTCGCTGTTTCAATTGTTCTTTTACATTAATATTTGAGAAAAGATCCACATTATTTGTTATAACCAGGTCCAGACAGTTATCCTCTCTAGTTGGTGTTTCTACCAGTTGTGACATGAAGGTATCATTTAAAATGTTCAGGAACCGGATTCCCTTTGCTGAATTACTATGAGTCATCATGAGTCATCGGAACTACCACTTCCTACTGTGGGAGGCCCACAAGGCGGTCATACGTGGTCGCTTGATTTTGTTGGCTTCGTGTAAGAAGAGGGATCAACGGGAGGAATTAGAGGCCCTTTACGATGATATTCATAGACTTGAGCTAGAACATCACTCGCGGGCAACGCTGATACATATGCCCGGCTCCTTCACGCTTGCACGCAGCTCGCAAATGCCCTAAACCCACGCCTCCAACAGGCGATCCTTCAGACGAAATGCTTCTTCGCGCTCCATGAAGACAAGCCGGGACGTCTCCTGGCCCACCTCCTAAAGAAGCAACGATGACAGGCATATGTGCCAACGATCCGCACTCCCGCCGGCATTGAGACGCCGAACCCGACTAACATAGCTCGAACCTTCCGTGATTTTTACGCTTCCCTCTACCATTCGGCGGAGGAACTCGACCCGACATCCGCGCCCCTCCTTGAGGATTATCTGCAGACACGGATCCCCCATCGCCTTACGGCATTGCAACATACCCCACTCGGCGAACCTATCACCCCAGAGGAGATCTCCTTGGCCCTTAAACACCAGAAAAACGGCAAAGCTTCGGGTCCGGATGGCTTCCCAGCCTCATACTATAAGCGATTTGGGACTGCACATGACTAAGACCTTCAATGCCTTGCTCAATAACAAGTCTTTCTACCCGCACTCCCTGTCCACCACGATAGTGGTACTCCCCAAGAGCGGGAAGGACCCAAAGTCCTGTTCTAGCTACAGACCTATTTTGCTTCTCAATAGTGACCTTAAGATCTTTTCAACGGTCCTAGCACAGTCTACACGCTGTCCTCCAGCTTCTGGTAAAGAAGGACCCAATGGCCTTTATCGCCGCACGAGGCTAGGGACGGCACTATTCGAACCTTGAACGTGATTCATCAAGCGAGACAGTCAGAGACTCCACCCTGCTCTTGTCTACCGATGCCGAGAAGGTGATCGATAGGGTCTCATGGCATTTCATGTTCGCCACGTTGCGTGCCGTGAATTTACCGCCTGAGTACCTCATGTGGGTAGCTGCGTTCTACATGTCTCCGAATGCCTGAGTCCTAGTCAACGGAGTTCTCTCCGACCCTTTCCAGATAAGAAATAGGACCCGACAGGGCAGTCCCCTGTCCCCACTTCTTTTTGCCCTCTCACTGGCACCTCTATTGGAATCCGTACGTCTCAATGAGGCTATTTTGGGTATAGCTGGCAGGATGGAAGCTCACAAGGTCTCATCGTACGCTGACGACCTTCTCTTCTACATCTCCAACCCTCTTGCATCATTGCCAGAAATAGTGAATGAGTTCAAGGTGTATGGCGCTTTGTCGAATCTTAATCTGACCATGGAAAAATCGGAGATACTGAACCTTAACGTCACGGGAGTGGCGGAATGTGTTTTGAGAGGCAAGCACCCTTTTACCTGGTGCAACACGAAGATGCGTTATTTGGGCCTGTGGCTCACGAGATCCCCACAAGAGCTTTTCCGTGAGAACTTCCTACCACTCTGGATGGAACTCAGTCATGATCTCTCGGAGTGGAACTCGCTGAAGATTTCTTGGCTCAGGTGAATCGGCATGCTGAAAATGAACATCCTCCCGAGATTGCTGTATCTCTTCCAAACACAGCCGATCCACATTCCTCCCTCATTCTTCCAGACGATCCGCACTGAATGCAGTTGTTTCGTCTGGAACAAGTCGCGAGCACGGATCGGCTTGCACACGTCATGACTTAAGGCGAAGGGTGACTTAGCACTCCCGGACTTCCGCCTTTACCACCAGGATTCCCATCTCCTGAGAATCGTGGAGTGGAATACGGGAGGCAGAAATGCCATGTGGAAGGACCTGGAACTTGATGCTACTCCTCAACCGACTGCTGTGTTGCCATGGATCGCTCCAGAATGTAGATCCCCGCTCTCCCTTCACACTCATTCGTGGGGGCAACCATGCGGATTTGGCATCAGATTGTCCATAGATGTTCGCTCTCCTCCTACCCTTCATGTCTGCTACCCCTCACATCTAATCCGGATTTCCCAGCTGGCTTGCACCCTGGACTACTTCGGAGATTGTCTGCAGCCCGAACAGCGAGGGCTCTGCACTTCGTCTCGGGCCCGGTTTTCTTCCCCCCTTGGGACAGGGCACCACAGCCCCCCCACTGTAATGGGGGAGTAGCGCCCACTAGAGAGTAGCGGAGTTGAGATCCTGAAGGACTGATTAATCTTCTTGATGTTTAAACACTGCTTCGCATATGCAGACTTATACGCTTGAGGCAGGGAGGATAAACAAACCACTGAGTTGCTACTAAGCACTAAAGGTTTCGAGACCGATAGAGCATGTTCAGAATTACAAAGATACGTCAGACAGTTGGTGAATTGCGCGGACTGCAGGGCAGTCAGGAAAGGTGCTGCTTTAATGTTCTCTGAGAATCGGGAACAGGTCAGCAGTACCTTAGGATATTCAGCGGCAACACATACACCTTGGGGTCTATCGTTTGTGCAGTATCAATTTTATATTTGATGGTGAGAGCACAAGTAACATGAGCCGCATATAAAAAGTACTTTTCGATCGCAGCTCTTATATACGTGTGGCCGGATAACATGAGCCCTGGGTTGGGTATAGGAACCTAATAAGGCCACAGACGATACCCACAACTTAGAAGGGACAACACCCCAGTAACGTAAACACCCCAGCGGCAAGCATGGGGTTAAACCACCAAAGCACCACACAGGCGATCTTAAAATCGAGCAGCAAGAGAATAGTCAAAACAAGCCGGGTCAAAAGCAGGAGCAGGGATTGTATCCAGAAAATGGGTTGGCAACAATGAATCAATGCACAGACTGAGTTAGCGATGCGGAAACACAAATCCATGACAGGGTGACGAGGCAACTCCTCGCGTCCTGTTTTAAACCCGGCAGCTCCTCGTGACCACGCCAGGCCCCGCCCCTCGGACGCTGCTCAGCCATTCCCCAGTGCTGGCAGTTGGCCAGCTCTTGGCACAGGACCTTGCCCAGACCCCCAGGCAGCACAGCACTGCGCAGCAGGGCTGAGGATATGACACCCATGCCGTTAAAATGCTTCAACTTCACCCAAGTCTCTCATTATTTGCTTTCCTTGCCGCCCCCCATAGACTGAATCGCCCCCGCACACCTTTCGAATCCTTGTGTACCGCCCGCCGCCCACTCAGCCATGGCATCTCTGCAATATATCACCTTCTTCAATCCTCACAAAGGCAATCCCTCCCAACCTTTGAAAGGACCTGGGATTTGATGTTAGACACCTCCATCTCGGACGAACAGTGGGGAGACACTTATGAACTCACCCACCACGGTACCCCGCAAGCCTGTCTGCAGTCTAACTCATGCAAAGTTCTCGCTCTCTGGTACTGCACTCTTTTGCTGTTCTTTCGAATAGGACTCTGACTCACCCCGAACTGTTGGCGGTGTGATGCCTCGGTGGGCACATATTTGCAGGTCTGGTGGGAGTGCACGCTTTTTGCCCCATTCGGGAGTCTCCTGAGGGACACCATAGCAGAGATCACGGACTTCGACCTACCGCTCTCACCTGGCACTTTTCTACTCACCCATACCAATTGTTCTCTCTCTCAAAAAATCCATGGCCCTTCCCATGCTCATGACAGCGAGACAGCTGGTCGCCCGGGCATGGGGCTCGGTGTCGACCCCCGCATATCGCGAATGGCTAGCCCGGATGGAAGAAGTCCGGACAATGGAAAACCTGATTGCTGGAGTGGAAGAGGAACTGACGACCCATCTCCACAAATGCTATCACTAGAGTGCTTACATGTCTTCAGCCTCATGTTGTACCCGAGCGCGGTAAAGGGACCTCCTGGCACTGTAGGATATAGCGGGATGCGGACTGCTTGATTCACCGAAGCCGATATTTCCAATAGAAAGTATAGCAACAAGAGCAGATATTTGATCCGCAAGAGTCAGTATTCGATCCGAAAAAATTTCGGGGATTGAAAACATGCAAAACGCGGATTAGAATCTATTGAACCAAAAAACGTCTTAAAATAAGATGAAAAATTCAGCATTTTCAGCCATTGGCCCTAATTATGTCCTGTCACCAATCGTTTATGCAAAGACAAGCAAATTTATGTAAAAATTATTTTGATTAATGTTTTAACTTTCTGAAAATTAAGGTTTCAAATTAATTGTTCTATAATAGAAACTGGAAAAATTTAATGTGGGCATTTTAATATTTCCTTTATGTATTATCAGCACAGAAAAAAAAAACAAAGCCGCACTTAGCTGAAACTTTACAAAGTCGGAAACAAAAGATTTATAATGTGCTCGTAAGAAATATATTTGTCATCAAGGCAATCTGCAGTCATGTAAGTGAAAGTCTAAGGGTATAATTTGAGCCACAAAATAAGAAACGTTTAATGTGTCTACATTACAAAAGTGTCATGTCCTTACTGTTGTTTAAAAAACAATCAGATACCATTCATTCCATAAACTTAGTAAGAGAATCCAAAATTTCAGGCAAAACAGAAGCAGTGGAATGTCAAAATAATCACACTAAAGGGCCAAACAAAAACTAAGACAACCTAATCTGATTTGCTAAATCTTGCAGAATCTAAAACAGTAGTTTTGTCATCTAGACATCTGCTGAATGACAGTGCAAATGTTAAAGGAAAAATTAAGAATCTCTTGAATAAAAATCTAGATTCTTGTATTGTTTCAAGTTTTTAGACAGTAAGTGTATGTACAAATGGATGGTCTGTAGCTGAAGTTTGCTTTCTTTTCTATTTCCATCTTAAAGGGATACTCTACAAAGTGTGACCACTCAATCTTATCAGAGTCTTCTTATCTTCTCTTCCCCCTTCTCCCGTCAGGAGCTCCTGCAGCAGCTTAGTCCCACCTAGTACCTAAGCGCTGTACTAGTGTTACGGAGATTTGGGAAATAGGTCTCATCAATGGCTGTTGATGCCTTCCGGCATTGAGAGCCATTGCATTGGAGGGAGCATGCAGCCCTCCTGCGGTACCGTGGTCTATCTCAAGTAAGTAAGGGATTTTGCAATCCGTTTAGAATGAAGTGTTACAGGCCAAGGACTTTTTTGATGATACTCAATGTGAAAAATTAAAAGACCAGAAGAAAAATCTTCTAAAAATAAGGATGCTAACTCTGAAGCTAAACAGACAGAGTATTAAAAGCAACTACTACATATCTGTAATCAAAAATGGTAATTGGACGTCAAGGGGATATTTTTATGCACAAATGTATTTTATTGTCAGTATATATTAAAGAGCTTTCCTGTGGACAAAATGAAGAAATAAAATGCTACATATGCATAGTTCAAAGTACAAAAAGAAAATGGCTAGATCCTCATTTTCCTACAGAGCACCACAAATATGGAATAACCTCCCAGACGCCGTCAAATCTTCCCCCAGTCTAAAGTCCCTTAAGAGCTCCCTATTAGCATACCTCAATACGAAATGCACCTGTAAACATGTAACATAATGACTTTATTTCCTCCATATTTATTTTTCTGTTAATCTGTGTATTTGGTCTTGTGTTAATATCTTGCATTTTACTATTTTGTATTTCTGTAACCACTCAATGTTCTCGAACCCAGGACATACTTGAAAACGAGAGAAATCTCAATGTATCCTTCCTGGTAAAATCCTTTATAAATAAATAAATAAATAAATAGTTGGCTTGACACACAGTAACAAATTGCAACAAAAAGTGAAAAGTGTACACATCCTTGCAAACAATATACGTCGCAAACAGTATCCTTGACAAGTCAACCGAAGGAGTAATTTGCCAAGTATACTGTTTTTCATGTATATTGTTTGCAAGAATGTGTAATAGTTGATGACACATGTATTATTTAATACATATGCATATATAACTATCTTTTAGCCATTTTAACCACTTGAATGCGGAGGACGCGCTCAGCGCGTCCTCCACATTACCGCTGGTATGCGGAGGACGCGCTGAGCGCGTCCTCCCATTGGGGTCAGCGTTCGGCCGGGTTCCGGCCGATCGCTGGCCCCCCCGGTGCGGGCTGACATCCTCGATGTCAGCCGCGCATCCGGGACCGCAGCCGCTGGAATTAGGTGTCATCGCGGCAGCGCGATGACACCTAATTCAGGCGCCCCCCCCGCATGTGCGGAGGAGGCGCCTGAAAGGGAGGGGGGGGAGGTCCTTCGGACCTCTCTCCCTCCCGATCGGCGGCTCTGCGGGGGTTAACCCAGGCATCATTTGGAAGGGCACAGCCTGCCCTTCCAAATGGTGCCTGGCATTAACCCCTGGGGAGCTGGATTGCGAATCGGCGCTGAAAAGCGCCGGTTCGCAATCCTTTCCCGGAGCTGGCCGACATCTTGGATGTCGGCCAAGCCTCCGGGAACTCCCCCTGAGGACTGGCGTCATCGTGCGTAGCACGATGACGCCAGTCCTGGACTTAACCCCTAACTGCCACCAACGGTGGAGAACTCCCTATCTCCCGATCCGTGGCAGCTAGGGGTTAAAGTTTGATATGGTTGGATCGGCCAGAGCATGGCCGTTCCAACGATATCAAACACGAATGTGAAAAATTTTGTAAAAAAAAAAAAAATTAAAAATAAAAATAAAAAAAAATTTAAAAAAAAATTATAAAAAAAAAACACTTTTTTTTTCTTTTTTTTGGTTTGTTAATGCAGCAATATTGTTCCCATTTCAATTATAATGTGAACAATGATGCTGCACTAACGATTTTTGTATGCGGTGCGTTTGTTAAAAATAGTGTAATTTTCCCCAAAAAAAAATGTAACGAGACCCCATCTCTAATTTGTTTAACAAGCGCACCCCATACAAAATATAACCGCAATTGCTCGCATGTTAAAATGTGAAAAAAAACACTTTACACATTGAAAATTATTGAAAATACATATTTTATTGCATTTTTTGTTATAATATACAGACATGACATAACGTATACATATAATAATGACATATTATGAATCTACCGAGTCTGACGGAAAGAACGATATATAATATGTCTGGGTCATGTACTAAAATAAGCCTTCAAAACACGTTTAAACATGATGAGCAAAACCGGTAAAAATGACCTCAGCACAGAGGCGGGAGAAGCCTCAGCAGCGAAAGGGTTAAAAAGTGCATCTTTATCTCGAATGCCTAGCTCATAGACTAACCAAAGGCTGGTCAGGGCACGAGTTTTAATGAACAGTGTAAGAAACATCACATCCAAGTAAACCACCTTGCGCATTGGCAGGTCTTTTATAAATGTAATGTTATCAACCATAACATCCACACATAGTAGACAAGGGACTTTCCGCAAGGCTACTCAATGTGAGAAATCAAAAGGGCAGAAAGAAAATGTGCTAAAAATGAGGATAAATGTGATGTTAAACAAACAATTGGGATTTTTTTATGCAAATTTTATTATCAGTGTCCTATGGACCAAAGGGAAAAAGTGATATATTAGATATCACAAGCCAGCTAGGCCTAATAAAATGCCTCCTTTGATTGGACCGTGCCGTAGATCTGCCCTAATGTGTACATTACAATACCTCGCTATTAAAAGGATCTTTTGTGCAACTGTTTGTAAAAGAAGGTAAGCTTGCATTATTTTTAAAATTGAAACACCTGCCTGTATCAAATGAGGGGTTACTTGTAGCTACTATAAAAATGGTGCGCACAACAACCTACACAACATGGTACTTAAGTTAAAACACACATTTTATTTAGGCTTCTACACTGCGAAGCATGATAAAATCTTAGGTAATGATATTAAACAGAGGATTGGGGAAAACTTTTTTAAACCTTTTACTACCAAGGTTGAGGCAACTCAATTTTGCATTGTATTATATTGAAAAGCACTCACTAGCACATCGAAACTCAATTTTCGCACCATTTTAAAGCAAGATTAGTGAGCCTCCTGTGGAGAAACTAAATCCACTGTCTACCTCTTTCCAGTCACCCTGGAGAGAGAGAGCGAAAACGTGCTGCAAATAGCAGCCCCAAACCTCACTGTAACAATAGGTTCAAATA
Source organism: Leptobrachium leishanense (assembly GCA_009667805.1). NCBI lineage: Eukaryota > Metazoa > Chordata > Amphibia > Anura > Megophryidae > Leptobrachium > Leptobrachium leishanense. The sequence continues at coordinate 193,067,826 of CM019066.1, forward strand.
GATTACTGCTGCAATACAGCACCCAGGTAGAGGATATAATACAGGGAGAGCTCTGGGGTCACTCACTGCTGTACAGGGATAAGATTCAGGCAGTTATAATAAGTGAAAATTGCTGTACAGCACAGATATATGGTGTTACTGTAGTTTCCATTTACAGACATTATGTTACATACAGAAACTATATTTACCAAAACTATTGGTAATTTGTGGAAGCTGCATTGCTAATAATCTCATTATGATCACCACAAATCCCAATAAGCAGGATATCAGGCTATTTTCATTATTTATCTTTATCACATTTACAGTATTTGACAGGGAGGGTATTTCTGTCTGTATTCCGATATTGCAGACCCCTGTAAAATTGCGTAAGATGAAAACATCGTCTAGAGTTCAGAATCTTTCATTCCAACGATATTTCTGTAATGGTTAAACGAATACATTAAAAATTGAAAATTAGCAACTTAACATTATTTTAACTGTTTAACTATCTGAGATCAACTATATCTTTGCAATTTAACTATTTGACCTTATATTTGTTAACTTTGCATCCTGTTTTTCAAATTAATTATATAATGGTTTTCAACAAAAATTTTTGGTAGTGATGGGACTAATTGGAAAAATAAGACTAAAAAAGGAAAAGTTATGATTAAAATAATTAAAAGCACAAATGAAACAAAAAGGCTGCATAAACACATCCTGGCACCAGGGGGCAACACCCTCCTATAGAAATATGCACACCAATAGGGAGCACAAAGGCTCGCAATAATATCGCAACAGTGTATCATATAATCCTAGTGTCTGTAGCAGAGCGTTCCAAACTTTTACAGGTCTATTCACTAAAGGAGGAACTCTGGAGAATTGGCAAGAGAAGTGAAAAATCGAGGACAAAATAGCCAAACCAAAAAATTCTCCCATTTATCTCACTTTCCAAATCGGGTATTTGGTCTAGATTATTCTCTTCTCCTGCCAATTCTCCTGAGTTTCACTTTTTACTGAATAGACCTGTTAGCGGTGGTAACACACTTTATAGACATGCATCATTTGGTGACACGTTAATTCAACTTTACTAGCAAACTCAGTTTACACCAACTCGTGATAACAGATACGGACACGCATTATAACAACAAAATATATGGGGACACAACATATCTCATGAAACTTTTTCATTTATATTTTTTAAATATATGATTTGTAATTGTTATTATTATTATAGTTATTATTTTTATAATTATTATTAACTGATTATTAACACTCACACTCTGTCTCCTTCCGTGAACATTCTTTCCCTCTTTCACATTGTCTTCCCCTCTACCCCCTTTCATCCTCTTCCTCCCTTTCTCATGTCCATTTTGTCCCCATTCCAAGTCCATACCCCTCCTTTAACATGTTCATCTCCCCCTTCTGTCCATCTCTTCCTTATCATGTCTATTTCCCCCTTATAACCAACTCCCACTTATCATGTCCATCTCCCACTTATCATGTCCACCCCCACATATGTCCTTCTCCTGGCCATTATCATGGCCATTCTCCTTATGTTCATCTCCCTCCATCCTTCAAGTCAGCAACAGGGGGCTTTGCTTCTCGGCAGCATGGAGAGCTGGGAGGAACTGACATTATAAGATCACTTCCTCCCAGCGCTGCCGCGGAGTAAAGGTGCCTAGCTGGGAGGATGCAGGGTCCTAGCGCCTTCCAAAGTGATGGAGAAGGTGTGGGTAGATAGTCGATGCTGTGCATCAATGCATCACTTCATCGATTATTTGCCCTACTGCCCAGCATGGCGACACACCAGAGGCCTGCCGCCAACACACTAATGTGTTGCGGCACACCCTTTGGAAAGCTTTGGCCTATAGAGTGTGTAAGTATTCCCTGTAGTGTATGGAAAATAACACATTAAGGGCTATATTACAAAGCTGGTGCTAACTTAACCAGAGCTGTTGTTAACTTACCAGAGCCATTATAGCCTATGGAACAGTTAAGTTTACAATAGCTCTAGTTAAGTTAGCACCAACTTTGTAATATAGCCCCAAACGTTTAAACTGTCATACTATTATAGAAAATAACAATGTTGGGCAAAGTGTTATAGGTACCCTCCTATTCAAATATGCATAGAGAGGACAGTGAAAAAATACATATACTCTCCCTTATATAAGGTATACAAACAATAGGGAAATAAAGAACTAAATCTATGAAATGAAGGTGTGAGGATCAATGGTAGCACAAGCAGGCAGATAAATAACATACCGCATGTTTTACCTCATAATAGCAGCTTCTTCTGAGTTGCGCGGTATAATAGCAAGTGAAGAGGGGAAGTAGCTTTACTTAATTAGGAAAACGGCGTGTCTGTGAGCCAATAAACAGGAACTGTCACAACAGTAAATAATGTTTAATTACCATTATGGATGTACACAAGCTCTGAGGCCCATGAAGTTTTATCATATCTCTGAACAAGTTCAAGAAACAAAGGTGGGCATGTATCTGGCGTAAGTTAAACCACTCCTTTGGGAACAACAGCTATGTGCAAGCTCAAAACAAGCACCCTTTATGTCAACATATGCACATGACTAGAATAGAAAGCAAGCTATGTCCCATGTGATCAGGGTACATATGATTGGTTTGGACCCAATAACAAGATCGGGTCCAAAATGGAATGGAGTTGATAAACCAGCGTGATTAGGATTAAACCTTAGTTGATAAATAAATGATAAAGAAAACAGAATTTGTGGCTATTTTATCTTGCCTAATGGCTGGTATACTGATGCCACTGGTGGCCACCAGGCCCCATTGATTTGTCTTTACTTTAGACAGCTGCTATAGAACCTCCTCCTCTGTAAACTGATATGTAATTGTCTCGTTAGTGTTTCCTCCTAACTGAGGTCCCTTTCCTTCCTTTTCTTCTGCAAAGACTGAACAAAAATATTCATTGAGGCAGTCAGCGAGACTTTTATCCTCTTCTACATACCTTCCTTCCTTTGTTTTTAATCTAACTAATCCTTGTTTTACTTTTCTTTTCTCGTTTATGTATCTAAAAAATGTTTTGTCCCCCTTTTTTACTGACTGAGCTATTTTCTCTTCTGCGTGTGATTTGGAAGCTCTTATAAATTGCTTTGCCTCTTTCTGCCTAATCTTATAGGTTTTCCTATCTTCTTCACTCTGAGTTTTTTTATAATTATTGAATGCTATCTTTTTGTTCTTCACTATTTTGGCCACTTCTGCAGAGTACCACAGTGGTTTCTTCCCTTTTTTGTTTTTGCTAACAAGTCGAATGCAATTGCCTGTGGCCTTCAATAATGCTTCTTTTAAATAATCCCATTTCTCCTGGACACCCTTTAAACTCCTCCAGTCTGATAATGACTCCTTCACACAAAGTCTCATTTTAGAAAAATCTGTTTTTTTAAAGTCTAAAACTTTTGTTTTTGTGTGGTGTGGCTCCATCTCTGTTCTTATATTAAACCATACTGACTGGTGATCACTAGATCCCAAATTTTCACCTACAACAACGTCCGATACCAAACCTCCATTTGTGAGTATTAAATCCAATATGGCCTCTTTACGGGTCGGCTCCTCAACTACTTGTGTTAGAGATAATCCCAGTAGGGAGTTTAGAATATTTGTACTCCTGGTGCACCCAGCAGTTTTGGTTTTCCAGTTCACATCAGGAAGATTAAAGTCCCCCATGATAATAGCTTCCCCCTTCATTGCCATTATGGCTATTTCCTCAAGCAGCAGATTATCTAGCTCTTCTACTTGTCCAGGGGGTCTATAGATCACACCTACACGAGCTACTGTATGATTGCCAAATGTTAGCGTAACCCAAACTGACTCTATGTTCACCTCGCTCACTTTTATTTGGTTCGTTTTTATGTTGTTTTTCACATACAGGGCCACTCCTCCTCCTTTCCTACCTTCTCTGTCTTTTCTATATAAAGAGTACCCCGGTATGTGTCCCAGGTGTCCCAGTTATTTTTCTCACTGAACCATGTCTCAGTAACCGCAACTAAATCTACTTTTTCAGCTGCCATCATTGCCTCCAGTTCATTGATTTTATTGACTAAACTGCGAGCATTTATAGACACAACTCTGAGCTTGTCCTTTTTTTCCCCGCATGTTGCTTGCACCCGCCGATTCAGTTTTGGGGGACAATCAAGCAGATTGTTTTTTACCCTTTTGTCCCCCCCTCCTAGTTTAAATATTTCTTTGCGAAACCTTTGAACTTCTCACTGAGAACATATGTTCCCCTATGAGTAAGATGCAAACCATCTTTTTTATACAGTTCCTTTCTGCTCCAATTAGAGCTATCATGGGACACAAAGCCAAATCCTTGCTCTCGACACCATTCCGAAGCCACAAATTAAATTCCCTATTGCGCATCTGCCTATCCTGAATGTTATGCACAGGCAAAACTTCAGAGAATGACACAGTGGACGCAATCTGCTGTATTTCACCTCCAAGAACACAAAAATCCTCCTTAATCTCAGAAAACTCATTGCTAGCCAAGTCATTTGTCCCTAGATGGACTAGAACATCCACTTCCCCTTGCTGCTTTGCTTGTTTGACAATATTGAGAATACGTTTCTTGTCTCTACGAGCAGTAGCCCCAGGAAGACATCTCACCAAACCACTACTCTCCAGCTCCACACCTCTTATGATAGAATCACCCAGCAACAATTGCCTTCTATCATGTCCCACCTTTTCCTTATTGTTCTTGGTTGCAGTCCTGCATACCTTAGGCATAGGGGATGGTGGTTCCTCAACTATGGTGTCTGAGCCTACTTCCGTCTCACCACTACACTCTGAAAGTGCCCCAAAAGAATTAAGAAGAGCCACAGACTGTGGGACATGCCTTATATCCACAACTCTAAGTCTACCAGATCCTACTGTAGTCCATCTGCCACTCCTAGGAGGCCTCTGTGGCAGTGGCTTTGTAACAGTCATAGCCATAGCCTGAGTTTGTGTAACAGATAATTTACAAATCTCAGACTTCAAACAGGCAATTTCCTGCTGCAATAAAGAGAGCTGCCTACATATCAGGCACACTCCAAACCTCCAAAAATTGGATCTAAAAACAAATGCATGACAGCTCTTACACTGGACCAAGCCTGCCATTATAAAAGAATGGATTTAAACCAACAAATCTTACTGCTTGCATATATGACTATCCGGATTGCCACCAGTCTTTATGACCTACTTGCTTGTACCAACAACTATTCTGAGTGCGCCAACTCTTGTGGGCTATTTGCCTGTATCTATGTTCTATCTGATGTACAGTATTTGTGGGATTCCTGTTATTTTGGTACACCAATAAGCTCTTCATGTTGTTTGCTGCTGTGTGGATTATTACCAATGCCATTTATATTACCGTGGCGCCATGGTCAATGCCATGAGAGTGCTGTAGTGTATTCTATATCAGTGGCGGTATTGCACAGGTAAACCATTGCTGCACTTGCACATCTGGTTTCTGTTATCAGTGACCTGACACTATGTCAGTTATCGAGTCAGGGGACACATAGGTGCCGCTATAGAGCCCGTGTTCCAGCTGATGTTGCTACCACCTGAAAGGTAATAGCAAGTTCAATGTCACGTTTTTCTTTCAAGTTCTTTGCTCCACTCCTAGTTTTCAAAATTCCATCCCTGGTGTTACCATCTAACACAGAGAAGCCAGGTGCACCTACCTTGGATATCAGACTTCCTTTAAAAAGGAGTCATGCCCTCAACACATTGATTCAGCATTGTGTGACAATCACCTCCTTGGTTCCTGTCTACATCCGTGTCTCCTATCAACCTCTGTGCCTCCAGTCAACCTCCAGTCAACCTCCATGTCTTCACCCATGTCTCCTGTTATCGCCAGCCTCCATGTCTCCTGCTCCAGCCAATATTCATTCCCTTTTCCTGTCTCGCTTTGTGTTCAGCCCTATTCCCGTCTCACTTGTATCCAGCTCTACTCCTGTCTCCTCTGTGTCTAGTCCTATTCCACTTATGGCTAACCCTATTCCTGTCTAGCCTGTATCCAGCCTTTGTCCTATCTCACTTGTGGTCTCTCCCTGTTCCTGTCCTGTCAACCTGCGTGTGTCCAGCCCTATTCCTGTTCCATCTAGCTGCTTGTGCCACAGTCTTTCTCTAGTCTCCCCTGTGCCTCAGGCTCTCCCCGATCTCCCATGTGTCTCAGTCTTGCCCCCTTCTCCCCTGTGCCTCAGTCTCGCCCGGTCTGCTCTGTGCCTCAGTCTTGCCCCGGTCTCCCATGAGTCTCCTGTAATTATATATATATATATATATATTTCTGTGATCCTTCATTTCCTTTATACCTGCTGCCCTGTTTTATTATTTACTCCAATAAATCTTTATTTCTACTCCAATACCTATTTACTCCTTGTATCACTGCAAGTCGGACTCGAACCCCCCGTACACCCTGACAAGCTAGAAGTGTAAAAACACATCCCACGTCAACATCAATCTCCACTGTCACTGGGCTTAATCCATGCACTTTTATATAATAAATATTTTTATTTTATGGCTGGCTTTCACAGTTGAGTGGCAAGCAGGCCAACAGGTGATCCACTAACTCACCAAGTGCCGCTCACAGTAAAAAGCCAATCTACTTTTCCTCTCAGTAGAAAACCAATTCTCCATCCAACAAGCTGATCGGGCAAGTGCTAGATGACCATTCCAGGCCACCTTTCAACTTCTCTATAGATCATAACCTTTAAAAACATAGACAAATAAAAAAATAATTCTGCTATATGTGGGTTGTGAGTAACAGTACTTAAGAGCTGCATAGAAAGAGCTAAAATTAGTGAATTTTTTAAGTTCCCTCTGCATTTTTGGTACTTTTTGCCAGTTCTAACCACTGTATATAAGAACATTAACCCATGTATGGACAAGAGAATGTTTCTTTTTATCTTTTTGTATCTAGTCTTATTAATCATGTTATATTATTTTGAGGTTTTCTCTTTTTTTATAAATATATTAGTAGTTTTGGCCGGCAACTAGTATCTTGTTGTTCACCTGATAGGTTCTTCTTCAACAAAAAAATCCTTCTCAACCATGGAATTCAACTGGAAATTGTGCTGGAAAATTACTGATAGTGGGCACTCTAACAGTAGTTGTGTATGTGGAACCTATAAAATATGTAGATATACAACCAGATCCTTTGAAGAACCATTTCTTTCATCCTGGAAAAGCGCATGCACTGATGGATCTTGTACTGGTATTTATTTATTATTACTGGTGGGATTTATTAACATTTGTAGACACAACAGAGATGCTTAATCCCTGTTGATGTCCAAAAAACTAAATGTGTTGGATTTAAGCATAATTCTGTTGTTTTATCTGGTTGAGGAAATAGCCAAAATGGCAATGAAGGGGGAGGTTATTATCATGGGGTACTTTAATCTTCCTGATGTGAACTGGAAAACCAAAACAGCTGGGTGCACCAGGAGTACAAATATTCTAAACTCCCTACTGGGATTATCTCTAACACAAGTAGTTGAGGAGCCGACCCGTAAAGAGGCCATATTGGATTTAATACTCATAAATGGAGGTTTGGTATCGGACGTTGTTGTAGGTGAAAATTTGGGATCTAGTGATCACCAGTCAGTATGGTTTACTATAACAGGGATGGAGCCGCACCACACAAGAACGAAAGTTTTAGACTTTAAAAAAAACAGATTTTTCTAAAATGAGATTTTGTGTGAAGGAGTCATTATCAGACTGGAGGAGTTTAAAGGGAGTCCAGGAGAAATGGGATTATTTAAAGGAAGCATTATTGAAAGCCACAGGAAATTGCATTCAGCTTGTTAGCAAAAACAAGAAAGGGAAGAAACCACTGTGGTACTCTGCAGAAGTGGCCAAAATAGTGAAGAACAAAAAGAGAGCATTCAATAATTATAAAAAAACTCAGAGTGAAGAAGATAGGCAAACCTATAAAATTAGGCAGAAAGAGGCAAAGCAATTTATAAGAGCTTCCAAATCACACGCAGAAGAGAAAATAGCTCAGTCAGTAAAAAAGGGGGACAAAACATTTTTTAGATACATAAACGAGAAAAGAAAAGTAAAACAAGGATTAGTTAGATTAAAAACAAAGGAAGGAAGGTATGTAGAAGAGGATAAAAGTCTCGCTGACTGTCTCAATGAATATTTTTGTTCAGTCTTTGCAGAAGAAAAGGAAGGAAAGGGACCTCAGTTAGGAGAGAACACTAAAGAGACATTTACATATCAGTTTACAGAGGAGGAGGTTCTACAGCAGCTGTCTAAAGTAAAGACAAATAAGTCAATGGGGCCTGATGGGATCCACCCTAAATTATTAAAAGAGCTCAGTGATGTAATAGCAAAACCATTAACAGATTTATTTAACCAATCCTTGTTAACGGGAGTCGTCCCAGAAGACTGGAAATTAGCAAATGTTGTGCCAATTTACAAGAAGGGTAGTAGGGAGGAATCGGGGAACTATAGGCCAGTTAGTCTTACGTCAGTAGTGGGGAAATTAATGGAAACCATGTTAAAGGAAAGGATTGTTGAACATCTAAAAACACATAGATTACAGGATCAGAAACAACATGGGTTTACCTCAGGGAGATCATGCCAAACTAATCTTATTGATTTTTTTGATTGGGTAACAAAAATAATAGACACAGGTGGTGCAGTAGACATTGCTTATTTAGATTTCAGTAAGGCTTTTGATACTGTTCCGCATAGAAGGCTTATCAATAAATTGCAATCTTTGAGCTTGGATTCCAATATTGTTGAATGGATTAGGCAGTGGCTGAGTGACAGACAACAGAGGGTTGTGGTAAATGGAGTTTATTCGGTGCAAGGTCTTGTTACCAGTGGAGTACCTCAGGGGTCAGTACTTGGACCCATTCTCTTTAATATTTTTATTAGTGATATTGCAGAAGGTATTAATGGAAAAGTATGTCTTTTTGCTGATGACACAAACATTTGCAACAGGGTTGACGTTCCTGGAGGGATCAGCCAAATGATTTAGGTAAACTAAAAAAATGGTCGGAGTTGTGGCAATTGAGTTTTAATGTGAATAAGTGCAAGATAATGCACCTGGGACGTAAAAACCCAAGGGCTGAATATAGAATATTTGATACAGTCCTAACCTCAACATCTGAGGAAAGGGATTTAGGGGTCATTATGTCAGAGGATCTAAGGGTAAGTAGTCAATGTAATAGAGCAGCAGGAAATGCTAGCAGAATGCTTGGTTGTGTAGGGAGAGGTATTAGCAGTAGGAAAAGGGAAGTGCTCATGCCACTGTACAGAGCACTGGTGAGACCTCACTTGGAGTACTGTGTGCAGTACTGGAGACCGTATCTCCAGAAGGATATAGACATCTTAGAGAGAGTTCAGAGAAGGGCTACTAAAATGGTGTACGGCTTGAAGGAGAAAAGTTACCAGGAAAGGCTTAATGATCTTAACATGTACAGCTTGGAAAAAAGACGAGACAGAGGAGATATGATAGAAACATTTAAATACGTAAAGGGAATCCACAAGGTAGAGGAAGGGAGTATATTTAAAAGGAAACAAATTAGCAAAACAAGAGGACATAGTCTTAGATTAGAGGGGCAAAGGTTAAAAAGTAACATCAGGAAGCATTATTTTACTGAGAGGGTGGTGGATACATGGAACAGTCTTCCAGTAGAAGTGGTAGAGGCCAAAACAGTAATTGAATTTAAGCAGGCATGGATAGGCATAAGGCTATCCTAAACAAAAGATAAATCCAGGTAAAGTATCCATGTAATTGGGCAGACTAGATGGGCCGAAAGGTTCTTATCTGCCGACATTTTTCTATGTTTCTATGTTTCTATATGTTCCCAATAAATACTTATCAGATTTTATTACATATTTTTTCGGTACCTGACACTATCTGAAAGAAGCTCCCTCAGGTCTTCACTGGCCTCAGATAAATCTTTATTCGTTCTTGTATGGGAATGTAATTCTTCTTACACAAATTGCAATTTGTTAATTTTACTAATAGGTCTATTGACTAGAAGGTGAAACTCAGGAGAATTGGCAGGAGTAGAGAACAATCTAAACCAAACAGCCATATCTTTGTAACAGGGGTAATATATATATTTACAGGGTTATTCAAAGAGAGACAAATTGGTCCCGTACGGTGCTGTTTCAGAGCCATTCGGCTATTCAAAAAGCTGACCGTTCACCAAATATTGGTGAATTGCCAGCAAAATACGGTGATCTTTGATGGCAGTGACATCCCCATAGAGAAGTAATGGTTAATCTACTCCGTGAACGCCAACCTGCACCAAAACGTCAGTGAAATGTCCTGATTTTCGGTGGTTTCATTAAACAGGTTTAAGCAGGTGAATCTCATAAGTTTCAATGCAAAAAATATTCCCCGCTTCTATTAAATATTTATTCAACCGTTTATTCTTTTCCCTTGCAGCAAAAAGTCTCTTTATTTATTTCTTTAGGACTTTTTTTTTAGGTATTTTTCAGCGAATTTTTTTTCCACATTTTTTTTAACACTTTTTTTTCTGTAACAGACCTTTTTATTATTTATCATAGGACACTCTGTTATTTTCAGGTATTTTTGTGGAGTATTTTTTTTTACAAACAGCTTTTAAAAGTTGTGGTGTTTTGTTTTTTAGCCGTTCGTTGGCTCGTCGGCTTTCTCTGGTGGCTGGTCGGCGCTCTGTTCAGTGAGTCGTCTGCTTTTTTCAGATGGATTTGGTGTTTTTCAAATCAATTCTGTGGGTTTTATGAGGTTTTTCATATCGATTCGGTGTTTTTTTCGGATGCGTTCGGCGGTTTTGCGTCAGCTTTCCGATCGATTCGGCGGTTTTTACAGTGGTTTTTCCGATGCGTTCTGCAGCTTATTCCCTGCACTTTGGGGACCCTGCAGAATTCACTGCAGGGTCGGCGAATTTGACTATCCGAAGTGCGGGGAAGGAAAGAGCACCGAAATGCTCTTTGAATAACCCTGAAGCGTTTTCCACGAAGTGATACTTATAGGGCTGCGACACTACATTTTCACATTACCCACTAGAGCATGACTATGCATGCTCAGAACTACATTCAGTGATTTAACATGCTCACAGTAAATATTTACAGCATGCACCATTAATACAGACTTTGTGAGCTGTTTAACACTTGATTTGTAAATGGTCCCTGGTAGAAAACTGGAGGAGGATTAATAAGTCCCAGATATTGTTGGCTTAAACAAAGCTGTTAGTAAATTCTCATACTAAAAAACACTTTAAAAACATCAACTTCAAACTAGATGTCTGCGTATGTGAAACACTTGATTATAGCTAGTGTTAAGAAGTATCTGTGCTAAATCTCTATGTGCAGTTTAGAACAGTGATGGCTTACCAGGGCACTGCCAATGAATGTCAGCTTCATTTCCCAGGATACTCAAACAGCCTCTGGGTTAGCCATCAATGACTATTTTGGTGAAATGAATAGGATTTCATTACAAATTAATTAAAAAAATAGTCTTTTCAGCATGTTACTGCATTTAAGGTCTTAGCTCAGTCTAATGATAGCTGCACAAAAGATCCAACCATGGGAGATACTTTTCAAATATAGAGTTAAATGTAGTTCCCTTAAACAGAAATGGTACAATTGGGATAGGAATCTTGGCCTAAGGCCATTTAGGTATGAAAAAACTTCCCTATGGCATCTTGTCAGGGCCGGGTGATGGAAGGATCTCTATAAATTCTTAATCCTCCTTTTTACTTCACTGGTAAGACAATATAAGACTATAGAAAACAAGGTCAGTGAGCTGAACAGACACGGTAGGGATCCAAGAAAGCAATCAAACTGAACTAGCAGGCAGTGGATTCCTGCCGAACTCCGTGGTGAGTGGCCTTTCTTTACCTCGGCAGGTAACTTGGACAAGAGAGGATTCTTAGGTCTACTGGTTTAATTCCTCTGGCTACCACTCTAATCACAGACTTCCCATAATTACTGTCTTTCTTTCTGTCTTTCCAGACTGTCATTACATTTTTTTTTTCTTTTTAGTTTTGTACAGCCTGAGCACAATGTTCCCCCACAGGCAATACAAGTTGGCTAGACACCTGAGTGAACCAAGAGACACATGTCTTTATCCTTTCCCTGCTGCTTTTTTGCAGAAGGTTTAATGTGCATGCATTTTCCCAGCACCAGAAGCTCACTGAACATATGAAGGTCTGCTTTATATTTCAACCTATTTCAATTAGGATGGTTGGCAGGAAAAACTGGGGTTCTCTATTGTTCTCCTCTGAGCATTCAAGTTGTTTAGATTTAGATTTGGCTGAAGATTAAGTTTAAATTATTTTTAACAATTGTAAAAAAAAAGCTTTTTTTCTCACTCCTTTTCATTTTTCAATACTATGTTTTTTTCTGCTGTCAATATGAAATAAAAAAAATCATTCTTTAAACTTGGAGAATACATAATAAGTCTGGTCACCCACTGTAGTATTATCACATCAATACATTTACATAGAGATTATTTTCAGATTTTTCAGTAGTCAGTGTAATTAATGCTTTTTGAGTCACATAACTGGCAAAGGTACTTGCTCTCCCTAGTATAGTATAGTATTGAAACAAAATAATTCGTATCTCAATATACATATTTTTACAAGAGTAATTGATCAATATATATATATATATTGATGGCCTTTAGTCTGGTCCTGTTCCTCAAGCCACCTCAAAACTGGTGAATTGTGAGGGTGTCCCCTTATTTGAACCTGAGCACCTAGCCCATTCAAAGTTCATTGAGTGGACCACGAAAATTCATATTTCGCACACTTGACTGAGTGACACAAAACAAACTCCAAGCTAGATGTCCACAACCCTCTAAAACAGGTGTCACCCTTTTGATGGATCCCAGGGTTCTTGAGTTCTTTTCAGACTCTGGTTATAATCCAAACATGTCCTCGATTAAGCATTTAGAACATGTCATGGAAGTCAATGATGCCCCCCTCCAATGACAGAAAGTCAAGGTTTGGATTCAAAGGGCTATTTGCCATATTGGTAATGTCAATGCTGCTATTGTAGAAGATCCTCCTCCTCTATATTGAGCCAAACTTTGCCTCCATGGCTTCCTCCAGCTATGACAGTGAGGTCACAGGCATGATGTTTGACAACTCCATTGAGAAAGATATTGGTGCTTTTGCAAATTAACCACTTTGATGCGGAGGACGCGCTCAGCACGTCCTGCCGCATTGGCACTTCGCTGCGAAGGACGCGCTGAGCGCGTCCTCCCTTTGCAGCCACGATTGGCCAGGATTCCAGAATTCACTGCGGCCCCCCGGGGCGAGCTGACATCCTGGATGTCAGCCCAACCTCCGGGACCCAGGCGGGCACCATAGTCGTCATGGCGCCCACGTGATGATGTCTTTTGCAGGCACCCCCCCGCCAGTGCAGGGAAGGAGCCTGAAGGGGAGGGGGAGGTCCTTTGGACCTATCGCCCTCCTCAACCATACGGGGCAGCAAAAAAGGCAGCCACCGCTTGGAAGGGCACAGCCTGCCCTTCCAAGCGGTGGCTGTCTTTAAACCCTTGGGGGCTGGATCGCGATTTGGCGCCAACAGGTGCCGGATCACAGTCTCCTCCCGGAGCTGGCCGACATCTTGGATGTCGTCCAAGCTTCCAGGATCTCCCCTGACGACTGGTGCCATCGTGCATAGCATAATGACGTCAGTTCTGGAGCTAACCCCTAGCTGTCACCTATGGCGGAGATAGGGGGTTCCAATTTCCCCTTTTTATTTTATTTTGCCTTTTGAATCCCTTTAACAAAAATGGATATATAATAACAACCAAAAATTTAATCTTACCAAAATGCTCCAAATTAACACAAAATCCAAATTTATGTGAAAAAGATTTTCTGAATCTGAATCTTCTGAATTCTGATTGAACGAAAATATCTGAAATTTACATATAAGGTCCAATGAATGATAATAAAAAGGGCTGTTACAGAAAAAAGAAAAAACGACTTTAAAAAAAAAAAAACACGGAAAAAAAGTTCACAAAAAAACCCGAAAAATGCCTAAATGATCCTAAAAAAAATCTATGAATAAAGAGACTTTTTACTGCAGAATATTATAAATCAACGGTTTATTAGATATTGAATTAAAATGGGAATATTTTTTAACATTGAAGCCTATGGGATTCGCCTGAATAAACCTGTCGAATGAAACCACCGAACAGCAGGGCAATTCGGCAACTTTTCCCTGCTGGTTTTTATTCTTTGAATAGACGAAGCATTGCTTCTCTATGGGGATTTCACGGTCCTCAAACAGGCACCGTATGTGCAGGCAATTTGCCAAACTGCCTGCTCTCTGGATAGCCGTATGGCCAGGAAAGGTAACCCTTTCGGACACAATTCGGAGCTCATTGAATAACCCTGATATTGTATATATAAGCATTCTCGCTGTAAACTTATCGACGCATTGCTATGCATTATTAATGGTTAAAGCTTGATGTGAATATTTATATACATATATTGCCAACCAACGTGCAAAAATATTCTGAAGAGTTATTGTAAAATATCATATAGATTATACTCAGCACCCACTAGATGGCAATCATACGAACTCAAATATCTTTTTTTATTTATTTAAGTTGCTTCATTCTAGTTATTTAGCATTTTGCTTAATCAAGACCTGCAAGTTGAAATCTGTTCTTGGATCAAAGAATAAAATATTTTCCATAAAAGGTAAAAAGAAGAGTTTATTATAGTTTACTTTAAAGGACCAGTTCGTAGCTTACATACTTTAGAATTTACACGCATGGAATGGCTAAAAGAACTTGGCGTAGAGAAAACAAATGCTTTTTTGCTTGATTCTGTGCCTAAAAGAATTTACTCACTTCATTTAGAGCTTTAGTAACACCACTACCTGTAATAACCAAAAAAATATTTTGGTCCAGTTCAGTTACTGTCAACAATTATTAAAGAATTCATTAACATTTACTGTACTTACACGTGGTGTTGGATGTGGAGAACATAGATTCTTCACATAATTGTCTGAAATGTACGCCCAATGAAATGCTGGAATGAGAGTTACAATGCTACCTGTTGAACCAAATGAAATTACATTAAAATTTTAGTAAAGCGCCAAAATATTTTGCAGTGCTGTACGATGGGTAAAAATACAAATCATAAAAGGAGAACAATAGGAAAATGCTGTACCCTGCATGCAGACCATAGAAAGAAAAAGGTAGGAATCCTGAAGGGATCCTTATAATGGTCAGTATTCTGCTTCCCTAAGCAAAGCTGTGAGGCGTGGATGCTTTAGACTAGCTAAATTTGTATTTGACCAGTACTCACACGATGAAGTTCGGCAGATAGCTTCAACTCAGCAAAACTGACAAGTAGAAAGATGAATCCAGTTGAAGAGTTTAATGATCAGACTGACAATCTTGCAATAGTGTACAGCAAAGCAGATAAAAAGACTTTAGTTTTGTCCAGCAGTGAGCACAGAATGGGTGCTATGTAACCAGGAAGTCCCTTAGAACAAGACACTGAGCAAAAGGTGGAAACTAGCTGGATACAGCAAGCAAAGGAAACCCAGGAGGGGCAAAATAGCTATGAAATCAATAGCATGTAAGCAGCAAAGGCAGATTCAACACAAAACAGAAAAATATACAATAAATCCTAAATCATGGGGCATGACAGTCAGGTAAATAATAAAAGATAGAAAAGTCAGTAGTGAGACACTGGCTAGCGAGGGCAGAATAACTAGAAAACAGAGCCAGGGTCTAGCATAGAAGTACATGAAAAAACTAGAAAACAGAGTCAAGACCCAGGGTAGGAGAGGTTCACAAATCAGCTGAAGTCGATAACCAAAAAAACCCACCAATAAGCAGAGAACATGCTGAGGGCTCAGAATGATCTGCGTCAGGGCAACAAGCATGGGTGGAGGAGGAGAATGAATAGGCAAAAAAGGCTGAGAATTGGTCCAACAAGATGTGGAGCGGCAAAATGTACATGATTCGGTCACTTTACACCGAACTGAAGAAGTGTGTTGTTGGAATGACAGATGGGCACTTGGGCAGTGAAGGCATCACCAGAAAGACTCAGGACAGATGAGGTGTTGCCGGAATGATGACAATCATTGTGGACCCATGCAGCGCAAGCAGACAGGATATGGTTAGGCATGACAGAAAAGAAAGACTTACAGGGTTATTCAGAGAGCGTGAAAAGCAGGAGAATGGCTGGAGAATGACTGGAGAATGAAAAATTCTAGGTCAAAATAGTCAAACCAGAAAAATTCTCCCTTTCATCTCACTTTCCAAATCGGCTATTTTGACCTAGAATTTTTCATTCTCCAGTCATTCTCCTGCTTTTCACGCTCTATGAATAACCCTGATAGTAAAGGAGGAGACAACAAATCAGTTTGAATGGCTAGGAGAGGAGTGCATTGAAGAGATTTCTAGTCTAAGGTTATTTTGTTGCAAAAATGATAAATTTAGACACAAACGTAGGTAAGAATAATTTTTTTTTAGCTTTGAATTTTACTTCAAATATTGAGTTACCTTTGAAGGAACTAGTATAATCACAAAATCATATTTTGGACTATATACAGTATATAACTATTAACTATCATATTTTTATTCAGTAAACTACTCACAAAAAATGTTAAATACCTTTTTTTGGGACAGCAGAGTATTGAAAGACACATAAGTTAAAATACTGTATGTGACAGCTTGTTGGTTGAAGAAAGATCTAATGTGATTACTATTATTCAGTCAAGGGAATTTTCTTCATTCAGGGTTATTCAGAGAGAGGTGAAAACCAGGATAATGACTGGAGAAGTGAAAAAGTCTCCCATTTATCTCACTTTCCAAATCGGCTATTTGGTCTAGATTGTTCTCTTCTCCTGCCATTCTCCTGGTTTTCACCTTTCTCTGAATAACACCGTTTGATTCTCTGCTAACTGACGACAATTGCTTTTAAAGTATGGTTTTGTTAACATGAAATTGAGAAAAATATATACACCCTATTAGGACCATTTATTTAAATAAAGTTATAATTTTGAACAATATCCATGGATTTTATTTACACACCTATATTATTATCATTTATATTGTGCCAACAGTTTCTGCAGCGCTTTACAATAACCAAAGGGAACACGATACAGATAAATGGACATAGGAACAAGGGGTGTAGAGGGCCCTGGGCTTAGGAGTTTACAGTCTAGAGGGATTGGGGTTGAGGAAGGACCAGGGGAGTTTTACTGGATGTCAGGATCATTAGTGTCAGCGGTTAAGGAATGGATGGGGCAATGGAAGCGGCTTCAATCATGTGTGAGTAGGTGAGCAGAGGGATGAGTTGCATCAGTGATGTGGCACACTGATCTGAAGAGATGGCTTTTTTATGGATTTCATGAAGGCCTGAAGATTAGGGGAGAGTTTGATAGGGTGAGGTAAGTCATTCCACAGGACCTGAGCTGCCCTTGAAAAGTCTTGGGAGGTGAGAGTTGGCAGTGCTGGTGTAGACAGTATATAGGTGGAGGTTGCCCGACGACCAGAGTTGTCGAGACGGGAGGTGCTTGTGGAGTAACCTAGACATGTAAGGGGGAGTCAAGTTATTGAGCGATTTGAATGTGATCATCATTATTTTAAACTGTATCCTGAAATGTACAATATCTAGCATGAACTCTAAACTGCTATGATACATCTTCCACATGAACGTGAAATTACGACATCACAGAGTGGCCACTCATGATGGCCATGATCATTTACGAAAGAGCGCTTAAGTATAACAGCCTAACTCGTAAAAGTTAGCAGCTTCCCTTCTTTTCCAATCCAGGTCCTGTTGCAGCTCAGCAGGTTACTGTACACTTGTGATTCCTACATTCTGCATAATTTGTTTAAGAAGAAGGACTGTAGAGGCAGCTGGGCAATAGCAAGCAATTCGAATGTACTCATTACTCATGTCTGCAGCTAGTATTAAAAAAACCTGCTCCCCAAAAGGCCTACTACATCCTTGCACTGGTCTGGCTTAATGGCTCCCTAATGCCAGCTATGCTGGAATACAAGCCTCACTTTTTAAACAGCAAAATATTAATAGCATATGACTCCTTATCATTAAATTAGATTGTTATGACATTGAAGTGTGCTAAAAACACATATGTCTGAGAAATAGTAGCAATGCAATATAGAAACGTCAAGTGAATATCCTTTAATTTATGACTATAACATTTTCTTAAAATTGTAGCATTTTGTATTTGTTTGATATAAAGTCTAACTTGTATCATACACTCAGTTTCCATGAGTATCAGAAAAGGAACTAAACCAGCTAAATCTTTAAAATAGTACTTCTTCCAAAATATCTGATATTAGATATCAAAGACTAAACAAGACTGGATTATCTGACCACATTTTGGCAAAATATAGATTCATTTTACAAGAAACAAGCATGTTACCCATAGTGAGGAAATGTGAATGTAATACCTCTCCTGGACTTGGAATGACACGGTCTAGAAGATGAGAGACTTTTAGTATATTTATACATAGAAATACAAAGATATTATTTCATTTTAGGTTTAGAAGGGGTCTGTTTATAGCTACATAGATAAGGCTAAGGATATTTGGGATATCTAAAATCGACCAAACTACAGAACCAGAACACCAAAAATCTTGACAGAGGGTCAAAGAAAAAAGAATAATGGAAATATTCTGTGTAGTGCATTGGAGACTGCTGGCCTCTCTGATAGCTCAAATTACTTATCTAAACAACATGCACCCGATGCATCTGTGCGCAGTAACTGGATATCAGGAAAGAGTTACTGGAACCAGAATGTCTACTGCCCAAAAAAATGGGAATAGGCTACTGGCTTGGGACAAGATTGTAGAGTTACAGAGATGGTCAGCTAATAGACTTTTGGCATGAAAATGGTAAAACCGGTAAGCAGAATGCAACAATGAAATGGAGAGTTAAGTAATCATCAACAACAGAGTAGAGCCTGGCATTAAGGCTGGGGTCAGACCAGCGCACTTTTAACGTGCGTTCTGGCGCACATAATTACGGCCGCACTAGCAGCAGATGACGGGCAATGACGGCCAATATACGATGTACGGCCACACAAAAGTCCGGCCGTGCAACGCAAGTGGAATTTGAACGCATTTTTCTGAGAACGCTGAACCGCTAGTACTGACGTACTGAGTGCGCAGCTGCGGCATAGCGGCGTGTTTGCATGATTAGGAGATGTCAGACGCTGCTAATGTCCAGCCTACATAACGTCCAGACGCAAAAAGAGTTTTATTGACGATCCGTACAAAATCACGCCCGAAAATGCGCGTCGTCTGACCGTTTTTGCGCATTCCGTGAAAAAATACGTCAATGCGTTCGGACGCACTTTTTCACGTTCGCGGATTAAAATGCTTCGTCTGACCCTAGCCTAAAAGGTGGTTTGGAAAATTGTGGGCTACTGGAGGATGTCACTGGCATAAGAAAGGGGTAAGGTTTCCCCCTCCCTCACTTTCCCTTTTTTTTTCTGTATCCCTAATTAGTTGACAGCTTTTGTTGTGAATATTTATTTTTGTGAACAGAAACAGAATTTTTTTTAAAACCTTTAATAAATATTAATTTGAAAAGAAAGGGGTAAAGGGCTATGAAATGCTTTTAAAGTCATTTGGATGCTACAGTCATCGAAAAAGGCAGGTGTACAACAGTGTTTCCCAAACCTGTCCTCAGGTCCCTCCGCCTCGCCAGGTTTGCCAGATATCTGAAGCGCAGCACAGGTGATATGATTTGCTGCTCAGTGATTGCAGGATTCAGTCTGCATTTCCTAAGGTGATCCTTAAAAGCTGGCCTGTTAGAGGGTCCTGAGGACAGGTTTGGGAAACACTGGTGTTTTTTTTTTTTTTTCTTTTAGAAAGGACTTTACCAGGAAAGATACATTGAGATTTCTCTCAGTTTCAAGTATGTCCTGGGTGGCGCATATGTACCGTTAGGTGTCTTGCTCAAGGACACTTGCTGGAGAGGTCTTGCCGGGATCGAACTTATGTCTCCACAGTCTCTCTCCACGGTTATACAGCAGTGATGTTACCTCTACTCCACCCAGCCGGAAGAGAGTAATGACAAGGAAGCAGGGACATCTGTCAGGAAATGGAGTGGAAGAGGGAGGCATTCAATTAAGGGTAGATACTGGGTGGATACTGTCATAGGAAAGACATTGGGCCCTATTCCATGCTATGCACTAAAATGGGGACAATAACACGGAAAACCTGCACCTGCAGCTTTCCTCGTAGCGTCCCCATTTCAGCGTGATATTCCAGTGCAGGCGCTGGTCTCAGCACCTTTCCCAGGAAGGCAGCGTTGCCTGCATTGATACTCGCGGTATCACTTCCGTGCTGACGCAAGTATCACCTCCTAGAGTCCATAGGACTACATGGAGCCTTGAGCTTCTGGGCCGCGAAATCACGCAGCGATGCTGAGGGAGACTAGGAACAATTTCTTCCCAGTCTCACTCTGCTCTGGGCGGCAAGAAGCAGACAATCGGCCCACTGTTCTCGCTGCGGGGTGAGAAGTGAGTATCAGATTTATTGAGGGGGGTTTAGGTCGTGTTAAATCATTCTGTAAAAGCGAAATCAAAATTTGTTTTGCTCATTGTGCAGCAATTAGCGCTAAGACTTTGTAGCATACTTATCCTAATGCTAATTACTGATTCCCCATGTTAAGTATAGGGTTATCAAAGTCAGCAAGCTACCACAACCACCATTGCAGATTTTTACTGGGTTTAGTGTTAGGGATGGAATAAGGGGGGTGTATGTGTTAAAATCACTGGCATTAACACTTACATATCCGAACCCAACAGTTAGCGTTCAGTATGCAATCTAGCCCCTTTCATATAACTACTTGGGCCTTATTAACAGCTATATATGAATTTGCAAAAGCCCTAAAATCTTTCTAAAAAGGAGTTACCAAACACCATGCCTTGTGGGACAAGTGGCGGATTGGGTCACCATTCTTGCCGCGGGATAAGAGTTGAGTATCGGATTTATTGAGGGAGGGGGTTTAAGGGGCACTGAATGATTTTGCAAAGGTGAAAACATTTGGCAGCAGCTTTTACGTGTAGCCAAATATTTGCCTTGTGCATCCCTGCTGTAATTGGTAATGCCTTACTTATCTTAAAGTTAATTAAAGATTACGCTCCCCATGTTAAATATAGGATCTGTATAGTACAGTAAGCTTGCGGACGCAGATGCGCTAACGGACTTTTATGGGTTTAGCGTTAGAAAAGTAATATGGGACATGTGTCAGGAAGCCAGATGTTATCCTGGTGAAACGCGTCTCAGATAATATTCGGATCTCAGGGAGAGCCTTTGGGAACCCATTTTTATTTATTCTTTTACTTGGTTAATTTTAACTGTTCTTACTTTTTAATAAAGATCGATTTTTATTTCCAGCCTCAGTTGTTTCAGGCTGACTGACACCCATTACCCCCTCCTCTCCCTGGAGAACGCTTGTTATACAAAAGGACCTGCACCAGAGAAAGAGGAGAGGGTGCCACCAGTCTAACAGGTCCTTCTCTTTGTCATTTGCTAGTAACTCCTACTCTTCAATGCCTTTATCAGTTGGTGTACCCCAAATGCTTTGTCCTAGGTCCTTTGCTGTGCTCTATCTACACTTCTCTCCTTGGACAAAATCACTAACAGCTTTGGCTTTAATAACCACCTCTATGCTGATGATACTCAGATCTACCTCTCCACCCCTGATCTCTCTCCTCCTGCCCTTTCCAAAGTCAGCGACTTTTTAGCTGGCATTTCCTCCTGGATGGCCTCTCACCACTTTAAGATTAACATATCCAAGACTGAGCTCCCACTAATTCCTCTAATGCCTCCCCACCTCTGGACTTTTCTAACATGGTCAATGGTATCTCTATCTCCCCATCAAGCCAGGTTCGTTGTCTCGGAATTACAGTTGACTCCGCTCTGTCCTTCTTCCAACACTTCCAGTCTTTCACACTTGCATTGGTCATTGAACTCAGTGAACACCACACTTGCCTTTATCCTTGATAAAGTTGTATTACACAACAAAATGCATCGGATGTGTGTCTGCACTTTTATGTAATTGTTTTAATCAATAAACCCCTTGTTTTAAAAATAATACCTCGCCGAGAAGTGTGGTGTTCACTGACCAATGAAAGTACGAATTCACTTTATTGGAGCCTGCAGCACACCATAGAGATATGAGAGGCCTTTATTCGCTGGAACCATCTCATGAGATGTTAAAGTGTCTGCTAACTTAATTCCAGGAGTGATAACGTGTTACTACCTTATGTAGAGATATGCTTGCAACTTGGTTAGGGAAATTAAAGCAGGTGAAGGATTGGAAATAACCATAGACTTCAAACTCAGCACCACTGTCCAATGTCAAACAGCAAGGTATTCTCATGCATTAAACGGGGAATTCACTCCCAGGAGGAAAACATAATTTTGCCTCTTTATAAATCAATGGTAAGGGTACCTGTTTTAAAATAAAATATTGTGGCACTAGAAAAAGTTCAGAAAAAGAGGCAGTCAACTAAATTAATAAAGGGAATGGAAGATTTAAGTTATGAGGACAGGCTAACAAGCTTAAACCTCTTTAGTTTGGAGAAACGGCACCTTACAGGGGATCTGATAACTTTATATAACTATATACAGGGCCATTATAAACAATTGTCTGGAAACCTATTCATTAATAGGACTATACATACGACGCAATGTCACCCATTAAGGCTAGGGTCAGAGTGGGGCAGTCGGAACGCGCGTGCAGGCGCACTAAATCACGGCGGCAGTAGCAGCACATAACGGCCAATGACGGCCAATATACGCAGTACGTGCGTACAAAAGTGCGCCGACACCACGCAACCGGCAAATGAACGCATTTTTCTCAGAACGTGAAACCGCTGCTACAGACGTACAGAGTGCGCTGCGGCCGCATGGCAGCGTGTGTGCGTGATTAGGAGACGTCAGACGCTGCTAGTGTGCGGCCTACATAACGTTCAAACAGCCGGATTTCCCTAGAATTGCGTTGGTGAGTACCTGCGACTGTGCGACTGTGGTCGTCTGACCACTTAAGCGTATTCCGTGAAAAAATGCGTGCGCACGCATCGACGTACATTTTGACGGTGGCCGCAGAAAATGCGCTCATCTGTCCCTAGCCTTAGACTGGATGAAAGGAAATTCAGCCTAAAGCATAGGAAGGGTTTATTTACAATGAGAACAATAAAGCTTTGGAATTCTCTGCCCGTTGAGGTGGTTGGGTCAGAGAATGTACAGACTTTTAAATAACAGAAGATTATGGGTTATAAGATTTATTATGTGATAACGGCTGCTTGATCCAAGGAAAAATCTGACTGCCTGTAACGGTAGCTGTATCGCTTACCCAGGAGTAGCGGAGTTGGGATCCTTGAGGGCAGAAGAATCTTCTTGAATAATACAAAAGGTTTATAACTTACAGACTGTAACAAGGAGACACAAGGACTGACTGAATTGCCTCTAGGCTCTAAAGGTTAAGACCAACAGGTTACCTAGGACACGCTCAGAAACAGCAGACGTGGAATGACAGTATGTGAAGTATTCAAGGTGCAGGGCAGTCAAATGCAGAAATAACATAAAACAGAAATAAACAATAGTTTGTTATTGTGGTCTTAGCAAAATCATAAACATAAGTAGGAACCTGGGTAAAGGGAACCCAGGAGGGTTGCAAGCGATAACCCTGAACGTGAAGGGATAAAACCCAAAACAGCAAGTGATCAACCCAGCAGGGGGTTAAATCACTAAAACAAGTGATACAGAGTAATAAACACGATAGAGAGAGAAGTCAAAAGCCAAGCCGGGTCAATAACAGGAGAAGGGATCGCGTAAAAAGCAGGGTCATCAACAGTAAAGACAAATATAATCAGGAAGTAGCGGTGTGTGAAATTAACTCCACAACAGGGCAATGAGGCCATTCCTAGAGCCCTGTTTTAAAGCCTGAGGCTCCTGGTAACCACACCTGACCCCGCCCCCTCAGATGCCGATCTGCCAGCAGTAAGTGCTGGCACCCGACGAGCCAGTGGCCCCCCTTCTTGCCCAGACCCCCCAGGGGGCTGAGGACATAACAGAACCCCCCGTCTACGGTCGGGCCCAGAACGACCACCAGGCGCTAAAGGATGGGTCTCATGAAACAGGCGAACCAGACGAGGCGCATGGATATCGCAGGCATCTTGCCAAGAACCCTCCCAGTCCACCAGGTACTGTAAGACACCCCTGACCAGACGGGACCGCAGGAAGGCACGGACCTCGTACTCCTCCTCACCCTGAGACTTGATAGGCGGTGGGGGAACAGCAATTCTGGTGTACTTATTACAGGTAAGAGGCTTCAGGAGGCTGAAATGAAATACGCTATGTATACGTAGAGAAGGAGGCAAAGCCAACGCATAAGAGACAGGGTTAATACGTCTTACCACTTTATAAGGCCAAATAAACCTGGGAGCCATCTTCATGGATGGCACCAACAATTTGATGTTTCTGGTATACAGCCATACCTTGTCCCCAACCGTATATACCGGTGCAGGACCTCTACGTCTGTCTTTTATTTTTTGTTTCTCAATATTGGCCTTCATAATCTTTTACTTTCTCCCATGTCCCTTCATGTCATTCAGACGTTCGTCCAAGGCTGGCAAAGCAGTCGCTTGGAATTCAGAAGGGAGCATGGGAGGGTCATAACCATAAACTGCATGGAAAGGTGAGTGGCCTGTGGTTTCACTTACTGAGTTGTTTAACGCAACCTCAGCCCAGGGTAACAGGTCTGCCCACTCATTTTGTCTTTCAGACACAAAGCAACGCAAGTACTGCTCAACACTTTGGTTGGCTCTCTCTGCAGCCCCATTAGTTTGTGGGTGATAAGCAGAGGAGAAGCTCAACTCAATACCTAGGTTTTCACAAAATCCTCGCCAGAAGCGAGACACGAACTGAGTTCCTCTGTCGGATACTATTCCCAGAGGAACCCCATGAAGTCGCACAATATTTTGTATGAATACTGGTACCAGCTCCCTGACTGAAGGAAGCTTTACCAGTGGTATGAAGTGTACCATCTTGGAGAACCTACTACTGTAAGGATTACAGTATGGCCTTTGGAAGGTGGTAGATCTGTGATACAGTCCATCGAGAGGTGGGACCAAGGTCTCTCTGGCACTGGTAAAGGCTGCAGAAGACCAACAGGTAAGGACCAGGTATTTTTACTTCTACAGCACACGTCACATGTGGCTATGTAGTCCTTAATATCCCTTTGCATACCAACCCATCAGAACTGTTTCTCAATCGTGGCCACGGTTTTATTTATTCCCATATGCCCATAGGGCTTGGAATCATGAAAAGTCATCATCATCTGTGTTCTCTCCTCCTCGGGTACAAACATTTTCCCAGGAGGTTTTTCAAGAGGAGCAACACCCTGACCAGCCTGGATTCTCTCCAACAAAAGGAGAAGACACTGTCAAGACTGTGGTACCCAAGATCCTCTCGTGAGGAATGATTGGACTGTGGTCAAACGTGTGCTGTTCATATGACTCGAACTGTCTAGATAAAGCGTCAGCTTTTGTGTTTTTAGAACCAGGACGATAAGTTAACAAAAAGTTGACACTTGACAAGAACAGTGACCACCTGGCTTGCCTGGAATTCAAGCGTTTGGCATCTCCCATGTACACTAGATTCTTATGGTCTGTGATGATTATCACGGGATCTTTAGTGCCTTCTAACAAATAGCGCCATTCTTTGAGGGCCGCTATAACTGCTAGTAATTCTCTGTTCCCTATGTCATAGTTTTTCTCAGCAGGTGTCATCTTTCTAGAGAAAAACCCACAAGGATGTACAGGTCCCTCAGGACTTTCTCTTTGAGACAAAATTGCACCAATCCCTATTTCAGATGCATCAACCTCAAGCTGAAATGGAAGGCCTGGTACTGGATGCCTTAAGATAGGTGCGGAGATAAACGCTTCTTTAAGTGACTGGAATGCCTGCTTGGCCTGGTACTCCAAAACCTGATTCTGAGCACCCTTCTAGTCATGGCCGTGATGGGAGACACAACAGAAGAGAACCCTTTGATAAACCTCCTATAATAGTTCGTGAAACCAAGAAATCTTTGTATGGCTTTCAGACCTTGAGGTAGTGGCCATTCTCTGATGGCAGATAGCTTTTTAGGATCCATCTCCAAACCCATTTGTGATTGATAACCCAGAATTGTAGGAGTTATTTCAAACAGACATTTCTCTAACATTTACTAAGAAAGTTTATTCTCCAGTAACCTTTGCAACACTGTCCTTACATGGACATGGTGTGTCTCAACATCAGGAGAATATATCAGAATATCATCTAAATAGACGATTACAAAGACTTGCAAAAAATCCCTCAGGACATCATTTATAAAGTCTTGGAAGACTGCAGGCGCATTGCATAGGCCAAAAGGCATAACTAAATACTCATAGTGACCAATGCGAGTATTAAAGGCAGTCTTCCACTCGTGGTCCGCCTTGATTCTCACCAAATTGTGCGCACCACGAAGATCCAACTTTGTGTAAATTCTGGCGTCTCTTAAGCGGTCGAACAACTCGGATATTAACGGGATGGGATAGGCATTACGTATAATGATTCTGTTTAACCCTCTATAGTCAATGCAAGGTCTTAAATCCCCCTCCTTTTTAGACAAAGAAGAAACCCGCTCCCGCAGGAGAGGAAGAACAACGTATGAACCCTTTAGCTAGGTTTTCACGTATATATTCTTCCATAATAGTATTTTCTTTCTGAGAAAGTGGATACACATGACACCTTGGAGGCATGGTGCCTGGTAATAGGTCTATGGCACAATCATACGGCCTGTGAGGTGGCAAGATCTCGGATTTACCCTTATCGAACACCTCCTTTAAGTCTTTGTACCACTCGGGTACTACAGTAGAGAGTGGAGGAGCAGTGGCTACATTCAAGCTACCAACTGTAGCAGTCATGCCCAGACATCTGGACCAGCATTTTGATCCAAGATTCCAACTCCCCTTTTCACCAGTTCACCACTGGGTTGTGTTTAGCCAACCATGGATAGGCACGGTAGGAGACTCAATGATTTGTAACTGTATTTTCTCTTAATGCAGAACACCAGTGCTAAAAGATACAGGAACAGTTTGATGCGTGACATGAGGTCTTGTCAACCTTCTCCCATCAATACACTCAATGAGAAGTGGTACCTCTCTCTCAACCAGAGGCACTTGGTGAATGGCAGCAAACCCAGAGTCTAGAAAATTTCCTGCAGATCCAGAATCCAGTACTGCCTCAGTGTCAAATTTGACCTTTTCCCAACCAATGGTTACAGGCACTACCACACGAGATTTTTTCTTTTTCTTATTAGATATGAGAGACACGACAGTGGTACCTGGAACCAGCCTTTCAGGGGATACCATGCTCGCTTGTGACACGTTAGACCTCTTAGGTCTCTTGGGGCATTGTGAACAAAAATTTTGTTTGTCTGCACAGTAGAAACAGAGGCCTTCTCTAAGGCAAAATTGGCTCTCCTCCTCAGATAAGCTAGAACGACCTACTTGCATAGGCTCTGGTTCAGCAGGTATGGGTCTGGGAGGAGATACAGCATGAACAGACCTGGGAATAGAACATATACTGTGAGGTTGTTCATGTGGCTTGCTACGACCAGACCTTCTGTCTCGTATCTGATCATCAAGAGCAATACAATAGTCAGATTTTCTAGTCCTTCAGGTAAAGACAAAGGTGCTAATTCATTCATAACATTCTCGGACTGGCCTTCGAGAAACACCATAACAAGCACTTCATTTTGACACTAATTCTGCCGCTATTGTTTTAAATTCTATGGCATAGTCAGCAACACGGCGGTTGCCCTGGGAAATACGCCACAAGGCTCTAGCTGCCCCTATAGCCCTTCGAGTAGGATCAAATGTACGTCTCAAGTCATTCATAAATGCAGCATAATTATAAATCACTGGTTTCTTTAATTCCCATAAAGGGGTTGCCCACAGTAGAGCTTTCACAGTCAGGTGGTTAATCACATAACCCACCTTAGCTCTATCTGTAGGACACATACCTGGATTTAACTCGATATCAATTTGGGTTATGAACCCTCTGCATAAACCAGAATTTCCACTGAAACACGTAGATGTCTTTAAACTCACATGAGATACTTCAGTAGCAATCATAGAAGAGACAGACACAGCTTGGGGAGCCCCATCAACTGCAGAAGTAGAGGGTGGCGACGCCTGACCTAACTCCTTAGCTTGATTCAGGAGTAGGCCCAAAGCCTGAGCAAATTGATCCATCCTATGATCCTGCTCCTCTAGTCTACGATCTTGCACTTCCTGTCTATGGAGTTGTTCCTCCTGTTTATTAATCAAGTCACCTAATTTGGACATGAGTTCAGATAATCCTGCCAGATCCATTTGGCCCTGTTGTAATGTTACGGTAGCTGTATCGCTTACCCAGGAGTAGCGGAGTTGGGATCCTTGAGGGCAGAAGTATCTTCTTGAATAATACAAAAGGTTTATAACTTACATACTGTAACAAGGAGACACAAGGACTGACTGAATTGCCTCTAGGCTCTGAAGGTTTCAAGACCAACAGGTTGCCTAGGACACGCTTAGAAACAGCAGATGTGGAATGACAGTCCGTGAAGTATTCAAAGTGCAGGGCAGTCAAATGCAGAAATAACATAAAACAGAAATAAACAATAGTTTGTTATCGTGGTCTTAGCAAAACCATAAACATAAGTAGGAACCTGGGTAAAGGGAACCCAGGAGGGTTGCAAGCGATAACTCTGAACGTGAAGGGATAAAACCCAAAACAGCAAGTAATCAACCCAGCAACCAGCAAGGGGTTAAATCACTAAAACAAGTGATACAGAGTAATAAACACGATAGAGAGAGAAGTCAAAAGCCAAGCCGGGTCAATAACAGGAGAAGGGATCGCGTACAAAGCAGGGTCGTCAACAGTAAAGACAAATATAATCAGGAAGTAGCAGTGTGTGAAATAAACTCCACAACAGGGCAATGAGGCCATTCCTAGAGCCCTGTTTTAAAGCCTGTGGCTCCTGGTAACCACACCTGACCCCGCCCCCTCAGATGCCGATCTGCCAGCAGTAAGTGCTGGCACCCGACCAGCCAGCGGCCCCCCTTCTTGCCCAGACCCCCCAGGGGGCGCAGCGGGGGCTGAGGACATAATACTGCCATTCTGGCATCAAGAAGGATTTTTCCCCCAGTATGTTGCATATTGGTGAGCAATTCAGAATGGATTTTTTGTCTTCTTTTGTATATACAGCAGTAGGTAATGCGTGAGAGGCTGAACTTGATGAACCCACATCTCTTGGCATATGTAACTATGTAGTACCTGAAAAAGATGACCCGAACCTGCTGCATTGGCCACCACCCACTCCTCTGTGTCTTGTGTCACCAGGGGGTCTGCGGCCCACCGACATGGCAGAGATGGCCAACCGTGATCCTCCCTTCAAGGAACCATGCCGCGGTATGAATAGAGCATGTGCGCGTGGCCCCATAGTGCATTATGGTAAATTTGCAAGTGATGTCATACCGCAACATACCCGGAACTCGGCCGACAGCAAGCAGACGACCTCCCAATCACGGTGATGACCACCTCTCCTCATAAAAGAGTGAGTAACCGGTGAGTTAGTGCTCGTTTTATTTTTCTCCACTCGAGCTACCTGATCCTGTTACTGATATCCTGTTACCTGTCCCTTACCCTCCTATTACCTCCAAACCTTGCTGATTGATACTTTGTTGCCGGACCTCTGCTTTGCCTCCTTGACCACGGTTTACCATAACCGCTAAGTATACTATTGCCGAACCTCTGCTTTCCATATTTGACCACACACTCCTTTTACTGTTGGATATACTGTTGCCAAACCTCTGCTTTGCTTATTTGACCATGTATTACTGTTACTGCTGAATATATTGTTGCCGGATTTCTGCTTTGCTTATTTGACCACGCATTACCATTACTGCTGGATATACTGTTGCCAAACCTCTGCTTTGCCTCCCAGATTATGCATATTACTACAATACCCGTCATCCTGTGAGAATCCTTGTGTGCTACACCTGGCTACTGAATTACTCATAAACCCAACATCACTACCACAGACAGAGAGCACTGTATACTATACCAAGCCTCTCTAGCTGTGGTTGTATTTGATCAGCCACTATCTCTACATATTCGTTTCCTCTACAGAAACTTCTGTACCTGACCTAATAAACGAGCCATATAATGGATCCAGCAAGGATCAACGACACTCTGACAACCATCACCAATCAACTCACCTCATTGACACAAGCAGAAGACTTACAGAGAGACCAAGATCACATAAACCTCTGACTTGCTGCAGTCATGTCTTTACCTTAAACTGCATCTGTGCCAGAACCTCCTCCATACCACGGTGTCTCAGTGGCTTCTGAATCGTATGCCCCCCCCCCCCGAGAGATTTGATGGAAATTGCCTTGAGTTCCGAAATTTTAATACATCATGACAAATTATGTTCACTTTACAGCCCCGTGTGTGCACAAACGACTGTGCTCGCATTCATACTGTTATTACTCTAAGGGAGATCTCAACGTTGGGCACATCATCTGATTCATACCTATAACCCTCTGCTGACCAATTGGGGTGCCTTTCTAAGAGCCATGGAAAAACTGTACGATGACCCTCATAGGGCCGCAAATGCAGCTCAAACACTGACAGCATGTGATTCTCCAAAGAAGGAAAAGGAGCATAAGACCAGTCCAATATAAAAGGTGGCAAAGCAGTTTAAGGCCACAGTTTTCAAAGGCAGCAAATGGGCTAGGGATCATGTCTGGGATTAAGGCCCTGTTTCGGAGCAAGGGGGTCAGAGGAGAGGGGGCCCAGGTGACTACACATACAAAACACCCAGGTTTAGTTTAATCTAGTCAACCTCTAGTCTATATTCCCAGGCATTTCTTAGTTTAGACAATAAACAGCAAGCAATTGGGGATAGGGAGAAAGCGTTACTTATCTTAGAATGATATCATTTAATTTTATGCTTTATGTATTATTATCGCCCTTGAAAAAGTCTATTCAGTAGACGAAACGCCATGTTATATATTTTATTTGGAATACAAGTTTTATTGATCTTTTACCCATCATTTCGTTTTTCTAGCGAGTCCAGTACCCATGGTCTGTCAAACAGACCATCAGGGATCTCTTCAGACATTGAGGTTTCCCATCTCTTTTCCTATTTCTTACTTTAGCATTGGATCCTGTATCTTGTCAACTACATTGATTTGCATCCCACCCTGGATGCATTATAATTAAAACCAAACCCTCAGTCTAAAGAGATTTTCATTCTCTATTCCTACCAGGAAATCCTCCTGTAACCTTCATGCTGTTCTCCAGTTAATGCAAAACTCCTTGTGGTAATGTTTGAAGACTGTCATAAATATACCTGTATGCTTCTGAATCATGTCTACATTGTCAGTATTTTACCCAAAACCCAAACCTTGATGTGCATTTTCAATGTCCCACAGTTGACCGTTATCTCATTCTCTCCAGATGAAGTGTGCAGCAGCCAGTATCAAAACCACCTGCTTCTCCGACAGCTTTCTATAACATTACACAAATGGGGAAGTAACAGCAGATGTTTTTCCAGAGCTTTTCTATCTGTCAATATGCTGTCTTCCCTATTTTTCTTCGGCATGGTGTAACTTGTAAGAACTAGTTTTCCTTATGTGAAATGCATAAATAGATGAGGGAATAGCATGTAAAAATACACAGTGCATTGCTGTGATGTCAGCAGCTCTTACCTGTGAATAATGGATAAGAAGACTTACATGGTCACATGGAGTTCTGAGCCTATGAGCCAAAAATATCATTGTCAGAACTGATATTTTTCACACTATATTGACACTTTGGTAAACATTGGCGTTTGATGAATAACATCCAAAGTTCCACTGAAGCTTCCTTCACAAGAAGCTTCTCCTGCAGCCATCTGGATTTCTCTTTTGTGAATTGCCTTTGCTCGTCACCATTGCAACAGCGATTTTTCCAAGTGGTTGCAACATCCATAAATACCAGTGTTTACTGAATAGTGAATAACCCCTTATAACATTATTGAAAAGTAAGGCAAGTCATTTAAAGTATGAGCAATCCACCATTGGGCATTCTGCTAGGAGACTATGACGGCTTCCTTGTCACATTAGACACTAAAGCACACCACTCAGTTCAATAGTTGTATAATGTCTGTGTGCACTCTCACGGCCACATGTTTACGTACATTTAGATATGTGCGATTCGTTCCGAATCAAAATTCGGACGAAATTTACCTGATTCGTATTTCAGGAGCACTTCCGAAATACAAATTGGATCCATCCGAAACTAACCAAAAACGGAACAAAATGAAATACAACTAATTGATTCCGTTTTTTGGAATTAATTTGTTGTATTACGTGGTGCACTCTGAAATTGGTCAGCAATTTCACCAAAAAAAGTCCTGAAAAATGCCTAATAAATCATGCTCCCTTTTGCCTCCAAACTCCTCGAAAAGCTTGTTTATGCCCATCTGACTGACTACCTCAACACCCACTCTCTCGACCCTCTGCAATCTGGCTTTCGCTCACTGCACTCAACAGAAACAGCTCTTGCGAAAACTGACCAATGACCTTGCAACTGCTAAATCCAATGGGTACTACTCACTGCTGATCCTTCTTGACCTCTCTGCCGCCTTTGATACAGTTGACCACTCAATCCTCCTTGAAGGCCTATATCACTAAGAGCTTGAAAGTACTGTTCTTTCATGGTTTGCTTCCTACCTGTCCCAACGATCATTTAGTGTCTCACTTGCAGGAAGTTGCTCCTCCCGGCAGCCTGTCTCTGTTGGGGTGCCCCAAGGTTCAGTACTGGGCCCTCTACTTTTTTCAGTCTACACTGCCTCTCTAGGAAAACTGATCTGCTTCTTTGGATTCCAGTACCACCTATACGCTGATGACACTCAAATTTACCTCTCCTCCCCTGATCTCTCTCCAGCTTTCCTGGATCGAGTCACTGACTGTCTCTCTGCTATCTCAAATTGGATGACTTCTCGCTTCCTTAAACTCAATCTTGCCAAAACTGAAATTCTCGTCATTCCTCCCTCCAAGAAGAACCCAATACCACCTATCTCTCTACGAGTAAATGGAACGCCCATTAGCCCAACACCCCAAGCTCGCTGCCTTGGTGTCACTTTTGACTCTCACCTAACATTCTCTTCCCACATCCAGACAGTGACCAAATCCTGTCACTTTCAACTGAAAAACATTGCCCATGTCCGCCCCTTTCTGCTACAAGATAATGCAAAAGTGCTTGTTCATGCGCTTGTCTTTTCACAACTTGAATACTGCAACTCGCTCCTTATTGGCTGTCCCAACTCCCGTATTGCCCCTTTGCAATCTGTAATGAATGCAGGGGCCAGGCTTATTTTTATCAACAAACGTACCTCCCCACTCTGCCAGTCCCTCCATTGGCTTCCTGTACGTTCCAGGATACAGTTTAAAATACTGATGCTCACGTTCAAATCGCTCAATAACTCAACTCCTCCCTACATGTCTTCATTACTCTGCAAGCACGTCCCGTCTAGACAACTCCGTTCAGCAGGTGATCTCCACCTGTCATCGGTCTACACGCGCACAGCCATCTCTCGCCTCCAAGACTTCTCAAGGGCAGCAACAGTCCTGTGGAATGACTTGCCTCGCCCTACAAAACTCGCCCCTGACCTTCAGGCCTTCAAGAAATCCCTCAAAACCCATCTCTTCAGATTAGCGTACCACATCACTGATGCAACTGCTCCCTCGGCTCACCTACTCACACATGATTGAAGCTGCTTCTATGGCCCCACTGTTCCCAAACCACTGGCACTAATGTACCTGCTATCTAGTAAAATTCCTCTTGTCGTCTTCCTCAACCCCAATCCCTTTAGACCAGTGTTTCCCAAATCTGTCCTCAGGACCCTCCGCCTCACCAGGTTTGGCAGATATCTGGAGCATCACACAGGTGATATGATGTGCTGCTGAGCAGGGCCGGCGCTAATGTAAGGCAGCACAGGCGGCTGCCTTACTGTCCTGGCTTGCTGCCAGTTTGAGGGGCGGAAAATTCAGATTTTTTAAACCTACTGGAGACGGATTGATCATCTGCCAGCAGCCCATGGGCCCAGCGATGCACTGTCAAACCGCGGTGGTGCTGCAGTGTGCCTGTCTCAGTCCCATCCCACATTCTTAACACGAGCAGGCACACTGTGTAATTTGGCACTGCCCCCACACGTGATGCACATAGCCCTGGCAAGCAACTGCAGGAGGAGCCAGCCTCAGCCAGCCTGTGTGTTTTCACTCTGCTGCGAAGGAGGATAGAGGCAGAGAGATTTCTTACCAGGTGTAAATAAACTAATGGGAGGGGGGTGTAAATCAATATAATGGGGGGCTGTAAATTGCTATACTGGTCCAGCGGCCGTAAACCGATATACTGGGGGGGCTGTAAATTGCTATACTGGGGGGGGGTGTAAATAGATATACTGGGGGACTGAAAATAGATATACTGGGGGCCTGTAAATTGATATACTGGGGGGGCTGTAAATAGATATACTGGGGGCCTGTAAATTGATATACTGGGTCTGGGGGGGGGCTGTAAATTGATATACTGGGTCTGGGGCCTGTAAATTGATATACTGGGGGCTGTAAATAGATATACTGGGGTGCTGTAAATTGATATACTGGGTCTGGGGGCTGTAAATAGCTAAACTGGGTCTGGGGCCTGTAAATTGATATACTGGGGGCCTGTAAATTGATATACTGTGGGGGCTGTAAATTGATATACTGGGGGAGCTGTAAATAGATATACTGGGGGCTGTAAATTGATATACTGGGGGGGGCTGTAAATTGATATACTGGGTCTGAGCGCAAATGACAACTTATTTTCTTGGAATGTTTTAGAGATTATTATGCATCTCAATGCTGATTGACATGGCATGGTAGGGATGGGGGGGCACCAAAACGCACCTTCGCCTGAGTAGACAAAAATGCTTGCACCGGCCCTGGGGATAATTGGCCCCAGCTCAGACGCTGGATGCGCACGCAGCCTCTACCTGTCGGCCGCGAGTGCATCCAGGAGAACAGGATGCGCACGCAGCAGCCGGGTAGAGGCTGCGCGCGCATCCTGTAGAGCCGCATGCACTCGCAGCAGACGGCGATAGGCTGCGCATGCATCCTGGTCTACTGGAGGCGCGCGCAGCCTATAGCCGTCTGCTGCGAGCGCATCTGGCTCTACAGGATGCACGCGCAGTCTTTACCCGGCTGCTGCGTGCACATCCTGTAACCGGCGCGTGCTGCAGCAGTTGCATGCGCGCACAGCCAACTGCCGCTGGTTGAGCACACATGCGCAGTAGGCTTTTTTGGCGACGGACACGCCAAGCCTTACTGCATTATAGTATACAGTTGCAAAAAAAAGTATGTGAACCCTTTGAGATTACGTGGAGTTTTGCATGAATTGGTCATAAAATGTGCACTGATCTTCATCTAAGTCACAACAATTTGAAAAACACAGTCTGCTTAAAATAATACAATACAAACATTATATGTTTTCATGTTTTTATTGAACAGAACATGTAAACATTCACAGGGTAGGGTGGAAAAAGTACGTGAACCTTTGGACTTAATAACTGGTTGACCCTCCTTTGGCAGCAATAACCTCAACCAAACGTTTCCTGTAGTTGCAGATCAGACCTGCACAACGATCTGGAGTAATTTTGGACCACTCCTCTTCACAAAACTGTTTCAGTGTAGCAATATTCTTGGGATGTCTGGTGTGAATCGCTCTCTTAGGCTAGGGTCAGATGAGCGCATTTTGTACAGACTGTGCGTCCGTGCAGTAGGACGTACTTACTAACTGACAACAAGGTAGTGGCCACACAGTCCGTTTTTTTTCACTGACGGATTTTTTGACTGATCTAGCAGGGAAAATAAATAAAAATGAAAAAACATTCTGTCCGTCAAAAATGCTGGACATATAAATGCAGTCCATCTGACCTGTTTCATCACTCACACACAAAGCTACACGGACGTTGCAGACGTGGCGCACTCCGCACGTCCGTTCTAGCAGTATTACGTTCTTGCCTAACCTGCGTCCGTTTGCTGCGTCCGTCATGCATCCGCACTTCCGTGCAGACGTACTTCGTGTGTGGGGCTCCTTTGGTCAGAATGCTATGCTGCCACGGACGTACAAATGTGCGGCAACACGGACGTGAACACTGCGCTCGTCTGACCCCAGCCTTAAGGTCATGCCACAGCATTTCAATCGGGTTGAGGTCAGGACTCTGACTGGGCCACTCCAGAAGGCGTATTTTGTTATGTTGAAGCCTTTCTTTTGTTGAATTACTTGTATGCTTTGGGTCATTGTCCTGTTGCATCACCCATCCTCTGCGGAGCTTCAGTTGGCGGACAGATGGTCTTACGTTTTCCTGAAAAATGTCTTGGAAAAATGAATTCACGAGTTTATCATCAATGACAACAATCCGTCCCGGCCCTGAGGCAGCACAGCAGCCCCAAACCATGATGCTCCCTCCGCCATGTTTTACAGTGGGGATGAGGTTTTGATGTTGGTGTGCTGTGCCTTTTTTTCTCCACACATAGTGTGTGTTTTTTCCAAACAACAAAATTTTGGTTTCATCTGTCCACAGAATATTTTGCCAGTAGTGCTGTGGAACATCCAGGTGCTCTTTTGCAAACTTCAAACGTGCTGCAATATTCTTTTTGGACAGCAATGGCTTCCTCCGTGGTGTCCTCCCATGTACTCCATTCTTGTTTAATGTTTTCCTTATTGTAGATGTGTCAACAAAAATGTTAGCATGTGCCAGAGATTTCTGTAAGTCTTTAGCTGACACTCTAGGATTCTTCTTTACCTCATTAAGCATTCTGCGCTGTGCTCTTGCAGTCATCTTTACAGGACGACCACGTCTAGGGAGAGTAGCAACAGTGCTGAACTTTCTCCATTTGTAGACAGTCTGTCTTACCGTGGACACATGAACATCAAGGCTTTTGGAGATACTTTTGTAACCCTTTCCAGCTTCATGCAAGTCAACAATTCTTGATCGTAGGTCTTCTGAGAACTCTTTTCTGCGAGGCATGGTTCATATCAGGCAGTGCTTCTTGAAACCAGTAAACCCAAAACTGGTGTGTGTTTTTAAAGGGCAGGACAGCTTTCAGCAACACATCCAATAATATCACACTGATTGGACTCAAGGTTGGCTCACTCCTGGTTCCAATTAGCTCTTGGAGAAGTCATTAGGCTAGGGGTTGACATACTTTTTCCAACCTGCACTGTGAATGTTTACATGTTATGTTCAATAAACACATGAAAACATATAATGTTTGTGTTGTATTATTTTAAGTAGACTGTGTTTTTCAAATTGTTGTGACTTAGATGAAGATCAGAGCACGTTTTATGATCAATTCATGCAAAACTCCACGTAATCCCAAAGGGTTCACATACTTTTTCTTGCAACTGTAGATGATAATAATAAAAAAAAATAAAGAGACTTTTTGCTGCAAATAAAAAGAATAAATGGTTGAATATTTAATAAAAACTGGATTTTTTTACATTGAAACCTATAGGATTCGCCTGATTAAACCTGTGAAACGAACCACCGAAAATCAAGGTTAGAAACTAGGGTTAGACGGTAGGGTTAGAAATTCTAACCTTAGCTTCTAACCCTAATTTCTAACTCTGATTTCTAACCCTAGGGTCTAACTTAGAGCATATGTGGTTGCTTAGTAAGCAGCTCTTGGTTTCATTAGGTAGAACTCACCTGACCAGAAGTGCCGTGACATGGCACGTGAGTTTACACTTTAATGGCCATTCAAATAAACTAAAACCTCTGTGTTTTGTTTCATATGGAATTACAGGGGTGAGTGCAAATGATAATCTTTTTTCTTATGTTTTATACATGGAGCAGGCTGGATACTTCTAGTCCATGCAACCACCCTTTTAGGGAATAGGTACATAATCCATTTTGCATTCCGAAATAACTAATAAAAACAAAATACGAATCAACCCAAAATACTAAATAACTAATAAAAATGAAATATGAAGCGATACAAAATACCGGCTGTCTGAACTAACGAATAGGTACGAAATACAAATCGCGGTAACATAAAGGAACAATCAGGAATGAATAATGGAACGAAATAATCCGAAATGAAAAACGGAACGAAATGATTCAAAACAAAACATTTTGCATTGCACATGTCTACTTAAATTATCTTTGTTAAATTCCCTTGTACATTGTTAATACATTTTGTTTTGTGACTTTAGCAACTTGCATGCCAAAAAGTGAAACTTACAATGTGTGTGGCTTGTTTGGGATGCATGTGGCAGTTTTGCTTCTATCTAGTTTTCTTGCCCTGGATTCTCCATTGCAGATATGGGATAACTCTCCTCCTTGACCAGGTGATGGACAGGATGTAGACCTTCCATTGTCATTCCAGATTTTTGTCACAATCTTAATAGGAGTAGCTATACGCTAAATCGTGCAGTTGCCCCCTGAGAAGTGGCTGGCCTCACATCAGAGGCTTGGCAGTTTGGACATGGCAATGTGATCAGTATTTTTTTTAACTTGTATATTTTTCTGCACTTTTGAATTTTTGTGTATGTTTGCAAATGTGAGAGATACTTTCTCTGTACTTTATTTGTTGTTGGCTGCAGTCACACAAGCGTTCTTTGAGTGGAAGGAACGTCCGTGAGTGGACGTTCCTCCCACTCTGACACCTGTGTGGCCACCTCGCTGAGCGTAGTTAGTGCACTCAGCGCTACAAGCCGCAATCCTCCTGCGTCCATTGTAGCTTTTTGACGGGGAGGCTGAAATCACGTCTGGTGGTAGTGCCTACATATTCTTTCCTTTTTTTAAACACTAGTCACGGGAGCAGGGAGAGTCCTTCGTGCCACCTCTCTCCTCCATCTGCATGTGGTGGAGGCAGCGCACTGGGAGGAAGGGACGTCATATGATTACTTCCAGCGCCGCAGTGCACAATAGCAGGCAGCTGCAGGAGGTCTTGTGGCAGCGCTCGGCAGCCGGTTATTCAGACACCAGCGGTCGCAGGCCCCACCGAGCGGCGGGCGGGCGATCGCCCCCAACTGAGCGGCGGGTGGTCGCCCCCTGGAAACTGCCACCAAAATACTCCACTGACCGGGCTGCCGGGCCCCACTCGTCTGCGTGCCCCATAGCACCCGCGTGGGTCGCTATGGCGGTAGTTCCGCCATTGACCACTTCCTTAGCTGTACTAGCTAGGCTAACTTCATTTCGAGTTTTGACTGTGAATCCATTGTAAGCAGTGTGTACATCAACTTGTACCTGCCGGAAAGTGCAGGTTCCTAGATGCCACCTCTGCTGTGCTACTGCAGTTTACAGAGACTTTTGGGTTTTCATTAAAACGTTTACTTGTAGTAACGATTGCAGCTCTATCACTATTACAATTTCAAGGTTTAGAGATTCTACGTAAATGGCATGTTTTGGAAATAGTAAACAAAATTCCTCACGCTGGCCATGGAGCAGTTAATAAATGAAGAGGAGAAACGTATTAAAGCAAGATAGAGCTGTAATGGAAGCTGGAAGATTGCTTTAAATTAAGCAGATAAGCAGATAAAACAAGTAGATTTCAAAAGTGTGTTTTGTCAAGATGACCACAATGGAATTTGGAAAATAGTACTTCATACTAAGTTGGGCCTCTGTTAAAATCGTTATTTATTACTTGTTTCAAACACGCAGAACATGATGAAAAAAAAACACAGTTTATTGTTAGCTGTTACAGAAAACAGGCTGGACATGTTAGGAGCAGAAAAGAAAAGAAATGTAGCCCGGCTGTAAGTATTGCATCATTTATAGACTGAAGCGAACGAAAGGCGGGCACTAGAAGACAAAATATGGATAACAGGCTTTAATTAAAGAGCTTCTAAACGTTAAAAATAACTTTTGCTTCTGTTATTGACGTGGATATTTTTAAAAGGCATTTTGAACCCTGAAATAATGCCACGTACATTACAAGATGCATAGTAATTTTTCTCACTGCATTGGTCATAGCCTTCTGCTGAGCAGCTGAGACATAGCAGTTTGAATGCAATGTTCTTTCACTGCCTCTACTGTGAATGTCATCCAACTTTTTAATAAGATATTGATCTGGTTAAGTAAAGCTATGAGTTTATGCTTTAACCCCTTAAGGACCAATGACGGAACTGTTCCGTCATAAATGCATTGACTTTAAAGACCCTTGGTTCTTAACCCTTTCGCTGCTGAGCCTTTTCACCGCTGTGTGCTGAGCGCATTTTTACCGGTTTCACTCATCATGTTTAAACGCGATTTGAAGTCACATTTTATTATACAACCCAGACATATTATATATCGTTCTTTTCGGCAGACTAAACAGATTCATAATATATCCTTATTATATGTATACATCATGTCCTGCCTGAATATTATAACAAAAAAATGCAATACAATTTGAATATTCAATCATCTACAGTGTGTAAAGTGGGTTTTTTTTACATTTCATCATGTGGGTCTTTGTGGTCATATTTTCTATGGGATGCGCTTGTTAAAAAAATTAGAAATGGGGACTCGTTATACTTTTTTGGGGGGGAAATTACGTGATTTTTAACAAACGCCCCACAAAGAAAAAATCATTAGTGCAGCATCATTGTTCACATTATAATTGAAATGGGAACAATATTGCTGCATTAATAAAGCAAAAAAAGTTTTTTAAAAAAAATATATATTTTTTATTTTTTTAATTTTATTTTAATTTATTTATTGTTACATTTTACATGGTCATGTTTGGTATCACGGGAAAGGCCATGCTCTTAACCCCATCATTGCAACCCCCTACCTCCACCATAGGTGGCAGCTAGGGGTTAACTCCTGACTGACATCATCGCACTATGCACAATGACGCCAGTAAGCAGGGGGAGATTCTGGAAGCTCCAGGAGGGGACTGCGATCCGGCGCCTCTTGAAGCTAAATTCTAGACCAGTGATTATGCGTATCACGTCGTGCACCATGCTCCAAAAATGGTGGAGAAAGAGCAGTCCCACCAGATATGGAGGAAGCTACTTCGAGCTATCTTACAGCGCCAACAGGTGGGATCATGGCTTGATACAATCAGATGTAGTCGTTCCGGTGTCCAGTACCAAAAGGTGAGTATTTTATATGCATTTTCGGTACATTTCATGTGCTGCATGTGCTGAAACTATGAAGACAAACAGGGTTATTCAAAAAGATCCGAATTGTGGCCGAACGGTAACAGAACACTGAAATTCAGCGTACGGTTACCTTTCCTGGCCATTCGGCTATTCAGAGAGCAGGCAGGTCGCCAAATCTTGGCGAATTGCCTGCACATACGGTGCCTGTTTGTGGGCAGTGAAATCCCCATAGAGAAGCAATGCTTCGTCTATTCAGAGAACACAAAACAGTGGTTTCATTCAACAGAATTATTCAGGCGATTCCCATAGGCTTCAATGTTAAAAATATTCCCGTTTAAGGCTAGGGTCAGACGAAAGCATTTTTCCCCGCGAACGTGAAAAAGTGCGTCCGAACGCATTGACGTATTTTTTCACGGAATGCGCAAAAACGGGCAGACGATGCGCATTTTCGGGCGTGATTTTGTACGGATCGTCAATAAAACTCTTTTTGCGTCTGGACGTTATGTAGGCTGGACATTAGCAGCGTCTGACATCTCCTAATCACGCAAACACGCCGCTATGCAGCAGCTGCGCACTCAGTACGTCAGTACTAGCGGTTCAGCGTTCTCAAAAAAATGCGTTCAAATTCCACTTGCGTTGCACGGCCGGACTTTTGTGCGGCCGTACATCGTATAGTGGCCGTCATTGCCCGTCATCTGCTGCTAGTGCGGCCGTAACTATGTGCGCCAGAACGCACGTTAAAAGTGCGCTGGTCTGACCCCAGCCTTAATCCAATATCTCATAAACCGTTTAATATTATATTCTGAAGTAAAAAGTCTCTTTATTTATCAATTTTTTTTAAAAAAAATTTAGGATCTGTTTTTTTTTTTTTTTAATCGGCTTTTCTTTTTACTGTAACTGCCCTTTTTATTATCATTCATTGGACCTTATATGTAAATTCCAGACATTTTCGTTGAGTAGTTTTTTTGCAAACAGCGTTTCAATTCTCCAACTTTCAAGCGTACTGGTTTTTTGTTTTTTTTCACCTCCTTCGTCTGTGTCTCAGGTTTTTCCGGCAACTGCTCTGCGCTGAGATTGGCTAGTCGGGTTTCTCTGGCAGGTTTCTCTGGCGGGGTTAATCCAGATGTTTTTGCGG
Organism: Leptobrachium leishanense; assembly: GCA_009667805.1. NCBI lineage: Eukaryota > Metazoa > Chordata > Amphibia > Anura > Megophryidae > Leptobrachium > Leptobrachium leishanense. The sequence goes on from CM019066.1 coordinate 193,110,113, forward strand.
GTTTCAGTGAGCGTTCGCCGGGTTTTGCGGTGACTGTTCGTCGAGCTTGTGGCGGCTTTTCCCTGCACTACAACAGCCCTGCGGTGCTTGCTGAATACACTGCAGGGTCGCCGTAATAGGTTCGCCGAATCGCACTGAATTGAAGAGAACGAAAAGTCACCGAAAGTGCGGTGACTTTTCGATTCTCATTCAATAACCCTGATATTGTGGAGCCCATTTGCAAATGTATTTTGTTTACAATAAATCAAATTCCTTTCATTTGCTCCAGAATATGACTAAATCGAGTTAATTCAGTCTGGGACAACTGCAGGTTATTTTGAAGAGCAAGTTAACGCGATCATACTAGCAAAGGGATAAATATTGGTCGTCACTATACTTCATTTGTTTCTCCACCTCTATGTTTTAACTCCAACCAACTCTTTAACAAAAGCTATCTGGGTTATTCAGAGAGGTGAAAAGCAGGAGAATTGCCAGGAGAATGAACAATTTAGACCAAATAGCCAATTTGGAAAGTGAGATAAAAGGGAGAATTTTTCTGGTTTGGCTAATTTGAGCTAGAGTTTTCACTTCTCCAGTCATTCGCCTGGTTTTAACTTCTCTCTGAATAACCCTGTATGTGTTTTATGGGACTAGGAGAAAAGATAGTGCCATTAAGGGTCAACTGGCACATAGTAAATCCAGACAATAGAAAATGGAACAGGTACTCAACCTCCAACATCGCAGCTTTATTGGAGCATCACACTAACATCACATAGAATACATCCACTGACCTTTCCCAATAGCTTATAGGCAAGGCATGACTCCAAGACAAAAATGTATAAACAAAGTCAAAACCCTGATATCTATGAACATTTCATAAAGTCACTTGCAAAATGGTCAGTGTTGTAGGTAAACAGCAGTTAGAACCCTTGGTCCATTGAGATAGAGGTGTTGTCACTATTACTCCGCAATGATCATATTAACCAAGTGAAACCAAGCAATTCCGACATAACCCCATCAGTACTAAGTTGTTTTCCATAACAACACTGGCAGAACCCAGTGGATTTGTGGAAAACAAAATTGCATTACCAATATATTGAAAATGTATGTGATAATCTCAAAAGCACATTTTCTGGTGTATACATTATTTGACACACACACAGATGTGGCTATCTGGTGGCCAAATAGTGCTACTACATATCTATAACTTGAGATCCGTTTCTTTAAAAAAATTAAAAAATTATTCCAAACCGTGTAATATGTTCTGCCACCTTGGGTATCACACCTGAGGTGGCAAAACTTTGGGGGCACATTCTGGAGGCCAATTGCAAATTATTATTTTTCTGCAAAAAACTAAATTCCTTTGCATTGCTCCAGAATTAGTTATACTTCGATATTGGGAAACCAGCATGTGCCTTGCAGATCGAGTATAGTCAATCTTGGTGGTGAAGGTGGATAACATTGTGTAAGCTCTCTCGACTAATAACACCATTGGTGGGGAACAATTCCACCCAATTGATTACAAAAGAGTATATTGGGGTATATTCCAACCTTGGTGTAGACTTAACCACAGTTGTTGCAAATTTCAGAAAGCCATAAATATCTATGGGGTTGATACGTTTACAACAGTTCTGGTTGAATTTACACCAGGGTTGGAATAGAGCCATAAGGCAATTGACTGCGGTTTTCCCGTATAAGGCATTTTGGAAGAATCTTCCAAGAAGGTTGTTTAACAATTTAATTGTTTTATTGTTGTGATTATTAAATGTGTCATATTCTATTTGCGCTTACCTTGTTCTTTTTGTTGAATTTGGAGTCAAGTATAAATTTAATCCTTTCATTAACAATAAGTATAAACGTTTTTGCAATCCGATAATTAGATGTTACTTTAACTATGCATCCCGTGTTTCAGCTACAGTTGTGTTCAAAATTATTCAACCCCCACTGAAATTGAGTGTTTTGGCCAGTTTGACATTGATTTTGATCATTCAGTCATCTTGCTTACAATTAAATCAAAGAGGCACGTGTAGGTCAGACAAATATAACATAACATTTATAATGAAATAACCACAAATGTCTTTTCTGTGCTCACATCATTATCAGTTTTATTCAACCCTCAAGTGACATTCAATCTTAGTACTTAGTACAACATCCTTTTACAGTTATAACAGCTTTTAAACGTGAAGCATAGCTTGACACAAGTGTCTTGCAGCGATCTACGGGTATCTTCGCCCATTCGTCATGGGCAAAAGCCTCCAGTTCAGTCACATTCTTAGGCTTGCGCACTGCAACTGCTTTCTTTAAGTCCCACCAGAGGTTCTCAATCGGATTTAAGTCAGGTGACTGCGATGGCCACTCCAAAATGTTCCAGCCTTTAATTTGCAACCATGCTCTAGTGGACTTGGAGGTATGCTTGGGATCATTGTCCTGTTGAAAGGTCCAACGTCTCCCAAGCCTCAGGTTTGTGACGAACTGCATCACATTGTCATCCAATATCTCCTAGTACTGAAGAGAATTCATGGTACCTTGCACGCGCTGAAGCTTCCCTGTACCTGCAGAAGCAAAACAGCCCCAAAGCATGATTGACCCCCCCCGCCATGCTTCACAGTAGGCAAGGTGTTCTTTTCTTCATAGGCCTTGTTCTTCCTCCTCCAAACATAGCATTGATCCATGGGCCCAAACAGTTCGAATTTTGTTTCATCAGTCCACAGAACACTATCCCAAAACTTCTGTGGTTTGTCCACATGACTTTTGGCATACTGCAGTCGACTCTTCTTATTCTTTGGAGTCAGCAAGGGGGTCCGGCTGGGAGTTCTGGCAAGGAGGCCTTCATTACACAGTGTGCGCCTTCCTATGGTCTCTCTTGGTATGTTTAACATCTTTGCAATCTTCTTATAGCTATTGCCCTTCCTGTAAAGAGTAATCACCTCTTCTCTTGTCTTCCTGGACCATTCTTTTGACTTCACCATGTTTGTAACCACACCAGTAAATGTCTAGAAGGAGCTGAGTATCACAGTCATTTTAAAGCTGCCTAATTGGTGCTTATTATGCTTTATTGCTGCTCCGTGACATCCACAGGTGTTTTCAATACCTGATTGAAAACACTTGAATGAACCTCTGTTCTTCAGAGTGGTAGTCTTTAAGGGGTTGAATAATTGTGTCAATGAAGAATTCACAAAAGAAACATTTACTACTGTATTACAAAACCAATTGATGTCATTTTAGTTGCATATGGTTCTTTAAAAAGTCCTTGTAGGATTTCATTCTGAATACAATTACAAATGTACACTAAATTCCCTAAAACCCTTTACAGCATTGGGGGTTGAATAATTTTGAACACAACTGTAAATCTTATGTTCTATTGCCATTATTTGTATGACTTAAACGTTTTTAAAGTTTATGGATTCTAAATCAACACGTTTTTCTTAAATAGGCCCTCTATCAATTAGAACAACACACAAGTCAGCACACAATCACAAGTCATCATCATGTCTATTAGCTACTTTTTGCAAGCCATCACCGTGCTTATAGTTTATATTCTCACTCCAGAAATACTGGCTCACTCTAATAGAAAAGCTGTTAAAAAAAAAAAATTATTATTACAATTTCTGGATTGTTGCCAAAATATGTAAAGATATATACAAGTCTTTAGGAGAACATGATCTAAAGTTAACCCGAAATAAAACAAATTAAGTACAGAACTGCAATCTTATTTTGCTTCTGCATATGTTTTTATGACATGTACAGTATTATGAAATTTTACAAACTGTAAATATGAAAATTAAATTCTTTTCAAACAGGAAAAAATGCAAGATATTTTTTTAAGTGTGGGAGGATGTCATGTCTGGATACGGGGGCGACCAAAGGAATCAGGCGCATAGTACAGATAAGGGCTAGGCAAGGAGACATGGTCAAAAACAGGCAAGGGGTCGAGGCAGAAAGAGTCAGTTTGTTAGCGGAGTGTAAGCCATGGGCCAGTATACAGAAAGGCAGCAAGGTCGAGGCGCAGTATAATAAGAATTAGGCAGAAAGACGTGGTCAAATAGGCAAGCAGTTAGGTCTGGACAGGCAGAGTTAGTATGAGCACCATTAGTCTGGGAGTATGGGTTTAAAACGGGAGGCTGAACAAACCCATCCCCTGAGGAGGGCCAGTCTCCTGCCTCTCCTGCCCACTGAGAGCAGCCGGCCCCCATGCAGCTCAGTCGCTGCCCAGAAGTAACGAAGGTCGTGACAAAAAGGCGGACAAGGAAACGCCACCTCCCGCGTACCCCGTGGAGACTGAGGGGTCTCCTCCGGAGGCCCAAGCGCAAAGCCATGCTCCCAACCACCCCCAGGTGCCGCAGACTGACGTGGTAGGCCAGCATGAGGAAGACAGGTAGCATATTGCCTGGAACAACCACCACCGCCGGCAGCAAGGGAGCATTGAAGGCTCACCCTTCCCCACCCAGGGAGAAGCCGGCAGTCGCCATGACACCCCGATCGGGCAGAGTAGGTGAGGCATGACAGATGATCACATTTTACAGACAATAGCTCATAATTGTCAGGATTTTGTTTTTATCCTAGACAGTGAACATTTAAAATAAATAAATGGACATGTGCACAGAATTTTTTTTTTGTTTTGGATTATTTCATACCATTTTTTTCCAGTTCATTTTGTTTCAAATCAATTTTTTTTTATTTTTTTTGGATCGCTCGTTACTGTGATTTGTATTTCAGACTGATTTGTTAATTCGGACAGCTGGTATTTCGGATCACTTGGCTATTTCTTATTTCGGGTAGATTCGTGTTTTGTTTTTATTAGTTATTATGGTTTTTTTTTAGCTATTTTGGAAAGTGAAACGGATTAATTACCTAGATTAGGGTAAAAAAAAAAAGACACGTAATCCCCCCTGTGGTGGATTACCAAGGTCAGCAGCTAGCAGGTAATACAATAAACTGAAAATACCCACCGGTACTGAAATAAAATACCAGCCGGTACTATAATAAAATGAAAATACCAGTCCGTACTAAAATAAAATAGTCAGTACCAAAATAAATTACAGCCGGTACTACAATAAAAATACCAACAGTAAAAAATAATCCCATAGGTTTAAATGTAAAAAATATTCCCCATTTTTATTAAATATTTATTCAACCGCTTATTCTTTTCACTTGCAGCAAAAAGCCTATTTATTATTTGACTTTTTTTAGGCATTTGATTCCTAATTTATTTTAAAACGAGGCTTTTTTTTTCTTTCCTTCAGTCTGGCTGAGTTCAGTGCTTCCGAAAAACAAATAGGGTAAATTTCGTCCGAATTTTGATTTGTAACGAAACGAAATGCACATCTCTATAAATGCACATCTCTATAAATAACCATAGAAACATAGAAAAATGTCGGCAGATAAGAACCTTTCGGCCCATCTAGTCTGCCCAATTACATGGATACTTTACCTGGATTTATCTTTTGTTTAGGATAGACTTATGCCTATCCCATGCCTGCTTAAATTCAATTACTGTTTTGGCCTCTACCACTTCAACTGGAAGGCTGTTCCATGTATCCACCACCCTCTCAGTAAGGCTGGGGTCAGACCAGCGCATTTTTAACGTGCGTTCTGGCGCACTTAATCACGGCCGCACTAGCAGCAAATGACGGGCAATGACAGCCAATATACGAAGTACGGTCGCACGAAAGTCCGGCCGCGCAACGCAAGTGGAAAATGAACGCATTTTTTCGAGAACGCAGAACCGCTAGTACGGACGTACAGAGTGCGCTGCGCCCGCTAGCGGTGTGTGTGTGTGTGATTTGGAGACGTCAGACCCTGCTCGTGTCCGGCCAACATAACGTCCAGAGGCAAAAAGTTTCCTGGTTTGGATTCGTAAAACATCACGCACGAAAATGCGCATCGTATGACCGTTTTCGCATATTCCGTGAAAAAATACATCAATGCGTTCGGACGCACTTTTTTACGTTCGCGTGTAAAAATGCTTTTGTTTGACCCTAGCCTAAAATAATGCTTTCTGATGTTACTTTTAAACCTTTGCCCCTCTAATCTAAGACTATGTCCTCTTGTTTTGCTACTTTGTTTCCTTTTAAATATACTCCCTTCCTCTACCTTGTGGATTCCCTTTACGTATTTAAATGTTTCTATCATATCTCCTCTGTCTCGTCTTTTTTCCAAGCTGTACATGTTAAGATCATTAAGCCTTTCCTGGTAACTTTTCTCCTTCAAGCCGTACACCATTTTAGTAGCCCTTCTCTGAACTCTCTCTAAGATGTCTATATCCTTCTGGAGATACGGTATAATAAATACCTTTAAACATATGGTATGATATAGACTAGAAAAATTAAGTCATAGTTCAATATTTATCTCTTTATGTAACGTTGGGGGCTTCCAGCCCTACCTGTGTGCTTGAGGACAGCAAGTCTGATGCTGCTCGCTGACCACTGCCCGGTTTAAATGGAGACAGGCAGGGAGGTGATTGCATGAGGTGTGGCTTGAGTGGGGGGCGTGGTCTGGTGAAGGTCTTTAAAAAACCCTCAGTTAGTTTCAGAAGTTGCCAGATCGTGGTTATCCATACCTGAGCTCCTTGTACCTGTCTGCTATATTGATTTAACCTGTTATTGACCTCTGCTTGTGTTCTGACCATTCTGCCTTCTGTTGCCCTAGACTATTTGCTTGTACTACGCTACTGCTCTGATACCGACCCGGCTATTCCATTTGACCATTCTGAACTCTGTATTCCTGATCCTGGCTCGGCTGACTCCTCTCCGTATTGTTAACCCGTTTCTGTCTAGCTAGTTTACCTGGCCAATTCTAAGGACCAGACAGATAGGGATCTTTCACAGCTACACTGTTGGTAGCTTCTGGGTTTTGTGGAGTGTTGGGGGTTAAGTACTGCGTGGTGGGATCCGGGAACCGTGACACTTTATTTATGTATGAAGAACCTAAACGGTGGTCTTCTTGAAATATTTGGTACATCCATGGCATACATAACTCAGAAAAGTTAAACCTGAAATATAAACAGAAAAATGTTTACCATTGCATTGACACTCTTAAAAGTAAATTGGAAATAAAAATATTTTAAAGCATTTTCTTACCAGATAAATCAGACTCCTAGGTGAAACACATGTAAAACATGGATCCCCAGCTGTATTATTGTGCATGTAGTAGCGCTTTTTGACCTGTCAAATTTACTATCTCTAAAATTTATTTTATGACGGATACATTAAAATTTACACTTTCTACAATGGAAAGCTTTCTTTCCATAAATCCAATGGGTCCTGGCAATGGATTTATGGAAAGTAACTTGGTAATGAAGAAGTCAAGACCCTCTAATTATAATCCAGGCAGATTTTATGCCTGATTCACATAGATTGTGTCATGCACATTCAGAAGTAATAAAATGACACAGAATGTTGTGTTTAAAGACTGCTATGACACTGATAAACACATAGTATCCATGCAATCAAACTCATATAATAGGCCACTGCACTCACTTAACTACTAAGTCCCAATATGCAAACAAAACATATCAAGATATATAGTTACATAGTTATATAGGCTGAAAAAAGACATGCGTCCATCGGGTTCAGCCTCTCCCACATAACCTACTGCTGTTGATCCAAAAGAAGGCAAAAAACCCAGTCTGAAATATGCAACATACTGGAGAAAAATTCCTTCTTGACCCCAGAATGGCAGTCAGATTTCTCCTTGGATCAAGAAGCTTTTACCCACATATTAAATATTATAACCCTTAATATTCTGTGTCTGCAAGAAGTCATCCAGTCATTTTTTAAAAGTCTGTACAGACTCTGACCCAACCACCTCAACAGGCAGAGAATTCCACAGCTTTATTGTTCTCACCGTATCATATCATAAAACATAACCAATGCTATATACCTAATCCCAGAATACGCTCTCAAATTAGTTTTTTGCTATGACTATGTCACGAATCCCCCTTGGGTCAAAGATGCTGGTCCCTGTACACAGTATTCTATCTACCTCTACGATCCTTAGGTGGTCGGTAAAGCTATCTTCCGGGAACACTAGAACACATACCCAGCAAGGGTTAACAGATACCAGAATACAATGATATACTTGGTTGGGATAACAGGGATCTTGGTACCAGGAAAGATAGTCAGCTGTATGCCAATATCGATAGACAGAGCAGGATCACTAGGAATAGCCAAGTCGGTACACAGAGTGGGTTCGTCAGTAATTGCCAGGTCGGTACATAGAATGAGTTCATCAGTAATTGCGAGGTCAGTACACAGAGCGGGTTTGTCAGAGATAGCCAAGTGGGTACAAAGAGCGGGTTCGTCAGAGATTGCCAGGTTCAAACACACAGAGTAGCCAAGATAAATCAGAAATCAGATGTGATAACCATGTCAGGGCGCTGGAATAAGTGCGACGCTGGGCTTTAAACCCGGCGGGGCGCCACGTCATCAAGCCACACCCCGCCCCCTGGCATCTCACATGACTGCATCGATCCTGCTCTTCACTCGACGCCCAGCGAGAGCAGCGAGTAGGATGCTGCTGGCCACCTAGGTACTGTGGGACACGACAGACTATTATGGCATTCTAACATAAATTAAGCTGTCAGCATTAAGATAAAGCTACTAAGTGTATCTGAATATGACTTGTATCTAACCTTAGTTACTTAGCATAGGAGTGTTCTGCCCATATCATTAGGGTATTTAGCCATTGTACAGTTATAAATTGCAAGCTGGAAATAATTGTAATAACTTCCAATTTGCATGTTCCTTCTAAAGAAATAGAACAGAAACAAAGAATGTAGATTGAGAACTAAAACATGGACAAAGCTGTACAAATACACCCCCCCCCCCCCACACACACACACACACACTTGTGTAACTTATACGGCTTTACTTTTATCAGAGTGCCAGCATTTCTAATAAGATACATGCTGGACATTACATAAAGGATGCAAACCAACTAACCCTATGAAATGTGGTTTGGTACATTAATACATCATGATCACGGGTTATTACTAAACATTTCATTTTTATTTTACATTTCCCTGGGACTTGGTTTACTGAGAGCTTACTACTTAATTTTGTATCTACAACCCTGAAGCTAGATTCCAATCCAGGTGTAAATGTAACCAGAGCTCTTGTAAATGTACCGAAGCCATTAATGACTAGGAGTTGCTAAGTTTATCAGAGCTCTAAGGTTACACCTGCCTTGAAATCTGGTCCTTGAATAATATTAGCCATACCATCATTATCCTTTGAAAACATACAGCAACACAGTCAGAGATTGACTGGGCATGAAATCCAAACTACATTCAGAGTCATTATGCAATCATCTACAACGCATCCAGTCCTACATTCATCATCATTGAATCATGGTAGCAAAGGTAAATCTCATGTTTCTTTGAATTATCAACTTTATAACCTTCTAGAATTATTCCACATAATTATATCCAAGGTGTATCTAATGCATAAGATCCATACAGTATATATACACAAATAATACTTTATACAAACATTTACCTGGATAAATGCTACATAAACCAATAGTCATAAAAAAGAGTTAATGGCAATCAGATTCCATTTTTTTTCCATTATAGTTTCACATACGGAAAGAAGGACATATCCTAGATATTGTTATATACTGAAAAAACATCTAAACCACAGTAAAATGTCTTGGTTTTAATATGAATATGGCTTACCTTGCAAAAAAAAAATCGGCGGGCACATGGAGAAGTAGCAATCGTTAGGGATCAAGTACAAAATAACCACATTTTGTAAATGATAGTGTTGGTTAAATACTAAAAAAGAAAGCTGAGCTTGCAAGGAAATGAGAGAAGAGTAGTTAAAAATGGAAACTGATACACAACTAAAAATATGCCGATTCTTTGGGCAAAAAGTATGTTGATGCCATTGGTGTGCGTGTTCATTTTCGATTTCGTATTTTAAAAACCTATCAAGCTTCAGAAATGTCCTGTTAAGCTAATATTTATTTAGCTTATGCTATGAGATGTGTTCAGGTGTCCCAATGGTGCGCAATAAACACATTGTAATCCGTGTTTGTTTTACTATATAATCACATAGACAAAATTAAAGAATTGCAGTGATACCTACTGATCATCTATGTCAAAAATATATATTTTTTCCAGAAAGATGATAAAGTATTTATAAGCAATAGAAATAGACAGCGCCAACAGCAAAGAGCACTTTGGTATGAAAATGATCACTGTGACTATTGTAGCAACTGAATACCCCATCTCTGACCACCACCTTCTCTCTTTCAACCTATCTGGACTTCCTAAACACCCTGCTCCCCCACCCCGCACACACACTCACAGAAATCTACATGCTGTGGACCCCCATCAATTCTCCAACCTACTTCACCACCTCCCTCATACCTCATCCTTCACCTGCCCTGTTGCTGCCACTAATCACTACAACACTACTCTTATCTCTGCTCTAGACACTCTTGCTCCTCTTCGACTCTGTAAGGCCCCACGCCGCCAGCTTCAGCCCTGGCACACCCTCCAGACACGCTCCCTGCAAAGATGCTCCCGCACTGCAGAGCGTGCCTGGAGGAAATCCCGCTCTGAAGCTGATTTTGTTCACTTCAAGTTTATTCTCCGGTCATACACCTCTGCCCTCCACTTGGCCAAACAATCCTTCTTCTCATCTCTTATATCTACGCTGTCCTCCAACCCTAAACGGCTCTGGTCCACCTTCAACACCCTCCTCTACCCACCTGCACCTCCCCCCACAGCTGCCTTCAGCGCTCAAGACCTGGCAGACTACTTCCTCAGTAAAACTCTAAATATCAGATGCAACATCCCAACACAAGATAGTTATCTGCCACCTCCACTCCCACAGGTCCCCTCTGCCACCCTCTGCCGCTTCCTCCCAGCCACTGAGGAGGAAGTCAATTCCTTATTGTCCTCCTCACATCTCACCACATGCCCGCTCGACCCCATTCCCTCACATCTAATTCCTCCCCTCTCCTCCTCCCTCACCCCTGCTCTCACACACATCTTCAACCTATCTCTCTCCACTGGCTCCTTTCCATCCGCCTTCAAACACGCGCTAGTTACCCCTTTACTAAAGAAACCATCCCTAGATCCCAACTCTCCATCCAACTACCGCCCTGTATCCCTGCTTCTCTTCACATCAAAGCTCTTAGAAAAACTAGTCTTCAACCGCCTCTCCCTCTTCCTGTCCTCCAATTCCCTACTTGACCCCCTGCAATCTGGCTTCCGTCCCCTACACTCAACTGAAACTGCCCTCACCAAAGTCACCAACGACCTCCTAACTGCTAAAAAACACGGCCACTATTCTATTCTCATCCTGCTTGACCTCTCGGCTGCTTTTGACACTGTTGACCACCCCCTCCTTCTACAGACCCTCAACTCTCTGGGTCTCGGTGACACTGCACTCGCTTGGGTCGAATCCTATTTATCCAACAGGTCCTTCTGTGTGTCCTTTGCTGGTAACTCCTCCTCCTCATTGCCTCTATCTGTTGGTGTACCTCAAGGCTCTGTCCTTGGTCCTCTACTCTTTTCCATCTACACCTCCTCCCTGGGCAAAATCATCAACAGCTTTGGCTTCAATTACCACCTCTACGCTGATGACACTCAGATCTACCTCTCTACCCCTGATCTCTCTCCCCCTGTCCTTTCAAAAGTCAGTGACTGTTTATCTGGCATCTCCTCCTGGATGGCCTCCCACCACCTAAAGATCAACATGTCGAAGACTGAACTCCTTATTCCTCCCTCCAATGCCTCCCCACCTCCTGACTTCTCTATCACGGTGGAGGGTATCACCATTTCCCCATCAAACCAAGTTCGCTGTCTTGGAGTTACACTTGACTCTGCTCTTTCCTTCATCCCCCACATCAAGTCTCTTTCCTCCTCCTGCCGATACCAACTGCGTAATATTTCCAGAATTCGGCCATTTCTTACCGCTGTCGCCACAAAACAACTCATACACGCCCTGGTAATCTCCCGACTCGACTATTGCAATAATCTCTTATCTGGCCTCCCTCTGTCCCGCCTCTCCCCCCTACAATCCATCCTGAACGCCTCCGCCAGACTAATTCACCTCACCCGCCGCTCTGTCTCTGCCGCTCCCCTCTGCGAGTCCCTTCACTGGCTCCCCATCCACTGCAGAATTAAGTTCAAAATCCTTATCCTTACCTACAAAACCCTCACTAACTCAGCTCCCCACTACCTGTCCTCACTAATCACCAAATACACCCCAGCCCGCTCCCTAAGGTCAAACAGTGACCTGCGCCTAGCTTCTCACCGCATCACCTCTTCCCATGATAGACTGCAGGATTTCTCACGCGCAGCCCCCACTCTCTGGAACGCTCTCCCTCGTACTGTCAGACTTTCCCCTAACTTCTCTTCCTTCAAACGCTCCCTTAAAACGTTCCTGTTTAGGGAAGCCTACCACCCAACTCACTGACGCAATCATCAATCACTCTCACCTTACAGTCCTCTCCTCCTGTTTCCAACCCCAACCCTCCCAGATTGTGAGTTCCTACGGGAATAGGGCCCTCATCTCCTCCTGTACTGTTTGTCAAATGTTGTTCAATGTATTGTAACCCTGTCTATACTGTGCTTATTGTACAGCGCTGCGGAATATGCTGGCGCTTTATAAATAAAGAATAATAATAATAATAATAGAATGGTATAGATAAAGAATATAAAATACAGGAGAATGAGATTGAGAAAAGCTTCTGTGACAGTCAAAAAGGTTGTCCTTTCTAAGTGTGTCCAATAAAATGCCACTTCTAGAATTTGATAGTTCCTCTCTGATTTTCTAACTTTAAAATATTTATTTTATCCACTGAAGCAACATCCCAAAGATTTAAAATAGAGCCAGGTAATTTTCACTCGTACTTTAATGGTATATACTGTACCAACACTTCATTTTGATTCTTGATACTGGTGTATTTGGGCATAATGCCTGCATATGTAAATTACAGTATCACTTTGAATATGTACTTAACTGAGATTTACAGTAGCTTTAACTCTCTGAATCTTATCACTGTACAGTACTAAGTGATCCCAGAGCTCTTCTTGTATTCTGTCCTCTCCCTAGTTGTTGTAATACAGCAGTAAAATGTGTTGAACCTTTTGTTATAGTAAAGGTGCTGCTTTTAGCACACTTCTTCCTGTAAGAACTCCGAACCACTTCGAAAATGCCTCAAAACACCCGTCCTAGCTTTATTTATTGAATTCAAGAAGTTTGTTAATGAGTTAATGGTTATTAAATGTAGTCCCGTGGTGTTTGATTTGGCTCTGAGGACTGCAGCTGTTATGCCTCTAGGGGGAGCCAGAGGACAATGTATGGGAACATACTTTATTGGACTCATGGACCACACCTCCCAGAATGCCCTTACAGGAAAAGGAAGGATCCAAGCTAAAAAAAACAGGAAGTGTAGAGCATGCATGCAGCGTGGGCAGAACAAAGTGAGCAAAGAGAGTGAGCAGTCAGATAAGAGAGATTTTCCAGGATCTGTGCAAGCTGGAGCACAGAGAATCAGCAGCATCCAGTGCTGGAGAGTGTACCTTGGTCTGCTGTATATTGTGCTGGACTGTTCAGGAGGCGAGTGTGTTTGAAGAGGGGCCCTGTGTTAAGGAGGCCGCAGGCGGAGGGATTTGCTGGCGGCATTCGACTTCAGGCAGAGGAGATTCTGCATGCCGCGTGGGGAAGAATTGATCCAGAGGCTGCAGATTGCTACGACGTTCAAGAGGCCTTCCTGGGACTGTGAGCAGCTGAAGTTGTGCGGTAACGAGCATCTTTTCTCTCTGTCTCGCTGACAGCATTCTATCCATCTTTACACTAACTAAGAATCACACAGCTGCTGAGCGGATTTTACCCACAGCCTTTCCTGTACTGGCAGCTACGTTATGCTAAAAGGGCCCCACCTCCTATGTGCACCAACTGGTACCCATCATCGCTGTCATTAGGATGAAGATCAGGGTGGTTCCCGGTTGTTTGGGAGGGTCCTGGGCTGGGAGGTTAGAGAGCAGTTGGTGTGTCTAGTTAGCTACTGTATTACCTGAAATCCTTTTATGCTGCCACTTGCATTTCAATACAAGTTTATATTGTTTATTGTACCACTGTGTAGTTGTTATTATTAGGTTCCTGCCTGGGCAAACAGTCCATGCCATGGATGCCCAGACAGGTGGAGGCACTGCCAACACTATGTATCCTTATTCCCAAAATGCGGAAACTCAGGACCAACAGGTAAAGCAAGAAGGTGTAACCCAGCTGGAGGGTGCCAGCGGGGGCGGCCCCCAGCGGCAAAAGAGCGTTACATAAAGAATAGCCAGCTTTTAGAAAACTCGTGGATGCTTCAGAAGAAATCATGTCAACTCATTACATAAAATAAAAAGATAAAAATATATATATATATATATATTTTTATGGGAAACATTGCTTAGGAATCAGGATGGCTTGAACATGACTATGAAACGTTTATCAGTTCATTCAGCTTTTTGTTTGTTGATGAATTAAAGTTTGATATTTATAAATGTTATCTTTACCAGGGTAATAAACTTATACCAGTAAACCTAAAAGAATATTAAACTCTTTGCAGGCACTTTTAGAATAGATTTCAATAAAAAGTAATGTTTAGTCTATTTAAACGTGTTCAATACGTCTTACTGAGATTCTCTGGGCCCCACCACATTATAATTTTAAACTTCACAAATGTCTGATGCACTTTAACTAACATACAGTATACGTAAAATTTGATTAACTGTGTCATTTCGTAGCATTTGTTCATTAGGAACAGGATACGGTAAAACACATCTCGTATTGTGTACCCTA